>CM033354.1:11346140-12546140 GCA_019395295.1 Osmanthus fragrans | reverse complement strand
AATGGGTCTTTAATGTGAAATATAAAGCTGATGGAATTGTAGAACGACATAAAGCTCGCATAGTTGCAAAAGGTTATACACAAAGCTATGACATTGACTACATCGAGATATTTGCACTAGTGGCAAAGTTAAATACCATCAGAGTTCTATTGTCTTTGGCAGCTAACTTAGACCAGCCTCATCAACAACTGGATATTAAAAATGTATTCCTTAATGGGGACCGAAAGAGGAAGTTTTCATAACACTACCACCAGGTTTTGGGAAATGTAATGAGAAAAAAAGGTATGTAAACTCAAAAAATCTTTGAATGGTCTAAAGCAGTCATCTAGAGTATGGTTTGATAGAATTGAGAAAGTGTTGAAGGGCCAAAGTTATTAGTAGTGACAATCAGGTCACGCCATGTTCTTCCAACAATCAAAACATGGGACAAAGACCATATTGATTGTGTACATCGACGATATAATCCTAAATGGAGACAATACAAAGGAGATAGAAAGACTCAATCAAAGTTTAGCAACTGAATTTGAAGCAAAAGACCAGGTAGAAATGCAGTACTTCTTAGGAATAGAAGTGGGAAGATCCAAAAAGGGTATCAGTGTTTCACAACGAAAATATATACATGACGTCTTAATAGAACCAGCATACTTGAATGTAAGCTAAGTGACACACCAATGGATGCAGGAAGGAAAACAGGAGATAGCGAAAATCTAGTCGAGAAAGACAGATATCAACGACTTGTTAGAAAATTAATCTACGTATCTCATACAAGACTTGATATTGCCTTTATGGTAAGTGTGGTAAGCCAACATATGCATAGTCCAAAGGAAATCCATATGGAAACGATACACAGAATTCTAAGATATCTTAAAGGCCCATCTGAAAAAGGATTATACTTTAAGAAGAATGAAATGAAGAAAATGGAAGTATTCAGAGATGCAGATTAGGCAAGTTCAACAGTATTTTACCTTTGCATGGGAAAACTTGGTTACTTAGATGAGTCAAAAACAAAGTGGAGTGACAAGAAGCAACGCTGAAACTAAGTTTAGAGTGGTTGCTCAAGGGATATGTGAAAGACTGGTTAAAAAAATTTTTGGCAGAACTACAAGTCACAATAGAACTTTCGATCAAGCTCAATTTGATAACAAGGCAGCCATCAACATTTCTCTTAATCCGGTTCAACATGAGAGGACCAAACATATAGAAGTGGACAACACTTCATCAAAGAAAATGTTGAAGACGGAATTATCTGCATGACCTATATTCCAACTAAAGAAGTCGTAGATATACTCACCAAAGGACTAACTCGACAAAGTTTCAACGATTCCATTTGCAAGTTGGAAATGGTCAACATTTATCATCCAACTTGAAAGGGACTCTTAGAAATCTTGAAGATTGTACAATTATTGTAGTTACCATATTTATATATTGCCTAAGTTAGACTTGCTGTAATTAGGCTGCTAATTTAAGATTAATTTTTCTTCTCCTAATTTAGGAGATTCCTTTCCTTCCCCCCCCCCCACCCCCCCCCCCTCTTCCCCATTGTAATATAAATAGAGGGCTCTAGTTTTACTAATGGACACACAGAAATATGGAAACTATTTCTGCTTTCAAAAGTGAACTAAGAAGTCTGGCTTAACTAATTTATTCTAGACTAAGACCCAAGGAATTTCACAATTCACAAATCAAAAATCTATGTTGTTAGAAACACAAATTAGCTGTAAAATTGTCAAATGCTAGCACTGATCATGTAAATACACAATATACATTAGATACAAATGTAAAGTTCTCTATGGCCTTATATCAAGAAGTACACACACACACACCCATACGTACGTACGTACATACCTGCAATTCGTTGTGAAGGCGCCTGAATTTGGAGCTTCTCAAATGGTGGTGGACCTTCTGCACTTTCATGCAATAGCCTTGAGGTGGAGAGTGAGTTAACCAAGTATTTATTCTTTATCTGCCATTCTTCATAAAGTGACTGCACAATACCTCCTAAGATAGTAATTATCCTATCGTGCAAGCAGATGATACCATGATGAATCTCAGCTCTATTTTGCAATTGGACCTGGCAACCCAAACAAACAAGCAGTAGTATTAGAACAAAAAATTCTTTAGCAAGTTATGAGAAACAATTAAAACTGAATGAAGAGCAATTGTAGACATCAGGAACTAGTACAGCAAATATAATGTTAAGTTAATACACACCCCAGAAAAAAAAAAAAAAAAAAAAAAAAAAAAAAAAAAAAAAAACCAGTAGATTAGGAAAAATTAATTGATTCTGACTTTTATCTTTAATTATAAAGAAATAAAAGATTGGAATACCTTAGTCCCAGGGATAACATCTTCAGGAATTGATGGCACATGAGAATACTCTACTGCAGTTATTTCGGAATGTCCATCAGTGAGTTTCAATCTTAATAGACGATGACTGTCAGAATTTCCTGAACTCTCAGCTATGCTTCGAGATATATCTCTAACTGAAGATATCTGTTCACAACATAGCCGGTGCTCAGCCAATGTGATGAATTTAAATATGGTACTTCATATAGAAAGCATGGCAAAAATCTTATTAAGGAAAAACAATATTTTTTTATTTTTTTACCGTGGTGGGGTGGCTGTTTGCTTACCATTAGAATTTTCCTTGACGACAAGGTACTGCTTTAAACAAGATATAGTAATAATTTTCAAGCAAAGAGTTCAAGAAGTACCATTTAACAATTAAAGCACGAATAAAATTGCATCATTTAATATTATCCATAAATCATGAGACAATATTACAAAAACATTTAGCCTTTTGAACTAGTTGTGTGTGTGTGTGTGTGTGAGAGAGAGAGAGAGAGAGAGAGAGAGAGAGAGAGAGAGAGAGAGAGAATTTAATCAATCAATAAATTCAATTCAATAGTCACAACACCCCCAAGAGACTAATCCTATTTCTTCTCAAAATCCCTATTAAAAATGGAAAATTATCTAAACAACTAAACGGAAATTTTCCCAACTTGGTAGCGTAAAAAGTAATAACTATGAAGAAAAATACAATTAAATAAAATACAATTATTTATTTTACAACTTCAAAAAATTAAGGTGTATTTTTGCATGTTTCCTGTCCTTATTTTTTATCACATGCCCCATCAGCTTTAGTAGTATAGTGCTAGGGAAACTCGAGAACAAAAAAATAAGCCTTATTCCCTAATACTAGCTTTAGCGTTTACACGTGAGATCCAATTTACTAAAAAATAGTTTTCTTCAAAATTTAGCAGTGAAATTTCATTTCATGCTGTAGGTGTGTTATGTATAACCAATTTTCCTATTCCAATAATAACCAATATAACAATGACAGATAAGAGAAACTTGACATGTACATAAACTTCTCGAAAACCACGAATTAAATCATTGACTCTCAAGAATGAGAAAAAAATAGCATACAAAGATTCACTTAAATTATTCTTCAATCATAAAATGCAGAAATCTTCACACATAAGTTCAATAACCTTCCAATCTTCATCTTACGTTGCATACGGCTACAGCACTACTAGAGTCCACAGTATCAGTGCATAATTAATAACTAGCCTCATGGAGTTCATTCTTGAATAAATTCACAAGAAAAAGATCTTGTTGAAAATAAGAGATAACTAATTCGTCTAAATGGCAGATTCATGATAGATGGCAGCATTCTTTGACTCAGGATGACTCCTCTAGTATGTATTTCTCATATTCAAATCTGAAATTATAGAAGATAAAGTGGTATGCAGTTAGATGGGTTTGACTGGGCAGACTTTTAACCTATTAAGGATTGACTAATAAAATCACACAGCAATGAGGTAAGAATCCATGAGCCAGCTAAGCAGGGTCATGGTTGCTGTTGAAAATGACAGGAATGACACATGTTTGGGAATGGACCATATCGTTATTGGAATGGGATTGATAATCTGAGGTAGGAGAAATTGATCAGTGAAAGAATTGTTGTAGGTTCTCATTTGAGATAACCAAAGGTAAACAAAGAATAATTTCACCACTTTTTTCCGCCATGGTTTCACATATAATAGGATATTCTAGTATTTTGTTGGTTCGCTTCTAGGTCCAACTCTAGGCCAATCTATAGGGAAGGAAAATGTTTTGACAGGTCCACCCAAACCCATTAAGCACCCACCGCATATAAGAGCCAGTAAATTACCAACATTCTTCTTAACACACCCCAACATCTTTCCAAACCAACCTATTTGCTATGTAAGTATCTGATATACGCACATAGACCGTCTCAAAGATTCTATCAAAAAAGCTAAGGAATGAAAAGGACCAGATTTACATCACAATCAATTATGAGAAAAGTAGAACACTAGAACTTCCGATTGAACAAACTTAGCTGTAGAAATCATTAAAAAGTCATTGAATTTGTTCAATGCAGATACCAAGACTAAATAATAATTTCTGAGCCAAATTCCAATAATTCCAAAATTTCAGCCATGCCGTAGATTAGGATTGTGAGTATAAAAAAAAGTAACTATTCAAGACGTATTATACGGTATAAAACATAACATCTATAATGTATTCATGACTTTTATTGTTGTGCATAAATGCAAATTTCTTAACCTTTCTTTTAATTACAGTTCTACAGTAATAATTTCTCACCTTGAATTAATATAACTACTCAGACTTCTCCATCTAGCGTACAAAATTAGTACTAAATGTACGTTTTTTGCTTCAAAAATTGATATTACTATCAAAGTACGAGTACCTGAAGGACTTTAGGGCCTTGAAAATGAGAGACTTTGCGTAGAATAGCAGGTTCGGGCAAGCATTTCCCACCAATAGATCGCAAGTCCATATTGACTAGCTCCGATTCGATCAAGCCAACAGTGCAGCGACCGCCATGTAAGGATAACTGAGCTGTGATCAATGCTTTGACTTGATTAACGTCTCCGAAACACCAGCCTCTGGTGGTTAGGGCTTGCAGGAGAGACTCCGTAGCAGCTGAAGGAGAAAGGGAGGAGGAGGCGGTATTGGTCTGCATTTCGTGATTTTGAGCGCAAATTTTAGCGCCTGTATAGTGTTTGTTGTTTCAACTCTTCGAGGAAATTGGCTCGCTGCCTTTCAGCCAGGCGCTCGTTGATTAACGTTAACCGGGACGAATCCGGTCCTCCAATGGTGAGGTAGGATTAAAATATCAATCATGCATCATATGTACAATGATTGACAAATTTTGTAGATAATCATAATTTGATATCATTATATTCATCTATTTCAAAAAATTTCAAAAACTATTTTTTAAATCAACTGTCCAAATTTTATCACATCAAATATTGTCAACCATCATTGTACAAGTAAATTAATTCTTAAAATATATTTGTTGAGTAGATGCAGATAAATGTTTGAATTTTGTTATCGTGTCATCTTGGTTGCCACCCCACACATGTGAGAGAATATTATTTTATTCATGCAGATCCACACACTCACATGCAGTCACTCAAAGTGTTAATCGGAGTGTTCGTTTAATATTTTTCTAAGGGTGTGTTTGATTGCAAGGGTAGAATTTGGGTAGAAAGAAAACGAATTGTAGGGAATTGAATTGCATAAAATTTGTTTTAGAGAGAATTGTAATTAATGGTGTTTGATTGATATAATTTTCCACCTAATTTATTTGACTTTATTTTTCATGCAAATTGTTATTTTTTGGTATAAATTTTTTTACAATCTATATTAAAATTTGTTTAGATTACAAAAAAGTAAAAAAAAAATAATAATTTTTGAAATTTTTTTGTGTTCATTTGACTTTATTTTTCATGCAAATTGTCAATTAAATGGATAATTTTTTTTACTATTGAATTTAAAATATATTTCCATTACCAAAAAGTAAAAAAAAAAAAAAAAAAAAAAAGCAAAAAAAAGAAGATGGAAAACACTTTCCCACCAAAATCATGGGAAAATAAAAGGTGAAAAATATGTTTTAAATAGTTGTACCTAGAAAATGGTGAAAATGAATTCCATGGAAAAATTATGCAATCAAACACCAAAATTAAGGATGGAAAAGTAAAACGTTTTCCTTTTTCACCATTTTCCATGGTTATCAAACACTGCCTAAGTGTTTGATTACATAGGAAAATGATGGAAAAGGAAAATATTTTCCTTTTACACCTTTAATTTTGCTGTTTGATTGCCTAATTTTTTCATGGAATTCATTTTCACCACTTTTCTAGGTACAATCATTTAGGGCCTGTTTGATTGCAAAGGTGGAATCTGGGTGGAAAGAAAACATTTTCCAGGGAATCCTTTTGACTGGAATCCGTTTTACCGGGAATTGGAAATTGATTGTGTTTGATTGGCAACATTTTCCACCTGGAAAATGTTGATGATTTCCATCTTTTGGTGTTTGATATGGTCTGTTTTCCATGAAAAATTATAAGGTTTTCCACCTTTTTGTGTTTGATTGCATTTGATTTTCATGGAATAAATATTTTTTTTCCTTTTTTTTTTTAAAGTTGTACAATTAATAAAAAAAAAAATTCCCTTTTTTTTTTTATTAATTGTGATCTGGGTTTTTTTTTACAGGAATATTGTTTTTTTGTAATTTTTTCTTAATTTACTTTTGTTGTTCCCTCCATCCATTTTTTCCAATATTTTTTTTAGTTGTGTAATCAGTTTATTCCCCTTTTTTTCTTTGTTTCCTCTTTACAAGCTTGTTGTTTATTTCTAGGTTGCTTGATATTTTTTTTCCCCTTTATTTACTTTTTCCATTGTTTTTCTATTTTTTGTATTCATATTTTTTTCCATCTTTAAAGTAATTTTTGTAATATTGTTTTTTAACACTCTATACACTACCAAAATGTCTTGTTAACACTTAACACTACACATGAGTAGGGCAAAATCATATGTTGACGACATGATATGTAACCCTTTTGTGAATATCAGTCTACATGAGTGCAATGCTGAAGCAACTGATCATTAACCAACAACACACTGCATTTTTAAATATAACAATAATCTCATCGTTTACAAAATGGATGCTTCATCATCTTAAATACATGACAAAATACAACATCTCCTGCTTACAAGATACGATTATCACCCTTTTCCAGGGAAGTAGCATTTTCATGTCCAGAGATACAAAACCTACATGTGACTTTCGACCAACTGAGCATGATCTGACCACAACAAGATCGCATATGTTACAAAATAGAGATCCAAAACGTACGTTACAAAACACTGCCCACATACGTGTGTTTCACAACACTGCATAGTAGACTTACAATGTATGTGCGCCACAAAAAAATATACAAGACAGTAGTACAAATACATACAACTTATTACATACTAAGCCAGTATTCTTGTGCGATCTAAGGTAGCGGAGGCGGATCACGACCAAGCTTGTCAAACACTAAAGCACGCATGTATTTCTCATTTTTCAAATTAACAAATACCTTCGCCAAACCGTCGTCGGCTTGCAATGCTTTCATCACTACCATGATGTCCTTCAAGTCTAGGTCCATGCCCTCTAACTTCTCCAAAATCAACTGCCAATCAACACGATTCTTTGTATCAAGTGTAGCTTGCATTTCAATAGCTTTTGCAATTTTCCCAGACGATTCAGCAATCCTCAGTAAGGCAATAGTGCTCTCATCCACCGGTTGTCCACGTCGACGCTTGCCTTTACTTGTCCCTTCTTCCACGGTACGTTTACGTGCATTGACTGGGCTATTCTCTATTTCCACATTTTTCACGTCTACCTCGTTAACACTTTCATCAGTTGCTACAAATTGACAAAGAGATTTTCTTAGAAGTCTATACAACTTGACAAAGCTGATGAATATATCTTCATTTTTGTTTATACTTAAAATGACAGGTAGTTATACTTTTTTTCTAACATATTGTTTAATGTTTCACATACCATTAAAAGGGGAGAAATTGTCGAACCCAGATACTGAACGCTCTCCGGTGGCAGCGTCATTGCCAAAAATTGTCTCCATATCATCATATCTTGGACAAAATTTGCACTTCCACTTCCCGAATTCCGGCTTCCCCTGTAACATATACATGTTAGAGCACGGCAGTAGATTCACAACATCTACGCTCGCATTGAAATATAGAGAAAAACATACCTTTCTTTTGTGAGTTACAAACCAAACAAATTTCATAGAAAGACCCACAATAAAATTGGGCTATCATTGTAAGATTATGAGTCGGAATATTTTCAAATAATAAATGAAGAGGTTAGATGGGAAGATTAGAACCACATACCAGACTTTTTTGAGTTACAAACCAAAAAATTTCAAAGAAAGAACCATAAGAGAATTGGGGCTATAAAGAAAGATTCAAACAACACCAATGCAGAAGTTACTGATGAGTTTTTTTTTCTATAGCACTAGAAACCATTCAAACAACCTGCTTCCTACCTCGTCCAATTTCCTGCTCGAAAGCCAGTAGGTATTTGAAGAATACAATCTATCACCGTTGCCAACTTACAACATGAGCCATTCCTCATTTCCACCATCCTATTTTTTATTTGTTTTGCATTGTTACCTCATTATTGTGTCCATATGTAGTTTTTTTTTTAATTGTTGCCCGCACACTTTGACCTTTCTGTTTTTCAGCACCTCCTTCCCAATACATCATATTTTCGGTATCTACTTGCCCAACACCAAAGTTTGTCTTACTCTCGTTTCTTCTTCTCTTCCATTCACTCTATTTCTTTGCATGTGCACGTGTTTGGATATCATCCTTCTTCAAGCCTGATGTGATTTTCACATTAATTGGTGCATTAATTAGAGAGGATCCTATATGAAAAACTAAATGTTGAAAAAGTCAAAGTTAACATTGCCTGGCAGCAGATGCAAAAGTTGGAATTCCATGGCCTTAATGATAAGCTTGGATAATGTGATAAAAGTTGGAATTCCATGGCCTTAATGATAAACTTGGATAATGTGATAAAATATAAAGTTGCTTGAACACTGCGATAGAGGTCTTTCGATCCACATACATTCCAGGAAGATGGAGAAAATATTACGAGAAAAGGAGAAAAATTCAAATGCAAAATGCAATGTAGTTCTTAGATAGGATTCGATTCCATAACTTGCTAGCAAATATATATTTGTTTGTCTATATTTATATGCTTAGGGTAGCAGTTCAGCTAGTGCTTTACTGTTGGGCTGCTGGTAGAATCTACAGATCATAGAAACAAGGCGTTGTAGGATGGGACTAGATGTCTATATGTATATATGTATCATAACTGGTAGAATCAGTTTTTTCTTATGAAATATGCAGCATTTAGATGCACCAGTGAAAAAATGTCGAAAAGAAATACAAGCATTATTGTTGTTACCTTTACAAATTCGTCCCACACAACGGCATCGGCTATAATGCGTCTTGTTTCCGGATCCAACCCAAAACCGCTCATATGTAACAACTGTCGCACTTCTCCATACTCCTTCTTAAGAGTCTTCAACCTTGCCCTTACATTTTTATCTGTGACCTGGACTCCACATCCATTGAGCACCCTTTCCATTGCCTTTGACACTTGAAACGACGTAAATCCATTGTCACTTCGTTTGTGCCCGGCCAACACTTGTTCGACAAGTGAAGTGAGCATAAAACCGTCCATTTCCTCACTCCAACGTACGTTACGAATCCTTGGAACCGGTTCTGCTTGCGTTCGTCCCAAACCACTGTCATTCCCGTCCGATTGGGTGGTTGGCCTAGGAAGCGGGAAAGGACCGGTACAGCTTCTTCGATTATGTGCCATCAACGTTGAAGTACTGAAACAAATGAATAAATGTCATTGTCATAACAATAAACGAACATGCTATTTACCAATATAATAACAAGGCACGGCCCTATCAATGGCATAGGTCTTAGGCGAGCAATTTGCAATAAATAGCATAAATACATGACAACACTGTATTTAGCTTATGCATTTGACGAGGATAGAGGCTATAAAAAATAATATGCCACTACAAATCTAAAAGGCCATATGAACAACTGCATATTAGGTTGCTTTTAGGATCCTTCATTAAAATCAAATAATCCAACTCATGCACCAATAATCCAAGTAATACAATATATCCCTTCTTTATGTTTCTAATAGACTACAACCTTTTCTAATAAAATATATTCCACATAGGACAATAATGAAGTAGACTTGCAGTTTGAGTTCAAGCACACACAACATGAAAAACATCAAATGTAACAAGGCAAAAAAGAACTTGACGCACCCAACTAACCAACCTGTTCACCAAATGGAAGCCAATCCCAGCAGAAAATCCAACCTATTAAACAAGTGGACTGCAAGCGGAACAGATGACAGTCAGAGCCAACGAGCATTTAACATGAAGAATCACTCAAATCCCCATACCCAACAGTCGAATCTGGGGCAATAATCAAGATGCAAACTACTGTAGAAAATCGGCAGTAAAATAAAGAAACCATAAACTTGAAATTTTATACATCACATGCACACACAAAATCGAAACTGAACTGTTGAGGGTTACTCAGTGATGCCCTAACCCCGAACAAAGTGCTAAGCCAAAAATAAACCATGCTTATCTTTCATTTCCCCTAACCCCGAACAAACCAGCCAACTATTCCTTTATTTGCTATCAATACCATTTTCTGTTATTTTCCAATCCCACCAATCTTTACTACTAAAAACGTTTTCATTTTCATGAAATTCTACTTTTTTCTTCCATAATCATTTTTTGCCTTATTTATTTTTTATGTGGGTTTCATATATCTTCTAGTGTTTCTTAATTTGAAGCAGAACTAATATTTTCCAAGGATAAGCCCACCTTGTAGATTTGTCTATTTACCAAGGTTAGGGTATTGGAGATTCTCTTTTTGTATTCTTATTTATTAGTCCTCATACTACTTTCTTACATTCTTTTGTTTGTTTCTTTAAGGTGCAAAGATAGGGACAGCCGGACAGCGACCCCAAAAGATACAAGAAAACAGTTTTATAATCTGGTGAATGCCAAAAACATGTACGAAGAAAGTGGTTGTTTCGATCCAAACAATCTGCAGCAGCAAGAAGGGTTGATTCAAAATGAGGATGGATTTTCACAATCCCATATACGAAATTGCAACAATCCTAGTTTTTCTATGGAAGAACACTCAAATTACCGTCAAAATCATCCCAGTCAGCAAGATGTTGCGCTGCAGTCTTGGAGATGGAGCTATAACAGAAAATTATTGATAAAAGAGAGACTCATTTGATGCAAGAAATTGTGCATGATTGAAACTGGCAAGAAATGAGTAATTTTAATGGAAATATGAATCAGTATTCAATGCCAGA
Organism: Osmanthus fragrans; assembly: GCA_019395295.1. Classification (NCBI taxonomy): domain Eukaryota; kingdom Viridiplantae; phylum Streptophyta; class Magnoliopsida; order Lamiales; family Oleaceae; genus Osmanthus; species Osmanthus fragrans. The sequence goes on along the minus strand of CM033354.1, from coordinate 12,534,859 downwards.
AATTCCTGGTCCCACTACACCTGATTTGCTCAATATGTTTACTTTGCCTACATGCTCACAATCTACTGCCATTTTCCTTCCCAATTCATCCACTTCATTTTCAAACTCAGCCTAGAAATCTCCCAATTTCTTGGCTTCCCTTGGCCTCTTAGGGGATCTTAATCCAGTCTATGGAGCATCGACCTCGGCAAGTGTTGTCTATGACCCTCTAGTGCCTTTCAATCTTCCACCACAACCTCCTTTGCTGAAGGAGTTGTTTCACTCTTTACCCCATGGAGGTTATGTAGTAGGAGGGTCAAGGACTAGTGGATCCTTGTTTCCTGGTATGGTGGATGAGAGAGATGCTAATGTAGGAGATGGGAAGCACTTTGATTTTGACTTCAGTGGAGATATGAATTGCATTGGTAAAAATAGGGCTGGAAAGTATACTAAAATTATACTACTGAGAGGCATAGGAGAGTTCTTTTCAGTGACAAATAGGAAGATTTGAGGAGCTTGGTTCCCAACCCCAACAAGGTAAAACTTCTCTTCATATTTAGACCCCTACAGTCGTTGAAATTCTGTGTTTATATATAGGTATCATATTGAGAAATTTCACTTTTAGCAGCCAAAGAAGTGATTTTTAGGCATCGAGATGTATTTCATCTAACCACTTTCAAGATTATCCGAACTCATGTTTCTCAATTGACTTCTAGATTATCATAATATGAAATCATCAACTACAAACCAAATGGAATTCATATTTATGGTAGCGATAGTACACTTGAAATTTTATGTCACCACATTACATGAAAGCATAATCCATAATGTTACTACATAGTACAGTCAATCGAAAACAATTCCCGCATCATGAGTTGGATGGTAAGCGGCCCACATGTCGTCAGCCATGGTATCCCTCTTAAGCGACCATGCTGCTTCTGCGATGAACGATATAGGAGCATTTGGTGTGTCATCTTCAGGTGTATCCACATGTCCAGGATTAACCTCATCGTCGCTAGTATCATCGTCCTCGTCACAAATATCATATGAGTCGTCAATCCGTAAGAAGTTGTGAATGGCACAACAGGCAAGGACAATCCGTGATTGTGTTTCAAAGTCGTGAAATGGTTGATGTCTCAGATATGCAAATCTTTTTTTTAGCAGACCGATAATCCTCTCCACTACATTACGTAGACATGAATGTCGAAAATTAAATAGCTCTTTATTGCTTTCAGGCCGATGGCCCTCGATATCTCTACGATGGTACCGAGTTCGGCGATAGGGTGACAGAAATCCGGGAACCAAAGGGAATCCGGCATCGGCAAGATAATATTTACCTATTCCAATACAGGTTGTTAAGATATCGTTCTTGATTGAAGTGAGGTGACTACTATATGATAAAAAAAGTAGTAAACCTTACCAACAGGAATTGTTAGCCTATGACCAGGTCGTAAAATTGCACTTCTTAACAATCGACCGTCGTGGGCTGATCCCTCCCACCCAGCAAGCACGTAAGTAAACTTCATATCATATGTGCAAGCAACCAAAACATTCTGAGTGATCATATGCTTCCTATTGCGGTACCTCGCTTGGTCTTCGACAGGGACAAATGCAGGAATATGAGTTCCGTCGATTGCCCCCACGGAATCCTAATACGGAAACGAAAGTTTGGTTATAGAATAAAAAGTTCAATCGGAGGAATAATTAAAGAAGATAAATATGACCACCAAACCTGAAAGTATTGGAACCATGGCTGCACTTTTTCCTTATCGTACGGTGCATTTTGAATATTGGCATTGATCACAACATCTCTGTATAGTCCTAAACAAGCTTGTAAAACTCTATGAAAGTAATAACTGACTGTTTGACCAGATCTTAAGAAGGTAAAGCTTTCAGTTCTATTACGTTGATCGTGTCCAACAGTGTTGAGAAATATAGCAACTTGTTCCTTTACTTTTACAGAACGACTGTCAACCAATCCGTATGTGCGTAAACGAGCACAAAATCTTTGAAACGGAGCTATCTTCATCCTCAGTATAGCCCGACAAATTCGGTCACTGCTACCGAACATCCGGGTAAGAGTCATTTCTCTTTCGGAGTCCCAGTTTATACGTGGGCCTCTAGGGATTTGTCGGTTACAACGCCTAATGGTATTGTATATTATAACTGCTTGCATTACCATCATCCAAAATAGAGCCAAATTTTGTCGTTGGCGTCGACGTTGGTTTGTAGTTGTATCCATGTTACTTAAACAAATGTCTATAAAATGAGCACATGTTGTTATCCATAGGTTACAAATATTCGTGAAAATTTCTATTTTGGTTGTGTTAAAAATTAAGATTTTTAGCACATAGAAATCTATGTCCCGTCAACATAGATATCATAACAAGCATGCCCACACATAAATGTCGATACAAATCAAAGGATGTTAAACCCAATAATGATTATTACAACCCAACATCAAAAAATCAATACAAATACAACCAATTTGTAATGAAATCACCACAACTAGAAAGAAATGAATATACAATCAGTTCAGCCGCTTGGTATACATAACTAGATCCTTTTTTGGGAAGTTTTGTTAGTTTGTGAAAACATTAGAGCATGTGTTGCTAAATTTTGTTTATCCTACACAAAAGTCAATTGGCTAAATTCCAATAAATTTCTATCTGTCTACAGTGCAACAAATCCAACTCAAACCAGTAGGACAAACAAAAATCTTCTATGTGCAGATTTTCAAGCAAGTGTTTTTTCGATTCTAATGCCTGCTTACTTCATAACAATCCATATAAAATTATACAGGCTGTAGAGTGCCTTTAAGAGTGACTTTATTCTTTCGACTCGAAGAAATAATGCAGAAAATATAAAATTTGGGAACTTACTACCCCAGTTTCTATTAACCAGTCCAACTTGTTGGAAATTGACAGCAATTCCTTAATTCATCCGGAGCATCCTCTTTCAAAGAAAATTTAAGAAGGCTGAGTAAAATTTAAGAAGTCGTTTCTGAAAGGAAATGATCCTGGTTCTTAGAACCCAGAAGCATCAAATTTGGATTCCAATTTTGGTTCTAGACCTAGAACTGAGAATGGAGAACCTAGAACCGATTCTAACCTCAGCCATAATTACAAGTTAGTGACCGTAATTGTGGCCTAAAAGCATATACGACTAATAGTTTTGTTCAATTTTTCAAATAGAAAATTATACATAAATAAATTCCTATGCAGCAGATTATGTTTTCTTTATGTTCAGATGAAGCCTAAATTGACCGATCTCTTGGTTAATTTCTTCTCACACTTCCAATCTACAGGTGTCGTCGTTCCAAACAGAAGAAATGAAGAACACAGTCATATAACATTCAGCGCTCCAAATGATTTTGATGTATTTGAGAAAGATGGAAGTTCACATTTTCGGGAAAAGGAACTACAGTTCCTCCAATCTCTACGAACTAGGGAAAATAGAGGAGAATAGAGAAGAAGTCATACCTCAGTGACGTATTGCGAAGTGGGTATGGAAAGTTGTTCTTCAAACCCTCTAATCGATTCGGTATCTAGGGCTTCAGAGATTTGAAACCATTTTCGCAGGGTTCTGTTCGTGAGGGAGAGCAAGGTCGCAAGGAGAAGGCTGTATACGGGTCATCTACTGTCGGCGTATGATGAAGATGCAGAGAAGTGGTTGTCGCCTTGAGATGAAGGAGCGTACACTGTCGGCGTGAGAGATAGAGAGAAAGGGAAATGAGGGCTAGTTGACTGGAAAATGAAAAACCTGGGGTAGCTAAGGATTACGTATTCCTCACAATCGTGGAAAATTGGGGTCACGTGATGAAAAGCAGGAAAATGGGTTGCCCGGAAAATGAACACCATCAAACAGGCTTAAAATTGAAAGGTAGGAAAACTACTTCCAACTTACCTGGAAAAACCAGCCTATCAAACAGGCCCTTAAAGTACATTTTCCACCTTTTATTTTCTCATAAATTTGGTAGAAAAGTGTTTTCCATCTTTTTTTTTTAACTTTTTGATAATAAAAATATATTCTAAATCCAATGGTAAAAAAATTTATCCATTTAATTGACAATTTGCATGAAAAATAAAATCAAATGAACACAAAAAAATTTCAAAATTTTTAAATTTTTTTTTTTACTTTTTTGTAATCCAAACAAATTTTAATACAGATTGTAAAAAAAATTATCCAAAAAAGTAACAATTTGCATGAAAAACAAAGTCAAACGAATTAGGTGAAAAATTATACTAATCAAACACCATTAATTACAATTCTCTCTAAAACAAATTTTAGACAATTCAATTCCCTACCATTCATTTTCTTTCCACCCATTTTCTACCATTGCAATCAAACGGACCTTAAGGGCCTGTTTGATTGGCCAAATTTTCTGTGGAAGGTGGAAAACGTTTTCTTCTTTTTACTATTCATTTGTTTGATTGCACTAATTTTTCAGGGAAAACGTTTTCCAACGTACAAGTTGTTGATGCACAAAAGTTAGAAAACGTTTTTCCACCATATTGGTGGGAAAATATTTTTCAACTTTTGACCTTTTTTTTTAAGCAATTGGACCACATTCCAAAGTCAATGGTAAAAAAATTTATCCATTTAATTGACAATTTGCGTAAAAAATAAAGGCAAACGAACACAAAAAAATTTCAAAAATTATTTTTTAAAATTATTTTTTATTTTTTGCAATCCAAACAAATTTTAATACAGATTGTAAAATTTTTTTTTACCAAAAAGTAACAATTTACATGAAAAATAAAGTCAAACGAATTAGGTAAAAAATTATACCAATCAAATAACATTAATTACAATTCCCTGTAAAACAAATTTTAGGCAATTCAATTGTTTGCCATTCATTTTATTTCCACTCATTTTCCACCCTTACAATCAACCGGACCCTAAATGTTTTTAGTATAGATTTTGAGTAGATGCAGAGAAATATTAGAACTTGTGGTTGAAAAGTTATTAATCTCATAAAAGTTTTATGGGAATATAAATTTATATTTATATGTCAATTTTGACCTAAATTTTAATTAGATTTTTTAAACTGACCAAATAGGAGCACAGTTGTATTTACTTTTTAAAGATAATTAGTTGGAGCAGGTGAGAATTGCGTAGGTTGAATGTGAGTTAGCACAGTATAAATCATGTTAAATTATCCATATATAATTAATTCAATTGATTGAATATATGAATTAACAAAACAAAATTACATGACATTTTCATTGTTGAGTGTTTGTTACGTAACGATTTCATCACCTTTTTTCAAAAAGAGAAAAAAAAAAATTTGTTTAAAGAAAAACATACATGATCCAAGCATGCAACACCTTTGCATCACAAAAATTACACCAACCAATCAAAAATAAGGATACTTCTTCGTTGCATCAACTTGAATCTTCATAAAATTCTTCCTCAAATTTAAAGATGTTATTTTCTTTGTCATTGCTTCTCTTCTTCAATCTGGAGCTGGCCGAGTCTTCATAAAAAGAACACGTTTTTCCAAGCTGGTGTAAATTGAGCACTTCACAAAAATTCTTTTAGTTCCTTGTTTGGTGTTGGCATTCTCAAGTCAGGTTCCTTGTTAAGGCTTTAACCTCATGCATGTGCAGATGTGCTGGATCGACAATAAAAATCACATATATTTGATTCATGCCCATTAACCTTCAAATAAAACGGCATCTATTCTTCAATAGACATGCACATTGCTCGTACAGATCCCAACTCAATCTCTTGTATAAAAGAAATAAACTATTCGAAACGTGAAGAGAAATTCAATAACATCATAGTTTATAAGATAATTATTGTTGAAGCAATGGTTACCTCCTTCGTAATGTCAATAGCAAAACGCTTTAAAAAAGATTTCAGTAGGTGGGTCGATAATAGTGGCAACCAAGAGGCCTATGAAGTCTTACAGTTGTATATGCCCTCAGGGTACATCTCCAAGTGGTAAAAGGGGAAGGTGGAGAAATTCAACTTTGCTTGAGGCTGCGGCGTCAAGAGTTCGAATCCTGAAATATGGATTTGGCTCTTGGGTAAGTGCAGGTGTACAAGCAACCTTCCACCTTATACCCTTGAAGGCATAACCTGCAATTTACACCATTCACCAAGACCCAGGGTAGGGCAATTGGGCGCGCCAGTAATGGGGCGTAATCCAAAAAAAAAAGTCTTACAGTTGTATACAAGTTCTGACCATGCATTACCATAAGAAAGTACATGAGCAAGAATCATTGAATTCATGAAAGGATTTTTTTTATGTAAATAACTTGTACTCAATACGTAAGAGTGTCGCAGACCTGCTTGCACTTGCATAGAACATGCTCGTACATTTCATCAAGGTTAGCATTCGCAGCTTTCTTAAAATTGTTGCATGAGATATACCAATATAGTTGTTCCTAATAGGCTCTTGCTTTCACTCAGAAGTAGCTTTGCTACAGAAGATTTCAGATAGGTTCATGAAATAGAAGTATTAGCTAACTGCAAAAGTAATTGTGTTTCAATCATTAGAAAGGGAATATCAACAAGGTAATTAGTACAAAATGTCCTTACATTTCAATATTATTGTGCAAAATGTTTTTATCTTTAATTTTTTGACATTTTCACCCTTATTTTCACCTTTTATTATCAAAAAGATCCTTACATCCACTTACCGTCCGTTGCTCCGTTAATTCAATACAAAAAGTCAATTTTCTTTTCAAACACCAAGGGTAAAATAGTCTCAACCCAATTAACCCCTTCATCTTCTCTTACGCACGAAGGTTCCATTGCAGTTTCTTCTTCAAAAAATCCAGATTTTCTTTCATCTGTACAAGCTTTCCTTACTTCTCCTCTCATCTTGTGGGTGCAAAGTGGAAGCATGCAGTGAGGGTTTTTTTAGAGAGCGAAGGAAAGAAAACTTTCAAGTTGGGTAATTTTTTTTTTTTTTTCCATTTTGTTTTTGGGTGTTTTGCATGACTGAGAGCCTGTGTCGAGTTCTGAAGTTGTTTATTATTGTTACCCAGGCCTTCGAGGAGCAACATGTTGCTTCCTTTTGAAAAATCCCGGCGACGATCCGCCCATTTATGATGTAGTGTTCATTCCCTAAATTTCTTTTTGCATTCACCCAATTCCACTATACATTCACACAATTTCAGTGTGCATTCTCCCAATTTATGTCCATTTCACTGTAGTGCATTCAGTGTTTCTCTGTCGCTGTACATATTTCACTTTGATGGGAATGTTTCATGCCAAGTAGTTTGAAAGGTAGAGATGTGTTTTACAAGAAGTATTACTACGTAGGAATTGTTATCACAATGCTAATTCCATGCTAAAAGAAATGAACAGGACACCATTGAGCCAAATGGGTCATTTACCATTGAAATCTAATATATACTTTACAACATTAAATTTGTAATTGTTCCTCTCAATTTACCCATTAGTTACACTCTTAATAAGCACGAAATGAGAATGAACATCGCAGTTCATCGACCACCTATTCAATATATATCTTCATCCACCATTCTAAATTTTATTAATACACCATGACTACAGCCATTGTTGTGAAATACAATGTTCTTTAAGCCATTTGTTCTTTATTTAATGTAATAATTTTTAAAATATTTTCATATTCATGATAAGTGCGGATTTCGCATTCATTTAGGCTGTTAAACTTATTTAGTTGTTAGTTTTCACATGTTGGTTTATACGTTATTTTTGTTATTTAGGTTAATACCCGGGTTGTTGGATGTTTTGGAAGGATTTCAAGCGTGAATTGAGCCAATAGAATTGAAGATGAAATATTCCAAGATTCGACAATCTAAATCATGAAGAAATGGTGGTTGAATGGTGGCTTGAAGAGGGGTGAAAAAACCTTGCAAAATCAGGAAAAAAATGAAACTGGCACAGAATTGTACTATGCGTATGCATAGGCCTGCAGGGTGTGCGTACGCACACTTGACAAAATCAACTTCTGAAACTAAATGGTTTGTACTATGCATACGCACAGTCAAAGCCATGCGTACGCATAGTACAATTCTGGAGGGTCTCCCGGGTAGCGCGAAAACCCGATTTTTGATTTATTTCTCGGCGCATTTTACTCCAAACCGACTCCAATCCTTCTCCACAACATAGATACACATCTTGGGACTCATTTCTAAGGCAAAAAATCAGAGAGGAGCCGAGCAAAAAGAGCCAAAAATCTGGGAGTTCCTCTCTTCCATCAACAATGGTGGAAATGAAAGATGGAGAAGAAGGAGAAGGCTTTTGATCTTGAAAATTCCAACTATCCTTCTACCATTCAATAAGTTTTTTCTTCCCTCTTTAATTTCATTTTTATCCATTTGTTGTAATATTTTGTTTGCCATTTTATAAATATTTTATGGATAGTTAAACCCTATTGTGATTGGGGGTTATTTCAAACCCTAGGTTGATTTTCTAATGATTTGTGCTTTATAGTTCATATGATTAATGTGTTTAATCTATTGTGTTAAATGTTGATATTGCTATTCTTGATTGTTTGGGATGACAACTAAATAATTGGGTTGATACAATATATGTTAATTTGGGATTTTTAGTACGTAATTGCTAATTCGACCAAACCCTTGTAGCAACTACATGAGGAATTTTCTATTAAATGTAGGTGGATTATCACTTAAGTTAACAAACCGAGCTTGCGAGTTTGCGCTTAATTCAATTCGACTCTCTCGTGTGAATACTTTTGTTAAATTAATTCTATCGATATTATCCTAGGTTATTTGATGATTACGGTTAGGTAAAGAGCTTATTTTATTCAATTACAATCTTAGGAGAGTTTGAGATAATCGAACTTGTGATTATTCTCGAATTGTTGTTAATCAATTGAACGAAATTTTTTGCGAAAACGTATTGGAAAATCATTCTAGCGGCGAAGAATTCACCTCGATCACATTTTCGTTTCTTTGTATTCTTTGTCATTTTAGTTCTTTATTATTTTCGTTTTCTTATGATTTCCCTAATTTAATCCAACCAATTTCCCCCTCCCCCCGCCCCCCATTTACTTATTTACGTATTTTATTTTTTTCGTTGCAATTAACATAATTGAAAACAATCCTTTGCGGAAATGACTCTTACTTGCACATTACTACATGGACGACATTTGTAGCGAAATAAGAAAATTATTTTTGACGCCCCTTTGGTGGCGATCAATTCACGTTACTATTACTTATGAAATAACTATCTTGAAGGCCGGAAGAAAGGGCTAAATGGGCTGAGAGTATTTTACTCTTGGTGTATGAAAAGAAAATTGGCGTTTTTAATTGAATTTACATAGCTACTGACCGTAAGTGGATGAAAGGACATTTTTGGCAATGAAATGTGGAAATAAGGGTGAAAATACCAAAAAATAAGAGGTAGTAACGTTTTGTACAATAATATTGAAAGGTATGGACGTTTTGTATTAATTATTCATATAAATATATATGTATTAATATTAAGGGTGTGTTTGATTGCGATCATAAAATTTATATAAAAAGAAAATAAAACTAGGCAATTCAATTGCTTAGAACTTATTTGTATGCAAATTATTAATTAAATGTGTTCGATTAATTTAGTTTTCAAACTGAAAAATATTAGACTTGTCGATTTTTATTAATGGGTAGAAGAAAGAGAAATAGATTTTGAATTACCTGAAAAATAAAAATCATCCCTCCCTAAAGAAAATGTTTTCCTTATTTTTGAGAAAAAATATGGTTTCATAACCAAAAGTTGAAAAATACTTATCATGAAAAAAATTGTCAATCAAACACTCTAAAAAGTAGGAATTTGGGTAAAAAATTATATATTTTTCATGAAAAATAATGTAAATCAAACATGCTCTAATATATTAAAATGTACTGAATGTTCTAGTGCCTAAATACTCTTTATATCTGTTAACTTTTTATAATCTGGAACTGGCACCCTCGTCCAGCTTGTGATGAGATATGACTTTTGAGTTATCATCTGATTAATCTTCACAAATTTTTCATATGTCCTGTGTAACAAGGCATTAAGTAAAAGTAATGTGTGAAATAGATGAAAAACAAATTTGATCAAAATGAATCGAAAACAAATACAAGGGAGTTTCTTCTAGTGGATTTATATACAATATCAAAGGTTGGATGAATACCATTTGACACAAGATGTGTCTTTGATAGAACCAAACGGTCTTCAAAAGCAGTTATATTATGGTCGAACGGAGTAGCATGAACTTCTTTTTCTTTGGACTGATTTGATAGACGATGAATACAAGCAAAAGAATTATAAACTAAACAAACAACTTGTATAATTATTCCTCTAAATGATAGAGCATACCTAAGTCTGTCAAGGAACCATTCTGTGTTGTCCTCGAATTTTTCTTTTTCGAGACTATTAGTTTTATTGTCCAGTTAATATCCTTTGGAAAGATATAAGGAATCAGTTTATATATATATTTTATCTTCTACATGAAACTAAAAGAATAAATGTAAAAATAATTTCGAGAAATGAAATAAGTGTACGAAAAGAGCAGGGACGGAGCCAGACGTTTTGTACTTTGAGGTCAACAGTCAAAATACTTTTTTTTTTTTTTTTAAAAAACAACATATCATTAATGAAAAATTAATATATTACTACAACTATAGCCTACGTGTTTACATACTCTGAAAATGTCGTATAATTATATCATTATCAATATTATTGAATACATTGTTCTCAATATACGCAACCAAACTATCACTTAATCGTTCATCCCTCATCCGAGTATGCAATCAATTCTTGATAGTATTCATTGCAAAAAATACTCTATGTACCATAGCGGTAACAACTGGAAGAATTAACGTCAATGCTACAAGCCTGTAAACTAATGGGTACATCATTTTTTTTTATCACAACCAACTTTTCTGCAAGATCATTAAACCCTCATAACCTTTCAAATTCTTCATAAGTGTGCATATCAATAATATATGTCTGAAGTTGCTTGTCAAGTGCCAAGATCTTTATTAGTTTAAAATCTTTGAGATAATATTCATACAATTGAATTAACATGTCCTCGTCGAAAGTAGAAAATGAATTATCGGGACATAAGCATGGAACACAAAGGAGTGAGTTGTTATTTACCGTGGAAAAACGATCATTCAACTCTTGAATTTGCATATCGATGACAGCATAGAAGAAATACACACGAAAATGATACAAATTTGTGATTAAACCTAAGTATTTACCTGAATTATGCAAAATAAATTATTCTTCTTCCCTCCCTAGACTCTAGTCATTTAAATATTAAGTTTAGTACAATACTAATTACTAGTATCAAGCAACAATTAAGATTTCTTCAATTAAATTTATGCAAGTTAGCAATTAATAAGTCACAAATTTGTCCCTAAAATTGAAAGATCTGGCCGATTCAAAATCTATGGAGATCCTGACTTCAAATAACCATTGTGTTGCACTTCGAAATCTGATGGTGAACCTAAGGTATCAAATTTTACCTCAGAATCTCAAATCTCAAATCCGAATGAATTTTAAAATAAAAACATGCAAAATCAAGCAAGATAGCAAGTAGACAACTGATTTGTCACCTAGACTGGAGAAAACCCACAAATTAGCACAAGCAAAGCTGTAAAAGTGAGAAAATATGAATGGTTGTCTCAAACTCTCAACAATGTCGATTCTTCTCTATGGGATTTAGGACAAAATCAAAATATGAATGGAAAAGGAGGGTCTCTACGTGAAGGAGTAAAGAGAAAAGGGGCTTGCACAAGTGAATGACCAAATAACAAAGTATAACCTGCGATTTACCCCTCCACCAAGGCCCAAGGCAGGGTAGGTGGGGGTACCAATAATGAGGCGTAATCTAAAAAAAAAAAAGTATAAAAGGGCTTGGACATTGGTAACATCATCCATTTCGGTTATGGCTTGGGTTTGGGCAACATAATTCATTTACGACCCTATGTGGGTCCGCCCCTGGAAAAGAGTAATGAAAAATCGAATCATTAGTATAATTTTTTTTGGGAAAAAAAATAAAGATAAGAATAGCATAATAGAAATTGAAATAACATTGAGCTTGAGAGTTGAGCATTAGTTATAAAGTTCTTAAGACGGACTGAAAAAATGTTTTATTTTGTCAAAAGAAATTGGAAAAATATGATGTTAGGAAAAAATTAAAAAGCACACACATGCATATAGACGTGTATGTATGTATAATTATGATTTCAGAATGACCAAAGCAAGCGTCAAACCTTGAACATTGTAAATAACCACTGTGCATTCAGGGACGAATCCAGGGTTCCAGTTCAATTAGGGCAAATCGTGAACGTTGAACACTTACTGTCAACAATCAACGTCCGTGATAGCGGTTTTGTTTATTAATATTTAATTAAATAATATTTAAAAAATCGTACTGACTAAAACTAAAAGAACTAGATACACAACTAGAACTGAATTGGGTACCAGCTTTCATTTCGGATAAAAAAATTGTTCTACAATCTGCAAAATGTCCTAATTTATTTTTCAATCAAACATGCAATATATATTAATAAAATATCAATATTCAGTTTACAATTAAAGTTAATTAAACAAGCATTATTATATTAACAAAGTTGAAAATATTTATATGCTTATAGCAAACTTATGTGTTTGTGTGATCCCACTTTTTCGCAATCAATTTTTTGTGAACAAAAAGTGGAATTTTCTTAATTAAATAAGTTTTGTAAAAAGATTTCTTATGACACTAGGGCAAATTTTTCTACAAATTCATTCGTCATTAATTGATCAAACTCTCAAATAAATTGATTAGAGGAAAAAAAAATAATGAGAAGGACAAATCACCGATTAAAATGTTTGTATTTGCATTAAAACCAATCAAACGAATATATATTATTTTATTTAGTTAAATGTTGGAAATCAATGTTTGCCCTCGTGGTAAAACTGTCAATATCTTTTAGAAAAGGTAAGATGTTCGAATTTTCATTTTGCACTTGTTTCGGTAACAATTGTTGAAATACAAAAATTACAAAACAAATTGCTCTATTAGAGAGTTCGAACCTAGAACGTCCAAGTCTATAGTGGAAGCATCAACCAACTGAGCTACAAATGATGTTTTTAAATAAAATGAATTATTAAATATGTAATATAAATATTTTACCTAATGTCAAAAAAACAAAAATTTATTCTCGACGGATCCAGCATGGCGTGGCCGCGGGATCTCGCCGAGTGTTAGATCCGCACTTGTGTGCATTAAAGTTCCAAAATTTTCATTTAAAAAAAAAAAAGAGTATTGTTTGTATGACTGATTGAGGCATAACTATAGAAATCAGCAAGAAAATGTAATCCATATATAATTTTAACAACATTTTTTGTGATAGGTAAAAAACTAATTCATGTGATACAATTTCTAACATACCTGAAAAGCATAATAGAAAATCCCAAATAATTAGACAATTTAAAAATAAAAATGGTAAAGAGTCAAGTTAGTCACATTTGAAAAGAAAATGACATTTTTCTTGGCGAGTAAAATTTTTATTCATCAAGCTATGTCTAATGGCAACAAAAAATCTACTTCTCAATCAACATATATATGATGATCTCAAACTCGAATTCATTTTTTTGATGTAAGGCAAACCATGAGAGAACCAATTGTGTTGCCTGCATTAACGATCTGAATAAAAGAAAATGTTAAATGCATCAAGAGTAAGGCTCTAATCACATGACAAGCAATAATGCATACTAAGTGGTATCAGCGAACCTATACCATAAAATTTAAAAAAAGGAAAACTTTGTTTTTTTTCATAAATGATTAAGTCCCTGTTTGATAGCCATTTTTAGAGAGAAAATGAATTTTTTTGATATGATAAATGGTGAATATATAGTTGAAAAAGAATGAAAAGTTATTGATGTGATAGAAAGTATTATTTTATTGAAGAATGTGCGGTTGAAAAATGAGTAGAATAATGAGAATGAAAAAAAAAAAAGAGTATTAAACAGGGACTAAATGACTGTTTGAAAACGTGTGTACTTCAGAAGAAACTTTGCTAAGTAAATGAGAATGGAAAAAAAAGTAATATATATATATATATATATATATATATATATAAATATAAGGAAAAAACTAATAAGAAAATAGAAAAATCTAATTATATTTTAAAGAAACCAAAAAGGGAACACAATGTGAAGCAGTAAAGATTACAGTCAAAACTCAGTTGATGAAACCATTGATAAAAGTAATCATTGCATAGAAGTTTAAACCGAATATAGACAATCAATAAATATTTGGATATCTCAAATAACATATCAGGAAATAGATAAATTAACGTGTGTTAAAAAGAAAAAATAAGAAGAAATGTTAAAGCATGAAACCCATCATTCTTCCGCAAACAAAATGAATGGAAAAAACAGCATTGGAAAAAACGTAGAGGAAGTATGTGATCGATGAAATCCATCAAGTGCAATGCACGGTACGTAGTCAAGTTACAAAGTGGTGAATAAGATATCGTTCCCACGAGTACTAACTACTTAATTTAGTGTCCACCTAATGTCAACTTTAATTGAATAGCAAAATATGATTAAATTTGGTATTTATATTAACAACATAATATCTATATTAAACTAACTAATCTTAATCTAATTAATGTGGAAGCTTGTAAACTTAAGTAATTGATAAATACTCGAATCACGAATCTCCCCACTTTCATCCATTTAGAATCAATCCATGATTTAGACACTCATGTTTGGATAAGTTTAATCGCACAAAATATCTGTACGTTTGCATTGTCGTGTGCAAAACATCTCTACGTTTAAATTTTTACATTTTTACCCCTATTTTCACTTTTCATTACGGAAAACGTCAACTTCACCAATTTTTAATGTAAAATGACTGATATACCCTCCTATTTAAATAAGAAAAATAAAGAATAAATTGCAATCTTACTCCTAAACTTTTTAAAAAGTACAAATGAGTCCAAATAAGTTATAAAAAGGCTTAATAGCACAAAATATCCTTAAGTTTGGTCTGTACTGTTCAAAACGTCCCTACGTTTTAAATTGTTGACAAATACTTTTTTGCAATGAAACGTATAAATAGGGATGAAAATGGAAACAAATTTGAAACGTATGGACGTTTTGCACACTACAACTCAAACGTAGGAACGTTTTGTGCTATTAAGTTTTATTAAAATATTAAAAAAAATTATCTCTCTCTTCTTCTCCAAATGGGGCCACCACCATAGAAGTCAAAAAACTCCGACCAACCATCGAAAATCCCTCACTTTTCTTTACACATACCACCCAACATCCAACCTTCATGCCAACGGATTTGGTCGGAATTGCAAGCAAAAATCTCACAAATGCAAATACTGGCGCCACCACCCATTCCAGAGAGACCTATGTCATTTCCAACACACCAATCGACTATACTCACCAAGGCGCATCTCTTCATGGTCTTAAAACATCAACAGATGCACAAAATCAAATCTACAGTAACAACTTTCAATTTCTTATTAGGCAATAACTGGCCAGAAATTTTGAGACATATTAAAATGAAATGATTGAAACCCATTGTGTAGTAGGTGTGGCGTGATATGGCGAAGTCGGAATGGGTGGTCCGCGTTGGTGGGAACTACTTTTGGTGGGGAACAAATCTGTTTGCGTGAAGGTTGGATGTTCGGTGGTATATGTAGAGGGGAGTGACAGCATTCCGATGGTATGGAGATCCGGCGGTTTGAGCGGTAGTTGACCGGAGTTTTTTGGCTTCTAAGGTGGCGCCCCATTTGGAGAAGAAGAGAAGAAAAAAATAATTTTTTTTTTGTTATTTTTAATGTTTTAATAACACTTAATAGCATAAAACGTCGCTATGTTTGCCTTGTAGTGTGTAAAACGTCCTTACATTTCAATTTTTTTGCATTTTCATTCATATTTCTACATTTCATTGCGAAAAATGTCAATGTCACCAATTTAAAACGTAGGGATGTTATGGTGGTATATTAGTCATTTTACATCAAAAATTGGTGAAAATGACTTTTCCGCAATGAAACTTGGAAATAGGGGTGAAAATGTAAAAAATTAAAATGTATGGACATTTTGCAAACTACAATGCAAACTTAGGGATGTTTTGTGTGATTAAGCCGTTTGGATATGAATATTAGTATTACTAACTTGTTTAATTATCTTTCTTGAGTAGAGCTAAACATATCCTCACATGTGACTTTCTAATCTTTATAAAATATGCGAATATGTAAAGAAGTATTAAAATCACGAGAATATCAGAAAGGATCATACAGGGCCGATCTTGAAATTTTTTAAGCCCTAGACGATAAATTATCACGATGCCATTATACATAATTTTTTTACAAGCATATTGACATTAAACATGTCAGAATCAAACAGCTTCTCACGATAAGAAATATTAGACCTTTGGTACTCACTTATCATTTGATTTGTACAGGAATCAATTTTCGTTTTCAAGAAATGCAATATAAGCTATCAGCCCATATATTTTTCCATGATTTTCCTACAGGTAGCAAATGGTTCTTAGTGGTTTAAAGAGCATGATGATTTCAGAGTTAGAGCTACACGACATATTGCGTGATATGATTCATTTTGGTAAAACATGAAATCATTATTTTAGGCCCATTGCATTATATTTTTCATAAGCATTTGATTTTGGTGCATGTTTTGTAGTAATTCATATCCAGTCTTGGTGATGAATCTGACATCTAGTCAGCATCTATCATGGATGCACGTCATGTTTCGGGTCTACTAGGGTGATTCGAAATGGACCATGTCTGTAAGACAAAAATGCTAATCACATGACAGAAAACGATTTAAATGACATAAATTATATGATAGAGTTGATGAAAGCAGAAGTGGTACTATTGTTTTCATTAGAATGTAAGTAATGGTCATATCTCTCAACTTTTGTAAATATAATGTTCGTTTTACAATTTAAATAAGTTTAACTTATTATTTCTCAGGACATGGATGGAGCATAACTGCTTATAATCGTGTTTATAAACAGAACGGCACAAGGGCCATTTTCTGCGAAGCAACGACACCTGTGCTGTTCTGTTGATTTCTTATATTTTTTTGATAAATTTTATACGAGAAATGTTAATCATGGGATAAAGAATTGTTGAAATGATATAAATTATATGATATCGAGTTGGTGAAAGCACACGTCATTATCATATATTTCTCCTATACCATTATAGGGATACGAATGTGCGTGACTATTTATATCTAACTAATGACACTTGTTCCATTCTCATAGACGTTTTCATCTTAGCAACGACACATGTTTGGTCTCATGGACACCTATATTTACAAACATAACAACACTTGTGCCATTTTCATCTCAATAACGACATTTGTTCTGTTCTAAAGAAAGCTTGTAACAAACATAACGACACTTACGTTGTTCTCATGTCCGTTTTATAAGTTCAGTAATGACACATGTGTCATTCTCATTGACGCGTATATTTCTAATAATGTCACATTTGTCGTTATCATTGGACAACAACAAACTTAAAAGAAATGTATAGCTGAAACGCAAATATTTAACTTAAAAGGCATCAACACAATAACTACAAATACAATTTATAACTTAAATCGAACATGTACAACTAAAAAATAATCTCCTAAAAAGTAAGGACAAAAAGTAATTTTAAAAATTAAACTAAATCTACGAATCAAAGTGCCATGTAAATATCTTCACAGCTAAGTCCTTACAAATGAACATATATCTGGACAAATCAAATCTATATTGAATTGAGTTTGTAAAAATTCTATATGCTTCACTATGAAAAACCTACAATCAAATCTGCAAAAAAATTATGACAAAAAAATTATATTGGAAATGATATACAAGAAATAAATGGAACATATTGGTGCTAAAACGTTAGATTGAATCAAACTTACCCATTTATTTTTTTCAGGAACTACAATCCTTCGATATTAAAACATGTTGGTGTTGAAATTTCTATTTTACTAATAATATTTGTGCTATTCTCATAGACATTTCCATCTTAGTGATGATCCATTCATGCCTTGAAAAATAATAAGTGCAATTTATTTATGTTCTAATATGCACATGACATGTATAAAAGTTGAGAGATTTACTCATTAACTTAATCAAAATGGGATGACTTGTGTTTTATTCAGTTCGATAACATATAATCTTTGTTATTCCTATCTTTTTTGTCACATGTTTGTTGACCTATGATTGATTTCATCCTTAATGTTTTGATCATAACAAACAAGATTAATATTGTTTCTAACAATTGATTTTGAGTGATGATAACTCAATGTTAAGATTAATCAAACATTATAAATCGGACTTGAAATTAAGATAAAAATGAAAGTTAAGCATTCAAGTCAAATCATTCGAGATGAAAGGTTAAAAGATAAGTGCTAAGAAAGATCAAGAGCATGAGCATGAACATGAACATGAAAGACGACATCAGAGAATGATCAATATCAAAAGCATGTGAGACGACATCAACGAAAGATCAAGACGAAAAGTTAAGAGCCAAACACTGAAACAAGATAAAAAAACTATGCATTCTAGATCTTATGTAAAGATATAACATTTTGATTTTTAGTAATGAATGACAATAGTTCAAAAAATCATTTTGTGCACGAAAAATTATTTTTACTATCACTTGCATAAAATGTTTTTAATCAAAAGTAATATTGATTTTTCAAGTCATATTTGAACTTAGATCACAATTCTTTAAAAAAAAAAAAAAAAAAGTCAAAGTCAACGTTCAACCGGACGTCCGGTACGCCACGGTCAAATTTTTGGACCGTTCTGACCTCTTACGCTCAACGGCTACGCCACGGTCAAATTTTTGGACTGTTCTGACCTCTGACGCTCAATGGCTAATTTGGTCATCCGGTAGACTAGCGGACATCCGGTAGGGTCGTACGGTTGGACAAAACTTTTCCGTTTTGATTTCTATAAATACCATTTCACTGCCATTCATTACAATAACTATGAAGAGAGCTTCTTTGTGAAATATATTTGTAAGAAATCTTTTTTGAGCTTAATTTTTGTTTTGATTTCATTTATTTATTCATGACAAAAACTTTGATTATTAAATCAAATTTTTTGATTCATTTCTTTCATCAAAAAATTTCTATATTTCTTTGTGCTTAACTTTTTTATATCAATCTTCAAAGAGAGATATATTCTTGAAGAAGGTATTTGCACTTATATTGTATAAATCTTTTTACTTCTTCATATTGAAAACTTTGATTTTAAATCAAATTTTTTGAATCAACTTCTCTCATTAAAGTTTTTCATATCTCCTTATTCTTAACTTATTTATATCAATTTCGAAAGAGAGATATTACTTGAGAAGGTCTTTTTGAACTTACATAGTATATATTTCATTTTAATCTTCTCATTCTGAAACTTTGATTGATTGAATCAAACTTGTAAAATCATCATATTTATCAAAGTTTATCATTTCTCTCTTAGTGTTTAATTTATTACAATCATTCATTAAAATATATATATATATATATTGAGAAGATTATTTGAACTTACATTTAATTTATTTCTTCATCATCTTCTCATTTGAAACACTTTGATTGATTAAATTTAAATTTAAATTATCATATTCATCAAAAAATTTCATATAACACTTGAGCTGTCATTTATTACTATTAATTGAAGTGTTAGTCTCTCTTAGTACTTAACTTGATTGTATTATTTATTAAGAGAGGAATTCCATTGTAAAATCATTTTGATAAAGTGTGAGTCATATTGAGGTCCCGTAAATCTCAATAGTGTGGGTCGTGTTGAGGTCCCGTAAAGTTCAACATTGTATAAGGATTGGTGCTCCTTATTTGTAAGTCACCTAAAGCGTTGTAAAGGGTTGGATTGTACCATAAGTCAATCAATATAGTGAAAAGGCCTTGCTCGTGTCGGAGAGTTTGGTAACGGAGGACGTAGATCATTACTTTGGATCGAACCTCCACAAATATATCGTTTGCATCATCTCTCCCTTTTACTTATCGCTTTTATATTTGAGTTTATTATTTGAATTTATCCATTTAGTTTTTACTTGCTTGAATTTATATTGATTTACCGTTTTTACATTGTGCTCATTATTTGATTTTGTACTTGTACGTATTTGTTTAATTTTTTCATTGATTATTACATTAAAACTTGAGTTAATTTTCGAAAAAGTTTTAATAATCAATTTACCCCCCTTTTGGTTAGTCACTCTTGGGCTTTCAATGTCAACCTTTATGTTTTACATACGTTAGGAGGTATATTGTTGGATGTTGTTGCATTAAAAAAAAAATCAACAGAACGACACAAAAGTCATCACTGAGATGAAATGGCCTTTTATATAGTTATGTGTGAAAACAAGTGTATAAGCAGTTGCGTCTTATCCATGCCCCGAGAACCAATAGGTGGAACTCATTTACCTTTTTTGTGACATCATCAAACTTTCTATATTATATACGTTAGAGAGTCCATTATTAGAGGTTGTTTGTTGAAAGAATCAAAATATAGGTGATCTTTTTTGTTGTAATATGCACATGACACGTACAAAAGTTGTACTGATACATGTATAAACAAAAGTATAAGCAGTCACGATCCATTTGTGCCTTGAAAAATAATGAGTGGAACTAATTTTATGTTGTAATATGCACATGACGCGTGCAAAAGTTGAAAGATATGCTCATTAACTTAATCAATACATATGAGTAAGACGACTTGTCACTTGTCTTTCACTATCTCAATAATATAAAAGTTACGTCATTTCAACCTTTCTTTGTGACATAGTCAATCGTTCTTTGTTATATATGTTAGTGGGTCTATTATTAGAGGTTATTTTGTTTGAAAAAATGAACTTCAACAGATAATGATTGTAATGTAGTTTTACGTAGCAGATAATGACTAGAATGGTGTTCTTCACTTAAGATAACAGTTGGAGTACTATTATCATCCAATAGTTGCACATAATACAAAAAATATATTAAAAACAAAAACAACACTAACTACATATTATTTAATACTATATATTCAATAATAAAAGTACAAGCTACATGAGATTTTCTTCCTTCTTCAAATGTAAATGTGATTTTTCAATATAGATGATATGTTAATCAAATTCCATTGTTCAAATATTCAAAAGATATACCCAAAATGAGTGAAGAATATAGTAAAAAATGTGATTTTATGGTAGCAAGAATGATGACCGAAGAGAAGTAAATGGGTGATCATGATTTTGAGGATCTAAAATTGAAGAAGATGAAAAAAAGGATGAAGATGTTATTTTCAAAAAAACAAAAACAGAAATTAGGATTTTACAATGAATTTGGAGGAGAAAATGACGGGATGAAATGAGGAAAATTAAGGGTTATTAAGTTAACAACTTAAGAAAATTTTGTCTAACTAAGAGATATATATATATATATATATTGGTCAAACGCCATTTTGTTATGAAATAGAGAAGAAGAAGAAGAGAGAATTAAGTCAATAGACTTATGTATATTTTATTAATGACCAAAGCCCTATATTTATAGGTAAGAATCAGGGATACAATGGTAATAATTTCTAAGGCTACAGGGGTGTAATTGTCATTCACTACAAACCCTAATAAACTTTCCTTTTACAACACTCCCCCTTGAATGAAACATTACAAAATATCTGCCTCGTTAAAACCTTGTTTGATAAAAACCTAATAGGACAAAAAAAAATCAAACGAAGGGAAAAGAGTACAGTTATTTTGGAGTATTAAAAATAAATGCTGCCTCATTAAAACCTTGCTAGGAAAATCCAGTGGGATAAAACCTATGCGAAGGAAAAAGAGTACAGCTACTCCCCCTGATGTTGATCACTAAAAATCTTTGAGTCGACGCATTCCAATCCCATGGACTAACTTCTTGAATGTAGATGTTGGCAGTGCTTTTGTGAATAAATCGGCCAAATTGTCACTTGAGCGAATTTGTTGAACATCGATGTCACCATTCTTCTGAAGTTCGTGTATATGAAAGAATTTTGGAGAAATATGCTTCGTCCTGTCGCCTTTTATATAGCCTCCTTTGAGTTGTGCAATACAAGCTGCATTATCTTCATACAAAATTGTTGAACTATCTTTTGTTGAAGTTAACCCACATGATACTTGGATATGATGGGTCATGTTCCTCAACCATACACATTCTCGCCCTGCTTCATGGATTGCAATAATTTCAGAATGATTTGAGGATGTTGCTGTCAAGGATTGCTTCACAGATCTCCATGATATAGCTGTTCCTCCCCTTGTAAACACATATCTTGTTTGTGATTTAGCTTTATGTGGGTCAGATAGATAACCTGCATCTGCATATCCCACTAAAGTAGATCCCGACTTTTGGGAGTAAAATAATCTCAAATCAATCGTACCCTTTAGGTAACGAAAAATGTGTTTAACACCATTCCAATGTCTTTGACTTGGTGTAGAGCTATATCTTGCAAGGAAATTTACAGAAAAAGCTATATCGGGTCGAGTGCAATTTGCAAGATATGTTAATGCTCCAATTGCACTAAGATATGGTATTTCAGGACCAATAACCTTTTCTCCATCTTCAAGTGGGCGAAATGGGTCTTTTTTCACATCAAGTGATCGAACAATCATAGGTGATGCCAATGGATGTGCATTATCCATATAAAATCGTTTTAAAACTTTTTCTGTATATGTAGATTGATGAACAAACAATCCTTCTGGGAAGTGTTCGATTTGCAACCCGAGACAAAATTTGGTTTTTCCTAAATCCTTCATCTCAAATTCATTTTTCAAATAATTAGCAGTTTTGTTGAGCTCTTCAGGAGTTCCAATTAAGTTTAGATCATCAACATAAACTGCGACAATTGCAAATCCAATATTTGTTTTCTTTATGAAAACACATGGGCAGACATCGTTATTTTCATAACCCTCCTTCAACAAATATTCGCTAAGACGATTATACCACATGCGTCCGGATTGTTTCAATCCATATAATGATCTTTGCAATTTAATTGAGAACATGGTTCTCGGGCATGTATCGTTTGCTCTTAGCACTTTAAGTCCTTCGGGGACTTTCATATATATGTCACTATCAAGTGAACCATATAAGTATGCAGTTACTACATCCATAAGGCACATATCAAGTTTTTGTGACACAGTCAAACTAATCAAAAATCTAAAGGTGATGGTGTGCATTACGGGGGAATATGTTTCATCATAATCAATACCTGGTCTTTGTGAGAAACCTTGAGCTACTAGTCGGGCTTTGTATCTTGTAATTTCATTATTTTCATTTCTCTTTCGTACAAAAACTCATTTGTATCCTACAGGGATTACATTTTCAGGTGTTCGAACTACAGGTCCAAACACTTTTCGTTTCTCTAAGGAATTCAATTCCGCCTGTATGGCTTCTTTCCATTTTGGCCAATCATTTCTATTTTGACAGTCTTTAACTGACTGTGGTTCAGGATCCTCATTTTGCATAATATCAAGAGCCACATTAAAGGCGAAAATATTGTCTATAACAACATTATTCCGTTCCCATAATTTATGAGATAACATATAATTTATTGAAATCTCATTATTTTTGGACACTTGTGGTTCTTCAGGAACCATATTTTCAATATTTGATTGATCAATCTTTTCTAATGTTACTTCTTCCGAAGTTTTTGGTTGGTTTTTCTCTTGTACTTTTCTTTTTCGAGGTACAGAGTCTTTTGAACCAACTGGTCGACCACGCTTCTGGCGTATGTTAGATTCATTTGCTACAGCAGATTGTCCTGTAGGGACATCAATTTTTGCTGAAATATTTTCTGCTGGTATATATGACTTTGTCACTCTTTTCGTGTCAACAAATATATCAGGTAATTGATTTGCAACTCTTTGCAAATGAATAATTTTTTCAATCTCTTGCTCACATTGATTACTGCGAGGATCAAAGTGAGATAGAGTTATTTCATTCCAAGAAATTGTACCTTGTCTTTTAGAATGTAGTTTTTCCCCTCCCAAAATTGGGAAAGTCATTTCATCAAAATGACAGTCTGCAAAACGTGCAGTAAATAGATCACCCGTTAAAGGTTCCAGATACCTAATAATGGATGGTGAATCAAAACCCACATAAATCCCAAGTCTTCGTTGGGGACCCATTTTAGTACATTGTGGGGGTGAAATAGGGACTTGGACAGCACAACCAAAAACCCTTAGGTGAGAAATATCAGTTTCATGACCAAATGCAAGTTATAAGGGTGAATATTGATAATAGGCAGTTGGTCTAACACGAACCAATGATGCAGCATGTAATATGGCATGTCCCCAAACAAAATTTGGTAGCTTTGTTTTCATAAGTAATGGTCTAGCTATAAGTTGTAGACGTTTAATAAACGACTCTGCTAAACCATTTTATGTATGGACATGCGCAACCGAATGTTCAATAGTAATCCCAATTGACATACAATAATCATCGAATGCTTGTGATCTGAATTCACCAGCATTGTCAAGACGAATAGTCTTAATTGAGTAATCGGGGAATTGTGCTCGTAATTTTATGATTTGAGCAAGTAGTCTAGCAAATGCTACATTCCTAGTGGAAAGTAGGCAAACATGTGACCATCTAGTAGAAGAATCAATTAATACCATAAAATAACGAAATGGTCCACATGGTGGGTGTATTGGCCCACATATGTCTCCATGAATTCTTTCCAAGAAAGTTGGAGATTCAACATTGACCTTTGTAGTTGAAGGTTTAATGACTAACTTGTCTTGTGAACAAGCTACGCATGGATAATCATTAGGTAAAAGAATCTTCTGGTTCTTTAAAGGATGTCCATGTGAGTTGTTTATTATTCGGCGCATCATTATAGCTCCTGGATGTCCAAGTCTATCATGCCAAAGTATAAAACTTTTTGGGTCAACGAACTTCTGGTTCGTGACATTATTTGATTCAACCATTTTTATAAATGTATAGTACATGCCAGATGAGAGTGCATGAAATTTTTCTTTTATCTGCTTCTTGCCAGATATAAAGAAAATTATGCAAAGATATTCGACACTATTTTCTTGCATCGTCTCAATGTGATATCCATTGCAGCGGATATCTTTAAAACTAAGCAAATTTCTTCTGGATTTACTAGAGTAAAGTGCATCGTCAATATATAATTTAGTATTATTTGGTAAAATAATACAAGCTATTCCGGAGCTTTCAACGATATTCGATGTACCAGATATTGTATTAACATTATTTTTTGCTAATGTTAAGTCCAAAAAATATTTTTTGTCTTGAAGAATTGTATGTGTAGTTGCACTATCTATCAAACAAGTATCTTGACAATCCATCATCAATCTATAAATACAATAAAATACACATGTTTTAATAAAGATTTAAATTTATAAATTTAAAGAAGTAAACATGATTCAATAATATGAAATTGACGATACATAATAAAGTTTTCCCTTTTTTTTTGTGAAAAATAAAAACATATTTCTAACTAAATTTCTAAAATAAAGTGAAATACTAGAAGCATAGAAAATAAATTAATCTATATCTTCCATCACACCACCCCCAATCAAGTGGTCAATATTTTCATTTGGATCGGCAAAGAAGTCAGAGACATCCAAATGAGTCACATCAATCGGACAATCATAATTAGCGAAATTTGTCTCAACTTTTCCTTTTCCCTTGATTGATTTTTGATAAAGATCTACAAGATATTTTGCCGTACGACAGGTACGTGTCCAATGCCCTTTCATTCCACATCTAAAACAATTTTCTTCATGCACCTTTTTGGGCATGCTACTTTCTTTTGCTTTGTGTCTTTTGAAATTGTTGCCTTACTGATGATAACTTTGTTGATTATTTCGTCCATGATTTATTCCATGTGCACGTCCGCGTCCACGTCCAAATCCGTGTCCACGTCCACGTCCACGTCCTTGTCTTGATATTGCATTTACTTCAGGAAATGCAGTACCATTTGCTTCAGGCAATGGTACAGAACCAGTTGGACGTAACCCATGATTTTTCATTAGAAGTTCATTATTTTGTTCAGCAATAAGCAAACAAGATATAAGTTCTGAGTACTTTTTGAAACCACGCTCACGATATTGCTGCTGCAGGAGCACATTTGAGGCGTGAAAGGTAGAGAAAGTTTTCTCCAACATATCTTCATCAGTGATTTTTTCTCCACACAAAATCAATTTTGAAGATATTCTAAAGAGTTCAGAATTGTACTCACTTACAGTTTTGAAATCTTGCAAACGAAGGTGCATCCACTCATAACGGGCTTTAGGAAGAACGATAGTCCTCCGATGATCAAATCTTTCAGTCAATTTTTTCCAAAGAGCATGTGGATCTTTCTCAATGAGGTATTCAATTTTCAACCCATCGTGAAGATGATGGCGAAGGAAGATGAGTGCTTTTGCACGATCCTCCAGGGATTCTTTATTTCCTTCTTTTATTGTCTCTCCCATGCCCTTTGAGACAAGGTGGATATCGGCATCGAGTACCCATGATAGATAGTTTTTGCCAGATATGTCAAGTGCAGCAAACTCAAGTTTTGTGATGTTTGCCATTTGATTAATTACACAATAAAAAATACAATTAGTTTCGAAGAATACGAAATAATTGATTAAGTAGTCAATATTAACATGACATAAGTTATGTGTTTTCCTTCAGGGATAAACACTAATATAAAATAATATGTTCTTCGAAACATGTGCTACTTCGGGAGCACATTGTATTTTAATATTGCTTCTTCAAGAGCGATATATCAATATTCTTCTGGAATATTAAAAACTATAATTTATACTCTTCAAGAGCAAATAATATTCTTCTAGAATATTAATTATAAAATTGTGCTACTTCAGGAGCAATAACATAATAGAATATCATAATAGATCATCTAAAAATATTTAATCAAGTAAAGGATAGAAAAAAAATTCAATAATCATTACAATAAAGAAATTTAATTTCCAAACATACATTAAGAAAGAAATCTTGAAAAGAAATGCTCTAAAGTTATTTTTTACCACATAGGAAATTATTAATTACGATACACGAGTTATTAAATTGTCGCATAAATTACCAAATTGTGGTATGAATTACCAAATTGCAACGTGAATTAAATTTGGCATGATATGTTCATATTAATAAAACGTGAAAATAAATCATATTATACAGGCAAAGTTGAAGCCAAAAAAAGAAATCATATTACACACCAAATTGCAGCCTGAAAAGAAATCATACATACAGGAATCATGCATACTAATTGATTGTGATAGAATTAACAAATTAAACCAAGACTAATTTGTACAGAGCATGATTAATCAACGAAAATTAAAGTATAATTAATTAAGGTAGAACCAAAAAGTTGGTCACAAAAAGCTAGTACATCTAATGATTTAATAATCTATATGATTGCAAAATAAATCTGCCACAATCAACTTGTGAATAAATCAACCGCAATCAATTAGCGGAAAATTCACGAGGTGGATTATTTTGTATAGGCAGAATATTATAAAAAAAATTCACACGTCACCAAATAAATTTTGGTACATGTGACAGATGATTATGCTAAAAAAAAATTACTACCTTCACTAAACTTTGAATAATTAAGTTTTCGTGCTGATAACGTGTTATGAAATAGAGAAGAAGAAGAAGAGAGAATTAAGTCAATAGACTTGTGTGTATTTTATTAATGACCAAAGCCCTATATTTATAGGTAAGAATCAGGGATACAATAGTAATAATTTCTAGGGCTACAGGGATGTAATTGTCATTCACTACAAACCCTAATAAACTTTCCTTTTACAACACATTTCACAAAATACATTGTCCAACAATGCTAAATGGCCAAATTCTCCATTATGGAATTGTAATTATAGATCTATTGAAAATTGATATCGAAAATGAAGCCCCTATTTGGTTCAAATTCAACTAAAAAAGTTAGATTAATATTTAAGTCAAAATTAATAATTAATGTTAATTAAATACAAAAATTTTCAATCCCATATTCATCATTTTTTATTAAATTATTAAAGATCTAATTTTTATTTATAAAATATTTATAAATAATTCATAAATTTTGTGAAGCCGTTGACTCCAACTTTTTAATAGAAGAAGAGATGTTTTCCCTTTCGGTTAGAGACACACTTGGGGTACAAAAAATTATTTTACAAAACTTATACTGACAAGACACAATAGGAGAGGGGGGTGGGTATTTTTTGAACCATAAAATACTCACATGGCCCAATATTTGTATTTTTCTTCGATTAATCCCTTTGTATCGGGACAATTACAGGAGGTGATAGGCTCTCACTATAGCGCGGACGTTTCATGTATTAAAAAAAAAAAAATCAGCGTGCCCCATGAAGCCTCTCTCATTTTTCTTTCGGTTATGGTCACTGACTCACTTATCAGGTACCGATCTAGTATCTACTATCGTCATCTAATTCTCTAGCAATCGTTAACCATTAATTAACAAGGAGAAATCTCTTATCCCTTCCTGCTTCTCAAACCAAACCTTGGGGGAAAACACAGACGAAAAACTCAGTCCTATGGCAAAACCTCAATTTTTGTGCGTCCTCTTGCTCTCTCTCGTCTCACTTTCCTTCTCATCGTCAATTTCAACCTCAAACACTAAAGTCCAATTGAAATCTGGGACCGGGGAAGCCCATCAGGAGCTAATTAAGTATGGATTCCCCATAGGACTCCTTCCGACCGATGTGCAGTCGTTATCTCTTAATTGCACCTCCGGCCGCTTCTTGGTGATGCTGGGGGACACATGTCGCGTGACGCTGCCTCCCGATAACTACATGGCTACCTATTCCAAGAAAATTACTGGAAAAATCGTGGATAGTCAGATCGCGGAAATTGACGGGATAAGGGTCAGGGCATTCTTCAAATGGTGGGGCATCACCGGCATCAAATCGAATGGTCAGGATTTGATCTTTGAGGTCGGTATGGTCTCCGCAAAGTATCCTTCCAAGAATTTTGATGAGGCTCCAGACTGCGAGGGCCGGCGAGCATCTTCATAAAGGTTAATAATATCCATTGTTCAGTCAGTGAACTCTTTTACTTTGCTGATGTGCTGATATGTAATAGATTGGTAATCGCTGTGTTTCAATTTCTGTGTTTAAAAGTGTGCTATTACATGCTACTATCGTAAATCTACTTTAAACTTAAAAGTTGATGTACTTAAAAGTTGATGTTTGGTTGGTTGGAATTTTAATGTTGTATTTTGAATTGTTCCTAGTCGTGAACTCATCGTTAGAAGTAATTGACACCATTTTTTTAATTTTTGAAATAAATTTCAAAACACTGATCTGCATTCACGATTGACAATTTGACATGGGTTTCCAGTGTGTTTAGGTAAATTACTTATACATCCTTCTTAAATATTTTTTGATCTCATGCACTCCCTCTAATTCTCTGAAATATTCTGAGCTTCTCATCATACAAAAGGGGTCTAACATGATGTTAAAAAATCACCGCTTTAAGTAAATTAAATTTTATTTTAATTAACTTTCTTGGCATTTGTAGTCTTGTACAACCAAATCAAGGCGCATTAACTGCAGACATGCTCAATCTCAGAGCTCATTGTATGCTTTACCTGAGGCCTTCGCACCAGCACCTTTGATTAGCAAATAGGGATTTAGCACCTAAACACACTACTAGCTAGCTACGCTACAGCCCACAGCTCAACATATAGTACTTAGGGTTTAACGCAAAGAACAATCCCTTAAAGACCAGGTTACTGTCCTTTAAACACAATATATGATACTTGCAACGATCACTTTCCTTTGAATGCATCTTGTCCGTATAATTGTTTTCCACATCACCTTTAGTTTGTTGTTTTCCATATCCTCAGGCCCGTCATTCCTTCATCTGTTCTCATCTAATTGTATCATCCCAACTAGTGGTGACCTTTCCCATTTATTAGCAGTGGGTTGTTGGTCTTAGTTGCAATCACCACCTCCCTGTCACCCTCAAACAATAGTAATGTTCTCCATAAACAATTGGATTGACAACATATAATCATTCATGTACATAAATTCATTTTGTCTCTGGGTTTGTGATGGAAAATGCATAGTAATTACTAAATTATATGGAATTATGGCCTATATGAACTGCAATTTAATGTATGATTGTTTCTTTTTGAGCACATAATTTGTATTTATTTTGTGTAATTAGTGACTGTTGATTGGAGTAATTTTAGGCCTTGAACAGGATAGTTTCCAATTGTTTCTCCCTTGATACAAGCATAATACAAAAATGATTCTCACTTATCTCGGTCTCAAAGCATAATCATTTTTTCTTCTGTCGTCTGCCCTTAATGGTTAGCATCAGTCCCTGTGCTTTGCCCTCGATTGCCAAACTTTGGTCCTAATTTTGATCATCATTGATATTTTCTTACCGTTCATGGTTGCGGTCCAAGAAGTGTGGTCCAAGGCCTGACAAATGGTATCAGAATATATCCTTGGGGTATTAATGGAGTGAGCAGAGGTCTAGGACAATGGTGTGAGGCTGTGAGCAGTGGTCTGGATGCATACTGGGGGAGCTCTAGGACAATGTTGTTTAACATTTTGGGAATGATTGCAACGCTCGTGTGCTGTTATTTTCCCACACGATTGTGGGCAGTTGCATGTAACAGTTGACCAGAGTGGTTGGTACAAGTGGTAGTTTGGTTAACCAGTTTAAATGCAAATTGGTCCCAGTAATTATTTATTAATAGTAAAATTTAGGGCTTGAATGTGGATCTAATAGTGACACTTCAATATCTTGTTAGATAAAGAGAGAGCCAACATATTACCCGTATGAAAATTTTTGGTGGCATAGTATTAATTTACTTCTTCTTTGTTCACATTCAAATAAAAAATGCAAGAATAGGAGATGCTTGTGTTGCATGCCAGCATTTGTAAGGTAGAAAATCCTGGAATTCTATTTGACCTCCTTATGGAACTAACTGCTAAACATCAATGGGTTATTCATATTACAAAAAGGAAAGAAAATGTTATAAAGATTCTCCAAAATGTTAGTTGGTGTTGTTTTTCTTTTCTATATTAGTTCACTAAACTAAAATGTAGTACTGAAACTTATAATTGGGCAAAATACAATTAACTCTATTTAGCTTAATCAATCTTTAGGTTGCATCCAAATCTGAATTTCACCATGTGGCATGTATCATGTAACTTGAAATCACTTCCAAGTCCCAAATTCCATCTCCAGTATATTGTTCTAGCAATTGGTGATGGATATACACATGACTTGCGCGTTTTTTGTAACTACCCAATCTTTGTGCCCAAGCTTTTAATTTACGTACGGTCTGCTATAGAAGAGCATGAGCCCATCTTACCCTTCACGAATGTTTATTGCGTCCCTAGGATTCGAAACCATGACAACTTAAGTTTCTCTTAATGGAAATGACATGGGTTCGAATCCTGGGGATGTGATAGAAATTCATGGGGTTAAGATGGACTTAAACTCTTTCATAGTGGACCGTATGTAAGTTAATGGTTTGGGCACAGAGACCGTGTTGTTACAAAAAAATGTTGTAAAGACACGGCCTCTGTGTCCAAGCTGTTAACTTACATACGGTCTGTTATAGAAGAGCCTAAGTCCATCTTACCCTAACAAATTTATATCGAGTTACCAGGATTTGAAACTATGACCTCTCTATGCCCAAGCTTTTAACTTAAGTGCTATCTGCTGTGGGAGAGCTTAGTCCATCTTACCTCTCATGGTTTTCTATCGCATTCTCAGGATTCGAACTCATGACATTTCCCTTAAAAGAGACTTAAGTTGAATCCTGATACCAACCAATTGAGCAATTTGTTTAATTGGTACCAGAATTCAATTTAAATCTTTATTAAGGGGAGGTCATATGTTCAATTTTTGGGGACGTGATAAAAATTCGTGAGGGTTAAGATAGGTTAGGCTCTTTCAGAGCTGATAGTATGTAAGAGAATGGTCGGGTACGAGGCCCGAGTCGTTACGAAGGATGTCTCAATGGCATTGTTCCTAGGTATGTAATATAAAGTAAAATTAATAAAGTGGACATTGGGGTTCAGACCTTATAATTGTGTTCTAAGGTAGAGGTTTACCCAAGAGCGTGTTGATGCTATTTGTAAATGAATTTGTTTGGAAGATAATAGATCTATTAGCTCTCTAGCTTCAGTAGCCTAGCATGTCTGTTTCATCCCAATTTGGAAGATAATAGATCTATTAGCTCTCTAGCTTTAGTAGCCTAGCATGTCTATTTCATCCGAAGGAAACTAATTCAAGATGACATGTTGATTCAATCTAACTACGCATATGCATGATGAAAAGGTTATTCATCCCTGGAAAAGTTCTGTGTAGGATGTTTGATTGAGAAGACCCAAGGATATTTGATTATCAGAATGATCGAAATATTGTGACATTAAAATAGGCGATTGAACATGAATGCCTTAAATATTTATTTAGTCAGAGCATGTGTCACATCTCACATCTGGTTTGTGAATGAATGTTAACAAACTGGAAATTGGAATTGATTTACATGATAGGTATCATATAGCTAAGAATGTTATGTCTTAGATTCTTAGGTAAAGATTCTTATGGTATATAGGGTCAATCCAATGTTTTAAAAAGCGTAAAACGTGGTTGGTTGTGGAGGTCAAGCTTCAAAATTTACGAGCATATGGGAGGCCTTGTTGTAAAAATGTGTTTTCTTAATTTTATATTATGTTTAATTTTTAATCATTCTAAAAATTATGTAATAATTAAAATAATACATACCAAACTTCTAAAATTATAAAATGCTATATTTATTTAATAATTTCTACGGTTAATCAATTATACAATTTTTCAAAGGAAGAATTTGAAACTAAATCAAATAAAAGATTTTTAAAAAAGGAAAAAATAAAAAAAAAGCACGCCTAAGTGCACATTAGGTCAAGTTGACCACTTGCGCCTTGCTCCTAGGTGCACTTTTTAGAACACTGCATCAACCTATGTTTTCTTTTTGGAAAACTTTAATAAGATAAATCTATCTTTGCATCATTTGTTGGATGAGATTATTCATGGAGCGAGAGCGGGAGCATTGGGAGTTGAGAGAGCATTTAGAGAATCTAGTTAAATATACTCTTTCAAATAATTGTCTATGTTTGTATTTTATTACTTAGCCCTTGTTTGACAACCATTAAATAATTTTTTTTAAAAAAAAAAAAAAAACTCATTTTCAACTACACATTCTCAAAATAAATATCATGCACGTAAACTCAATTTTTTTTTCCTATTTTTTAACTACGCATTGTCTAAAAAATATTATTTCGAAACTTATTTTCCCAAAAAAATCATTTTAATGGTTATCAGTCAATTTTTCTATTTCTCTTTAAGTAAATATAAGTTGGAAACATTTTAATTTGCCATTTAAAAAAAGTTTGAAAGATTTAAAGAAAGGAGAATAAATATTTTAAACTTTATTATTCTATTCAACAATTTAATTTTTAAAATTTGCATTTTTCTATTGTTATATAAAAGCTACCTGAATAACTTAGTTTGAAATAATGGTGACCCCTACGATAGTGGTAGATGGGCAATCACGGATTCAATAAAATGCCACAAGGAGATTCTTGTGCCAAATCCATATCATGGCTTTTCTTGTCCTTGTTGATCGATGTCCCAGTTTCAGGTGCTGTGATGGAATCTTTTGTAGATGATTTGGTAAGTGGCATATACATCAACTTATCATTGATTAAATGAGGCAAAAAGTCAAGGATTCGTGAGTTTTTTGTCAGATACACTAATTTAATCATGTTCGGGTTTCATTTTTCAACTAAAATGTTACTTTTCAATAAATGAGGGGTAGATAAGTGGATAATACTTGTGGATCTTGGGGATTGTGTGGTTAAGGTTTTACTTTGAAAAGTAATTTTTAGTAGAAAAAGTGGAAACCAAAATGTTATGCATTTTTCTATAATGTAAATATACCATAAGTCTACAGTGTCAAGTTTTGTAATATAGATGAAGTATGGATGTCGAACCCACAGGGATTGAGATTCAATTTCTAGTAAGTACAATCATTGTTTTAGCCTCTATTTTACCTAGATGAATGAATGTTGTAATCAATGTTTCTTAACTAAATCTAATATGATGATGATGACGAGTTCAAGAGCACGGTGCAAATTTGAAGGAATAAATCAATGTGAGAAAGAAGTATGATTTCGCCTAACAATCAATAATGTTTCTCAATTATATAGTTACCTCAAAGCAATCTTTTCAATTTTGTAAGCAAGAATCCTATTTAATTATGTTCTCTCTCGAGTGTCGAGTAAAAACTATTCTTATATTATATCTATTTCGAATTAAATCTAGAAATTATTAAGTTTGTGGTTCTTAAGTGGAACAAACTTCAAAGATTTTATACTTTCTTTCGAAACCTATAAAATCTAGGTTATGTTATTGTTAGATCACGCCTAAATTTTCCTCTCTCGAGTGACGAAATTGACTAACATCAAATCATTCAATTATTGATCAGGTAATTGAAATTATTAAACCAATCATACAAATAAACTTTAACGAAAAACTGAAAGAAATAACTAATATAAAATCAAAACATGGTCTCAAGATATAGTTACATCAAACCTTAGATTAAGAATTTAGTTCATGATGAAGTAGACATAATCAAATTCAATATAAAAAATGGAGAAGAAAAGAAATAAAAACTGATTTGGAGCTTGAATTCTTCTTCTCGTTGTTGTCTCTTTGTTCTCTTGATTGATCTTTTGCCTCTTGCGTCGTTGATCCCCTTTGAAAAGTGGCTTTGAAGTTGTATTTATAGGTTTTTTTTTTAAGTCCTGACCGAGTTGGCTTCCAATTGGGCCTTTATCACAGTAGAAATTCGAAAAAACCTAATTACGCGTGTGGCGCCTAGGCACTGCAAATCTGTTGGCACATTGTGCCTGGTTGTTGGCCGAGTGGCCCGTGGGTGCTTGCTGTTTCATCCTGCTCCTTCCCGTGTTGGTATGGCGCCACTTTTCTGAACTTCTTCTGTTGCTCCGGCGCCTAGGCGCTTAGGCCTCTTTTACATGGTTTCCAAGACACTTTATTGCCGTTTTTCATTCTCAGCATGTTTAGCTCATTTAAACTCCATGATTATCTCTTTTTCACCATAATACCTAACCTATAAAATAACATTAACACACACATCAAAACATTCTAAATTGCTCAAAGACAACCAAAATATCAAGTTTAAGTGGCATTCAAACAATGACTCAAAATCACACATCACTAAACAAAGGCTTTGCTTATACAATTTATGAATTTCTTTTGAATTTAGGCCTGATGTGCAGCACCATGTTTCTAGTATGTGGACCATTGCTTTTCCAATGATAGCATATAGATTTGAACTCAAGTATCCGTAGAATGTAGATTGCACAATATTTGATGAAAGGATGGGGTAATTTGGTCGCACAATATAGTATGGGTATGGATTCTATGTCAATCCATCAATATAGAAGTGGACATGGCCCACGGGAGAGTCTTAGAATGGAAATTTCAATGGGAAGAAGCTGAAGTTGCACGAAGATAAAGACTGGGGCTCACGATTTTAAAGCAATAAAATAGTTTTTGAGGCATAAAACCAAGCCCATTTAATTTATACTCCTTTAAAAAATACATCTAATAGTATTAATATATAAATTTTATGTTTGTGACACATATCCACATATTCGTGTTCAAATTTTGGATCTTTTTTAGGTGTATCTCTTAAATTTTGAGAAGAAAAAGGATCCGACTTCTAGATATGTACGCACATCCGACATCCATACCTGAGTTCAAGCAACGTAGGTATGTGCTGCAACCTTTTGCAAATGAGTTGGCAACATATGAACCTGTCATTTTGTGGAAGAGTTGGAAGTAAAAGTTCATGACTCTCGTCTAAGACGCATGGATTTAGCTTAGGGAATTCGGGAACTTGACACATTATTTATTTATTTATTATTTTTTTTAATACTGTGAACTTAACACATGGAAACACGCCATTGTGCATTTATGTTTGCTGTTCCGATGAATTTGGGCTTATAGATTCGAACCTAAGTATCAATTAAAAAAATGCAGAATATTTCATAAAAGGCAGGTAGGCCATCGTTATCCAAAAATTAGTTAATTTATTGACTTGATGAAATCTTTGGATGTTTAACTGCCTATTATGTGATTGCTGGAGAACCCTTGACAGCAGAAAACATAGAGACATAAAAGTACAGAAATGGAGGTGTGGGGTTTCAAAGGATTTGATGTTTTTCGGGTTTACAGGTTATGATTTTTTATGAGGCTGATCATATCAGAGTGCACAGTGGTATTCTCGTTACCATATCATTGGAGAGAGTTAATTATTCCCCAAGGATGATCAAAAATCTTTTCGATATCGGTGGAGAATTACGATCTTTAGCTTTGAAACTTGATTATGCCATGATTAAAGAACTACTTTCACTTGTGTATCCGAAGGTCCATCTCTAGTTTGTAACTGTAACTCGCTTTTCGGATCAGATGCTGTCATAACACATGAGAAGATCCATATGGTGGTGTTCAATGGCATGTGCCAGAGCTTTGTTATGCATGGTGCGATTCAGTGTTATTGAAAAGCATTAGATACTGAACTGATCTTCTGTATCCACTTAAGAAATTTTTATGTCAATCCTCGGTACAGTGTTGGAGGACTGTAGATCCTTCTTACATATACTTATCGAAAAAATGTGTTTTTATGGGATTATGGCACCAAGTTTGATCATTTTGTGTTTTCCATCTGCTGTCATCAGGACCTCCTGTCAACTGCTTCTTGGGGGCTGTATCACACATTCAACTGGAGCAGGCTGGTCTCATTGGGCAAATCAAGTTATTACTACCAAATCATTTTATGTGCATGCATAAGTTAGTTTGTTAGTTTGTTTTATAAATACGTGATGATGCTTTATGGAATGGAAATGAATACTTATAAGATGCTAAATTATTTTAATTGCAGACGGTCTAAGTACTCTCTATTTCAAGCAGCTTGTAATTCATATCTAGGTAAAATGTCCAGTTGGAGTTAAATAAACAAATGCCACGATAAAACTGAAGCAGCTCTTATTGTG
This sequence comes from Osmanthus fragrans, assembly GCA_019395295.1. Taxonomy (NCBI): domain Eukaryota; kingdom Viridiplantae; phylum Streptophyta; class Magnoliopsida; order Lamiales; family Oleaceae; genus Osmanthus; species Osmanthus fragrans. The sequence continues at coordinate 12,497,813 of CM033354.1, read as the reverse complement.
GTTTTGGTATGAACTGTGGTATGGTCTGATATAAAACTGCCGTTGTCTTATTGTTATTTCCTCTTGTTTCTTTCTACCGACACTTTGTTAACCTTTGCTATTCCTTTGAGAGTAAAATGCATGTGAAACTAGTAAATTTATATTCAAGTTTGTTGTATTGTTTCTGGTTAATTTCAATTCTGGTCACTCAACTTCCATGGAAATGTCAATTAGATCACTAGACTTTAATATGCATGAAGTTTGTCACTCTATTAGACTGCATGTGAACGTTACATTGTAACGGATTGCTAAAAATTTACTAAAAATATGATTTTAATCCACAACAAACAAGAATTAGATTGTTCCTTCTCCATCACTAGTATGTCATTTCTAGTGGGGTCTACATATATGATCAAATAATTATAGTCAACGAAAGAAGCTAATTGTGGGACCTGAGAAGCGATTTTTCAGTTTTTCCTCGAACACGAACAATGGATAGAATAGAATATGACAACCGAGGAGGGAAGGCCGAAGGCTATTACCCTTCTTTGTTCATCTTTCATTTGAGAGATGCCTAAACCTTTCAGAGATCGATGTTTTCTGTTAATTAGAAAATTCGATTTCTTAAATAGAGTACTATTGTTTAGCTTGACGTCTCTTTATATGTTGTAACTCTCATGTTATATTTGTTGAGACGACGATTTACACATGCTTAAAGAAATAAATTTTGTTTAAAAGAAACTTGTCATGATCAAATTATATTGATAAAAATTATCTCTAAATAACTCAATTTTTTATTTTTGAATTTCAGTTCAACCCCTCAACCAATGATATGGTAAGTTTTCATTTTTATCACATAGCTAGACCTTGACAAGATCTACAGCTGAAGTTATTGTAATAAATTTTATATCTTTAGGTTCTACAGGATCGATCATGACCGTTTCTTTTCATGGTTGATACGGCCTTCTAGAGTTGTGATTAACCATACTATTCAAGGAAGTTATAAATAATTTTCATTTCTTCATTTCTAATTTGAGGTACATGAAGACCTCTAGCTCGATAATATTCTCGTGAACTCTCAAGGTGCAATTTATGACATCCCAAAAATTTTCTACAGTGAAAACATAATTTATAAATTTATAAATTTTGAATTCATTTTCAATTTCCTATTTTAAGGGCTTATTTTGAAATTACTAAAAACAGATTTGATTTGTTACTTTAAAAAATTATTTCTCAAAATAGAAAATCAGAAAACATGTTTGGTTTAAAATTTTGAATCATTATTTTATGATATTTTATTCAATGAAACTTGATTATTCGATAAAAGTGTTAATAAATTATCAAGTAATATATGACAAATTGAGTTCAAAATATAGAAAACAAAAACAAAAACAAAAACAAAAATTAATGACATGGAATCAGAATATTTTTATCTATGTTCATTTAAATGTATTATAAAATTTTCATGTAAATAATCATTAAGAGCTTGAATTTTTTTTAATTATTTTTTATAGTTTTTAATTTTCTATGATTTTATATAATTTTATGTTTTTAGAATTTCATTTTTTTCAAAAAAATTATTTTTATTTTAGAATTTATCAATTTTATTTTTTGAATCAACGTTTTAAAATTTACATTTTTATTTTTAAAATTTTATTTATTTAAACATTTATTTTCCATATTTTGAGTGTTTACAAAGTTTTCAACTAAAAAAATAATATTTAAAACGTCAAAAAATGCATCTTGAATTTTATGTTATAACTTTATTTTTATTTTCAAAAATACATTTTTAACAATATTATATTAAGCACATTTTTAATATTTTGCAAAATTGAAAAAAAAAAAATAAAAAAAAAATCAAACGCACAGTAAATTATTGAAAATGAGAAATAACATCACATGAATAAGAATATTAGAAAGTTGTACAACAATATAGATAGATTTCTAAAATATATACACCAAGTGGAAGAGTATTAACCCCTTATTTTGTGGCCAATCAGGGAGCACCAAATGGTGCAATATGGATCACATTTAATATTATAGAATTACAATTATACCCTTACACTTCTTATGAAATAGCAATTGTATCTTTGGCCCAAATTCTATAAATAGGCCCCTTTCGTTTGTAAATCATAAATCATGTAAAGTCCATCGAGTAAAGCTAGTATTATTATTCATGGCAAAAAATTATAAAAATCATTGAGGATGGCAAAAAAGATATTTGGATTACCGATTTAAAGCATAATCCACTCATTGTAATATCAACTTTGGGACAGAAAAATAATAATTAATTAGAAAATATAATTTAGTCGTATCTTCAAAATAAGTGCAACTATCTTCAAAAAATAAAAAAAAATAAAAATGGATAGATAATATATTGGAATATTATCCTAAGTGGAATCATGATAATTGTATCCCTAAGCGTCGAGAGCAGCGCTCCAGTTGAAAACACTAAAAATTCCTAATGTAGTTGAGTTTATTTTCCTTACATTGACATGATGCAATGTTCGGAAAAAAGTGAATGGACATATTAATTCATTAAGAATTGATATTCTACTGAATGATAATCCTCATCTTTTGTTGGTTGTTAATCATAGAAAATAAAATAGAAATACAGAATATTAGAATAAAGAGGAATATTTGCCAGTTTTTTTAAATTACTTCTTAGGTTTATCATTTTCCTTTTACCTTTCGTGATATCATCATTACTTCAAAAATATAAGTTTACATCTCTCTTCACAAATTATCAAAATTTCAATATGAACTCAAATATGCATTTGTTTATCAAATTTTTCCAATTTCCATAATTTTATATAATAATTCTTCTAATCTAATTTTTATAGAATGCTCAATCAAATTTAAATGAAATTGAGACTGAACGGCAGAAGTTGCTCAAATTTGCACTTGTGTATCAAATTCCCCAACAGGCGCTGCCTTTTTTTTATGTATCTGTTGTCGTTAAGGATGGTTTCTCGAGTCGGACAACTTATCAGGATATGAATTATAATAGAACTTCATGTGGTTTTCATAAGGCTTCAACTCATTTCATTCTCCTCCTCCTCTGTCGTCAGCTTAATTGTCATCCCTTTTGCTAATAGTTGGAGGAATTTTTTTTTAATCTATTACACATACTTTTTTATTTTTAAAAATAATTATAGAGACATTTATTAGGTTTATTTTAAACAACAAATTTCCTATTAAGATTATTTAAAAAAAAAAAATACATTTTATCTTTACTCAACCTCTAAATCATTTCTAGATTTAACATTTTTTTCGTAGTGTCTTAACTTTTTAATTCCAAAAAATGCTTAAAAATAGGGAAAAAAAAAAAAACATTAACCGATATTTTTATAACTTGCAAAAATAAAACAGAATTTAATGTTGCATCAGTTATCAATTAATTCCTAAAATCTCTCTCTCCTTGCATCAATACTGATGAATTAGGCCCCGTTTGATCCACATTCTCATTTTCATTCTTATTCTTCTACTCATTTTCAACAACATATTCTTCAATAAAATAATATTTTACATCACATCAATAACTTTTTCTTCTTTTTCAATCACATATTTCTCATCATATCACTATTTCAAAATTCATTCTTCCATAATAATCTCCATCAAAATATTGAGGTCAAACCAGTCAAGTCGCCATGTATGACTGACTTATCTTTCAAGAAATTTTTTCTAAATCCACAAATACACCCTGCATCCTCGGCACACCCGATAACTCCTCTATTTTCATCTCCGTTAAACTTTCTCTCTTTCTAATACAAAATTCCTGTATTACAGGCGCTGCCTTTTTTTTTTTTTTTTTTTTTTTGTCTCTTTCTGCCAAAGATTCATTGATCCGTGAAATTGCTGTCTTCACCATCTCCGATCAGGTCATATAACTTATATATATTCAGTTTATCTGTTACAGAATATAATAAAATGTCGAATGTTAGTTAATAAAATTGTTTTCACTTGAATTTCTTATTCATAGTTGTAACTGTGTTGTGTCCGCTGCTGGTCAGACTTTGACGACTGTTGTTTTACCAGATCTGATGTTCTTAAAGTTTGAAGTTTCCATAATATGTTTTTTTGAAATTCTTTGTGTTTATTAAAATTTCTTTATGGTGTTTGTTTTGTTGATAGGTTTGGTGAACTATTTGAAGAAAGAAGGGCTTGTGTAATTGTATTGAAATGGCGAGTCGATTCAAGGAGGATGAAAAGAATGAAAAAATTATAAGGAATCTGCTTAAGCTCCCGGAGAATCGCAAGTGTATCAACTGCAACAGTTTGGTATGCGTCTTTCTTTCCTTTTTTTTTTTTTTTTTTGTCAGTTCATGTTTTGTTTAATTTCGTCTGATTAGGCTAATGGAATTGATTGGAGATCCTTGTGTTCCCTTAAGAAAAATATTTTGTGATAAAAAAATGTGATTATCTTGATTCGTGGAATTTGTTTCATAGATGAAGGTGGGAAGATGGAAATTTTGGTTGTAAGTTCATTTCTTTTAACTGATATCATGAAGTTCTGCAGTTAATTATCCCCTTGAAGTACAAATTTTGGTATTCAAATGCAATGAGATGGCTTTATATACTTGAACTACATGCACTTCTTAATCCGAAAACAATGATCAGCCCCCATAGTTAGTGCTAGAAGATTAAGTTATTAACTATGAGTAAAAATGTAAGTCTCTGCTCAATACCCTGTGTCTTTGGCTAGGCCACTAGGGAACGTTAAAATAAAATTTTTAGATAATTCTTTAGTGGGATTCTTTGTTTATATGTGGCATGCATTATTTATTCTGCTGAATGCTGTATAGCTTCTTCTGTTGTTATGAAACAAGTTGTACATTTAAATAAAAGAAGATGTTGATATTACAAGTTTACATTGAAATTGGAATGCCTGATTAACCGTAGCTTATAGTGGTTTTTAGTTCAGTGGAATTTTTCTTGCAGTTGTCAGTTGGTTTTGTTCGCTTTCCTTGAGCATTTAAACAATACATGACACTGCCCATTTCTAGGTTGTTAACTAAAATATGCATTTTGAATTTGTTCCATTTTCCCTTGTGGAGTTGGGCATTTGTTAAACATAAGGCTGCATGTTTCCTGCTTTGGCACCTGCAGTTAATTGTTTTTGCTGGATATAAATATTTCTCTTCTTAATATATTCAGAAATAAGCTTTATATGAATTGATGCTAATGTCCCATATAAAGAAAACTGTTGCCTGGTGTGCACTAGGCTTCCTAGAGATGAAAGTGGTTTGACTGTTATTGCACTTTATATTTTTATTAATAACAACTACCTTAAATTGCAGTAGCTTATATTTGGTTGATATCCACGACAAGGTTTAAAAAGACGAAACTAAGTACTGAGGCGATTTTTCTTTATAAGGCGAGACGTAAGCCTCGAGACGGATTGAAGCGTAAGCCTCACAAAAAATAAAAAATTTAAATAAAAGAATTATAAAATAATACAAAAATACAAAAAAAAAAAAAACCAAAGTTGGAACATATAGTAAGTAGGATATATAGCCATTAGTTTTTTTAAGGTTGACCTTTGAATTTCCGTTTTTGGTCCTCTAATTTCTGGCTGTCGTTTAGTTTCCAAAATATTTTATTGTTTTGTTTGGGCCCAAAATGTATTTTTAAATGGCCATTTAATTTTTTAAGAAGGGCTCTTTCAAAATTTAAATGAGGCGCATGCCTCATGCTCCATGAGGCGCGTGCCTCAGATTTAGAGGCGTGAGCCTCATATTTTTAGCCTAAAAAATACCGCCTCAAGACATACTACATAAGCCTCACGGTGAGGCGGGCCTCAAGGCGCGCCTTACTACGCCTTTTTAAACCATGGTCCACGAAGCAGTTCACCAATCAGACATTATGCGTACTAAATATGCCACATCAACTTAGAACGTCTGAAATGAAAAGAAAATATTTTGGTTTTACAAAAGTCACGTTCTAAAGTTTGAATTTCGACAAATATCTAAATATATGGTATCATTGGAATGAGCTCAGCACTTTTCCAATAACCTGAAAAAAGGGGCGGGAACTCTCCTCTCTTCTCCAACGCCAAGTTAGTATCATCATTATGGAAGAGAGAAAATATATAATATCTTTCATTGTGTATTAAAGAAGATTAGGACTTATCTTTCATGCATGTGTCCTATTTATAAGCATGAAATATTGCCAGATTTTTTGGAGGGAGTATAGGAATTTGTTTTTGGAGCCTGTTCATACATTTTTTTTGCCAGCTGACCAAGGAGCCAGATAAAGGATTGAGGTCAAGTGCTCTGGGTTGTGTTCTCAATCTTGAGCTTATAGTGCTAGACAATATTCTGATCTTGAGGCATCGGGCTTAGGTGCCCGGGTAATTTTTTTACTTGGTGTTATCAGATATCAAATATCATGTTTGGTAGGACTATGGTGACTTGATCCACTTATTTTTTTCTCCTCATTTGATTATAGGAACCAGTCATTAATGTTCAGCTGTTATCGTCCTTATTACTTTAGTGAATCCAGTTAAAAGTTGGGATTGTTCATGTTTTCTGCTATTCCATTCAAAGCAACTCAATTGAGTAGGAGCCTGTTCAGTCATAAGAATTGTTGTGCTCAATTCCATTGAGCCTTGTTTGGACCACGTCTCCACGGGATATTGCTGGATAAGGGGTTGATTGATTTTACAATCCCCTTATATGTTCTTTGGTCAGAATTTTGTCTATTGATTTATAATTATGTACTTGCCTTAAGACACTACAGATTTGATATTAGACATCACTAAGGGGCTGCGGTTTTATTAATTAGTAATGAGGCACTACCTAGATAAAAAAAATTTGTAAATTGAAAATTTCAACAATGAGATCACAAGATTATAACCGTTAGCCAGGAAGTTAAATATATAATTTTGTTTTCATCCTGGAAACATTATTTTCAACCAAGATGAGCATAATATTTGTTGATATATTTTGAAGTTTGTTAGTTACCCGCCAATATAATGATTAAACTAAATTTAATAGCTTTAATAAATACAGGATGTACAGTTAATACAATTAGAAAATATTTAGTTCCAGAAGACTTTAGACAGAAACTAAAATATGAAATTAGAGGAAATGGATGGTAGTAAAATGGAATTTGAAGAAATGCTTTTTACATTTTCTCTCTCACGCTTATAAGCATGAAATAAGCTACCCAAACATTCTCTAATTCTTTAATATTTTGGATGGATTGAACTGATTTTTTCTTTCTGCCTGGCAGGGTCCTCAATATGTATGCATTAATTTTTCTACATTTGTTTGCACAACCTGCAGTGGGATACAGTAGGTTTTAAGGAGTTTTACTCTCTTATCTTTCATGTTTATGTCGAATATCCACCCTCCAGAGGGTTTTACAAGTTTTGAAGTTTTGCCAACACCTTTATACATATATAAATACTTGCAGCCGAGAGTTCACACATAGAGTGAAGTCTGTATCTATGGCTAAATTTACACCCCAAGAAGTTAGTGCCCTTCAAGGAGGGGGAAATGCGGTACACTTGCAACTCTCTTTTGCCCCACTGGGGATCTACTTGCTGTCTTCTTCTTCCAGTTTTATCAATGCAAAATCTCATCTCAAACAAATTTTTCTTATATAGAGTGCTAGAGAAATTTATTTAAAGGAATGGGATCCTCAGCTCAATTCTTTACCTGATGGCAGGTTAATTTTCAGATGTTATTAGCTTGCTCATACAAAATGTTGTTCTTATTATTTCAGCATCATCTTCTTTAATTTTCGAAGTAATGCTTGTCTGATTTATAGTTTTGGTTGACAGTAACGTTGATAGACTGCGCGGATTTATAAAACATGTCTATGTGGATAGAAGATATACTGGTGAGAGGAGTTTTGAAAAGCCCCCAAGGGCAAAGGTGATATATATGCTACCCTTTTCGATAAATTTACATTCTTCATGATTACTCTTCAAAAGTACTTGATTGTGTCTTTGGTTCTTGATATACATTTGTATTCTTCAGGGTGAAACCGAAGACTATAATGAAAACCGGAGGATAGATACATATCAGGGTGGATCTAGAAGTCCACCTTATGAGGATACTTATGAGCGGCGTTACAGTGATAGGCCTAGTACTGGAGGAAGAAGTCCAGGATATGACCGAGACAGTCGGCAGCATGGTGATTACAAAAAGAGTCCTGCTCGAGCTGACATTGTTAATGACTGGCGACGAGAGGAAAGATTTGGAAATGATAGTAGGTCACCTGATCATCAAAGAGATCTGGACACACCCAGCCCTCCTGTTGTCCTTCCTATTAGAGAGCTTTTGGGAGAGAACGTATCTCCCCTTCGGGTAGCTGAACCTCATGCTGCAGGTGGCAGGTCAGCTGATGATTCAGCACATACTCGGGTAACATTTTTCCTCCACGAGATTTCATTTTTACACTTGTTTCTTTATCCTGAGCTTCTCATCTTTGTAGCTCACCTTAGCCTGAATTAATATGGACGAATATGGTATACCTTTTGCCCTTAAAAACCAATTATGGTTGGTTTCTGTTATGCAATGTCATATTTTCTTAGCAATGATTTGAACTGGCTCTTGGGTTCATATACACGATGAAAGAAACTGACTCTCTCTTGATTAATTGCTGAGTAATTCTTGTTTATTGATTGCTTAATGTTTTATATGTGTGTGCATGATTTCCATACTTCGTTCACTTTACCTTTATATTTTATGGCCAAATGCTTTGCCCCTTAGCCTGATGATCTTGGATATAATTGCAATGTTTCAAATGCTTTAACTTTATTTTATCTTTATCTTTGCCTTTTTCTGCTTCTTCCTATCCTGGAATTAATTGGCGTAATATTTATTTTGCAGAGAATTGCATCCTCTGGTAGCTTGGTATCGTCAAATGAGAATCCAGCTGAAGTCAAAATGGAAACATCGTTAATTGATTTTGATTCTGCTCCTGAACCTCCAGCTAATGCAGCAGTGCCACAAACACAGCAAGTGGTGACAGTTACATCTGCCGTGCAGCCAACATCTAGTGGTGACAACTGGGCAAATTTTGATTCAGTGCCAGATGTGAAAGTAGCTCAAGCAGCTTCGAACTCCAATTCGGTGCTAGATGTTCTTTCAGAGTTGTCTATTCCTGCATCCGCTCCTGGTCCCTCTGCTGGAAGTCATGGTAATGATATGTTCAATTCTCGTACGGGCAACGTACCAGCTTTCCCATCTGGTAGTTCACAAACATCATCTTTTGGGTCAGCCTATGGAGGTACTGCATATCCTGCTGTAGCAATCAGCAACTCGGCCATTGTCTCCCCTGCAGGTGCTCCAGCTGCATCCCTTGGTGCAGCTCCGATATTACCAACTGGTAAAGGTAACTCATTTGAAAATGCTTTCACTGGAGGGAAGTGGCCTGCCATACAACCTCAACAACCTTCGGTGTTCCCTGGAGTTGCTGGCGTGCCTAATTCTCAACCAGTCACCGTTGGTGGACCTTCAAGCAATCAGGTATCCCCTATTCTGTGGTATTTCTTCCGCTTAATAAATTATTTTCTACCTTGAGTACTTATTCTCTCCTCTTGACCTCCCAAGCCATGGAATTCCCTAGTTGGCGCAAATTCCCATCGGCCACCTGGTGTTGAACTACAAATGTCTCAAACTGTTACAACTCCGGCCATGCAAACCTCTATTGGAGTTGCAACACAATCATATTCAGAAGTAAGAGCTAGTGGAAGAACAGAACTGCCTGCTGATTTATTTACAGCAAATTATTCTTCTTTTACACCTCCAGTTCCAGGATGGCATTCTGGTCCCTTTCAAGGCACCGGGTTTCCAATGCAATACAATATGCCAATGGTATCTGGCTAATCATCATGTTCTAAGTTTTATCTTTTTTCAATTTTATAAATTTCACATGATTGTTTTCTTTTTCATTTTTGGCTTGTTAACTGCATTGTGCATCATTATATAAAATGCGAGTATTTCTGTTTGCAGTCTACAACTACTTTCCAGCAGGTATCGAGATCATCAAATCCGTTTGATGTCAGAAATGAACTTTCTCCTGTTCAAGCTGCAATGGTATGTTGCCTTTCTCATTAGATTGATTTACCTTTTTGGATAAGTGATTATTTACTTGGCTTTGTATGCATCTTTCAATGGATCGCTCAAGTTTGACCTAAATCATCCTTTTAAGGTTTCTCTTAAACTAGAGATTTGATGATGTACATGTCTTGGTTGTCACTTGAAATGCACAATTAATTTTTTTTCTCTAAATAATATTTCTCTTGGCAATTAATAAAGCAGGATAGCATGATTGTTTCATAATTACTCATTACAATTGTGCATGAGTGGGTTTGATTATATGGTTGTGCTACATGCACATAATAAGTTTACATGTTGTGAGATATGATTGAGTAAGAATTTTTTCAACAAAAAAAAAAAAAAAAATAGACTTTCCATTTTTTTGACACATGTAAACCATTATGTAACTACTTATGTACAAGTAACATTATTCTTGATTATATGCTTACAACTTCAATATTATTCGCAACTAATGCTGAACTTGCATTATTACCCTATCCACTCAAAATATCTTAATAATCATTTGTAAAGCAAACTAATGATTTTATGAGCCACTTTTTCATAGTTCATACCATTCAAAATTTGAGTTTTTCCAAGGCACGATTAGAATCAACAATGTCGAAGGATGGCAGTCACATAGCATAATGGGCATTGGCATTGGCATTGCATTTCTTATATTAATTAAGTGAATAGCTTCCTATTATCAATGCTCAAACTTTTTTGCTCATTACTAAATGCCCATGAAGAATGTATCTCGTCTAAAGATAATGCTACATTGATGCATCTGCAGAGCTAGCATAATGACTGCAGTATGGTTTTATCTGTGCTTAAAATAAACTATTTTACTTGTATTGTAGTTTCCTTCAATGGCATCCTTACAGGCTGTATTACCCAACATCGCACCTTCATCAAACCTGGGTACTTTGCAACATGTATCATCTCTTCCTATTCAGTCACCATCTTATGCATCAGCAATCCCTCCAAGTATAACATTATCCTTTTTTATATGTCCTAGTAGCTTAATCGTTATCTATATGTCTTAACATGTGCCTTATATTAATTCAGGTTCATATCTGGGGCAACAAGTTCCCGGTAACATGCCATTGAGGTAACCTAGCATTCGTCACATCTTTTCTTTCTATAGCTCTTTTTTTTTTACTAATTTCATCAAGTGTTACTTTTCAATCCATCATTCCATGATGATTTAAGTGTATTGGAGTTCAAAATTTCCATTGCATTAGTCACCTTCAGCATTTCATTTTCCCAAATAAGTAATCTGCTGTTGTGAACTTTTTCTTTTCTAAACACCCATATAAGTTATTTATCTTTGATCTGTTATGATAATTTGTTAATTTTCCCACTCATTTGACCCTCTGCAGACCCCAAGGATTAGCAGGCTTTGGTCTTGAGGCGCCTGCTTTTGTATCAACGAACCCAAATCTCCACCTGACTGGATTACGTCCAGCACCTGCTTCTCCAAATAACTTCTCTTCAGCTAGGGGAAACCCATTTGGCTAGGATGGAAATGAAATGTCTTTAGCACGATCTTCATTTTGATGCTTCCTTTCAGACATTGGGTGGAAACATTGTCATTTGGTAAGATTCGCGTTTCCTTGGTGGTGAAGTGGCGAGGCGAAAAGCAGCTGCAGTTACAGATCTTGGGATTGGCTAATGATTGATTGGAACTTGCAGTACCAAAATAGTTTGTGAAGTCTACATCTATAGCATGTTTAGTTTATTCTGTGGATTATGCCCGATGCTGTCATGAAGTTTGTATAATATGTTTTGCTGATCTTGGTGTCATTGTGGTGAAAGCTTTCGTACGAGACAACACATCTTGTAGAGTAAGCCCTAGGCTATTTATAATGTTATTGCGTGGAATTGGATGTTATTCCCAGATTTTGTTTAAATAAAGATGTGTAAGGTTTGCTAGTTTTTGTGTGGAACTATTTCCTTAAGGTGCAGAACGTGCAAAATTGTCATTGTGATTCATAATTTGTTCAGGTATGATCAATTAATTTGATAATCTTTGATTGAAAAATAAATTGTAATCAATTAATTTGATAATTTGTGATCGTAACATGAGTTGTGACCTAAATTTGTGATTTGTGACTGAGAAATAGTAATAAGTGACCCGTTAATTTTATTTTTGTGATTGATAAAATTTTTTACCTTTAAAACTCGTGATTTGTGATTGAAAAATAATACGTGGTCTATTAATTTGATAATTTGTGATCGATAAATAATTTGTTGACCTATAAAAATAGTGATTTGTAATCGAGAAATAATGTGTAACCTTAATTTATTAATTTGTGATTGATAAATAAATCGTAACTTATGAAATTTGTGACTGTGACATTTTTTAGTAAATAATTGTAATAATATATTGTATAGGATTGTGACCTTAATATATTTAATTAATAAAATATTTTTAATGATCTATTTTTATTTTCCGTCTTGGGTCATACTTCGGTGTGTCCACAAAAGAGAAAATTGCAATGCATCTTGCTCAGCACATAGCTTGGAGTGAGAGTGTAGCGAGGAATTAATTAAATTTAATTATTACTTGATTTTTGAAACTTTAAAACATATTTGTTATTTTTGAAATTGTATTTTCTAACCACCTTAATTTTGTATTGTTCCCTTTAAATAATTAGAATAATGCTAAACAATTAGGGGGAAAAAAAACAAGGAAAAAAGAAGAAGACTGATGTTGATTTTTCATTTTTTCCCATTCTCCAATGAAGAACTGCCAAACGTAGTCTGAAAATGATTTTCTGTCATTGAGACAAGTAGTTTGATTGAAATAATTAATTGAAATGGATAATTGCCTAATTGATTATTAAGTTTACTTAGGTTGGGTATCCCGCTTAATTGGGTTGGGTCTAACGTATACGTGTCTTTTTAATTGGGATGTCTTTACTGGTTAGATAAAATTTAAATTAATTTTTTTTTCATTTTTTTTGGTAAATGATTTGCAAAAATTGAAATATAAACCCATTGACGAAAGTAGGGTGCAAGGCTAAGGTTAACGCTTCTATATTTAAAGATGGAAAGTGCAAGATAAATTCTATTTTACTGGAGCATAATCATGGGCTGAGTCCACATAAATCACGATTTTACTCATGTAATAGGAAAATTAGCATAGGTGCTAAGAGAAAACTTGAATTGAATGATCGAGCCGGGATTGGATTGGCGAAGAATTATCAATCATTTGTAATGGAGGCTGGTGGTCATGACAATGTCCCATTTTTGGAGAAAGATTGTAGAAATTTTATTGATAAGAAGAGAAAATTACGACTTGGTGTTGGGGATGCTCTAGCAATCCACAATTATTTTGTTCGGATGCAAGCAAAGAACTCAAACTTCTTTTATATGATGGATGTAGATGATAATGCTCGAATTCGAAATTTATTTTGGGCTGATGCAAGGAGTAGGGCAGCTTACGAAGAATTTGGTGATGTAGTTACATTTGACACGACCTACCTGACAAATAAGTATGACATGCCATTTGCACCTATTGTAGGCGTAAATCACCATGGACACTCCATTTTATTTGGATGTGGGCTATTATCAAGTGAGGATACCGATACATTTATTTGGTTGTTTCGTACTTGGCAGGCGTGTGTGTTTGGATGTGCACCGAGTGCTATAATTACCGATCAAGATAGAGCAATGCAGAAAGCTATTGAGGTTGTGTTTCCTAACACTCGACATCGTTGGTGTCTATGGCATATAATGAAAAAGATACCAGAGAAATTAAGAGGCTACAAGTTGTACGAAAAAATAAAAAGTGTCTTGCATAGTGTTGTTTATGAATCATTGGAGAAAGTAGAATTTGAGGAAAAGTGGGAACAATTCATTACTGAGTTCAACCTTCGTGAAAATGTGTGGTTAGATCATTTATATAAAGAGAGGCACCGTTGGGTTCCTATATTTGTAAAGGACACATTTTGGGCTGGTATGTCAACCACGCAACGTAGTGAGAGTATGAATGCATTCTTTGATGACTATGTAAACTCAAAGACAACATTGAAACAATTTGTTGAACAGTATGATAATGCTTTAAGAAGCAAGGTCGAGAAGGAAAATCGTGATGATTTTCAGTCTTTTACTACATGGATTCCCTGTGTAACACATTTTGAAATAGAAAAGCAATTTCAAAGTGTATATACTAATTCGAAGTTCAAAGAATTTCAAAGAGAGTTGACTGGAAAATTATATTGTGAAGTTTCTTGTGTTGATGAGAAAAATGGATTGTTTAATGTGGTGGAGGATATATTGGTTGGAGATTACATTCACAAAAAACTTCACTTCACTGTTTGTTGCGATGAAGGGGGAAATGAGATTAAATGTGCTTGTCGATTATTTGAATTTAGAGGGATTTTATGCAAGCATACTTTATCAGTTCTTTTGAGACGTAATATTCAAAAAGTCCCTGAAATGTACATCCTAGCACGTTGGAGGAAGGACTTAAAAAGGTCTCACACAAAGGTGAAAGTTACCTATGATGATTGGAAAGGTGATGAAGAGGCTCAACGATATCACAAGTTGCAAAAGAAACTAGATGATGTTGCAGACTTGGCTGTCTCTTCTGTTGAAAATTGCACTGTATTATTGAACATGATGGATGAGTTTCAATCAAAAATAAAAAGAAATGAACCAGATTGTTGTGATACTATTGGTGACTTTCGTAAATCTCTTGGTGAAAGTGGACTTCATAGTCCCCTTGCTGTTCGAAGACATGGGCGTCCACCCAAGAATAGAAGGGTCTCCAATGTAGAGAAATTTGTTTCCAAGAAGAAAAACTGTGAAGAAAAAAAATTCAAGAAAAAGAAAGAAAAAACTTGAGGTACATAATTATATATTCTCATGTTTTAGTTAAACAAGCTAAATTATTATAGTTTTTATTTACTTTCAGTCTAAAGCTGCGGCACAGGATGTTTGTATGCCTATTGAGGTCGGCACACAAGATAGTATAAGTATACAGGTAAACTTTGATACTAGCTTAGTAGCATTCAATTTTTTTATTATTATGATGATAATTTTTAGAATTTATTTCACTTTATTGGTTTTAGGAGCCGGGAACACAAGTATATACACCTGACAAATTTAAAGTAAATCAAATGGCAAGATTCCAGCACCACATTCCTTACTTTCATCACTTACCATCTTACGCTTCATCGACTCCAATTTTACCAAATTCTGTGTTCTATGCTCAAGGTAAGATAAGTTCACTATGTACTATTATTTGATTATTTCATGTCTACATTTATTTATTTATTTTTTTTTTCTTTTTTGTATATATTAGGTCATGCCATGCATGACTATACTCCGTATATGCAGAATGAAGATGGTGCTCATTTATAATTTTGATTCAGGTAATGGTAACTTCCCACTTAAATGAATAATCAACATTTTATACTCAATTTATATTAATCTATTTTTAATTTTGCAAATGACAGGAAAAACCTTTAGAAGTGACTGATT
The DNA here is from genome assembly GCA_019395295.1 of Osmanthus fragrans. NCBI lineage: Eukaryota > Viridiplantae > Streptophyta > Magnoliopsida > Lamiales > Oleaceae > Osmanthus > Osmanthus fragrans. The sequence goes on along the minus strand of CM033354.1, from coordinate 12,482,289 downwards.
TGGTCAAAGAGAAGCAACAGAAAAATAGTTGAAAATGATTTATTGTAATGAAGTGCAAGAATGAGATCTAGGTGTTTTGAATTCTAGAATAGCACATGTTATGTAATACTGTTTTGCGAATGACAAGACAAGCGGTGCAGATTTTACTGAATTTAATTAGATATTTTCATGTTTTCATTTCATCTACTGCAATTGATTCAATACTTCAAACCAAAATATGATCAAATAATTTTGAATTTTTTTGTGATTGGCATTGATTGACTCGTTTAGCTTTCTTTGGAATGAAATATGATTCATTTGTTTGGGATAACATCAACAATTAGATGTTTGGTGTAAATGAATCTTATCAGTATGCAAAGAAACATGAATTCCATAAAATAAAAGAACATTATGACACATCACAACCTAAATAAAGATGTTGTTTCCCCATTTCTATTAAGTTGAAATCTTGTGCTCTCAACAAATATTAGACAATTGATTGAACTACTTATCTTAAATCTACTACTTCCAACCATGAATTTGACCCCTCTTGGCTCAGCAAGGCAACAAGTGTGCACAGGGATTGAAGATGGGTTTGTATAGCCAGATCTCAAACAGGACAGAGACCCTCTTCACGGCAGCATCAATTTCTTCAGCAAAATTGCTTCTGAGATCGATTTCTACCCATCATTCTCAAGAGGACATGAGCACTTGCACCCACCAACAGCAACATCAACACTTTCATTCAAATTTAAATTACTATAATCAAAGACAACATAAAAACACAAATATTTCAAAAACCAAAAATAATGTATTAAAAATCTGAATATTTTAAAGTAGAAAGATTACAAAACTGCAAAGCCCCAGATTTCATTTTGCAATAGAATAGTAAATTGCTTTCCATAATCCAACTACAACTGACTTTTCTCCCTTTTCCAAACCATTTTCACCTTAATAGAACTAGTTTTGAATCCAATAATGATATTCTTACTTCCTCCACCACCGACGAGATGGTTATCCCTCTTCTGGCAGTGTTCCGACAGCTTGTTTGGTGGTGATTTATATTGGCGAGGGACGATGATGGCCAGAATCGACGTGGAGTAGTGAAAGAAACAAACTGGAAGATGAAAAATGGCCAGTGAGAGAAAGAGACGGGAACACACTTACAGTGAAATGAAGAAAGAGAAATGGGTGGTTTTTAGTGGTATTGGAAAGTGAAATGTTAAATGCATTTAATTTAATTTTTCTTTAAAACAAATTTTTTCCAAGTAGGATATGCCACTGTACAGCCACATAGACTGGGGTTCAACCCCAGTGGGGCTGAATAGCAATACTCTTTGGGTTATGGGCAAGAAAATGCCCAGGAAAAAGAAAATAAGGAAAGAAAGAACACTCCGTCTGGATTTTTAATGATTTCTAGTAGCAGATTTTTTAGGGGGTCTTTTCAAGTTGAAATAGCAAAAAGGCTATGAGTCTTAAATTTGCACGGTGTTTCTCTATCATTTTGTTGAACTTTTGTAATCGAGGTAATTAGTCCAAGTTTAATTTTTCAAAATTTACAGCAGTCTCCTCTTCCTAGCCACGCTACATTTACATCCCTATTCTACTAAATTTTCATTATCTAACACAAACATAAAGGTCTATCAACCCTCCTGAGTAAGATAATTCTCAAAATCAATTTTCTTTCAACATTCGATTCAAATATATTTAAGAAAGTAAAAGCTTCCATCATCAGATGGATGCATTGCTAAATGACACCTTGACTATATCATTTACATGTATCAAGACTTTCTGTTTTTCTTTTCCTCCTTTTTGCTCCAAATTATAAGCACTACAAAGAACGCTGGCTAGTCGTGTTCAATCTCGAGTCCCAAATCCAATAGGATGTTTTCCTTGCCAAAGCAAGAGCTAGCCACTGAATTTTTACGGAGCAAATGCTAGAAAATCAAATTTCCTCGAGCTTAACAGTTAAGGTGCCGGTAATTCTGCCTGTCTGATTTTCAAAATGATTGGAGCCACTAGCATCCATACTGCATTACCAAAAGTCTTAGTTTACAAAACAATTGTAGGAAGTGAGGTGAGGGCCAAACAAGGCCTTAGAAGTCTGTCCATAATGTAAACAAGCTGAGATAGGGAAAAAGTTGAAACTACTTACTGTAAATGCAGGCTCCTAACCACTCATTCACTATCTTCACCCAAGTACTGGTCCAACCGACGTCAATTGTCCACCTGCGTTGAGTCGACATATGTATCAATAAGTAGCTGGGACATGGATTGCATAAACTTGAAAAACTCTTTTTGGAGAGACTTTTGGTACTTCAGGTAAAATAAGAATGGCAACGCAAAAATACTTACTTTTTCATAGTATGATGAGTATTCCAACCAATTAAGAGCATTGCAAAGTACATGGCTCCTGTGGCAAAAACGAAATGAAAGAATCCGTAACCATAAGGAACATCATCTTCTTCTTGTATCTCCTTCTTCCTGAACTGCACAATTTGTTGTCGAATGGAAATTTTGAAGACGATGTATTCAAAGTGAAAGCAAAAAGAGTGTAGCAAAGGTAAAAACCTGAAAGCATTGAGAATCGATGCCGGTTGAGAATGTTGCGATCACCATTGCAAGAACAGCAACAACAAAACTCTAACAATGTCAAACAAAATTGCTTTAGTGATGGAGCAAGAGCAAATATTTTTAGTAATGGTATATATTTAATGTCCAAGAATTACTATGATGGTTAGCCAATCTCTTTTTGCTGCAGTTCCTGCTCTTTGAATGCATTTCTCTTCAGGTGGTTCACTGCAAACACAAAAGTTAGACATCATGTCTGACCAGCTTAATAATGAACAAGAAAATAAGTATGACTTGAGAAAAGAGGGAAATGATGAACAATAAAATCCCCCCATTTGCATGGAAATATCTCTGTAACAGAATGTTTTCTATCCTCATGAATCCGACAAGAAATGTGAATAATCCGTACTCCTCTCTTCTAAGAAACCACATACATTTCATTGGATGTGGGATTACATGACTATGGGACATAGTGTAACCATATCTGTACGAAAGTTTCCTACAATGATCATTCATGGTACTTGAAACTTCGTATTTTAGACACTGGCATTATCCTTAATTTCTAGCTTTACATACCAACCCCATCCTAATTTACTAATACTTTTGATTCTACAGTGTAATGCAGGGAGTTTGAGACTGAGAAGCTACTGTAATTGAAGTCATTAAAAGGTCACAGATCGAATAGCATACCTTCTGATGGCAGACCAGCAGAGGAACACCAGATAAAGCCCCATAAATCCTGGAGTCACGAAGCCAGCATTTACCTGTTTCGGAAGTATGTAATGCTTTAATATTAAGACATACTGTGCAAAAATGAATTGAAACAGAAAGTACAAAATGAACTTACTTTTGGGTGAAGAGAAACACTGGTCATAAGTTGGAGAAGTACAAGAGTCCAAGTGATGAAAAAAATGTTGAGAAGGCAAGAGGGCTGCGGCGTGTACCATATGTACATCAAAATTATCCCAAGTATGCATACAACATAAGCTGCTGTTGCAAGTAGCATCACATGAATATGGCTGCACAAAAATCTCACCATTATTTACGAATAGTAGGAAACAAAATGATAGAAGAATGACCTAAACTCGACATCCTTGTACAATCATGAGGATAATTGATTGTTGTGTGGAAGTCCCGAGATTGAGGAAGCAATAGAGAACGAACACTAGGCATTCACATGGTTCAGCACTTGGTCTACGTCCATATGTAGAAAAATGAACTTCACTATCCATAGGCAATAACAAAAGAGCACCACATACTAAATCCCGAACTCCCCATAAAACACATAATAACGTATTTATCCAAAAGAGTATAAAGTACTCAAACCATAATCCAACAAGTGAGGCTCTCAAGGATCCCAAAGCCTTACCACAAGATAGTCAATGACTAAAATCCTGGGATGAATTCACATACCAAGGGGGCTTGACTTCTAGTTTCCACTTAAATGTGGGATTCAAACTAATCATATTATATATAGGAAATCAGAAGCTCAATTCCTATTATATGAGGGACTGTCTTTCAAAGCCACAAAACACAGATTAATGATAATTTAATGTGTCAAACAGAATTTCATTGTACTCTATTGATACTGATAAGCAGAAGAGATTTGTTAATGAATTCTTCGAGTGAGGCACATACCATCTGTCGGCATATTTCTCGGACTGGCAACAATCATTCAACCATGTAATGAAACTGATGATGCTTATTAGTTGAATTACTAAAAACACCCTGCCGAAGGATTATAACAATTTGATAAATTTAGAGGATGAGATAAATTCAGATAACTGAAGAAGAAGCTAACTTTTCAATTTTGAAGAAACTCACAGTACAGTAATAGTCTTAAGTAACAAAACAGAGAGAGAAAAAGAACTCAATTTATGATTATGGACGGACAGATATCAGAAGAATTAGTCATACCCAGCACCAAAATGTGCAACCTGCCCTGCCATATTATAATGCATTAGGTTCATGATTCACAATTCAAATTTGCTCCAACAAAAGTAAAATTAAGTTGTCTGTAGAAGCGAACGAACCATATAGTGAAATGAACTCCGTAGGAACAAGAAAGGATAATATGATCAGCGCGACCTTCATCACAATCTTGGCAGACCACCATCCAGAGTGCCAACATTCTCTACGATCATCTAGCTTTGAAGTGCCAGCTGTAGAGAGAAACATTGCAAAATAGAATGTCTGCATAAAATGTCAAGGCTTACTTCAATTTACCTCATAAAATTTCAAATTTGCATCATTTGAATGCTTGGTGAACCTTGTTATTTAGAAAAGGCAAAAAAAAAAAAAAAAAAAGTGTAGTTGTTCATATCTTCATTTGGCATCTTGTTTAAGATTTAGACTAGGATTAATAGAAAGCAGAACTTTCCTGCCCCACTATTTCCATTTGAGGAAATAGATTAAGGACACACCTTTCCTATCGTGATTTCCTGAGGGGAATCTCTACTGGATTTCTATGTTAGTTTAATTGCTTCAACAGAAGTTTAACTAAGCAAATATAAATTAAGAGGATCTCATCAGTTCTTATAACTTTATGTGAAAAACTCTGGCTTTTCCTTTAATTGTCAGGAAAAAGAGAGTTGTACGCCATTATAAGGATACAAAGCATCCCAAGCTAACTCTCAGAACTCCTTCTGCACCCAAGCAGTCTTTCCCCCCTTCACATTCTTTTAGTCCTGCACACACATGTTAAGAACACCGCACGTTTTGTAGCTCTATCATATAGTCTCTTCTCATCATATAGTGAAAAATTTACATAAAAAATAAATACTGTCTGATAGACCCTTAATTTCTCTTGAGCAGTAAAAGAGAAACATATATGACTTTTCTAGTTACGAAGAAGTCTTACGCTTCATTTCTGTTAAGGCACTATGCCCATAATCGCGAACAGCCCAAGCAAGCAAATTTGTAATGAGAAACATCAAGCTGTAGGCATATCTAGCCATCCAAGGATTCGAGCCATTGCGAAATTGATCAAACCAGGAACCGTTTATGACCATGGAATACCTAGTCTTGGTGCTGCTGGTTGTGCTCTCCATTGATCCTTCTGAATTCGGATATTTCATAGAGCACACAGAAATTGGTATTCAAGTTCCTAATTCCTCTTCACCTATGCAAACGCAATGTTGAATGTTCAGAAATAAGCCCAGAAGTTATTAATCCCTGCTGGCTCTTGTCCAATGAGAATTTGTGATTCCCTCAGGCTAACCGCAAATTATAAGTTATGACTCAAAATTAAAATGGGACTTTCTATTTACACTGGTCGTCACTTCTCAATATGTTTATATTTTCAGATCTTTGGGCGCATCATGGATATGAACTTAGGAGCATTTTTCCGACTGAAGAAACAATTTCTTCTGGTAGCACTCAACAGAAACACACAAGGTATGCACGTGATGGCTGTATGAACATAGAAGTAAATGGCTCTTTTTGGAAGCTTGTTGTATTTATCTACCAAACACACCAATATATCCGTTGCTTTCACAGAATGTATCTCATTTTCTTTTTATCAAAGCAATAATCATTTGTTTCCTTTCATTCTATTTAGCCCTTTGGGCTCAAATTTATCCCTTCATCTATAATCATATTATTATGAACACACCGCAAATTTATAAAATTAAACCACACAATTCCATTGTAAATTCTACACACATCTGTACCAAAACAAGCTATATATTTAGTTTCCATTAAGAATAAAAGTTGGAGTAATTTTCAAGAAAGAATATCCAGAAGATTCTTAGCTCAAATGGGTGCAAAAATGGACGAAATTACATTACAAATCATAATAAAAATACCTGATAATAATAATAATAAGAAGAAGAAGAAGACGAAGAAGAAGAAGAAGATAGATAGATCCAGATGAATCCAAGAATTAATCTTGCCGAAAAAAGGGTCTCTCGTTCTTACTTTATTGATAGCCAAGTTCAAGAAGAAAGATTTTCACTGTATATTTCACTTTATCACTTCCGTGTTTCCATGTTACATATACATATACATATTTGTATATGTATAGGATGCGGGGTGAGGTGGGGTTGGGAAGGGTGGTTGCTTTAACTTTTGGTGCAATGTTTCTGTTTGTGCTTCTTTTTTTCCCGCCGAAGGCTCTATTTTATTTCTATAGAGTATTAATATTTCTTAATGAGCAGCCAAATGGGGTTCGGTCCGGGAGGCTGACTTATTTTGGCAAAACTCTTTCTTAATTAACAATGCTTGAATTATTTTGGCAAAGCATCGTTCTCTTTCTATGCGTAAAAGATTTGACCATTGTTTGATACACATTATTTGAAAAGTTGAAGAGTTTTGAATAGTATTTTTTTTGAAGAATGTGCAGTTAAAAATTAAAAAAATTCTATTGATTTGTGTGTACAATATTTTATTGTGTGAATGTGTGATGAATAATGATACTGTAACAAATAATTTAAATTTTTAAAGGGAGCCAAACTTGGGATAATTGAAGGCCTACTACGATGGAGGAAAGTGGGATAAGTGGGCTCCATTGAAATTTGAGAAATTATTTTTGAATAATGTTATTTGCAATCACTCATTATCGTAGTCATCATACGTGACATATATGTATCAATTGTGATTTGATATATGATGCAAGAAAAAGCTACCACATTAATACATCAATCACAAACCGTCATGTATGATGTTACGTAGGACAACTATCGCAGCGAGTGACTATAAATAACGTTACTAATTATTTTTATATGATTTTTATGACTTTTTATTTTTAATATATTTGTCTGTTTGTCTTTCTTTTTCGCAAAACTCTTCTCTCAAACTCATTTTCAATAATTCATTCGCACAATAAAATAATTTACAAATAAACTCAACTTTTACCTACATTCTCTAAAAAAAATCACTATTTCAAAAATCATTTTCCCCCAAAAAACTCTTTAAAAAGAGAGACAAACATATACTATATTTGTGTATAAGTTTTTTTGTTAATTAAATTAAATTCTTACTGAATTCGAGTTTTGACTCCGCTTCTTATCTACGATGCTCCGTTTTGCTATCAATATGCGCATGCCACTGCAAGCAAATATAGTCCCTATTTCGTGGAGATCATAATAATTAACACTAAACCACCATTCTCAATTCATCATTGTTATTAATTATATTCATTCTTGTTGTCAACTATTGATTGTGCTTAAAATGTTATCATTTTTGCTTCGAGTCTATGGAACATTGATTGATTTCCACGATGGAAACAAATGTTGACTCATGTAGGAAAATTTCTTGATATTGCTTTGGATCTTCAATCCAACAACAAAATTTGTATACAAATATACGTTGAGGTGTGTGGAGTTGAATTGTTCAACTGTAATATTTTGACGTTTAAGGCATTTTTGGCACGGAATTTAGAAGGTTTTTCTGGACGTATTTGAGAAATTTTTTAGAAGTGATTTATTTTATTAGAAGTATTTTTAGAAGAAATTGACACAATAATTTCTTAAAAAAGCTTATCTACGAAATGCAAAAGTAAAGTCACAAGCTATCAGAGACATGCCTTAAGATTACTTCATTTGAATCAAAAGCGTCTGAAAATAATAGATTTGCCTCATATTCATCATTTCATCTAAAAATTTAAACTATTAGACATGGTACATTATCTTCAACATGTCTCCGTTAAGGTCAAAATTTTCATGGAATTTAGAAGGTATTTCTAGATGTATTTGAGGATTTTGTTAAGAAGTGATTTATTCTATTAGAAGTATTTTCAGAAGAAATTGATGCAAGGTAATTTCTTAAAAAAACATATCTACAAAAAGTAAAAGTAAAGTTACAAGCTATCTGAGACAAGTCTTAAGATTACTTCATTTGAGTCGAAAGTTTCTTAAAATAATAGAATTGCCGCATATTCATGATCTCATCTAAAAATTCAAACTTTTAGACAGGGACATTATCTTCAACATGTCCCATTAAGGTCAAATATTTCAATAAATTTAGAAGGTGTTTCTAGACATATTTGAGAAATTTTTTAGTAGTGATTTATTATATTAGAAGTATATTTAGAAGAAATTGACGCAAGGCAATTTCTTAGAAAAACTTATCTACAAAAAGTAAAAGTAAAGGCACAAGTGATCTGAGACGACCTTAAGATTACTTCATTTGAATCGAAAGTTTCTTAAATCAATAGAATTGCCTCATATTCACACTCGCATCTAAAAATTTTAACTATTAGACAGGGGACATTATCTTCAACATGTTCCCATTAATGTCAAATATTTCTTGAAAAAAGCATGACAAATGTCGAGATTTGAATCTTTTTTTTGTTTTGTTTTATCTCTTGTGCTAGGTTATCTATTTAATTTAAAACTATAAGCTTGAAACTATTCAAGAGGAGAACACATATACGGCACAAGGTGCTATCGGGTTAGAGCAAAACATAGTCGAGTGAAAGAAGGGAGGTGGAGGTTATTAAACTACACACATAAAAACATATAGAGATCATACTTTGTCTAAAATCATAGTTATAGACAGTCATCACCATTTGTCTTGACTCGGCTATCGAGGAAATGGACAAGCAAATGTAAATATCATATGATTATTCAAAAAGTGCCAAGAATTAGCATACAAAAGTCATCGACAACAAATATAAAGTATTTGATTGTCCACGGAATAATACTAAATGTTCACCTTTTGACGAAATTCACTAGATATTTCTTTGCTCCAGCTCAAAAGTTAAGACTACTATATATAGTATCGAGGCATAAAACATATCCGATCTAATCCATCTAGGTAGAGAGACTCAATTTCATTTAGATGTGCAAAAAGGGGTTAATTGTACCATCAGTCATCAAATTTTGATCCCAACTACAATTAGGTTACTGAATTTCAATAAGCGGCAATTGAATTACTAGACTTTAATTTAAAAGAAATTTGCCACACTATTAATTAGTGCGATAATAAAGATTTAATGAAAGTTCAAAATTTGCCGGTATAGCCTTCCACATGGGCTTAATCACAACATCATCGCCAACTTAAAGAAAGATTATTCTGTCACATAACAAAAGGGGCTATAGAGTATAGCATCGAGTATTGGAGCTTTTAAGTTCATGTGTAAGGCCACATTCGTAAGTTCTTTTATATTCTTTATTGTTGCACTAATTTAGAGACTCAATTGCTGTAAAATTGAAGTTCGATGGCTTAATTACCTTCAACTAAAGTTCAATAACCTAATTGTAGTTGAGGTCAAAGTTTAGTGATCATCAGCACAATTTCTTTATTTCATATATTTTTTTATTTACGCCTCCAATCTCGTAAATGTTCTTGAAAATAGCTTTGATTTTCACTTAATAATTGAGTAGGCTTACAAGAGTGTGGATTGGATGAATTTCCAACACTTTAGAGACCAAAAAGTTGGATGCTTACCCCGGAAGGGTTAGTGGTCCAATCGTGACATGATTAAAGTAATGGTAAAAAAAAAAAAAAAAACACTTTACTTTCCAATATAATTACTTTGAAATTTTTGTGTCAATCTTTTTCCCATGATTTTAAATCATTGTTAATGATTACAAGTTTACCGTTTTTGCTACATTAAGTTATGATTAGATTATACAAGTATGTCCTTGTCTCGATAGAAAAATAAGTAGAACGAAGGAATTACTTAAAATTTAGTGAATTCAAAATAAAAGAAGTAAAATGTGGAAGGCGAAATATTAGTCAACATTGTTTACCATATCCAACAAACAAAAATACGAGCGACAATTCAATAAATAGTATTTTATTGGTTTTGACTCTTCATATTGCTTTTCTCCATTATATACTATGCATTATAGAGATCGTATTTAAATTAGAGAGTTAAAATTTTTATACACTCCAACAATGCTCTCTATTTTCACTCTTCAATTTGCTTTTCGCAAGAAATATTTAATGATTTTTCATCATATTTTATTTAACATAATTTTTTTTAATTTTAAATATGATTTGTATAGTTTAAGAAATAGAGTATTAAAATTTGTGACTTATTAAATGCAATAATAATACAATAAGAATAGAGAGTGAGTTTGTCTGTCTAAATTTTGAGAGTCAACCCCCGCTCTCTATTTTAAAATCTTAAAATAGAGTTTCTTGAAATTTATTTTTCAGTATTGACTCTTTAAAATAAAGTAATATTTTATATTTAGAGCGTATCTTAAAGATACTCTAATGTGAACTATGTTCAATTATTACAAGATGTAGAATCACTAGTTTCCTTGAAAGTTGAGAAGTATTTTGTTACTCAAGTTTTCATAAGGGTTTAATGTTTTCTCTTTTTCTTGGCATATTTTAATTGAGATGCAATTTAGATTTTCATGAAATATACATTTAGTGTAGCAAAGATGGTTCTAGCTTGTGTTTTTACTGGTTTGCAAATGAATATATTTTTGTGCTATGTGACTGTGAATCTTATCAAATGTTATATTATCTGGGCTTTTGTTGAAACCTTTGTGCCGTATTGTCTCACAACCACCATGAAAATATTTTTTATGGTCCCTACTCCACATTTCATTGGTTGCCACTTTGACTCTCTTTTTTCATGAGTGAGGTGACCAACAGATTTCGGTTCCTCTCTTGTCTACGTAAGTCTTCAATCCTACACACTTGAACTAATCGTAATTCGTACTAAGCATTCTCCATGGTGGGGGAGGCGATCACATGCACTTCAACGGTCAAGCTAGGTCAATATATGAGTGAATGGTTGTGGGGTGTGCTAGAGACGTGAGCCACTAAGTAAATCAGGTTGAAATTGGAAGAATGTCAAGTAAAATGAATAGAGAACATGTTTACATTTTGTATGTATAAAGTTGCATTATCTGTAAATGACACAATGTGTGAACTTTTATAGGAGAAGATGTGAAATACTGTCCCTTAGATGGAAAGACATGTGATCTCATCCTGGTGGCCGACTTGTCGATTGTTCCATCATAGGCTAAGCACATTTATGGGTTTTTAGTGTTTTTGAAAGGTTGCCACCCTAGAGTTTAGGTTTGACTTCTGATATGTAAACTGACAATTTGATCTTAAGGTGCTGCTGTTGTAGTGAGTTGTCATATCAATCAGTCACATGCGAATCTTGTACGAAAGATCTCTTGAGAAGATGTGAATTGGAAGATGGCTTTTGCAAATGTGGAGGCTAAAAGTTTGGCACCGTTCCCCTATAGCATACATGACACTTCAGCTTGGCCACAGAGGACCGGCCTCAATGTGGCATCTCAATTGAAATGATGCATCACCTCGACTACCTTATAGGGCGTCACCTCGACCAATTAGGAGGTGACATGGAGTGCGAGTTTTGATGATTTACTTAGCTGGCTGTCACATTGGTGATGCTCTGTAGTCTCTTCATAAGGTGTAACAGTCACAAATCCATAAGAGATGATTTCTGAACATATATTTTGGTAATTGTTATTTATTATAGTTGTTAATATAGATATTCTTTAAGATTATAATTGAGTTTTTATATTATAAATTTGTAAAGATAAATTTGCATGATCCACGTCAAATACTGTCAAAGTGTACAAAACATGGAAAAAGACAATATGATAGATATAAAAGTATGATTATGATCTTAGAGATCTAGCAAAGCGTAAAAGCCAATCTGATGCTTCTGCCAATTGAAAAGGCCACGGTCTACTTTGGATATGGACAAAGCATTATGATAATATTGTGTAATTAGTACAAAACGTTCATACATTTCAATATTATTGTGCAAAATATCTATATATTTTATTTTTTGACTTTTATTTTTACATTTCATTGCGAAAATAATAATTTTCATCCATTTCTCAATTAAAAAATATAAAATGACGAATACACCATCTTATTTAAATAAAAGAAAAATAAAGAACAAATTGTAAATACACTCCCAAATTTGTCAAAAAAGTACAAATAAATTTAAAATAAATATTTAAAAAAGAAATAAAAATCACTTTATTTTTTAAAATTATTTATTTGAAAATTTATTTATATTTTTTAAAAAAAAAATTGGGAGTATAATTGCAATTTATTCTTTATTTTTTTTTATTTAAATATGATGGTATATTTGTCAGCTTTTAACTGAGAAAATTGATGAAAATGATGATTTTTGAAATGCAATGTGAAAATAATGATAAAAATGTCAAAAAAAAAAATAAAAATGAAAGATATGGACGTTTTATTTAAAAATATGGAAAGGTGAGAACATGTTATACTAATTACTCTTTAATAATTTATTTGGTCTCATTGACATTTTTTAAAAAAGTTTGGGAGTATAATTACAATTTATTTTTTAATTTTTCTTTTATTTAAATATGAGGGTATATTTGTTATTTTTTTAATTGAGAAAATGATATTTTCCTCAATGAAAGATGAAAATATGGGTGAAAATGTCAAAAAATAAAATTTATGGACGTTTTTCACAATAATATTTAAAGGTAATGACGTTTTGTGTTAATTACTCATCTTGTAAATTATTGGGTTACCAATAAATGAAAGATCAATGTCAAGATTGTCTAGAGAAAACCATCTCGCAAAATGAAAGGATGGTGAAATGAAGAAACAGAATGCTGATTCAGAGTCCTTTGCGACTATCAAGAAGAAATTGATATATTTTTCCTTTCGATTTGAGTTTTAAATTTTATTTATGGTTTAACTGGTATGAATACTCTTATTGTGAATGTAATTTAGTGAAATTGCAAAAACAAAATTCTAAAGTTATGTTCTATATATACAACAATCTTATATTGGAGCTTTATACGGACATTCTTCAACATTCCACGAAGGATGATATGCCCAACCAAAATAAAAAGAGCAATATTATTCAACACTAATGACGTCAAATACCAGTCTAAATGGCAACTGCACGACAATAAATAATAGATTAACTTAAATGCAATAACACATAATCATGAGCAGATCGCCGGACCCACATGGGGTCATGTAGGGTTAAATGACCCCACATTTAAAAAAAAAAATTGTAGTCGTTTCCTTCTACTTTGATGTGCTCATTACGAGATGTCATACAAAGTTGAAATATTGTATTATTAATATCATTTCAAAGTTCTTACGGCCTAGTTTTTCGCTCATTAATGGCGTGTGAAACGGCCAACTGCAACAAAAGTTACGGTGCGTTAAAATTATCCATTCCAAACTAGTATTTCGAGAATTTCGATAATATGTTAACTTTAAAAATTCACCGACAATCGTACTTTAGCCAAATCCACAAATTGTCTATGTCACTTAGAAACTCATTTCGAGAACTACATCACAGTCATATCAAAGGGTCCAAACGGATATCAAAAACAATTAAACGTGCGTCAAACGCACATCTCTAAAAAAGACGTCTAACTCGTATTTTCTTTAATTTTTTTAAATTATCTCATTAATAATTGTTATTTTTGCACAACAAATTTATGAATACAGTTTACGTCATTTTATTAGCAAATTTTACATGGAGTATGACGTAAAAAAAAAAATTAGGATTGTTATAAATTAAATATAATTTAAATTCTTTTCGAATTAAATTTGAATATCATTTACTTCCTAAATTGAATTTGAATTTTATTTCAAATAATTTACTTTCTATATTCAACTTGATTTACTTGTCAATGAGGTGGTAAACAAAACTATACAAGTAGTAAAATTCATTTGACAATATTGATAATGATATAATTATATGACGTTTTCAATGTATCAAGATGCGTAGAATACAATTGTAGTAGAATAATGACTCATTTTTGCTAATATTATGTTGTTTTAAGAAAAATTACATTTTAATTTTTGACCTCACAATACAAAAGTTCTGGATCCGTCCCTGCACATAATTCATTTAATTGAACATATTAAATGTGATCACCTAGATTAATATTTTAACATCACTAATGAGAGATAGCATTATTTAAAATGAGAAGGTCAATTATCTTTGACAAATTAGGGACGAATCTTTGTTATACTATGTTCTTTCGGCGAATATAAATTTATTTTTTTTGTGAACTTCGAGGAGATTGGCATGGAAGAATGTGATTAAGGGTATCATTGTTCCTGAATTTCCATCACATGTTTCCTGCTAATATTGTTTCATAAATACAATACATAATTCTAATTTCTGTCTCATTAGTATCAATAAAGGAGTCATTTGTGCCACTACTTTGGCTTTATGTCATTTTCAAGAATAATGCTACGTAGTCTCATTGAGATTGCAATTTCAATTTAAATGACGATAGATGATAGACTGATTGAAATATGAATTTAAATGACTTATTTAATTCTATATATCATTTAATATCACATTAACGCTATCTAAACTGAAATTGTAACCTCAATGATGCTAAATATCATTACTCAATTTTCAGTGTCATTGATATCAAATTAGCAAAATCACATGGCTACAATTTCAAACTACTCTTTAGTGTCTACTTTAGGAAAAATATATTTTCGTTACGAAGAGTTTGTGACAAATTCGAATTTATTGTAATTTTGTAATGAAAATAAAATTTGTCATTAACATGGAAATAGTGCAAGACAATTTTGAGATATATAGGGAAGATATCCGCCAGAAATTTGCAATTGTAATCCATCTCTAATATATTTCCGCACAAAACCATCACTCAAGTATATATGACACAGATGTAGATTTACGTTGGGAGACCCACTGCTAATTTTTTCACTCCACAATTTGTCGCGAGTATTCGTATAAATGAACTACACCTTGTATACTCAAAAACGAAATATTTGTTATAAATTGGAGAAATAAATAAACTTGTCTGTTTTATTAAAAATCAAAGGCCACATATTCAGCCATTCTTTGGTTCCCATTAAAATTTTAATATATTTTCTCTCTTCCTTTCAACCACACGTTTTTTAATAAAATAATATTATACTTAAATCAAAAAAATTTCTTTATTTTTAACCACACATTTTCCCAAAAATTATTATTCCAAAATATATTTTTCAAATTTCTCATTAGCATGGTTGTCAAACAGTGGCTTATAGGGAAAAATTAGGGCTACATGGGATACAATTATTATAATGACTAGGGTTACATAGGTGTAAAAGTTATTTCATAAATACTATTATATTTACAAATTACAACACTCACTCCTCATTGAATGACTATTTACACAACAATTATCTCATTGAAATATTATTTGACAAAAACTCAATGGGACAAAAATGTCAACAAATAAAAAAATGAGTAAAAATAATTTGGAGAAATAAAATGTTGCCTCATTACAATTTTGTCAAGAAAATCCAGTTGGACAAAATTTGATTGAAGGAAAAATAATACATACTCCTTTGATTTCAATTCTTATATCAAGTTATCCATGTCTTGTATGTCAATATCTCAATATATATATTTTGTACGTCAATGTCATCAAGAAAATTTAGTGGGACAAAATTTGATGAATGTAGTCTACAGTAACAAAATTCGAGAGTTTCGTACATATAAGAGTAAATGTTTTGTATATTATGGACATGTATTACACAAAGAATCTGCCTAATTAAAAATTTGTGGAAAAAAAAATCTTAATTAAGGAAAAATTATACATTTTATCTACTGAGTACGCCACAAAAGTTGTCTCATTAAAAACCTTACTAGGAAAATCCAATGAGACAAAAATCTTGATCAAGAAAAAAAGTACAATTCGCATTCTGTCTCATGATAATATCATTTGAATTATATGTTTTAGACATAAAATTCTTCAAGGACAGTATTAAAATCATATAAGGTAATTTGACTATAATCACATGTAATACATGCATTGTTAAGCTAACAAGATAGAGACTTGTGATTGCATCCGCTACATAATAATTTATCTATTTACACAAATTTTCGCAAAATTCATTATGTAAATATTCATATATTTCATATTATGACTTTACTTTTTTTATTTTTATTTCGTATAAGTATACACATTTAAGTGTTCATACTGTAGATCCAAATCTCTAGTAAATTCAACTTTGTTAGGGACATCCTTTTATTTGGTCAATTATTTATTGGATCAATATGTTTTGACGAATTTATTTCAATTTCTTGCAATTCAAAATATGATACAGTATATTATATGCAAAAGTGTTGTCAACAACTTTTTCTTTTCGATTCTATTTAGTTCATAATGTCATAACTTGTGGAGATATCTCATTTTTCAATATATTAGGTACCTGAACCTCTTCTAGCGTTTTATAATTTGTTATATCTAAATACTCATAAAAAATATATGTCTCCTTAATGTGACCGTTTTTGCTAATTGCTCGATTTTCATTTAGAAATATTTTTGAATTAGAATCAAATATTATCATGTTCCAGGCATGCCATAAAGTTATCAAATATAATATTAACAAATTGTCCTCCCAGGTGTCAATTTGAATTGGAGCATTTAAAGTTGGTGTGTGAGACATCGTTAGTCTTTTTCATTAGTAAATGCATCTAAATTTATTATGTTTCAAATTTCTAGTTTGAATTATCTTTCGCTAGGATTTAGATAATGGTACATTTGTATATTGTTTTCAACTTCTTAATTCTTCACCATAATGTCGAGAGAATTGTCCAATCAAATTGACAATCAGCAAATAACTTTATTAAATATCACCATTAGGGCTAAGATATTATATAATTATTCAAATTACTCATTTATTCTCTACATCTTTACTTTCTATCTTAGTGTATTGTAGTTGATCAATTTTACATATATTGCATTATTAAAATAATCAAATGAAAAAAAAATTAGGCTCTGACCATTAACCAATTATAATATGGTAAACTATGACGTTCGCATGATGCATAATAGCATTCTCTAAATAGAAATGGAAGGTACTTTATTTTCAATTAAATTAATTAGAGGAGTTTAACAAACAATAATGTTAAACTATTTATCGACATCTCAACTAAAAGTTGTGATTTAGGATCACTAGCATTAACAAGACATACTGTCTTGATTGTATAATCTGAAAATTATGCTCATAATTTAACCATTAATTTCGCAAATTTCAGGTTGCATACACGATGCAATTATCTAGTATTTGTATCAAATCTATTAGATACAAATAATGTTTAGATGGTCAACGTGGAAGATGATGTGACCCCATTTATCACTATGATTAATTTTAGGAATATAAAAAATTCAATCCTTATTTTAACTAATAATGTTTAAAGATCAATTGTCGATACAAAGAACAAATAATATATAAGAATTCATTGGATTGAAGAATCTTCCAGTTTTTTTAATTTCACATCATTATTGATCCAGTAATAACCCAACTGGTCATGCCAAACAATAAAATCAAATTGAACTTCTAGTTCAATATAAGATATAATTCAATATTTAATTTTGAAAATATGATTAAGCATTATATAATCGTATAATAATCAATCAAGTCGACAGACTAATTAATGTCAATATGACATGAGTTATATATTTTGCGTTAGAAATAAGCATGAATTCAAAATGATATATTCTTTGAAACATATGCCACTTCAAGAGTACATTGTCTTTAATTATTGTTTCTTTAAGAACAATATGTCAATATTCTCCTAAAATATAACAAATTATAATTCATGATCTTCAAGTGTGAAAAATTAATATTCTTCTTGAATATTAATAATATTATAAATTGTTTTCCTTCAAAAATTACAACCTAGTATTATTTTTTTAATTTGCATTTCTTCAAAAATACAATGAGATATATATTATTGAAAATTATAGAAGGATTTACTATTCTGATGTAAAAATATAATATATTTTAGATCGTTTTTAATTATGCTCTTTTGGAGCAAGTAAAACTTAATTAGAATATCAATATATAAATACGTATACAGCCTGCTTGTTAGGCATTTCTTTTCAATTTGTAGAAAAATTCTTACCGTTGCACAGTGGGGCAGCCGAAATTTTTGACCATTATGTGAGATAGTGGGGCCCACTAATTTGAAAAAAAATGGTACAATTCTTCATTTTTTTCTAAGAGAAATGCCTAACAAACAGGCTGATATAGAAGAATGGACACGTAAAGAAATTGAGTAATTTAATTCCCGATCCTGCATACCAATCATCTGATGCTTACATTAATGACACTGTGATTTTTCATAGAAATCGATAAATATTTTTCTAGAATATTGAAATTGTAATATCATATTCTTCTGAAATAATTAATAATTTTTTACAATATTAACAGTGTTGTGCTATTTTAGGAGCACTAACAGACTATTATTTAGAAACATTCACTTTTTAGGAGAGTGAAATGTTTCAAAAATCACTGAACTTATATATTGGCCACGGACTACTCACTGAATTATAAAATGCTTCAACTTGCTCACTGAACTTATCCCATTTGCACTCCATTCATCACTCCTTAAAATCTGTTAAATATTTTGCTGATGTGGAGGACGAATTTCTTGCATGACAGTTAACAATGTGCCATGTCACCTAAAAATTCCAAGTCATATATTAAATTATTTTAAAAACAAAAAAAAAAACACAAAAATTGAAACCATTTTTTTGGTACAATGAGACACGATTTCAACCGGCAAACACATTTTTACCACCACTAAAAAAAAAAAACCCCTTAATCAAACACCAAATTGATTATCATGATCATTAAAACCCATAAGAGTCTCTTGGATCATTATCGCGATCATGTGCAAATCGTTCCACAAACACAGTACATTCAAGGTCTAGACTTTTTCCCAATTTGCCATTGTCATCTGTATCAGAATCTAATGGATCTGCATCCCTCTCATGATCACTTCGAATTCCATTCTGATCTTCCTTTTTCACCTTCGTTAGGTTCCAAATTGTTCGAGGCGTTGACGGTGAGCTCCTGGGTTATGGGCTACGTCAACTAGGAGTACAAGAAAACGAAGATTTGTGACCGATTTTATGGAGAAGATGAAGATTTGGGTAGGGTTCTTGAGGATAATCACGAATTCAGCGATTTGGAGAAATTGGAGGTTTGGAAATCAAATTGGTGTCTGATGTCAGGTTTGATTTTATGGGTTTTAACATTTTTTTATTGGTAAAAGCGTGTCGCATTGTTAAAAAAAAAATGGTTTCAGTTTTTGTATTTTTTATGTTTTTAAAATAATTTATATATGACTTCGAAATTTTGGGTGACGTGGCACACCGTTAATAGCCACGCAAGAAATCCATCCTCCACGTCAGCAAAATATGTAACAAATTTTAAGGAGTGATGGATGGAGTGCAAACATGATAAGTTCAGTGAGCAAGTTGAAGCATTTCATAGTTCAATAAGTAGTCCGTGACCAATGTATAACTTCAGTGATTTTTTAAACATTTCACTCCTTTTTAGGAGTATGTTTTATAGCAGAATATTAATTATTCGTAGAGTTTTTCTTCAGGAACAACAATGTGATATATTATCAATTTGAAATTTATAAAAGAACATTTGAAAATATTTAATTGGGTTAAATACATAAAAATAAATTAATTAATTACCATATATGTATTAGTAAAAAAAAAAACTTGATTTACATACAATGCATGATTAAAATCTCCAAACATGCATTAATACATTATTAAAGGCATTAAAATCTCCAACACAAGCATTAAAGGTGGAATTAAAATATTATACACACAAATTGATATACAGCAGAATTGATAGGCACAAATTTAGACATACGAATCCATTACAATAGAATTGATAGGCACAAATATGAGTCTTGATAATTAGCAGAATTGATACATGCCGATTGTAAGCCCCCGTTTGACCCCCATTAAATCTTATCAAATTAAATTAAAAATTTCTCCCTCCTATTTTCAACCACACAATCTTCAATAAAATAATATTATACGTAAATCGAAATTTTTTCATTCTTTTACAATCATTCATTTTTCAAAAAAATACTATTCCCCATTATAATTTCTAAAAATCTTTAACAATTGCACTAGTTATTTTGTTTTGCAATTAGTAGTCTGCATCTTGTCATTTTCTCAAATATATCTTCTTTCAATCTACTTTTTTGTCTAATAAAACTGTACTACCTGCACTAAATGTAAAATCTGATTCAACAATTGGCACCGAAAGAGTAAGAAGATTCCATGTCATCAAAGATAACATCGAGTATTATTTTTTATTTATTCGGCTCCATTCGAGAAGATCAAGATTATTGATCTCTTCTCGATTTAAAACATTAAGTATATCGCATGAAAAAATATCTAGCTAAATCTACGGGGATTTTATTTTGCCCGACACAAGTACTAGTACTTGAAGGAAAACGGAAAGATGATGAACTTCTTGTAGTAGTCGTACTTAAATCAAATCATACATCTTCATCAGGGAATGAAGAAACTATAGAAGTAGGGGTAGTAGATCATTATTTTTACCGGGTTTGGTAGCATATTGTGAAGATAAATTGCACAACTTACTTTCCATATTACATTGTGTAAAAAATCGATAATACCTTTACAATCTTGTAAGTTAATATGAGGATACATAATCACAACTAGGGCAAGTCTTTTCAAATATTTTTGAAATCTATTTTCATGGTAGAAATAATGTTATAAACAATGAACAATCTCTATTCCCTATATATTAAAAGAGTGAGAGGTTGATTTACTGTAGAAACTCTCGTCCTAAACGATGTCGTGTGGTTTTGATTTTTTTTTTTTATTTTGCTATATCCTATTTAAATAGGATATTTTGCTATATCCTATATAAAAAAAAAAAGTCTATATTCTACTTTAAAAAAAAAAATATTTAATTTTTATTTTCTCTATACGATTTTTGTAATAAAAAAAAAAAAAAAAAAATTTGTGAGTGTCATTAAAAAAAAAAAAAAAAAATTTGTGTCTCGCACTGTGCGAGACATGCCGGTGCATGTCTCGCACAGTGCGAGATGTGCGAGACATGCAAAACCCCTATTTTTTTTTTTTTTTTTTAAAACTTATATTTTCGCCTTCATTTACGTACTTAATTTGGGATATCAAACGAAGTCGAAATATTACATTTTTAATATCATTTTGAAGAACTCACGGCCTAATATTTCACGACGTTAATCGTGTGTGAAACGGCCAATCGTAGCGAAAGTTACGTTACGTCAAAGTACGTCGTTCCAAACTAATATTTCGAAAATTTCGATAACAAACTAACTTTACAAATTTTTCGACGATTCTACGCTAACCGAATCCATAAATCTTCTATATTCTCTCGAAACTCATTTCGAGAACTATATCACAGATATATCAAATAATCTAAATGAATATCGAAAATAGTTAAACGGACGTCAAACGCGTGTGTTAAAAAAGACGTATAACTCGTCTTTTTGAATATATTACTTATATTTTTGTCTTCAATGTTAAGCTCATTACGGAACATCAAACGAAGTCGAAATATTACATTCTTAATATTATTTTGAAGTACTCACGGTTTATTATTTCACGACGTTGATGGTATGTGAGACGGTCAATCGTAGCGAAAGTTACGTTACGTCAAAGTACGCCGTTCGAAACTAATATTTCGAAAATTTCAATAACAAACTAACTTTATAAATTGTTCAACAATTCTACGCTAGCCGAATCCATAAATTTTCTATATTCTCTTGAAACTCATTTCGAGAACTATATCGCAGATATATCGAATAATCTAAATGAATATCGAAAATAGTTAAACGGACGTCAAACACGTGTGTTAAAAAAGACGTATAACTCATTTTTTTGAATATATTACTTATATTTTTGTCTTCATTGTCAAGCTCATTACGGAACATCAAACGAAGTCGAAATATTACATTCTTAATATTATTTTGAAGTACTCACGGTCTATTATTTCACGATGTTGATGGTGTGCAAAATGGTCAATCGTGGCAAATGTTACGGCGCGTCAAAGTAGAACTAATATTTCGAGAATTTCGATAACAAGCTAACTTTAAAAATTCCTAGACAATTGTACGCTGGTCGAATCGATAAATCTTCTATATTATCTCGAAATTCATTTCGAGAACTATATTATAGATATATCGAATGATCTAAATGAATATAAAAAATAGTTAAACGAACGTCAAACGTGCGTGTTCAAAAAGACGTGTAACTTATCTTTTTAATAAAATTTATGTTTTTTCTTCATGCTCATTAGGAAATATCAAACGAAATCGAAATATTACATTCTTAATATTATTTTGAAGTATTCATGGCTATCATTTCACAAATGTGTGCGAAATGGCCAATCGTGGCAAATGTTACGGCTATCAAAATAGGTCATTTCAAACTAATATTTTGAGAATTTCGATAACAAGCTAACTTTAAAAATTTCTAAGAGAATTTCGATAACGCTAACTTGGTTTCGAATGATTGTACGTTGGTCGAATCGATAAATCTATATCATTTAGACTTCGTTTGATATTAATAATATAATATTTCGACTTCGTTTGAATGTTTAAAGTTAGATTGTTATCAAAATTCTCGAAATATTAGTTTGAAATATTAGTTTGAAACGACCTACTTTGAAGCGTCGCAACATTTGCTACAATTGTTCGTTTCGCACACCATCAACGTCGTGAAATAATAGGCGTGAGTACTTGAAAATGATATTAAGAATGTAATATTTCTTCTTCACTTACATGTCATTCATGACTTTATTTTCATCTATTTATTGTAGTATACATATACAGTCTCAATGCTAATATACACAAGGAGAATAACGCATGCACGTACATCGCACGTGCCTTCACTAGTATTTAATAAAAGATTTACAATATTAAACTAATGGGCTAGAACAATAAGAGCAGTGAGATAGTAGACTCTCGCGTACACATTACTCGCATCAAATAAAACCTTAAAAGAATTTCATTGTCTAAAAAGCTATTAACCACTTTGAACTTAAATCATAACCATATGAATACCTACCGTTATAAAAATTAGTAATAACCCTATAATAATTAACACTTTAATCTAGCATTAGATAATAAGTTCTATATGTTAACTATATACATTGCAAATATCCTGCAGCTTTAGTTCGAATCTACACATACACTTACAAATACTTGTTTGTAAGAAGGAAAGACAAAAATACCGGTAATAGCATGTCGAATAATTTTTGTGATTCGTGGTGTAATGTACTTAAGTCATCTTGTATGAGTCAATCGTTTGCGAGCTTGTCAATTCGTGAATCAAAGCATCGTTACGAAGTGTACTTCTAACAGTCGATTTATACTTCAGTTGTAGACATGTTTGCATGAATTTTGTCAAGTAATATGCTCCTTATCGTCAATTATCTTCTTTTTGTTAAGTGTTTTAAACGTTCAGGAGTAGGCTTATGAGTTTTTTTTTTTTTTTTTTTTTTTTTTTCTTTTATCTTCTTCCAACTAGTAGTCATGCTCGAGATTGTTAGTTCGGTAGTACCAACATTTTCTGTATTAGAAATATCAAAAGGCTTGAGAAAAATCGTAAACGAGAATATTGAAACTACGAAGAGTTGGTTAACATGCTCACTGGGGTTTATGAATCAAGTGTAATCCATAATGAATATTGCAGAAAATTTAGGTATAAAAACAACTAAGGAAATCTGGAATTGAAAAATATTTTCAAACAAAGAAAAAATTGTGCAATAATTTGCAAGAATATATTGTTAAAGAGATGAGAGTATTAGTAAACTGTAAAGAATGCGGAAATGTGATGAAATTGATTTATCACCCGGTCCATATTTATAGATCCTGAAATCTTCTCAAATTTCAAGAGTTGATGGTGATGAAGGTTGGCATCAACGCAGTCTGCATGGCTACAAAAAGTAGCCAAGCAGACTGCTCAGCTAGCCTAGTGGCTCTCTTAACCTCAGACTTGCGAGTCGATGACGAGTAGTCTTGCGAGGTGCGAGGTAATAGTGAGCCAATGAGCTCGCGAGTGAGCTAGTTTAATCGACTCATGTGCCAACTTATATGAGTCAATCGTTTGCGAGCTTGTCGATTCGTGAATCAACTTGTGCAGGTAGATAATTCCATTTTTTGGCTTACGCCAGGTTCAACTTGTTTGTTGGGCAAGCCGAGTTGAGCCGAGCCGGCAAGCAGCTCGCTCCACGCAACACCATTAGTCATAGAATATATTTGATATAATTTATTAGACAATACTTATGTAGTACTAATAATATTAGATATTAGTTTAGAAAATTTTTGGGATAATTTTTTTTTCAAATAAATCTTATAAACTCTTGTATACATCCTCTATAATGTATATTTATTGTCAGTGGTGGACGCAGAGATTTCGTATTAGTGGATCACACTCAAACATTTCAAAAAGTCGACAAAAAATTTGGTGACGCGGTGTCCTCTCTCTCTCTCTCGACTCTCAGTTCCTCTCTCTGTGTCAAATGAAAACCGTGTGGTGTGGGAGTGTCTAGGTCACAATTTTGGTCTAAAATTCTACCGTATTTTAAATAAATAAAAAATTAAAATTAAAAAAAAAAAAAAACTGGTTGATCAAAGGACCCACCAAGTCCAAGTGTAGGTCCGCCACTGCTTATTGTAACTAACCTCTTCGGTATAGCTCTTCTGTATATGATCTAACTCTTCTAATCTTCTGTATAGATTGTTACCTCACCAGCTATATAACCCTACCAGATGGCTCAAAATGGAATATGAAGTTGGTGTCTTTTGGAAGACATCTGAGAAATTTTTGCTGGGTAGTTTAGTTAGAATTTTGTTCACATTATACTTCTTTCTAATTAGTCTCGATCATACTTCTATTTGATCTACTATCACATAAAAACCTGATAAAACACAAATTTTGGGGGTAAAAATTATAATGGCATTCCTTAGTTTGACAATGAATTAATATTTGTCAGTCGATCTCTTTGGTTCCACGAGATACTCTAAAGTACAGATCTTCGAGGATTGCCTAACTATTTTCTCGTTCCTCTTCTCAGCTCGAGTCTTCCCTGGATTGCGAAGTTGTCTTCAATGAATATAGATGTGTTTGATAGCCTAAAAAATGGGTAGAAAAGGAAAATTAATTCCAATTTCTTGCTCAATTTTGGTGTTTGATTGCCAAACAATTACATGTGTGGGGAAATGAAGGGGGGGGGGGGGGGCGGCTGCGCCCCATCCATGGCGCCGCGGCGCCAGTGGCTGAAGAGGTGGCGCTGCGGCATCTATTAAGCCCCATTCTTTGCCCCATTCATTTATGCCCGATTTTGTCCCATTTTTTAGAGAGAAAAATAGAGAGAAAAAGGGAGAGAGTTAGGAAAGGTTGTACAAGGTAAGAGGTTTGTTCTTCATTGGGTATAAACCATAGCTCGGATTCTTTCTTGGGGATTAACTTGAGAATTATTCAAGTAATCCAATATCATTTCTTCATATATAATTGAAAATCTCCATTTCACCCAAAATATCAAGTTTGTTGGAATTTTGTCAAAACTTGTGGTTGGTTCAACATTGATTCAAGGTTGTGATTGGGCATCGTTTCCTAACAATTGGTATCAGAGCTACATATCAAATCAAGGTGGTCAAGCTTCGATTTGAAGAAGGTAGGCTTGAATCAAGTGTGTAGACAAGGTGTTTGATAAAATTCCTGTGAGAACTTGGTTGTCGGATTTCACTAAAACGAGTGGGCAAATGACGTCTACTAGTGGTGCGGTGAAGATTGGGAGGTATGAGATTGAGAAATTCAATGGGAAGAATGATTTTTCCTATTGAGAGAATGCAAATAAAAAATTTGTTGATTTCTCTAAAGTTGCACAAGACTTTGGGGGGGCAAGGAGAAGAAGCACAAAGATATGTCTGACGAGGATTGGGAGGAGCTAGATCTCGAAGCACGGGCGTCTATCATTCTATGCCTTGAAATGGATGTTGCTTTCTTGGTAGATGGTGAGGTAACGGCGGCGGAAGTGTGGTCGAAGTTAGATAAGAACTTCATGACGAAGACTCTAACTAATAGGATCTACTTGAAGTCCAAATTGTATACATGCAAGATGGATGAAGGTACACCAATCCGAGAGTACGTCAACAAGTTCGATAGGTGCATATCAGATTTGAAGGACATTGATGTGAAGGTAGATGATGAGGATCAAGCACTTCTACTGCTTCTTTCTTTGCCCAAGTCTTATGAAAACCTTGTTCAAACATTAATGCTTGTGGGTGATAAACTTGTGATGGAGGACACTAGAACGTCACTTCTAGCGGATGATCTTCGAAAGATTGCAACTAGTGGCATGTCTACCATTGGTAATAAGGATCAAGCTCAAGGGTTGTTTGTGAAAGGGAGGAGCAACGAACGGGCAAAGAGCATGCGAGGAAAGTCTAGATGGAGTTCTAGACCTCTCGCGGAAAGGTCGTGTTTCAAATGCGGCGAGCTCGGGCACTTCAAGGCAAACTGTCAAAATAAAAGAGCGGGAAGGAAGAACAACAACAACAACGGAGAGGAGGGGGGTTCATTCATGGCAATCAAGAGGTTAGCTATGCCTCGAAAGAAGGGGGGCATCGATGAGTGCTACACCATCACTTGTGATTCAAAAATCTCCGGTAAGTAGATTCTTGATTCTGGTTCCTCTTTCCATATGTGTCCGAATAGGAAGTGGTTTACTACCTATACTTGCACTAATGGTGGAACCGTGTTGATGGGTAATAACCATGCTTGTAAAACGGTGGGGTTGGTTCCATTAGAATCAAGATGCATGATGGAGTGGTGAGAACATTGATGGATGTGAGACATGTTCCTGATTTGCGGAAGAACCTTATTTCTGTTGGTGTGTTAGACTCCGGTGGTTGCAAGATTGTGACGCGGGATGGAGTCAAGAAGGTTGTTCAGGGCTCTTTGGTAGTGATGAAGGGTATTCGTCAAGGCAACCTATATGCACTTCAGGGTACTACAGTTACAGATGATGTAGCGGTTGAGACAAGTGGAAATGGTGGAGACTTGGGGAAGTTCATTATCAGAAGGAATGTGACTTTTGAGGAGAACTCCAAGGTAGCTTGGTCAAAAGCTACGGTGCCCAGTGGTGTTGAAACTGTAGGGGGTTCTAGGTCTCAGGTTGATGAGATAGAATCCAGGGATCGACCAGGTTCAAGTCATGTTCGAGAGGTGTATCATGGAGACACTCGAGAGGAGAGTGATGATGTGCTTGAACATGAGGAGGTTCAGCAGAATAATGTACAGGATCTACAACAACAACAGCTCAAGGAAAGTTTGGCGTCCTCTAGGCCAAGGCGAGCATTCAAGATAGTTCAGAAGTTGGGGTCAGACCAGCCTCTGAGGCACTATGGGCAATCAAATATGGTTGAGTATGCACTCTCATTGGGGGTTGATGTGCCTAAGTGGGTTTGGGCCCTTCGGGGCGGTGTTGGAGTTAGGTGGAGATGATATGTACAAGGGTAGTGCGAGAACTACGATGGCTTGATCCCGGTGGAGGGTACGTAGGCAACCACGGTAAAGTGGTGCAGCCGGGTAAGACCTATGGTGGCTTGATCCCGGTGTAGGGGTTACGTAGGCAACCATGGTAGAATGGTGCAGCCGGAATGAACTACGGGATAGCTTGATCCCGGTGAAGGGTACGTAGGAAACCATTGTTTAATGGTGCAGCCGGTTTGGGTGTTGGAGATGGATTTTATGGAGTGTATGAACTACGGTGTGGCTTGATCCTGGTTCAGGGTACGTAGGCAACTATGGTTGAATGGTGCAGCCAGTTTGGTCCTCTTGGTGTTCGTCCAAAATTTGAGATTTATCAAATGATGGACGAGGTGGAGAATTGTGGGGAAATGAAGGGGGGCGCCGGTAGCTGAAGAGGTGGCGCCGCGGCGCCACTCAGCCGGCGCCCCAGCATCTATTAAGCCCCATTCTTTGCCCCATTCATTTATGCCCGGTTTTGCCCCATTTTTTACAGAGAAAAAGGGAGAGAGCTAGGAAAGGTTGTACAAGGTAAGAGGTTTGTTATTCCTTGAGTATAAACCATAGCTCGGATTCTTTCTTGGGGATTAACTTGAGGATTGTTCAAGTAATCCAATATCATTTCTTCATATATAATTGAAAATTTCCATTTCACCCAAAATATCAAGTTTGTTGGAATTTTGTCAAAACTTGTGGTTGGTTCAACATTGATTCAAGGTTGTGATTGGGCATCGTTTCCTAACAATATGAAATTCATTTCTACCCAAATTCTAGGTACAACCATTTAAAACACATTTTCCACCTTTTATTTTCTTATGGTTTTGGTGGGAAAGTGATTTTTCATCTTTTTTTTTTTTTTTTTTTTTAATAGAAACATATTCTAAATCCAATAATAAAATTTTTTATCTATTTAATTGACAATTTGCATGAAAAACAAAGCCAAATAAACACAAAAAATTCAAAAAATATTTTTTTTTACTTTTTTTTTTATTTTGCTTTTTGGCAATCCAAACAAATTTTAATACAGATTGTAAAAAAAATTATCCCAAAAAATAATAATTTGCATAAAAAACAAAGTCAAACGGATTAGGTGGAAAATTATATCAATCAAATACCATTAATTACAATTCTCTCCAAAATAAATTTTAGACAATTTAATCTTCTGTAATTCATTTTTTTTCCACCCAAATTTCACTCTTGCAATCAAACGGGAGAAATGTTTTCGATTATTTCTCCTAAAGTAGCGCCTTTTCCATTAACACATGTTTTCCGATTAGCAACCGGAAATTGTGGTGAGCACCTTTTTCTTCATTTATGGAGTTAACAAAGATGAAATAAAATTCTCAACATAACATGAACAGAGTGGCATTTCAATTTACTTAATTATGCATAAATCAATATTTGAAAACCTCGAGGAAGAAATCTGCAAATGTTTATATGCTGTGAGATCTAACCAAATATTAGATTATTAGGGCTGGCCTTGATAATTCAGCGACTAACTATTACGAGATCTTAAACATATATATATATATATATATATATATATATATTTTTTTTTTTTACAAGCCTAACAAACTTAAATATATAAATAAATAACATATATATTCAAACAAAAACTTTGTACAATCCAAAACAAAATCTCTCTCACAATCAAAAGAGGTTAACATAATATTTAACTTCTTCACATTTTGAACTTCATATTAATTATCAAACTATTCAAATTAAAATTCAAGATAGAAATTTCAAAAACAAGAACTTGTAGAGAAACTAAAAAGAATTGAGAATTTGTGAAATACCAATGTAACCTCAATTTATAATCTACCTACCTGACTAATAACCATCCAGCCACACCTGCCTATAGTACAAGAGCAATTCATTGAAAGAAGCAGACTAATTTTTCAGCCATAAGAGAAGTATAAATCAAAACAAAGCAAAAAGCATTAAAACAAATCAGTGGTTTACGTAAAAATATAGGGTATTGATAATTTGAAATAAAATGGAAAAACTACACCTGGTTACTAGAGAGAGAGAGAGAGAGAGAGAGAGAGAACAGTAAAAAAAGAGTCATACTTAGATTTTTAAATGGATTGACCACCTCTTTTCTTCCTGGACTTCTTTGGTGGTGACGAATCTTCTTCCTTCTTGAGATCCTCCGGTGGTGGCAACTGACCTAGGAAATTAGTGACATAAATTCAATAAAGCCATGTGCCTCACTGTTTCTTTCTCTAACCCCATGTACAAAAAAAAAAATGGATGAAATTTTTAGGCTTTTGGACTCAAAGCCTTAGGCCTGGATTTATTTTATGAGGCCCTCCCAACATCTTGAGGCCCTAGGCCCTTGCCCAGCTGGCTTGGGTCAAGGGCCGGGCTAAGATTCCTTATCATTTTTTGTTACTTGGAACCTTCTTCAGAGTTAGAGTAAGTTATTCAACTGACTTGCTACTGGTGTGAATACTGAATACTGAATGTGGTATCTCTTGAGAAATTTTTTAACGCGTTAGTGTAGAACTTGTATATTTGCGAGTAAGCAAATTGTTTTTTTTTTTTTTTGAATTCTGTTGTATTTCTCATTATCATTACACCCAGTTTCTGTGCTCCATTTTCCAAAAAAAAGACTAAAAATTTTTAAAAAATTAAAAATTGAAGGTTTTAAACTCATTTGAGACTTGAACTATAGAAATTCTGACATGAAAAATTTCATATTAAATGTTTTAACCAATACTATTTAGCTCCACTAGGGTTACAATTACAGTGTAGGTGGCATTAATATGATATTAAATGATAGATAAAATTAAATAAGTCATTTTATTTTACATTTGATTTAGCCTAGCATCGAGCCCTACCTAAACTGAGGTTGCAATTCCAGTGGAACTACATAGTCAGTGGCGAATCCAGAACGACGTCTCAGCTAGGGCGGGTTGACTTTGATCGTTGAATCTCGACAGTCAACGATCGTAATATTCTGGTCCGGCCAGTCGTTGATTAATTAATATTAAAAATTATTCGATATATGTGTAAATGCACTGAAACGTAAAAATTATATAAAAATATAATTCAATACAACACAAAGTACTAAAAAAATATACGATACAACATTACTCTGTAATAGTAAGCTTAGATAACTGCATTCTACGAGACCTCATTTTTTTGAAAACGTTGCAATATTACCTCGTTCTCAAGTTTTTTAAAAGTATCTTTCTCCACGTAAACCACCAAATTGTCGTTCAACCAGTCATCTCCCATTTTGTTGCGCAAGTCACTCTTGATAAGATTCATAGCAGAAAATACCCTTTCAACACTAGCAGTTGTGATCGGTAATATCAAAATCAATGTGATCAGTCTATAAATCAATGGAAAATAGTAGGAACTTCTAGTTTCAACCAACTTCTTAGCTACACAGAATATGCTATTGAGATTAAAGAAAGCTTCCTTTATTCTCACAAATATAATAAACTTGTCAAGTTGAGGTCTAAGTAACAAAAACTCTTCACTATTGAAGTCCAAAGGATATAACTGAGCAAGATGCAGCAATTTAGCATTATCAAAAGCTGCAAATGAATATCTTGGACTTAAACACGAAATGCAAGTCAAAAGCGTAGTTGTTTTTGAAAAACGATCATTCAATTCTTGCAAGATTGAGTCTATCACATAACAATACAAATCAATGTAAAAGCGATGAAAATAAGTCACCTGCTGAGCTGCACGCCTAGGTCGACCTTTCACTACTACAATATCCTCCATATTGGCACTACAATATGCCTATCAACACAAAACTCAATCACCCTACTCAACAAAGTATCCCAACTATTGTCTCTCATGTTCTGTAATGCACTCTTATACACACTCAATAAACTCATAGCATTCTGAATATCCCGATCATTTTTTCTGTAAGGCTTGTGAAAAGTCATCTGTAACTGCAAGAATTTCAAACATAAAGTGGAGACTGAACACAAACTCAAAATCTTGCATATGTCCATCTGTCTTACGACTATTGCTTTTTTATATGAATTTACGCCATCTTCTAATATGTTCTCAAGAACATCTATGATAACATTAACCATATTAATGAAAAGAGTGATTGTCACTAGATGTGAGCCTCATCTAGTATCACCTGGATGTGTCAAATTCATTTCTTGAAACTGACCGGTTCCACCAGAAAGTTCCCCGATATTAAGCTTCTCCAGAATATTAGAATCATAACTTGCTCGAAGAGCATCTACACGCTTACATGATGCACCAACCAAATTTACAACAACAGCAAGCATGTTGAAAAAATCACCAAGCATACAATTCCTACGTGTGACAGAAACAACTGTCAACTGAAACTGGTAAGCAAAGTAATGAATATACATAGCATACAGATTCTCTCTTAGAATTAAAGCTTTCAAGCCATTAAACTCACCTGACATATTGCTTGCGCCATTATAACATTGACCTCTCAGGCTAGATATGCTCAACCCATGTGTAGAAAACATTGCATCAATGACATCTTTCAGTGATTGGGCGCAAGTATCAGCAACCCGAGAAATGCCCAAGAAACGCCCTTTCACTTGACCACTTTTGTCAACAAACCTCACAACAACTGCCATTTGTTCTCTTATAGAATTATCACGAGCCTCATCAACCAAAAATTGAAAACAACGAATCACCGACCTCATTGATAATACCCATTGTCGTCTCTACGGCACAACAATTAATCAAATCCTTTTGGATATTTGGTGAAGCCATTTGGTCATTTTCAAGAGCATTACTAAATACTACTTCTTCAACTTCCTTACAGCGAGCTACATACCATTGTAGTAGTTCAATTAGATTTCCTTTATTAAGGGAGTCTTTCGATTCATCGTGACTACGAAATATCAATCCTTGCATCAAGAGGTATCTAGTACAATCTAGCACCGCAGTCAACCTCGTCCTATAATTTTTTTGTTGACAACTACTTTAGTGAATGCATGTCCACCCCCTTGACGCCTCTATCGGATTTAAACAAGTAACAGTACAAACAATACGCCGCATCCTTTTCTATGTTGTACTCCAACCAATAAAATTTAGATAACCGTTCTTTTTGAAAACATCTAGTATCATTTTCCATCGATCTTCTTGGAAAATCATGTCCGTATGGTTGACAAGGACCTTTCTCCAAGTATGCCATCCTAACATCATCTCTGATATTAGGATCATATGACTCAATAGGTGGACATTTTCCTGGATCAGATACAAGATCATCCACATTGAATTGAGCTCGAGACTTCTTTGCGTTATTTAATAACTCTTGTGCTCGACTCGAATCAATAGTGGGAGTGATGCACAACTTGAAGTCGAAATATTAGGTATAGACTTTCTTTTTGGATAAAAAAAATCGTTCCATAATCTGCAAAATGCTCCAATTTATTTTTCAATTAACATAGATTAAAAAAAAGAGTATACATGATTCAGTTGAGTTAAACATCTTCTCTACTAAACTTCCCTAATTTCCTAATTTCCCAAATTTCACAAATTCCCAATTCCCTAATTTGCTAAACCTAAATTCCCAAATCCCGATTCCCAATTCCCAAACAGCAAATCAAAAATAAATAAAATCCTAATTCATAAACTAATCCATAACTCATAAACCAATCCACAATTCATAAATCATAAACCATAATTCATACATAAACCCTAATTCATAAACTATAATTCAAAATCCCTAATTTATAAAACCCTAATTCATAAACCAATTAACCAATCTATAATTCATAAATCATATTTCAATTTTCCACTAATTCATAAACCAATTAAAACTTAAAATTAGAGAGTGGAACTGGATCATTACCGGCAAATCAATTAGCAGAGCATACCTGTAGTTCTCCCTCCCTCGCACTCCGGCAGCAGTCATCAGAAGCCTTCACACTGTAGCGGCGAATCCAACTCCAATCTCCCACTCACAGTCGCCGTTCCAAAGATAGAGTCACTCCAGTCCACGAGACCACAACTCCACTATCCAGACTCCACCACACCAGTCCACTGGTCCTCCATCCTCCCCAGTCCCGTAGTCCCCACTCACTCCGCTTGCATCGCCACCAGTCGCCACTCGCAAGTCCCAACCCCAAGTCTCCAATCGTTTTCTTTCGTGAACGATTTAGGAATTGGATGAATGAATTTCTATTATTGGATAAATAATTGGATTTGGATAATTGGGCCTTTTTTTAATTGGGCTGTATTTTTAATTGGGTCTTTTTAATTGCTAAAATTTTATGCCCGCAAGCGCACTGATCGTGATCAAGTAGTAAAATGGACATTTTGAGTCCGAGTTGATCTCTCGAAGAGTGTTTATCCAATTACAAGTGTATTGATATTAAGTTAACGAACGACACACACAATTGAAACTTTGAAAATATAAGAAAGAAAATGGAAATGATTTCGATTTAAAAATTAAAATAACAATTTAAAAAGTAGTCGGATGTTTGATTTATAAGAGGTTGAAATTTATGATTTTGCTTAACCGTCGTTTCATTAATATCAAATCAACAACATGTAGATGTAGTTTACTAAAATACAAAGTTAGACCCGATTCTCCAATTTTAGTCAAAAACCTCTCTCGAGTGAAATTAATCCTAGTTGACTAAGCATATCCACGATATCTCTATGCCGATTAATACTTAACCAATTGCATTAAATTGTTGTGAAAATACTCAAAGAGTCACCTAAAATAGTTGTATATCTCTATACACCTAAACAAGCATAGTATACTACTCAACTTATGGCATTAATTATTTGGTTTAGTAAGTGCAACAATTTCTCAATAATTGCCCAAACCACCTAACCACAACATCTATTGATCAAGTACATGAAGTGCAATTAAAACACAATAATTTATTTTAATAAGTAATCTCTCATTTTATTGATTAAAGGATAATACACAAGATGTGCATTATCAATTTAAATAGGATAAAAACACAATAAAATTAGACAACCCCTCTATCGGGTTAGTAATCGTCGCATTAAACGAATTATACAATGTCAGATAAAATAATTCTCTAAATTGTTCTGTCGACCGTGCTTGATCTTCAAAACAGCGGTTGTATCTTTCTCTCCACACACACCACATAATGTACCCTGAAATAAGATCCCAGACAAGTTTACTATCATTGTCTCTAAGTTTTCTCTTCCATGCTTGCACCACATCCTCTATACGCCTTGGCAACACCCAAATCATCTATTGGGCGGCCAGAATGTCATTCCATAGCCAACGCACACCATCGCATTGGAGAAAGAGGAGTTCAATATTCTCCCCATCTCTCTTACACATATAACTGCACTCTGTTACATAATACCATCTTTTTCGAAGATTATCCGCCGTTAACACATGCCTCCTCACCACTGTCCACAGTAGAAATGCCACCCATGAAGGCAATTTACTTTGCCAGACCCTTTTCCAAGAAAATGAACTCACCACAAGTTCCAATTAAACACAATAATTAATACATCATGATTTTTATAAAATAGGCATCATTCAAAACATGTATAGATATTAATGAAACTTGGTTAAACTACTACATACATTTCAACACAAAATACTTAGCTCATTATATAGAAATAATAACAAAGGAGATTATTTATACAATACATTACAAAGCTTGGAAAATAATGGAGGAAATACAAAAGTATAGATACAACCCTTTTGTAGTGTGGATTTGAATTCCTCCAATGGTTTCTCCACCTTCTTTGATGAAATCTCCTTGTTATACTAATCAAAACTCCTAACATAAGCTAATAACACCAAGAGAATAAAAACTAAAAGAGAGAAAGAGGGAGAGAAATATATGTTCTAAGCCAAAAGAGGAGGAGAGAATGAGATATCTTCTCTCATACCTTAAGGTTATGTAAATAAAATATATTAGATAAAATAGATATCATGGGATATTTTAAGACACAAAACAAATATCCTAAAATATCTACCAATAAACAACAAAAAAATAATGCAAGTTGGGCCAAAATAAAAATCTAGACGAGAATTTAAACCGCTCTATTTTTTATAACTATGCGACCGCATGCGACTGCATAGAAGAGCAAAAAAAATAGTTTGATGTCTCTGCCCAACGCATGCGGTCGCATGGTTTTGAGTCATGCGACCGCATGGTTCAATCCAAAATAAATATTGCAGTCCAGTCCCTTCCATATTTGTACGCCAGGTCCTTCATCTTTAATCTCGTACAATTTTGTCCTCAGAATTTGAATTTTATTTCATTGAAGCCCTTGATAAATTTCACTTCAAGTCCTTCAACTTTCTGACTTGTGCACCTTAGTCCCCAGCTTCACAAATTTGTACGATTTAAGTCTTTTTTGACTCATTTAGCTTCGTTCTTCTTCTTGTCAGGGTTTTAGCCTACAAAGATAAAAATTACACAATTATGCATAGAAATTTACTCAATTTCATCAATAAAAAGCTCCATAAAAGTTCTTAATAAGTGTAAAAACACACTTACCATGCCTCCAAACTTGAGCTTTTGCTCGTCTCGAGCAAGATTAACTTCTAACATAATCATGTAAATGCGATAATGATGAACACATTAGATACCTTATCGAAAGTATTAAGAGTGAAAAATTGTTTATAAATTCACAAATATGCTTCCAAATACTGCTGTCAAAAATAATTTAAACTTATCCAATGTCTGATCAGTATGTGTGTGTGCATAGTCACTGTCAATCATCATCTAAATTAGAAAAAAGTTGTCAAGACGAAAAAAATCTTTAAATTGATTCCAACCCGAGCCTGTGTGGTCAAATATGTCCTTTCCCGCCCGTGATATTCACTCCTTGAAAATAGATAATCATTTTCTCCCCCCATGTGTAAATCTAAAGGTTTCTCTCAACCACTCTTTTCTTTTACCGCTCAATTTCACTCAACTAGTAAGCATTCTCAGATGAAGATGGAGTAACTAAACATGTAGAACCTCACAGGATAGTATAATCACTCCACTATCAAGTGTTTAAAAATGGGTAAGTGTTTCACTCAATTTCTTTCCAGTGAAGATGTTCTACTATAAGCTTGCATATTTTCTCGTTCGCCACCACTTAGATCACATGCACAACACAAATCATAAGGTCTTCGAGGGTTGAAATGTGGCTTAAGGTTAAGGTGTGGAAAATATTTAGGGAGTGATCAATAAGCCTCAAATATAAATCAGTGGAGTAAAGACATTCAACTCGGCTCAACGTAGATAAGATCTGTACACAACCCTATCACTCCAAACAATGACTTCTTACTTTTCATATATTCAACACACTCAACTTCTTTCTTTTGAATATCAGGAGGAATCATACATATAGATATACAAATCAGTCTCCTCCACACATTTTTCCTTGTTTTTCATTAAAAAAAAATTTCAACACATACCACGTTCTACTACACCAATCATAGCACCACCATAGATATTAATACCCCGACACTTCTTTTCTATGCACCCAATATTCAAATTTACCAACAATACTCCATTACCTTCAAGGGTTGAGTAAATATATTATTTTTCTGGATATGAAAGCTTGCAATGTGGGTTTACCAAAGAAAAGACAAATAGACACAACCGAGTTTTTCAAAGGAAAGATTAATGACAGGGTAAGCTATTTGGCTAATGTGGTAAATCTTATGTAACAAAGACGGCCTTAATCATATTTATGCATACATGTGTTAATGTGATCTTGAGGAGAATCAAGGCAAATTCTAGAGAAGCAAAATCATGGAAGAGTATCACATATGAAAGAAGTAATGAGACTACAATAAATGTGTCAGTCTATAGGCTCAAAATCGCACCAGCTTTTGTCTATGCCATTCAGTTACTACCATCTTCAATGAAAACAACTAACTAGCTGATTCTACGTTTCTCGCAATATGGTAAGGTGAAAGAGAAGTAGACATGGTTGATATAATGTTTCAATCAACTCACAACCTAGTTCTTACCAATACAAAGCTTTTACCATCAACACAAAAATTTTCGCATCTAGATGACAATTAATCATGACTATTGTGCTCAAGAAAACTCAGAATCTTACATGGATAAGCAATTTTTGAAAAAATTTACGCACAACTAGTATATTTGGCCATGCATAGCTCATGAATCAATAACAATTTCAAACATCAAGCAATCCTAAACCGGCAAGGCCATCTAACATATCAATACAATATCACCAATGAAAGCACAATATCAACAACCGACAAGGCTCATAACATCTAATCAATAACATCAAAAGCCGGCAAGGCTCACACCCCCAAACTTAATTCACACATTGTCTTCAATGTGTAAAGAACAAGATAAAGGAAAGAGGAATAACAAAACTTCCATGAATAGCCATTCGTGAAGAGGTGTCAATGTATGTATTGGACTTGTGATGCACTTAAGTAGCTTGGACAAAAGACCATTTTGCACACCACTTGTCCTCGAACCTATGAGATCCATAAGTGGCTGGGACTACGAAAAATTTCCTACAAAAAAATCATGATATTAGATCAAAAATACAACAACAAAAGTATTAACCATACATAATAACAAAGAAATTTACAAGTGTAAGAAAATTGGGTTGCCTCCCAACAAGTGTTTTTTTATAGTCTTTAGTTCAACTGTATGACATCTCTACTCCGGATTGGCAAGAAGAACGGTGGACTTTTCTTTCAAAAAACCACCTCCCAAATATGATTTCAATCTTTGGCCATTGACCTTGAAGTTCCCTTTTTTGTGATGAAGTTCAAATGCTCCATGTGGAAAATTTTTAACAATGGTGAAAGGACCCGACCATCTGGAGCAGAGCCTTCTGGGGAACAACCGGAGTCTAGAATTATAGTGTAGAACTTGTTGACCAACAACGAACTCTCGCTTCACAATGTGCTGATCATGTCATTTCTTTGTCTTTTCCTTATAGATCCGAGCACTCTCATATGAATCAAGACAGAGTTCATCTAGTTCGTTCAATTGGAGCAATCTTCTTTCACTGGCCAATTTCATATCAAAATTTAATGCTTTGAATGCCCAATAAGCCTGATGTTCAAGTTCTATCGGGAGATGACACGCTTTTCCAAATAGGAGTTGATATGGAGACATACCGATTGATGTTTTAAACGCAGTACGGTAAGTCCATAATGCATTGTCCAAATTCTTGGACCAATCTTTTCTCGAAGCACTTACCGTCAACTCAAGAATTCTCTTCAATTCCCTATTCGAAATCTCAACTTGGCAACCAGTTTGAAGATGGTGGGGAGTGGCCACTCGATGTTTTACTCCATATTTGGTCAAAAGTGAGTCAAAGAGGCGATTGCAAAAATGTTTACCGCCATCACTAATGATGGTTCAGGGGGTGCCATAACGAAAGAAACTATTCTTCTTTAAAAAGTTCACCACCACTCGAACATCATTAGTAGGTAAAATTACCGCTTCTACCCACTTTGATACGTAGTCAACTGCCACCAAGATGTATTGATTTAAAAATGACGAAGGGAAAGGTCCCATAAAATCAACACCCCACACATAAAAAATCTCCACCTCCAATATAGATTTCAATGGCATTTCATTGCGATTGGAGATATTACCACTACGTTGGCATCTATCGCACTTGGAGATAAGAGTGTGAGCATCTTTGAATAAGGTGGGCCAATAAAAACCATATTGAAGTACCTTCGATGCGGTTTTCACAACACCAAAGTGACCACTATATGGAGAAGAATGACACTGCTCAAGGATTTGCTCCATTTCCTCATCTAGAACACATCTCCGGATAATTTGATCCGGCCCCCTTTTGAACAATAAAGGATCTTCCCAAAAATAATACTTGATATAAGCGAGAGACTTCTTCCTTTGTTGATAAGAAAGATCTGGGGGAATGATGCCACTCGCAAGAAAGTTCACATGGTCCGCAAACCATGGTATATGAGTGACTTACAGAAGCTCCACAATTTGCATAAGTTGTTCATCAGGGAATACCTCATTAATTTTCCCTTCCACCACTTCTTCGGCTTGCTCGAGACGAGACAAATGATCTGCAACGACATTTTATGTTTCCTTTTTATCGCAATTCTCCAAATCGAACTCTTGTAAAAGGAGAACCCACCGAATCAATCTTGACTTGGCATTTTTCTTTGCCAACAAATACTTAATGGTCGAGTGGTCAGTATAGACAATTACTTTGGAGCCAATGAGGTAGGACCGAAATTTACCAATTGCAAATACCACTGCGAGCATCTCCTTTTCAGTAGTAGCATAGTGTAATTGAGCATCGGTCAAGGTTCGGCTCGTGTAATAGGTAACATGCAGGATTTTATCTATTCTTTGCCCTAAAACTGCTCCCACAGCAAAATCACTAGCATCACACATAAGCTCAAATGGAAGATTCCAATCTGGAGCTACGATGATGGAACTGTGATGAGTTTTTCCTTAATAGTGTTGAAAGAATTTAGACACTCCTGGGAGAAATTAAAAGAAGTGTTCTTCTCAAACAAGGAGTAAAGAGGTTTGTGATTTTTGAAAAATCCTTAATGAACCTCCGATAAAATCCAGCATGTCCCAGAAAACTTCTAATTCCTTTCACTGTGGTTGGTGGCAGCAATTTTTCAATTACTTGAATTTTTGTCTTATCAACCCCTATACCTTTCAGAGAAATTTGATGGCCAAGAACTATACCTTCTTGGACCATGAAATGACATTTCTCCCAATTAAGTACCAAGTTGGTCTCTTCACTTGTGATCACCTTCTCCAAATTTTTTAAACATCCATCAAATGATGTCCCAAATACTGAGAAATCATCCATAAAGATCTCGATACATTTTTCGACTATATTGGAGAAGATAGCCATCATATACCATTGGAAAGTAGTCGGTGCATTGCAAAGGCCGAAAGGCATTATTCTAAATGCAAAGGTTCCGTATGGGCATGTGAAGGTCATTTTCTCTTGATCCTCTGAGGCCATTGGAATTTGATTATAGCTCGAATACCCATCTAAAAAAAATAGTGAAAATACCCTGCCAACCGCTCAAGCATTTGATCTATGAAAGGGAGAGGAAAATGATCCTTTCTAATGGCATTGTTGAGCTTGCGGTAATCAATGCAATCTCCAACCGGTCACCGGTCTGGTAGGTATGAGTTCATTATCCTCATTTTCCACTACCATGATACCTCATTTCTTCGGCACCACTTGAACAGGGCTTACCCATGGACTATCTGAAATTGGATAAATGATGTCTGCATCAAGCCATTTTACAACCTCGGCTCTCACCACTTCTTTCATATTCGGGTTCAATCGCCTTTGATGCTCAACTGATGGCTTGAAGTCATTCTCCATCAGTATTTTGTGCATGCAAAATGACTGACTGATTCCCCGAATATCTGCAATCGTCTACCTAATGGCCTCCTTCTGTTCCCTTAAGACTCGAAGTAACTTCTCTACTTCTACCTCACTTAAGGAATTGGAAATGATAACTAGAAGTGAGGATGACTCACCCAATAGGCATATCTCAAGTGAGGTGGAAGAGTCTTTAATTCAAGCATGGGGGTTTGTTGAAAAGATGGACGCAGTGGTGAAGAAGTCTTTTCCAACTCCTCAAAATGTGGTGCCCACTGGTAAGAGTGGTATTGGGAAGGTACAACGCTCAAGTAATGTGTCATGCCCTCAATGTCAAGGTCTTCGTCTTTGACATGTGCAGAACGCACCAGACATGTTTCAAGAGGATCATTGGAACGCCCGTAAAGAGAGTTGGCAACCATTTGATCAATAACATCTACCCAAAGACAAGTGTCAAGTTCCAATGGGTATTTGAGGGGTTTCAAGATGTTAAATGTGACTTGTTCATCTTGTACCCTCAAAATGAGTTTGCCCTCTTGCACATCGATCAAAGCTTGACTAGTGGCAAGAAACAGTCGTCCCAAAATGATAGGGATATCTTAATCCTCCTCCATGTTGAGAATAATGAAATCAGTTGGAAAGATGAACTTATCCACCTTAACCAACACATCCTCTACAACACCCCAAGGATATTTAATTGACCGATTTGCCAATTGTAACGATACCGTGGTGGGTTTAGCTTCTCCCATTCCCAACTTTCTAAAAATTGATAAGAGCATTAAATTAATGCTAGCTCCAAGATCACACAAAACCTTACTAAAATTCAAATCACCAATAGCACATGGAATAGTAAAGCTTCCTGGATCCTTGATCTTTGGTGGTAACTTGTTTTGAAGAATGGCGCTACACTCTTCTGTCAACATCACCGTTTTATGATCTTCAAGTTTCCTTTTGTTTGAAAGGATATCCTTCATGAACTTGACATAACTCGGCATTTGAGCTAGCGCGTCGGCAAACGAAATATTTATGTGTAGCTTTTTGAACACCTCCAAAAACTTACCAAATTGAGCATCCAATTTATGCTTTTGGAGCCTTTGTGGAAAGGGAATAGGAGGTACATACGCCTTCACCGGTGTTGGAGCCTTCAATGTTGATGGCTTTTGTTCATCAACCTTGGCTTTTTCAGCAACTACCCTTGGCTCCTGCACCACTTTCTCTTCTTCAATTGGCACTTTGTTGCCTTGAGGCTTTGGCTTACTACCGTAGGTTCAGGTAATTGAATCTCACTCCTGGTAGTAATGGCTTGCACATTCTCTCTTGGGTTTGTTTCAGTGTTGCTAGGCAACACTCCTTGTGGCCTCTCAGAGAGAAGTTTGGCAATATGGCCCACTTGTTGTTCCAAATTTTTCAAAGAGGCATCATTGCATTCTTGATATTGCAATTGATGGTTTGTTAACTTAGCAATAGCCTCTTCCCAACCTTTTTTCTTCTCTTGTGGCTTTGGATTTAACACATTTTGGTTATTCCCATAAGAGAAGTTTGGGTAATTTCGCCAACCAAGGTTATATGTTTGAGAGTAAGGATTGTACCTTTGGCGTTGAAAATTTTGAGCATATGCTAATTGCTCGGTAGATCCTGAACTACTAGCATTCAATGGACAACTCGAACTTGGATGATTTGCTCCACACATATCACAAACAGGTGGTGTTTATATCATATGAGTAGAATGAGCACCCGATGAGGATATAGCTGTAGAAAGACCTTCTACTTTTCGTGCTAGAAAGTCGATCTTGGATAAAACTAGAGAGTAAGCTTCACTCTTACGAGCTCCACTAGCTACCATTTTAGCACGTCTATCTGGTCATATAGCACTTTGCTCACTCATCACTTCAAATAACTCATATGCCTCCCGGATACTTTTGTTTTGGATTGATCTATTTGACGATGAGTCCACATTTGAACGGTGAGAAGGAGTTAAACCGGCATAGAAGTATTGAACTTGTTGTGCTATAGTAATCCTGTGATTTGGGCACTTTCTTAGCATGTCCTTAAATCTTTCCCATGCTTCGTGAAAGGTTTTCGAGTCAAGTTGTTGGAATGTGGTTATATCGTGTTTGAGCTTGGCAACACGAGCAGATGGAAAGAACTTGGTTGTAAATTTTTGCACCAACTCTGCCCAACTTATGATACTTCCCGAAGGTAGAGTGTCAAGCCACTCTCTTGCCTTATCTTTTAAAGTATGCACAAATAACCTCATCCGGATAGCTTCCACATTCACACCTTCATAGTTGAAATTGCTAACAATTTCCATGAATCTCGCAATGTGAGCATGTGGGGGTTTTCATCTATTCTCTCATAGAAAGATATGGTGTTGGAGAATAGATTAATCACATTCGGCCTAAGTTGGAAATTTGGATGTCCATAGGAGGGGTAGATGATACCCGATTGATTTTCAACCACCGGGAGGTTTAAGAAATCTCTAAATAACATGTCTTCCTCATTTACTATGGGATTTTGAATCCTACCCGCTCGATTATTGAAACCAGGCGGAATACCATCCCAAGGAGCATGTCCGGGTTGAATGATAGGGTCAACGTGATCTCCTCATCGATCCATTTCACATTGTTGCTTTCTCAATTCATTTTGTTCCCTTAATCTCCTTCGTAAAGTCTCTTCTATTTCTAGATCAAATTCAACAAGATCGAAACTTCGCGATTGATTCATAAACAATCGAAGATTTAGGAAAT
Organism: Osmanthus fragrans; assembly: GCA_019395295.1. NCBI lineage: Eukaryota > Viridiplantae > Streptophyta > Magnoliopsida > Lamiales > Oleaceae > Osmanthus > Osmanthus fragrans. Next base: position 12,438,392 of record CM033354.1, on the reverse strand, counting down.
TAACAATCTCGACGAAAAACTAACAATTGGACTAAACGGATAAAATAAAAACAACAAATAAAGTTCGTTAAAGTGAATGACAAATAAACTAGTAATTTGGTCAAAAACACTCCCGGCAATACTGCAAGCGCAAAGATCGTGATCAAGTAGTAAAATAGACCTTTTGAGTTCAAATCGATCCCTCGAAGAGCGTTTATCTAATTACAAGTGTATTGATATTAAGTTAACATACGACCCACACAATTGAAACTTTGAAAATATAAGAAAGAAAAAAGAAATGATTTCGATTTAAAAATTAAAATAACAATTTAAAAAGTAGTTGGATATTTGATTTAAAAGAGGTTGGAATTTATGATTTCGCTTAACCGTCATTTCATTAATATCAAATTAACAACGCGCAGATGCAAATTACCAAAATACAAAGTTAGACTCGATTTTTCAATTTTAATCAAAAACCTCTCTCGGGTGAAATTAACCCTAATTGATTAAGTCTATCCATGATATCTCTATGTCGATTAACACTTAACCAATTGCATTAAATTGTTGTGAGAATACTCAAAGGGTCATTTAAGGTAGATGTATATCTCTATATACCTAAACAAGCATAGTATACTACACAACTTAAGGCATTAATTATTTGGTCCAGTAAGTGTAACAATTTCTCAACAATTGCCCAAACCAACTAACCACAACATCTATTGATCAAGTACATGAAGTGCAATTATACACAATAATTAATACATCATGATTTTGATAAAATAGGCATCATTCAAAACATGTATATATATATATTAATGAAACTTGGTTAAACTACTACATAAATTCCAACACAAAATACTTAGCTCATTATATAGAAATAATAACAAATGAGATTATTTATACAATACATTACAAAACTTGGAAAATAATGGAGGAAATACAAAAGTATAGATACAACCCTTTTGTAGTGTGGATTTGAATTCCTCCAATGGTTTCTCCACATTCTTTGATGAAATCTCCTTACTATACTAATCAAAACTACCAAAATAAGCTAAGAACGCCAAGATAGTAAAAACTAAAAGCGAGAAAGAGGGAGAGAAATATATGTTCTAAGCCAAGAGAGGAGGAGAGAATGAGATATCTTCGCTCATACCTTAAGGTTATGTAAATAAAATATATTAGATAAAATAGATATCATGAGATATTTTAAGACACAAAATAAATATCATAAAATATCTACCAATAAACAACAAGAAAATAATGCAAGTTAAGCCAAAATAAAAATCTAGACGAGAATTTAAACCGCCCTATTTTTTATAACTATGCGACCGCATGGTTGAGTTTCATGCGGCCGCATAGAAGAGCCAAAAAAATAGTTTGACATCTCTGCTCAATGCATGCGGTCGCATTGCTTAATCCAAAATATATATTGCAGCCCAGTCCCTTCTATATTTGCACGTCAGGTCCTTCATCTTTAATCTCATACAATTTGATCCTCAAAACTTGACTTTTATTTCATTGAAGCCCTTGATAAATTGCACTTCAAGCCCTTCAACTTTCTGGCTTGTGCACCTTAGTCCCCAACGTCACAAATTTGTACGTTTTAAGTCCTTTTTGACTCCTTTAGCTTCGTTCTCCTTCTTGTCAAGGTTTTAGCCTACAAAAGTAAAAATATACAATTATGCATAGAAATTTACTCAATTTCATCAATAAAAAACTCCATAAAAGTGCTTAATAAGTGTGTAAAAATACACTTATCACAACCACAGCCAGTCATCTTCCTCAACTTTCCCTTCCTGCTTCCTTCCTCGCCAGACGCAGATGTCAGCAGCCAGCTCCAAGCTTCCCGGCGTAGCAAATTCTAGCGGAGCTAGCACACACGGCCGCGCGAGTTAGCCGGGTATTGGCTCGGCCACTGTACATAGTATTACTCTTTAACCTTGGATGCTGAATTTTTCATTGTGAGTGTGTTTGATAGGCATTATTTGGAAAAAATGAATTTTGAAATAGTGATATGATAGGAAATGTGTGATTGAAAAAGAAGAAAAAGTTATTGATGTGATAGAAAATATTATTTTATTGAAGAATGTGTAGTTAAAAATGAGAAGAAGAATGAGAATGAGAATGAAAATACAAACAGGGCCTGTATGTTCCTATTTTTCAGGCTATGCATAATAGTAATTACATCATTTTGCAATGTCTAGATATGTCTCTTTGACAACCATTATAACGTGATCCATTTCAGAGCTTTGATGCTGGGAGTTACTGGTACTACGGTAGTGCAACTGTAAAGGATTCTGGGTTGCTGAAATTTGAGCCCAAAAGACGGGTTACTGGGCTATTGACTATTCCTCTCGTATTCGGCCCAAGTCCTAATCCAACTAAGTGAAGGTTCTAGAATTTGAGAAAAACGTGTTTCTTAAACACAACTATTGCGTTTGTATCTTGAGAAACAATAACCAACTGTCAAGAATTTCAGATCATAACTGTAAAAAATAATAGTTTATCTTAACATATGGGTTCTATAAGAATTACGCGTGAATTCTCCATATGCTAACATGAATCAAATATCTGAATCCTCTAATTGAACCACGTTACATCAAATTTAAAAACATATTAACTCACAAATTTAGCCCACATTTAAATTAAACTCAAAAATTTCATCTAAACGACACTTGAACTGACCATAAATCGATTCAACAACTCACTGTCAGTAAAAGATAAAAAAAAGATCACAACATATGAATTTAACTTATTGTACTTACAAACTGAATAATCAAGTCTTTGAGAAAACATAATTACTGAACAAACATAACTTCTTATTCATACAAAATTGAATAAACGACCCGATAAAAAATATCAAACCGTATAGATAAATGAACAAGCTCACAAATAAATGTAACGAAATTGATTCAAAAATTAAAAAATGAAGCTAACTTCATGCAAACTCAAAACCATATCCATAACACAATACAACAAGAATTTAACTTAACAATAACCCCTAAAATAATAACATATTTGGAAGGAAATTCTCTGTAAAACTTCAAAATCAAGTAAAATTGTGAAAATCATACAACTATTTAAACAAGAGTGTACTAAAATTTTATACATTTTTGCTTCCAAGTGCAGCCTAAATGTAACTCAATAAATGAGAGTACACGACATTTTTCACATATTTTCGCTTTTTCATAAGCCCAGCATATATGCCATTAAAAATTAAGTAACACTAGTTACAAATTTAAGTGAACAAAACTAATTCAAAACATAGGAACACCACGTAAAAGGGGGGAAAAGAAATGAACAAATTTAGGTTTTTCTTAAATCAAAAAATGAAACAAACTAAATAATTTTACCCAACATTACATGGAAAATGCTTGAAAATATCAATTATTTTAGAAACTTGAATATGGTCACTTATTAAATTGAAACCTCACTTGATTCTTTTTCCCTCAACTTCAAATTGCAACCAACTATAACACAAATAAAGCACAAATTATTCAAAACATTTAAATCTAAAAAAATTAAAATGATATTTACCTTGATTTGAAGTTGGAGTCAAATACGAACCGCAGGATACTGAACTTGAAATGTACTCCGACTAGGTGTGGGTTATCGATCGTGAGATGGAGAAGTGGTTATTATGGGGTGAGAAATTTTCAAATTCTTCTTCGCCATTTTGTGTGAAATGGGTTTAGAAAATGAGTTTGCCATGTGAAATAGTTTTAGCAAGTGGGTTTGCAAAATGGAGATACGGGTTTGCAAAATGGAGATACGTATAAAATTGAAAAATGGGTTTAAAAAATGAGAGTGGGTGGCTCGATGTGACATAGGGTACAATTTCCTCGTAACATAAAAAAAAAAACAAATTTAATTGCATGTTTAATAAAATTCACAATTTTTATCAACTTTTATTAAAATCTAATAAAAATATCTAATTTTTTTTCTATACTAGTTGAGTGATCAATGTTAACTAATAGCATTGATCTCATGTCTAATGGACAGGATAAATTTTTTTTTTAACTATGCTATAGTGCTCGCTTGAATGACCATCCCCACACATATTGGAGAAAAATATTATTTTATTTTCGCGGGACCCGCACACCCATGTGAGGAGATGGTCATCCAAGTGGGTAGTATAGCATTTTTCATTTTTTTTTAAAAAATTCTATAAGTACTGGGGGGGGGGGGGGGGGGGATGAAAAAAAAATAAAAAAATAAATAAAAAGTAGGCAGTAGGCCCCACCATGTGAGTAACCTGGCAGCCCCCTGTACGTGTAGAAGCCCTCTTTTTTTTAAGCTATGAGAAGCTCTTATACTGCCCCCATTGAGACAGGGAGATCAGGAGGGACTAAACTAATGTGTGAGAGAGAGAGATCCAATTAATGGTGATTTTGATGTCCCAATCCCACGAGGGTCAACCACCCATCGTCATTCCATTCCATTCCATTCAATAACATGAGAGAGCTGGTGATAGCTAGGTGTATTTTGTGCCATCTTCATCATTCAATTTCCACCTAATGCATTAATGGAATCAATTTCGTAACAAAAAGCACTGAAGATGGAGACGTAGATTTAACAGAAATAAAGAAGAAACCATAACAATAATCTTATTTTATTGAATCATTGAATAAGATCAACGACCTCCAGCCAGCTTCTGCAATACGTACTTGAAATGAACGGAAGAAGATGATTACATTTACACAAACATGAAGAAGTTTAAGGAATGACTGAATATGAAAAGTCAATACAAGTAAATGGTTTATCATTATACTATAAAATGAAACAAAGGTATGATATGAAACAGAGATCACAATAAAGTTCAGAACTTAGAAGAAGCAGAGCAGCAGCAGCAGCAGCCATTACTGTTTTCTTAAAGCACCCTGGGTCCCTGATTATGGTCTCTATACATAAACTTCCTGCAAACCTACTCCTCTCTTTGCCTGCCACTTTATTTTCGCAATTCAAATTAAATATAGGGAGAAACCAATTTCTCCTCTTTATCTCCACTCTTCTCTGATTCAACATCAATTTAATTTTATCTCTACTTTGATCTTTCATTTTTGTCATCTGGGCGATGAGAATTTCAAGATGTATATGAGTCACAGAGATGTGAAAGATAAGGAAATAATAGCAGCAATGGATACTAATGGAATCGTTTGTAGGTATAGGTTGTCTCAAAAGAATCAATAGAAAGGTGGTGGTGGAGGAGATGCATATGAAACCCCAAATACTGGGGGTAATGGCCCTTCATATACTGGAGCTGGTGGTGGTGATGGTGATGGTGGGGGAGGAGAATGGTAGTACACAGGCGGTGGTGAAGATGATGGTGGGGGCGGAGAATTGTAGTGATAAGGCGGGGGAGGTGAAGGTGATGGTGGGGGCTTGTAAACATAAGGTGGTGGTGGAGGTGGCTGCTCTTCAGGTGGTGGTTCTATACAGGGAGGTGGAGGTGGAGGTGGGGGTTCTATACAGGGTGGAGGTGAAGGTGGGGGAGGGGGTGAATTAGTTGGGGGAGGTGGAGAGTGTACTGGAGGAGGCGGTGATGCATAGATATATACAGGTGGTGGAGGTGGTGGTGACTGCATTGGCGGAGGTGGTGGCGAGCCATAGTAGTAGGGAGGTGGTGGCGAAGGAGAAGGAGGTGGAGGAGATGGAGGAGGGGGAGGCGGCGAATAAACTGGTGGTGGTGGTGGATGTGGTGATGGAGGAGGGGGAGGAGAGTAAACAGGAGGTGGAGGGGGAGATGGCGATGGAGGTGGAGGGGGAGGAGAGTAAACAGGAGGTGGAGGGGGAGATGGCGATGGAGGTGGAGGGGGAGGAGAGTAAACAGGTGGTGGAGAGGGAGATGGCGATGGAGGTGGAGGGGGAGGAGAGTAAACAGGAGGTGGCGGGGGAGATAGCGATGGCGATGGAGGTGGAGGTGGAGGTGGAGGTGGAGGGGGCGGGGGAGGAGAGTAAACAGGTGGCGGAGAAGGAGACGGTGGAGGAGGCTGGGGTGATGGCAAAGTTGGAATAAACCGATGACACTTGAAAGCACCACAATGAACCTTTTTAGACGAGAACATTTTACATTGAGCAGCAGACCTTTGAGCCGGCCTGTTCGGCAAGCAATTCCGTCGATCATCAAAGTCCGGCAAAGCCAAACACACCGGAGGCTCACCAGTAAAGAAGTTATACGAGTACGTAAAATTCTCAAGCCTTGGCAATTGACATATACTCTGTGGAATACTCCCAGAAAGCATATTATGAGCCACATTTAACTGCTCCAAACTCACCATTCCTCCAATACTATCCGGCAAAGGCCCCATCAACTGATTATAGCTCACATCAAACACTGTCAAATTCTTCAAAAGCCCAATTTCTGGTGGCAAACATGACCTCAATCCATTGTTCATCAGTATAATCTCATTCAAATTGCTCATATTACCAAGACTAGCAGGAACACAACCATGGAACTTGTTGTTAGCCACTACAATCACAGAAACCGGAGAATTGCCAAAATTATCAGGCAATTCAAAGTCAAATCTGTTGTGATTGATGAATATAGCATCCAAAGTTTTGTCAAAAAGTTCAGAAGGGACGGTTCCTTCAAACTCATTAAATCGTATATCTAAATAGATCAACTTGGGCAAACTTAGCACAACATAAGGGAATTTCCCAGCAAACCTGTTATTGCTTATGTCCAATTCAAAGAGTATCTTCAAGTCCTTGAATTTTCTGGGCAGGGTACCGCAAAACCTGTTGGAGTTGATGTGAAAAACGGCCAGATCAGTGAGTAAGCCGAGTTCTTCAGGGAGATACCCAGCAATGTCACCATGGTTGAGGTCAATGCTAGCAACTGTACGAAGAGAAGGGTTGTCCGGTGCCGGAGCACAGAATACTCCGGTATAGTTACACACACCAGATCCGACCCAATTCGCAGTGAGATTTTGGGGATCTGAAAGAATAGCCTGCTTCCAAGCTTGTAATGCAATGTACGCATTTCTCAGCCTTGGATTTTCGAACACAAGTGAAGGGTCAACCGTCACATTCTCGCCTCTATCCCCAAACTCATCTCTGTAGTACATAAGCTGCCTTTGCTTGATGAAGTGAGCTTCAGCATTGGTGAGAGGCCCATTGCTGCTGACGGTGTTGTGGGTTACATGAGCATAAGCAAATCCTGGAGATGAAAACGAAGGTAGCAAAAGTAAAAGAATGAATTGAAAATATACAAAGCAAGTACTCTTTTCCTTCATCTCACGGCAGACATCTGAAGCTCAAATTCTCTCTTTCTTTATGGGTTTTTTCTTCTCCTTCAATGCTTGATTTGAAAATGTGAGATGAAGAAGAACGAGAGAGATCTGAAAAATGGGATTTTGGGATGTGGGTTTTGAGATTTGGGTGGTGGTGACGGTGTTTTGTAGAGAGAGAGAGAAAAATGAAGAGGTGGGGTGTGGTAATTTCGGAGAGTTGAATGTGAGAGAGAAATAAACATGGAAAAAGGGACAGCTAAATCACAGCTCGAAAGCCCACCAGATTCTCTTACTTTCTCTCTCCTAAAAATGTCGCTTTCTCTCCCTCCACCATAAGGATGACTTTATTTTTTATTATTTATTTTTGAACTAATTGCATTAACATTCAACGCGCTCCCCAGCTAATCTTAGAATATTACCACCGAAAACCCTTTTTTTTGTTTTCAACGGAAGGAACGCGGCAGATTTTTTTAATTAAGGCCCTGTTTGATTCCCATTTTAATTTTCATTTTCATTCTCATTCTTCTACTCATTTTCAATCATACATTCTTCAATAAAATAATATTTTATATCACATCAATAACTTTTCCTTCTTTTTCAACCACACATTTCCCATCATATCACTATTTCAAAATTCATTTTTTCCAAATAATGCCTATCAAACACACTCTAAGTTATGAATAAATCCATTTGTATAAAAATAAGTGAAAATTGAACAAAATTCAATGCAGCCAAACGTGGAATAATTCGTGGTGGTGATGGAGCCTGTTGTCAAATTATTTGACCCCTGTTTGATAGTCATTATTTTGCAAAAATTATAAAATTTTGAATGATGAGATTTGAAAAATATATGGTTAAAAAGTAAGAACAAATTTAAATTTAAATAAATAATATTTTATCGTGTGAATATTTAATTCAAAATGAATATATAAAAATAAAATTTTTGAAATAATTGGCGTTTAGGTTTGGATGCCAGATTCTTGAAGGCAGGCCGAGTGTGGAGTTTGTTTGTTTGTTATTGGGTGTGGAGTTAGAGGTCTAATCAAAAGAAACCCTTGTCTTGTCAACTTTCAAGAATTATTAATGAATGAAACAAGCAGTAACGTAATGCGAAATTAAAGCAGCATTAGTCCATTTGTTTATGCGGTTGCAATTTTCCTCTCTATCAATTTTTTGACTTCTTCGCGTCAACATAAGAGCGTCCACATGGGATAGGAGGAATGAAAGAAAACCAAAATTTTGAAGCCTTGCTATGTATGCAACTTAGATTGACAATATTAATTGACAACTTCTTATTTTAAAAAATTCACGATAAATAAAAAAATCAGAATAATGTTGAATGTACAACATTATTCACACAGCATGGATGACAGTCCTCACCCATGTTGTGGGGTCCATAATTATTTTAATCATGGGACCTACTCTCAAATGTAAGAGAGTTGTGTACCGATGATGTGTCCGGTACTGTACATATAGCCTCTTTCGAAAAATCATGAATCTCATCTCATGTGAAGGTGTTGTCAACATCGATTGTACAAATAGCAAAATTCAAAATGAAATTTACTTAAAATTTATATTTGGTCTACTAAGTCCCCATTTAGTCCCATTATTTCAAATTATAATTTTCTCTCTTATTTTTAATCACACAATCTTTCATAAACTAATATTACACGTAAATCGAAAATTTTTATATTTGTCGACCATACATTCTCAAAAAATTATAAATTGAAATAATAGGAGCCAAAGGGGGACCGTCAAAATCAATTAAACATCAACTTTAAATTGAATGTCCAACTTCAAAAGTATTTCCCGTGTTAACGTTAGATGATACACATGGGGATCATATGAGAGGAATAAAACAAAATCAATTTTATAAAATGTTTCTAAAGATGAAAAATTTTATTTTCAATTATTTAATTTAAAATTAGAACTGACGTTTTCATCAATGTATAAATGTATTCTAAAACATATTGAAAATAAAATACTAATTTAAATATGTTTGAAAGACGTTATAATTCCAATTTAAGATTTTGTTTTGTAATAAAATTGCGATTACTAGAAAAGTAGACAAAATTCGTAATAAGCAGTATTAGTAAATTATTTCTATAAATATCCTATATCATTTTTATAACAAAATGATTTATTTGTAAATTCAAAACAATGTAAAATTTTCAAAATTTGTGAGATTTACCCCCTTCGATTGCCGTAATTTTGCAAAATCTTTGTTTTGAAAGTGGATTTTTTTTTTTTTTTTTTAAATGTGAGGTTAAAAATACGAAAAAAAAATTAGATTTACGTACAGAATATTTTATTGTGAAAACGTGAGGTTAAAAATAAATATGTAGAATAAAGAGTTTTCAAATATTGATTGTCGAACGAGGTTTAAAATTTTCAAGGACAAAAATGACATTTTGCCCATATTCCGTGTAGCTAAACTTAGAGCTTTAGTACATTTTAATAAAAATAATAAAACGTATGGTTGAAAAATTAATAAAAGTAGCAAAATTTCATAAAATATGTATTTAAATTATTGTTAGTTTTTTAAGTTACACCGAATAAGTGCTTTATTTAAAAGTATGGACATATGGTAGGTTACTTTAGAGAGCCGGACAAGCCTTATGGTACCCAACATAATTCAATTCGGATAAGTCAATAACAAATATCATGTGTAATGTTGTTATCAACTTTTGAAATGATGATGTGCATGATGGGTATCCATCTATGTATGTCCACATATTTAGAGAAGGCCATAAAGAATGGATTAAAATAAGCAAACACTACGAAACTTATAAATGTTAATAACGGACTATTTATACTTGTGATTGCTCAATATACAAAAAGTCAATTATAATTTCGGTAAAAGTTTGATTTCTTTCTTTTACAAAGTATGAAATTGAATTCTTTGTAGGTATCAGTATGACAATTCTTGTATCCTAATTTGTTGAGACACATTCGACGATTTACTTCCTTCACAATGCTTTAGGGGTGGAGCGATGGGGAGCCTCAAGATTGGGATTCAACATTTAAGAATTGTGCACTATTAGACTAAAGTAGCACATGACACAGCTAGTGACGCTCATTGAGCTTCAATCTTTCTATTTTACTTATTACCTTGCCCCACTAAATTTATTTTCAAATCAGTTTCTAGCTTTATTGATTTTAATTTTTTAATTTTTTTTTCAAATTAATTTTTAGCCACATTCTTTTAAAAATAATTTTGCATGCGAACCCAAAACGTTTTATTTTACTTTTAATGGACATTCTCCAAAATAATCAATTTTTAACAAAATTACTTCTAATAAAATTAAAATCAAACAAGAACTTAATCGCTTCTCTAGCATTCTCTCATCTACTTTCTTAAATTTATTTAAAATTTAATTATGTATGGGATAAATATTTTACATTCTTTTTTCCTAGTACTTTTTCAGTGCAAGATAGTAATAGCCACACAGCTATTTTAAGATACTAATTGTCATGCAATTAGGGGTGTCAATTTTGCTGGCTGGCTCGAGCGGCCCTTGGCTCACCCCAAAAAAAAATATGAACGGGCCTGGCTCAACTGAGCCCCATTTTAGGGCGTTGGCTCGAGCCATACCATATGAGTCGGCTCGTGTCACAAGTCATTTTCGACCCATGAAGAACTGAGTCCTAAAAAAAAGGCAACAAGTTGTTGCCCCTGCAAAAGCATCGTGTAGTTATCCAACAACTACACGCTACCCAAAGGTTGCCTCACAGAGGCAACAAACAGGCATACGGGCAGTAATAAAAAATATTTAAAAAATCGTGAGTGAGCTCAGCTCAAGTTGAGCCTAAACTTTTTGACCCAGCAAAAACTCGGCTCGACACGAGCCAAAAAAAACTCGAACCATTTTTATTCAAGCCCAGCTTCGAGTTTCGACTCGACTCGTTGACATCCCTACATGCAACTAGAAATCATTGTAGTTAACAGTTTTATAGTTAAATTGCTGCATTATGTGCTTGTTTCTGAAAAATTTAAAAAGTTGAAGTTAGAATTCTGTTTAATGTATTTAATTTCTATTATGCTATTTTGTGAATTTATTTGAGCTAAATGTAATCGGGTATAAATATTTATTTTTCTTTATTAGTGAATCTTTAATGGTTGTGTAAAATTTTATTTAAATTGGTATATTCTATGGAATTGCTTCTTCTATTTAACAGTGTTCTAAAAAGCGCGTTTAGGCGTCGTCTAACCGCAAAACGTGACTAAAGCGCTTCACCTTGAGTTTAAGCGGAAATTAAGCGATCAACGAGAATGTTGACCGCTTAAATTTTTTTTTTTTTTTTTTTAACTTTTCATCTTCATTAAATGTACATTTTTTTTTATTTATTATTATTAGATGAAGAAGATATTGAATTAGAGTCCGATAAAGAGTTAAATAAAATTTAAACTACAAGCTATTTATGTTATGTAATTATGATTTTGAAACTTATCTTTTTTGTAGGAATTACTAAGCCCCCATTTGGCCCCCTTTTTGGAATGAAAATGAGAGGAATAGTATTTTTTTGAAAAATGAGTGATTAAAAATGAAGGAAAAATTTTCGATTTACATGTAATATTATTTTATGGAAGATTGTGTGGTTGAAAATAAGGGAGAGAAAAATAGTTAATAATGAAATTTAATTTAATGAGAATCAAACATAGGCTAAGTACATACAATATTTCATAATTTTAGATGTTTGGTATATATATGAAAAATACTATTATACCCACATGGATGATCACATGGGTGATCGTATGTGAGTGTGTAGATCCCATGTGAATAAAATAATATTTTTCCCTACGCTCACATGCGGTCACTCTTGCGGTTCATGTAACATTGCTCATATATTATATGAATTATTGAATATTTTTTACAATGATTAAAAATTAAAAATCAAAAACGTTTTTTTACGTCTAAATTTCGTCTAGGCTCGTAAAGCTTGAAACTTGGCCTCCATGCCTAACCACGCTTTACGCTTTTTAGAACACTGCTATTTAGAAGAATTTTTACAGAAAATTGGTCCGATGTAACTTTCTCTAAAAACAATTTTGGAATAGAAAATTATTTTAAACATTAATTTCCAAAAATAAATAAATAAATAAGGGTAACTTACTCCACAAGTCCTTCTACATGAAGCAAAAGTTACTGTAAAAATCATGTCAAATAAGCATAAGTTAATATTCATCTTATCTAATTTGATATATCCAACATGCTGGAATGATTCAACACCACAAATGAAAATATGTCGTTGATGAAGGAAAAGCTAATGAAAGAAACATTTATTTGATGACAGGTAAATGGGGCCTTTAGTAACTTCCACAACTACCACTGGGTCAAACTCTGCAATGGCCACCAATTTGTGGGGATGACTTAAACAATAGACAAATGTTAATTATCATCATGATTGATTAATATTTGTCTACATGATAATGACATGAATTTCAATTTTATTTTTGGAATAATCGTACTCACAGTATTAATCAGCAACGGTCATAAGTAGCAGCATTATTCTTACTCCAAATGGGAAACTACGAGTTAAATAAAGGAGCGTAGTGCGAATAAATGAGGGAGTGGGGTCCAATAACCACGCAAATTTCGGGCACAGGGATTTGAATTTTCACGGTTTTCCTGTTTACTTTTGGTGTTTCGTCGGCAGCACCGACGCTGGTGGAGGGCCCTTCCAGCAGAAGGACCCAAAATTCACATGACTAACGGGTCCCAGCCAATTTCAATGTAGGGTTTCAATTCATTTGAGCCACGGGCTCGTATACTATGTTTCCCTTTACTTACGCTGATCGTAGACATTGTACTACGTTATTAAATGTCACGATTATTTATCAAATAAGTGTGTCAAATTAATGTGTAGGAGGAATAGTTCCGTTCAATATTATTATATTTGTCTTGATTTACATATTTGGATAGGTTTAAATAGAAGCAAAAAACAACTTTCAATTAACTAATTTTAGTTTCCAAAAATATTGGGATGAATTATTATGTTTTCTTGCCTTAATGCTGAAAATTTACTTATGTTAAAAGCAAACAAGATAAATAACTTCTTCTTCTTTTTTAAAAAAAGAATTTGAACATATTTAGCTAAGCTTAAGAATGTTCTTACAAGTCATTTTGAAGAAATGTGACTCTCGATGCAATTAAGTAGAGGGTGAATTCGACCCTAGATTAGAAATTATTTTAATGCAGTATCACTTATAATTAGGGGAATGAGATTACTAAAGATTGAGCGATTAATAATAAGTAATAATTTGACCATAATCTAGTTGAGTCTATAAATTTGATAAAGCAGCCTACTAGAATTCATTCATTCAGATAAGATGCTTTTCTTCCGACAGATGCCCTTGTTTTTTTCCTTTGTTGCTAAATGCTAACTCACATACAGCTGGAATCAGCCCTAAAATAGATAGATGGATAGACATAGACCCTTTTTTTTTTTTAAATACATATATTTCTATTTATTTAATTTTTGTGTATTTCGGCTGTTTCAACTTTCAACGAATCCTCATTATCTGGTCCTAAAATCATATGACTTTCGGTTATCTGGTCCTAAAATCATATGACTTTCGGTTTGTGGCGCTGTATAAATTGGATTGCAGACCAGACCTTTTTATACTCCTTTACTTCTTTTTTTTGTCATATACGAAGAATATATTATACTTGACCTTCTTTTATATAAACAATAAACGAATGTTGGCCCTTTTTTGTACCACATATTTCATATTTGTTGAACGTAAAAGAAACTTCTTGAGGCTTGCTTAGAAATGACACGCTTTCCTTTGAATGTGTTTGATTGCAAGTATGTAACTTGTATAAATAAAAGTAAATAAGAACTTATTCGCATGAAAAAGTAAATGTGTTTGATTGATAGGGATGACAATGGGCTCCAGGTGGGTAATTTTCCGTCATGTTACCCGTTTAAGGCCTGTCTCGTTTGCTACTCGTTTACATTTTTTTTTTAAATCTTAGTTGTCATCTTCTATTAAAATGAATAAAATTTCGTGGAGTTTTCATTAATAGTATTGAATTCTTTTAAATATAAATATAAATATAAATTATATATATATATATATATATATATATAAAGATTAAACGGGGTAGGCCCTTGTTACCTGTACCAGCCATTGAGCGAAGTCCCCCGCCCTGTCCCCGACTTGAATACTCGATTAAGAGAGAAAATTGTCTGAAAAATAAAAACATACCTCATATTAAAGAAAATGTTTTCCTTGTTTTTGAGGAAACAAGGAAAACATTGCATGATGAATTTTTGAAAAATAGTTTCCATGAAAAAATGTAGATAAAAGACTTCAAAAGTAGGAATTTGTGAGAAAAAAATGATATCTTTCACAAAAAATAAAGCAAACTTGTCAACATGAAATTTGCATAGAAAGAAAATAAATTTTAGACAATTTAATTGCCTAGAACTTATTTGTATGAAAATTATAAATTAATTGTGTTTGATTAATTTAGTTTTCAACCTGAAAAATATTATAATTGCCTATTTTTTTATTTGTGAGTAGATGAGAGAGAGGGGATAGATGAGAGAAATTAAAAGAGATTGACAAACTTAGAAATTAACGACAATCTTCTTAAAGAAGACATTTTCCTTATTTTTAAGGAAAATATAGTTATATAACCATAAGTTGAAAAAAAAAATTCACGCAAAAATTATCAATCAAACACCGCAAAAGTAAGAATTTGAATGAAAAATGACATTATTTCTTAAAAACAAAGTTAATCAAACATGGGCTTAGTAATTATTGTTATTATTAAAGTTAATGCTTTTGTGGTTGACAAGTAGAATATTTCTTGTACTAATGAAATTCACTCTGATGTGATGTTCATCTTATTAGCTTCGAAGATTGAATTTGTAGTGTGTTTAAGAGAATCGAATGCAAATTTTAATGGATTAAGTACTTCATAAGTGAAAATACTTAACATGTAATGACAACATTTGCTACCTTTCCCTTTTGCACTATCTATAGCTTGTCGTCACTCTTCCATGTTCGACAATAACTTTATTTTTCATACAATATCTAAAGATTGTGTAGACTTAGATCATGTTGTCAATTCCCGTTTTCAAAAGTCAGTTAAATATTGGGAGAACATCTCATGTGCCCTATACTTGCTCACATATTTTGCAGTTGATGAGTCGTGATTTTCATAATTAATCTAATCATATCATCTAGTTGGACGGCCGTATATAGAGTTGGTTAACACATATGCAAGAATTATTTTCTTAGTTATTATTATTGTTATTTTACATAAATAATTTATTTTAGTTTGGCGTTTCTTATTCTTCCTTCTTTTTTTTTTTTTTTTAAATTCTTTTCTTAGACTTGCAATCAATTGGACCCAATTCGTTGAACTTAAAGCACTTTACAGGCCTTCTTTTTATGTATTTCGTTTTCTATTCATCTTTTGTGTTATTTAAAATGATTGGTCTTGCATGTATAGAAAATGTAAAACACAAAAAAATAAAATAAAAATCAATCAAGGGTGTCGGCTATGCTCATGTATCTGAACGACCAAGTTTATATTTTCATATATTAGTAAAAGAACGATTTTTTTTTTTGTTACCACTTAATAAAAAGCAGTATATATAACTGTAAAATTTTACAACGCGGATGGTATATGTAAAGTATAAAACATCTTATCTACAAAATACATTTTGTAAATTTGTGTTAATACCATGCATTTTATTTTTTATTATTTATGATGCCCTCCCTATACTTTTCAATTCAATATTAAACTCACATTTTCTGTTCTTTTTCCCCCAACTACCTACGCTCTTTATATTAAAAATATATGTTTATTATAAAGGAATCAAATGATTGGGGCTTTTTCTACTAACTGCCATTTTTAAAAAAAAAAAAATTAATAATATATTGCTCTAGTAAAAAAAAAAGAATATGACCATGTCCAAGTTAAATTTTTAAATAAAAATTAAAAATACATGAATTTTTTTTTTCTAGTAAGTAATATTTATTATAAAAAAATTCTAATTGCTTACTCTCATTCAATTCTATATAGACATTAGTGGTGTAAAAGGGTATATAATTCACAACTTCGTTGCAATTCAATAATGTACAACATTAATGGGCTTTAATAAGAGTAAATTCACCTAACAAATTGAGGAATTGTTGGAAAGTAATTGATGTGATCCGGGGTAGGCAATCACTTGGTCGAGCCATGGAGCGCGCAAGGTTGAAGTTGACATGCCAAGGAACAAGTTTCATGTTTAGGTCGAGGCCGGAAATCAATTGGATCAACACGAAAGTTATGCAATTGTTTTCAGTCTCATATTGAAACCTATTTTTGACATGGTAAATGATCTAATTGGAAGATTATATCTAAAGGAAAGTTGTAGATCTTTAAGTAATCTTTCCAATGCACTTCGAATCACATCAATCGGACGTCGGTAGAGAAAGTTATGACTAAATTGCTGAAGGCTGTCCGGAGGCCACCGGGAACCCTAAGCGGTCGCTTAGGGTTATTAGCAAGCTATCGCCCAGCCATTACCGAAACCAATCTGGAGAAAAATTGGTCTTCCAAGCTACCGTTTGGAACATAACCAAGCGATCGCTTGGTACAAATTTTGGGCGAATTTTCTAATTTTGGCGAGATTGTTTATTTTAACTACAATTCTTATTTTTGGTAATTTCTATATTCTAGGACTCTAGAATTTCGTATTTTCCATATTCCTAGAATTTATTGTTTTAGTATAAATAGGATTTATATTCTTCATTGTAAAAACCTTTAAAAAAAAGAACTTTTGATGAATTAAATTAATGGAGATTTTTCTCTTTCGAAGCTTGGCTTCAAACAATCGAACTTATCAAATATGTTGAATATTTGTGGCGTTCAAAACATCGGGTCGTGGGTTCTTCAATTTGTGAGCAAGGGGTTCATTGCATCGTCGTTATCTTTGGGTTACTTGTTTCATATTGTTGGGTTCAAAATCCAAAACTATCCGGGTGAGATTTCGAGGCTTTGTGATCAAGAAGTCGTTGGTTTAATATACCTTCGGTTGTTTGGTTCAACGTTTAGAGGTTAAATCTTAAACCTTGGTCGTATTTGGGCGTTCTTGGGATCCGGTTCATTCTCCTGTGGGTTCGATAGCGTTCGTGCTAACCGGGTTCGCGTCAGTAATATAATAATATAAGCCCATAGCTAATAAAGCAAATATAAAGAGCAAATTCACCTAAAAAAGCAAGGGTTGTAGAGTAGTAGCTTCACATACGAGTAGTTAAAGAGAAATCACATGTCAAGCATTCAAAGGATCTCATCCATAATTCTTTGACCAATATGTACTCAAACCTTCGTGTCATTTGAAAGGGGCAACCTTTATGGTATAATCTGAACCTGACTTCCATATTCTCGTTTTTCGTATTTCTCCTGCACTCAAATATTATAAGTAATTTAACTTTAACATCTAACTGTATACGATCGTTGCACTTTTCATTTGGAGTGACAATATGTGCCTTTAAAGCTCTTCATGTTACCATGGCACGGAGACCATTCAATAGTTCAAGTCAAACTCCCATAATCCATTTACCCAACAATTCATTAAAAAATTGAACAAAACTCCAATGAGATGATACATTATCCATATATACATCAAGCAATTACAATTAAACGTTACAACCCTAATTCGTTTTAGCTGGAAAAAGATCCATGCGAATGACTTTTCTCATTCATGAGTAATGTTGTTTAACACCATTGACATTCAATACTAATTTAGGTGGTAGCACTAGTGTCATTAAATTATAGGTTCAATTAAATTAATCACATAATTTCACATTTAAATTAACATATCACGCAATGTCATATAGACAAGTGCTTTAGCACCATTAGTGCAAAATAACATTATTCATCATTTAACTGAATTTATCAAATGTTTCCAACTAAATTGGTGCTCTAATACCACTGATAGTCCGATAAGTGGATATACGATCAATGTTATTAGACCTACGATCAATGTTATTAGACCTATGTTTGATGGTCATTATTGTGTAAAAAGGATGTTTTGAATAGTAATTTTTGGAGAATGTGTGGTTAAGAACTGTAATTTTTTTAATTTTATTTTTTGAATCTGTATGCAAAATATTTATCGTGGCTCTAGATAATAGGTTAAATGAATTCTACTTATCATTTAATGTCACATTAGCACGCACGTAGACTGAGTTTGCAACCACAGTGTGGCTAAATAACATTACTCTTTATATAAGAGATTATATAATGTCTACATGATATTCTACTATTTGTCAATTTGAAGTAATCAATTTTTTCATCCAATTTTTTCAGGTACATAAAATGAAAGAAATGATAGATTAATTTTCCACATGATAAAGATTATCTCCAATTTTTCTATGATAGTTGAAAGGCTTAGTCATATTCGTAAATGAAAGAATAATAATCGTTTTGAAACTATTTATAGCAGTTTGAAATATATATCTACAACTTTTTATACATATACTAATATCTTACCCAAAAAACGAATAATGTTCACTTGTATACCCTTGACGACTTGGGTATCATTTGAATAAAAATAGGAACTATAGCCAATATGATCTTTACAGTTTCCCCCTGAATTATTAAATAAAACTAGAAAAACATTTATGTAATATCAAATTTATTAAGCTAAAACATTAGTTTGTCGTTGTTACTCCATCGAAATATAATTTTAAAATATAATTTTTACAAACTCAAATTTTTTTTTTTCAACGTACATATTGAATATGTCAAATTAAGTTGACTGGTCGTTAACATGATTTTCGGCTTGTTTCGCTGTATAAATTGGATTGCAGACCAGACCTTTTTATATTCTTCTACTTTTTTTTTTGTCATATACAAAGAATATATTGTACTTGGGCTTCTTTTATATTTATCTAAAAAAATAAACGAATATTGGCCCTTTTATCTAAAAAAAATCTACTCGATACTGAAGAAAGTGTTTTTATTGTTTTTGAAGAAAATATGATCACGTGATCAATTTTTGAAAAAAATGTTTTCCATAAAAAAATATCGATCAAAGACTCCAAAAGTAGGAACAATCTCTCCTTAAAAAAAGATATTTTCCTTATTTTTGAGGAAAATATGATTATATTACCAAAAGTTGAAAAATATTTTTCATTGAAAAAATTACCAATCAAATACCCAAAAAATAAGAATTTGGATGAAAAAAATGACATTATTTATATAAAAAAATAAAGTCAATCAAACATACTCTTAGTGTTTGTTTGTTTTTGTTTTTGTTTTTTTTTTAAGTTAATGCTTTTCGGGTCAACAATTAGATATATTTCTTGTACTAATTAAATTAACTCTAATCTGATGTTCATCTTATTAGCCCCAAAGATTGAATTTGTAGTGTGTTTAAGAGAATCGAATGCAAGTTTTACTAGATTAAGTACTTCATAAGTGAATGTAGTTAACGCGTAATGACAACATTTGCTACTTTTCCCTTTTGCACTATCTATAGTTCGTCGCCACTTTTCCTTGTTCGACAATAACTTTATTTTTCATACAATGTCTAAAGATTGTGTAGACTTAGTTCATGTTGTCAATTCCCGTTTTCAAAAGTCAGTGAAATAATGGGAGAACAACTCATGTACCCTATACTTGCTCACATATTTTGCAATTGATGAGTCGTGAGTTTCATAATGAATCTAAATCATATCATCTAGTTGGTTAACACATATGCAAGAATTATTCTCTTATTTATTATTATTGTTATTTTAAGTTGATACATTTTCCTTTAAACCAAAACATAAATATTTTATTTTAGTTTGGCGTAACTTATTCTTCAAATTTTTTTTTTTTTTTTTTATAATTATTTTCTTAGACTTGAAATCAATTGGACCCAATTCGTTGAACTTAAAGCACTTTACAGGCTTTCTTTTTTATGTATTTCGTTTTCTATTCAACTTTTGTGTTCTTTAAAATGATTGGTCTTGCATGTATAGAAAATGTAAAACACAAAAAATAAAATAAAAATCAATCAAGGGTGCCGGCTATGCTCATGTATCTAAACGACCAAGTTTATATTTTCATATATCAGTAAAAGAACAAATATATATATTTTTTTGTTACCACTTAGTAAAAAGCAGTATATAACTGTAAAATTTCATAACCCGAATGGTATATGTAAAGTATAAAACATCTTATCTACAAAATACATTTTTGTAAATTCGTGTTAATACCATGCATATTATACATGAATTTTTTTATTATTTATGATGCCCTTCCTATACTTTTCAATTCAATATTAAACTCACCTTTTCTGTTTCCTCCCCCGCTCCCCCACCTACCTACGCTCTTTATATTAAAAAAAATATGTTTATTATAAAGGAATCAAATGATTGCGGCTTTTTCTACTAATATAACTACCACTTTTATTTTTAATTATTTTTTTATAATATCCTGCTCTAGTAAAAAAAGAATATGACCATGTCCAAATTAAATTTTTAAATAAAAAAGAATTTATTATAATAAATTCTAATTGCTTACTCTCATTCAATTCTACATAGACATTAGTGGTGTAATTTCACCATTAATTATAATTCACTTCATTGCAATTCAATACTGTACAACATTAATGGGCCAAAGCCCAAATAACGAGAGTAAATTATATGAGCCCAGCTAATAAAGCAGAGATAAAGAGCAAATTCACCTAAAAAGGCAAGGGCTGTAAAGTAGTATGGAATAAATAATTAAATATATTTATATTGGGTTAATTACATAATGGTCATGAAGTTTAGAGTAATTATGTCAATAGTTACTTAATTTTCATTTTTTACATAATAATAACCACTTTAGAACTATTATACTAATGATTATTCGATCAAAATATATCTTTAAATCATACACGATACCATAAAGTATCAATGTGTCACCAAACTTCATCATTTATTACGCCAAGTCATCATAAATCATTGTTCAAAATACAATGAGATCTTACTTTAAGATTCAAGTCAAAAAAATTGACCAAAGCTAAAGACATATTACGTTTTCTCTGTTGAACGCGTTCAATCCTCAATTTCTAGCTCCTTAATTTTATTGACTTGACATAATAAATAACGTCTTTTGATCACAAGGTGGCACTCAATGGCGTGAAGTAGGATTTTAATGTTGTTTTTTTAGTGACCATTAGTGTAACGGATATAAACTTAAATGAATAATACCGTAAGATACTAACTTTAGTGACTATTGTCGTAATTATTCAAAATTTTCAAAATGAGACACACAATAAACTTTCCTCAAATAAGTCTTTTTCATTTAATATCACAAGCCTCGTTCAAAATTGCAACTCAATTATAATTCATGAGCATGAAACAAATTATAAGAATAAGCATAAAACATTGCTAGAACATACTATGTCTTTGCATTATAATTGAAATGAATCTATTATTACTTAAAAGTTAAAACCATTATTTCTTGCTAGTCAATCGATCTCTCTATAATTAAAGTTTAGGACAACTTGCACAAATCACAATCATGTGTATCACATTACCCTTCTACAATAATTCCTATAAACTAAATAGTTTTTATTTTTAGTAGGGAAAATCACAATCTTATAAGTAACTCTCTTTAACGATGTGAAAGGAAGTGATGTAGCAACACTAGCTATGCGATTTTATGGCCAAAGTTGATGGTGTAAGGTATTGTCATGACTTTACTCAAAAGTTATAGTTCATGTGTACCTTATATTATACATAATAAAGTATGAGAATCCACTTCAAATCCACTCTTGATTTCACAATTTATTTCAAGCGTGTTCATATATTATCTACTCACTCCATGAAGACATTCCAACATTGACTCGAAGACGAAACTTTCAACTCTAATACCAATTGATATATGTTATTATCACTACTTAATCCAAAAACTATAGCTCATATTTTTGGTACAAAATACCTAAAATAACCTAGAATTAAGTTCGATGATTCACTTCAAGTCCGCTCCTCCTGTTTATCCCATTTCAAGCATACTCCTACACTATTTGACAACATAGGACACATGCACGAAACAACCGCACAAGGTGGTTATGGGACAGACCGGCTTATTTATTTCCTTGTTATTGTTTTTTAAGTCGAAATCATACTATGGTTTTGATCGTCGATTAATTTTGAATACTGAATTTGAAAGTGCATTCATTATTTTCAACGGGCCTTCGGCCTTCCGTATTCATCTCGTGATTACACCAGAAAGACCGAAAAGGGATCGTAATTAATGGGAAGAAAGGAATGGTCATTGTCAACATACATATTTTGAAGGAAAAAACTTGCACTTTACGCTTTATATGCCGTATAAAAGTATAAGCTTCTGAAAAGTCATGGTTCATTTAATAAAATTTTCTTAAAAAGTAGCAATGCATTATGCATTATACTTCGGAAAATCATCATATTTCAAGGGATCTTATTTTGATCATAAAGAAATATATTTCTAATTAATTGTGGGCTTTCATCATTATCTATGCTTGCAATCTGAATCACAATTGGCAGCCAGCCTTTTCATCTACATAGCATGAAGCTATTTAAACTATGGAGAATCCCAATTGGCAGCCAGCCGTTTCATCTACCTAGCATGAAGCTATTTAAACTGTGGAGAACACAATTGGCATCCAGCCTTTTCATCTACATAGCATGAAGCTATTTAAACTATGGAGTTTTCTATTGACGCGGCTCGAGAAATTCATAAATCAATTGAAAAGGAGAAAAAATAAAAAAAGATTTATGAAAATATGCGTAACTTTCAACTCGAGAGTTGAATTTTCTTTCGTGAACAAATACAATCAGAAAGTATTTTTTGTTTGTGCACATTTTTGCTCCATTCAGCCATCATTGTCAAACTTACGGGGATCAAATTTAATTGTTTAGGAGTCCGTTTTAACATTTTTCTATTTTAAGTTCGTTTATGGACCACTTGAAGCAACCTAATTTAGTAGAGTTGCTCATGGCCCGACCCACTTACTTGGATGACTAAATAATGGTAGGGAAGAATTCATAAATCAGGCCTTAAGTATGTGCATTTCACATTTTAGACCCAAAGGTTTTAAAATGCAAAAATCAGGTTTTTATTAATTAATTAAAATTTAGTTATTAATTAATTATTTTAAGGTCACAGTTACATAATTCAAGATCACAACTAATTCACTGGTTACATATTATCAAATTAATTGATCACAAATTATTTCGAGATTACAATTAAAATTTTTTGTAGATCATAGATTATCTCGAAGTCACAAATCCAAAAATTACAGGTCACAGTTTATATGTGAATCACAAATTTTAAAATTTGTTGGTCGCAGGTTGTTAAATTTTAATGTCACAGTTTAATACTTAGTCACATATAACCAAATATTAGGTCGCATACCATCGTTACCCACCACCACCACCACCGCCGCACTTGCCATCACCATCATCAACCGCCTCCAACACCGTCGATCACCACCACCATCATACAAAACACACATGTTGTCCAAACAACACTACCACAACCGCCGCCAACAACCACTACAAAATAACCCATCATCATTGCACACACTGCCTCCGTCAAACCCACCCACCGACAAAGCCACCACCCCTACCACCACAAAAAGCCACCACAAATCGTCGCCTACACCATAGGCACCACCACAAAATCTCAAATCAACCAAAACTGCAAACAAAATTGCCATCAACCCAGCCCACCACTGACACGAACACCATCATCGTGACAACTACCACCTAAGGCTGTCAACGGATCGATCACAAGCATATATCCGATCCGATCTGATAAGAATGATTCACGGATCTGATAATCCGACGAATATTTGATTGTTAAATCCATATTCGATTTGCTATATTATCGAATATCCGATCCGAAATATTTTACACATTTAGGCCCAATACCGGGTAGGTCATGCCCGGTTAACCGAACGATTATTTTATTTTTTTTAGTTTGAAAAATTTTGCACTTCATGAAAGGGCCTCAAAAACTACAATTCAAAGGCCTATGAAGAATTATTGGATAACATGCTCTTTTTATAAAAATACACTTCTCTCAAATTGTTTTATAAATTTCCAATGTGGGATAATACATTTTATTAATGCACTTCTCTCCAATAGTTTTATAAACTTTCAATGTGGGATAGTGCATTTTATAGATTTATTTCTCTCCAATGATTTTATGAACTTCCAATGTGGGATAGTGACATAACAAAAATATGTTAAAATGCCAATCAAAATCATTTTCCATAACAAAAAAAAAAACATGCTTTTATAAAATATATTATATTATTATAAAAAATCGGATTAGATTGTTATCGGATCGGATTGACCTATATCCATATTTGATCCATTTAGTTAACGGATTATCGGATTCGGATTTTAATCTGGTTATCGGATTGAGACTCTAAATTCATCTCCCATTAATTTCATCGGATTCAAATCGAATTCGGATCAAAATTCAATCAATTGACAACCCTACTACCACCCCCATCACCTCAGATCTACCATCACCACCTCCTACACACCGCCACCACCTTACACGCAAAACACCACAAATCAGATCCACAGAGACAGAGCAACACGAACTTGCGATAGCAACCTCAGTGACAGCGACAACAACATGAGCTTGTAGCGCCGCCACTGCAGCGACGTTGATGCTCAGCCCTGCATTCGGAATAGCTCGTCGGAGCTCAGCTCATGATTGTGTATCGAGCGTTGGAGAGAAGAGAGATGAGAGAGAATGAAGGTAGAGAGAGAGTGGCGAGAAGAAAGTAACTAGGGTTTGGGAGGTGTTGAGTGTATGGGGTTAATTATATAATACTTGATTTGTGATTAATTAAATTTGGTACCTCATTTTTAAAAAGTGATCTTTAAAGAGCTGGTTTTATGTAATTTCCACATAATGGTACCCACTTGAGTAGCCCATTATTTATGTGTTGGACCTTTTTGGGCCACTACGTTAACCTAACATAACTTACCTTATTTGTTTACCCCATTTTTGTTAAAGTGGCCCGTCTCTTTTCGCCTCTAAGTCGCGATCTCTGCTGCCTCTTCTTCTTCTCCACTTCTCTGTCCATTTTCGATTAGCTTACTTCTACTACCTTTGTGGTTGATTCTTGTGTGATATTGACTTTCCTTTGTGGGTAACAAAAGCAACTGTAAATGGTGAAATCAAATTGGGAGTTTTGAGTTGTAGCTCATTGTGGTGTCGATTGGTGGTTGAACTGAGTCCAGTAAAACTTTGGTGGTTGTGGAACTATAATGCTAAACTCACTCAAATTCATCTCGAAGTCTTTTCCAGGGTCCATTCTGAAGCAAAATAACTTTTCTAAGAGATAAATTTTGTTTGGCAGAGTTTTAGTTAAAAACATAGTATCAAGGACAGTCCACAGGGCTCTAGCAATTTTGGCTTCATCAACTTGTCTCACAATATTATCAGACAAATGTAGAATTATAAAACTGTAAGCAATTTAATTCATATCTTCAATTTCATTAGGTTTAGCTTTAAATTCATCTAAAAAAGTTGCAGGATCATTAAAGTTTTGAAAGTTTTTCTAGAATTTAAAACAGGTATTAATGCCCAAAATTAAAGCAAAGACAATAATATTCGATACAAAATGAATGATTCTTGAAGTCAAATGATCGTACCAAATAATAGTTAAGAATTTAACTAATACTGTATACTTACAAGGACAAATTTATATACAATTCAAGTCACGATATCCATACAGAAATGTATCACATGCATATATCGTCTATCAAGTATCAAGGCAAGAAATTACTGCACAGAAGCCTAAGTGTTAGAACATTCTCACCATATACTATATTAAACAATAAAAGAAAACTTTGCGCTAGTCCCAGTCATAGGCTAAGTAATTCCTCCTAATCATCGGGAGATCACAGTACTTGGCGTATCGCCTTAGATCAAGTTTCCTTCCAAAAACAACAAAGAAGAAACAAAATCAGATCATTCAATTTATAAAAAAAATAAAAAAAATAAAAAAAGATCTCCTAAAAAAAAAATTTCGACCCCAAAGGAACTTTTATTTAGAAACTCACACTCCCAAAGAACCCGAAGGCTCTGATACCAGTTGTTGGGTTTATAACCACAAAAATACAAAAAACGATGAATAATAAGTCACAACCACAAAACAAGAAAAGTAAAGGAACACCAAAATTGTTCTTTCCAGCAAATGCTTAATTTGGGAAGCTCAGAGATTAGCTTAAACACTAAGCACAACGAAAACCTTCCAAAGAGAGAGTACAGATCATGAAAACACAATCAGACACATAATTGATCATCGATCTACAAGCAGATCTTTTAAATTGCAAACCCTAATAAAAAATATAACCAAAAACTTTTTGCACTTCTACAGACACAAAATCAGCCACTATTTCAGGCCTGATTTAGTGTAGCAACATGAATAACACATGATCCCACAATTATTTTGGCTAGAGCCTTATAACAAATCACAGATCGAAACCAAGAAGAAAATTGAGAACTGGAGAGAGAAAAAGAGACTCAAAACTAGGATTGGGCATATATCCCAAATCGAATCGGACCCGAACCGAACCGAACCGAATTGAGCGGTTCTTCGTAAGTGAAATACCCGAACGGGTATCAGAATCGAGAACCGACGGGTACGGGTCGATTTTCGGTTCTAGAACCGAAGAATCTAATAAGAACCGAATTTTTTTTAAATTTTTATATATGGGATAAATCAAATTATTTAGTTTTTTAAAAATAAATTAACAAATATAGAGTTTGCAATGAAGAGATTGAGTTCTATGATGGCATTGAGACATGTAATAAAAAATATATTATATTTTTTCTTATTAAATTTTATTAGTTGAACAATTTTTTGTTTATTTATGTTTGTTAATTGTGATTTTTCAATCTTTCTTGTAGAGTTTTTTTAGTATCTAGTATGGCAAGTCAAGTAATTGATGGTTAAATCAAATAGTTGTTAAGTAAGTATTACTGCATTAGCAATATTTTAAAATATTTTATCTCTACGAGTCTATGACTACTAATTTATGCGGATCACAGATATTTTAGTATTACTAATTTACTATCTATTTTTTGTTATTTGTATACATTGGTAAATTAATTTTATTGGACAACTTGTTATGTATATCTTATTAAATTGGAATACGTTAATTTGTAAAAGTTAAGATTGAACATGTCAGACTGTAGTATTGTTATAAATGTTAAAAAAATTAATTATACTATGGAACCGAACAGAACCGAAGTGAACCAAATTGAACTGAACCCGAATGGTTCCAAAATTATATTTGGACTCGACGGTTCCATTTACTAACTACCCAAAAATTTTCGTTTCGGTTCGGTTCTCTTCAGAACCGAACCGAACTGAACCGTGCCCAGACCTACTCAAAACCATTCGGTTCTCTTCAGAACCGAACCGAACTGAACCGTGCCCAGGCCTACTCAAAACCAAAGTCTGAAAAAAGTAACCCAAACCATTCCAACCCTAAATAGTCATAGTGGAATGACTTATTCTCAACCGTAGATCAAATCTAACGGTCCTTCATCCACATAAAGAAGCACAATCCAAGTTAACGATTGAGAGCCAATTTGGGGTTGCCATGTGGCCATCCATTCAAGATGGTCTTTAAAAGAGTTCCATTTTGAGAAACACGTTTTTTCTTTACTCCGCTAAATAAGATGCTTAGGAAAAAAATTATGCAATGGGCCCAAAATAATTACTTCATATTTCATCAATATGAATCATATCAATCAATATGTCGTGTGACTATCACTTTGAAATCATCAAGCTCCTCCAGCTATAAAGAATCAATTGCTACCTGTAGGAAACATCGTGAAAAAATATATGAATTGATAGCTAGTGGAGATGTTTGAAAATAATTATACTTTCTCATTTATACCTTTTTACCAAAAATCGAGTTCACATTATAATCACATAATAATAATCAAGATGTGAGACATCCTCGTAATGCAGTAAAAGATCATCTCATAGTCATGATATAATTATCAGCTGATATCCCTACTATAATTTCATCAAATCAAATGTAATTAAAAATTCACAGAAAATGTACCCTTTGACTAAAATTTGTAATTTGGTCATACATGTGTAGACTGTCCCTTGGGCTAAGTACTTCGACATGGGCCTCAGGTCCCCTCAATGAACGAAAGTGGGTCTCAAAGACATCTCACAATCAATTCTAGAACACAATCAATGCCCCTCAATGAACTATATATATGCGGTCAAGACCCCTCAATGTAGTATAGAACATGACCAAGGCCCTTCAGTGAATTAGAAGAAGTATATAATCACTGGTACTTTTCTAGTCGATCACAATTTGACATATGTCTTACATTCTAATTTACAAATAATCCATATGCAATCTTTGAAATTCAACATATATCATAGTGAAAGAAATTTTCATAACAATCATGTTATTGAACAATTAATTCACATAATGTAATAGCATAATTATTTTATCAACATTTAAAAATATTTAAAATTTCCCACTCACCAAGTTATAGATCGATCGTTACTTCAATCTTCTCGTCACCTCCACATTCAAATACCAAGTATGACACACCACCCTTGTCCCAAGAAATCTTATTTCCTCATCAAGGTGCCTTAATCGTTTTTCCTACCATTAGAAATAATAATTTACCAATAGGAACTTGATATATTTTATTTTGAATCTCACGATCCCAATTAGGGTCACTAACAACATATACTCCTTATATAAATTATTTGAACACCTAATCCCTAATATTTACACTTAATTTGGTTTTCATAATAAAATATCCAAGAAAATCACATGATTGACAAAACTAGCACTATATTTCCAGAATGTTGAACCGTCGCACCAATGTCTGTTTATTGAAATCTGTCTCCAAACTCGTTGACAAAAACAACACTTTTTGGACAGAATTTCAAAAACAGCACATGTAGATGAATTTTGTACGA
The DNA here is from genome assembly GCA_019395295.1 of Osmanthus fragrans. NCBI lineage: Eukaryota > Viridiplantae > Streptophyta > Magnoliopsida > Lamiales > Oleaceae > Osmanthus > Osmanthus fragrans. The sequence continues at coordinate 12,409,215 of CM033354.1, read as the reverse complement.
AAATCGATTAAAAATACCAAAATCCAACCTCAAACCCATGTCTCACTATAATACACAATAAATTAAGTGTTTTGTATCATATATACACAATAAATCAAATATTCAAGCTCTAATTTACAAACCTATTTCGCAATTCTTGCACTTCAACACTAATATTCGAATATATATTACTCTTGTTGTTTAATACCTTAAATACATATCCATAATCATTAATTCTTGCTAAACTTCAAATATGAGCAATTTTTCATAAATCCTAAAAATTCATTATGGAATGAAAAACCCGTTTTTAAAAGCCGACACCTATTCCTTCTTATTCTCTCTCTCTCTCTCTCTCTCTCTCTCTCTCTCTCTCTCTCTATTTTCCAAAATAAGATGAAAATGGAGGGTTCTTATTTACATTCATAGTTTTTATATATGCATTTCACTCTATATACATCCTTTTTAAAATTTTAAAAAATTACTATTTTCATTCTCGTCAAATTTCAATATTGTTCTTATTAAATTCATTCATTTAAACATTATAGATCCATACAAATTTTATATATTTATCCCATTATAAATACATTCCAAAATTAATATACTCATCCAATCACTATCAACATTTGATCTGGCTCTTACTTTTTATTTTCTATATTGTTATGTCTGTACTTTAATATTTAGTTTTAAATGTTAGCAAATCTATTTTCTTGAATTTATAGGATTCTCTCAAAAGTATACTACTCATGCAACCAAAAAAATCCCTCAACGAATCACATATTAATTAAGTTTTTTATTTTTTGCTTATAAGTAAATTTTTGATGTTTGTGTTTTGATTAATAATTTTAAGTTTGTTTCCTTTTATAATGTAAGAATATTTGGACATGTATTAAAACTTATATTGAAATTTCTCTTATATTTTAATCAGTCAAATCAATACTTAAAAAATCATAAAAAATAAGATTCCATTTTTCATATCATGAAAGAATTATAACTCTAATAATATGTTGAATTTTTTTTTTTTTTTTTTTTATTTTAAATTTCCATTGAAGAGGATATTTTATGATTATTAGAATTTTAGTTAAACACAAACTCTTAAATGATATAAAAAGTTTTAAAAGAATTTATGAAAATAAACATTAGTTGATGAATTTAGAACAATATATTTTTATTTAATTTTATATATGTCTATTTAGCTAAATTTACATAAGATCAAAAATACAATATAATTATTTTTTTAAAATATGATGTATATATAAAAATGTAGATATAAATAGCGGTACTCGAAAATGGATCATTATCCTCTAAGTTAATAGGGAACTATAATATAATTACAATTCAATTCCCCAACCTTCATATAATATAACGTTTAATTAGTCATCTAATTTATCATATTAGAAACTAAATCCCAAGATAACTTTTTATATCATTTCTGGCTCTTTCAAATATTAACAATTACAAATTAGATTCCATGAAAATCATTTATTCAACTTAAGTCTTTATTTGATTTTGACTTTGACTAAATAATTCATTGACTTTGACTATAAAAGAGTGGGTTATAGCACAACGGATGAAAGAAAACAGCAAAAAATGCAATGTGTGCCTCAACTAGACTTTGTAACTCTAAATCCCCAAATTCATTGTAGTCTCTTTATGTGTTAATCCATTACCCTATAGTCTGAATTCCATCATCTTCTATTATTATTTAAACTGCTCTAGTTTAGTTCAAGTTAGAGTCTCTCTATATGACTAAGAAAAATGTTGAAAGTACAGAATGAATTAATCATAATTGGAACAGAAATTTGAATTACCACTCACATGGAATGGGTCCCATGTAAAAAAAATCTCCTCTCTCTAATTGCTGTGTGTATTATGTAGGTACATGAATTTGAATTTGTGTGCCTATAGTATGATTGATGACTAAAACCTTAGTTAATTGGCTGTACCTTCATATTCATTCAAGACGAAGGCGAATAAACACTGAAGGTCAAAATAGAGCATTGCTGCTGATAAACTCATTATGCGAGCCTATTTAAACATTGTGGATGCCTTGCTCTATGGAGGGAAAACACTGTCCCTTAAAAGAGGACCAAAGTTGCTTTAACTCAAGAAACAAAGGAGAGAAATAATCATGGAGAAGTCTTTTGCGCAGAGGCGACTAATGGTCCGTTTGATAGAAAGATGAAAAATGAATGACAAATAAAATGTTTGACAGGGAAGTGATTTGCTTAGAATTTATTTTAGAGGGAATTGTAATTAATGGTGTTTGATTGGTATAATTTTCCACTTAATCCGTTTGGCTTTGTTTTTCATGCAAATGGTTATTTTTTGGGATAATTTTTTTACAATCTGTATTAAAATTTGTTTGGATTGCCAAAAAAAAAAAAAAAAAAAAAAAAAAAAAATATTTTCATAAAATTTTTATGTTCGTTTGGCTTCGTTTTTCATGCAAATTGTCAATTAAATAGATAAAAAATTTTACCATTGAAATTAGAATATGTTTCCATTGCCAAAAAGTTTAAAAAAAAAAAAAAAAAAAAAAAAAAAACCAACAAGGTGAAAAATAATTTCCCGCCAAAATCATAAGAAAATATTTTTCTACTTTTGTATTTCAAGGGATTGTACATTAGAAATTGTTGGCAAACATTTTCCAGGACAAATTTGGCCAATCAAATAACCAAAAGTAAGAACTAAAAAAATATTTTCCTAGTTCCATGGCAAATTCTTCGTATCAAACACAGCCAGTAAATTGGGGTCTGGGGCAAATTTTTTGAAGGAACCTTTTAAAGATGACATAAATATAATACTATAGAGTTAGATGGACGGTGGCTAGAGTTTTTGTGAAAAACCTCTAGAAAATAGCATTCTTTCTTCAAGTATAAAAAATTTAAATTGACTTATTTGACGGGGGTACCACAACCTAACTTAATCCGATGAAGGAGAATATTTAGGATCCATCAAGCATGATTTTTATTTTTGGTTCCTATAGAAGATATTTCTGTGGAAGCTGTCTTAATTTTTATTTAAAATTAAATTCTAAAAGAATTTCTATTTCATACGCTATTCAGCACCAGTTTAAATGGTAATTGTATGACATAAATAATATATTTTACTTAAATAAAATATCATATGATTCATTTAATTGAACCTATCAGTGTGGCCACTTAGACCAATGATCCAACACCACTGGTGTTAGATAGCTTTATTATTTTGAAAATACTTTTAGATATCATATTAAATAAACTTCCTTTAAAAACTATTATAACTAGAAAAATTATTTTTATAAAATTAGTCAAACGAGTTCAAAAGTAATTTTTGGATCTTGAAAGCTCATTTTGATTTCTCAACTCTTAGATATCATGCCAAATAGGCCCTTAATAGTGAAAAAGTTATAGTCTTGTTAGGGTTTGAAAGGTTAACTAAGCAACAAGAGTAACATTATTTGTTACATGCTTTCTTCGTAGGCCTAATCCTGGCCCAAGGTAACATAGGACATTGTCTAGGGCTTTAAGATTTAAAGTGCCTCAAAAAATATAAACCTCAAAAGCCAACAATTTTTTATTTTTGAGTTGGGTCCTCTAATCCTTTAAAAACACACAACAAAACAACAAAAAAAGGACTAAATAAGAGGCCCAAAACAATTGGGCACTTATATGGGAACAATACATAAAACCTACATATAAGAATCACTTTTCAAAACTAACAAACTTGTTAAATTATTTCAAAAATCAGGTGGTAAATAAGTTTATTAAATATTAAATTATAATATAATATTCATTAATTATTTTCATCTCATGTCATCTTACCCATCCCATCCTATCACCTCACTACACCGCCTTCCCTCCACCTCTCCATCGGTTCAGCGACCACTCCGGTGACTGGTCCGACGACTGGTCCGACAGCATTTCCAGTAAAGCTCCGGCGACTGTTCCGGCAATTTTTTATATATATAAATATGAGCTTCATTTCAAAAGCCTAAAAAAGTAAAAATGGCAAAGACACACATCATCATTTCAGATTTATAACTATGTTATCCATGACAATATCTGTATTATAGGTGACCAATTCACTGACTTTGTTTTCACGACCAATTTTGTTTTCGGTGTGACTAACTGGGACAAATTGTGATTAATTGTGACTAATTGTGACCAAATGTGTATTCAGTATGACCATCTGTGACTAGATCAATCTCAAGTCACAATCGGTCACAATCAACACAAAATTGATAATAAATAGTCACAACAAGCACATATTCGGTCATATAGGATCACCACAAACAAATATGTACATCGCATACAAGTATTGCAATTCACAACCACCATCAACCTAATCACCTCCACAAACAAATATGCACACCCAGTTGGATCCAATAAGGATCCAAAGAAACTCTGCAATGGATTTTGATGAAATTGATGAAGCGCAAGAATGGGTGGATATTCAACAAGCTTGTTAATGCGACTGCTTTGGGGCTTCACGATTATCATCTAATTGTGAAGCAGCCGATGGATCTGGGGACAGTGAAGTCGAATCTGGCCAAGAATTTGTATTCTCATCCTACTGAATTTGCGGCCGATGTGAGGCTGACTTTTAATAATGCCTTACTGTATAATCCGAAAGCTGACTAGGTTAACGGGATAGCAGAGCAGCTATTAGTGAGGTTCGAGGAATTGTTTAGGCCAATTCAGGAGAAGTTTGATAGGAATAATACTCAACGGAAAGAAAGGGAGCTTCGAGAATTTTGAATAATGATGAATTGCAAGGGAGTCAGTGGACTAATCACAGACAAATTATGGCATCATCCCTAGGAAAAGGAGGAAAGAAAAATAAACCAACATCAAGCCCGATTCCAGTTCCTCAGGCTTCAAAGAAGCTACCGGTGAAGTCGGAAAGAATGCAAATGAAAAATCTTTCGAGTTCTTTGGTGCCTCCAGCTCCCCCTCCACCATCATCGAGTCGTCCAGTACATTCCCACCGATCACCATCACAAACACCGACTGTCACCATCATCGACGCTGCATATCACTTTCTGGCAGATGATTCGCCCCGGTCGGCGACTCTAGATCCACCACACAAAGCTATCGCCGCCACTACCACATAAAATCGCCACCCAAATCTTTGGTGCACCGTCGCACAGCAAGGGCGGCGGCTGATGCAACGAAATAGAGAGAGAGAGATGAAATATGGAGAGAGAGAGAGCGAGAGAGAGAGAGAGAGAGAGAGAGAGAGAGAATGAGTTACAGAGAGGGAGGGATGGCGAGTGATGGACTGTGGGTGCAAGGTTTAATTTAAAATTTTATTAATTACAATTAATAATCCTATTTATCACCTGAATTTGAATTGTAAACTTTATCCCCTTATTTTTAAATTGTAATCTTGAAAAGAAGGGTTTTAGGTAATTTTCTCCACTTATATCCTTGGTTTAAGTAATAAAATGGGCCTACAATTAAACTATTTTTTATAGTGCTATATTTTGTTGTGTCTTTTTATCTACCAAAAAATTGTAAAAATAAAAAATAAAAAATCAATGCAAGTAAAAATTAAAACAATCTACCATAGAGCTTTTTCCTTAGCTCATAAAAGTTCTTTAAAATTTATAAATTAATTTTTATGAAAGTTAAAAATAAGATTTATTTTAAAAGGGCTCATTTTATTTTTCAAAAGCTTGAGAGAAATTGGATTTAAATCAATGATGGTTGGTTTTAAAAAGATTGCTACACTTCCTTTTTGATTTGCGATCAAATTTTCTTTATTATGTCATTTCTTCTTACAATAAAAATAAAATTGATTACTAAATTTTGATTTCGACATGCGCATCCCGTGACCACAATAAACAATAAGGTCTTCTACATTTTTAACCTCGGATCCAACCAAATGCTTCATCTTCTCATTTGAGAAGAAACATCATACACATGTTTAATAGTGAGAGTACCATAATTATATAAAATCGCATCTCTAAACGAAGTAAACGAAGCGGACAATGAATACAAAAGAATTAAGGTCAAATATTTTTCATCCTACTTTACCTCTAAATTCTCCAAATTAGCGAGATCTCCTTAAAAACAGTTAGGTAATTTTTCAACGACCCACTTTCTGTCATGCAATGAGAATACAAACGTTGCTTCAGGTGTAATTTGTTGGTTAGACTCTTAATTACACACAATTGCTCAAACTTCAACTACAACACAACTGTCGTTTTCTCCTTCAAAACATCCTAAAAATATTATTCGTAAGATGAAAATGTCGTCTTCGATCCTTACGTTGTTTCTTATCCATCGACCAAGTTGAGGGAATCTTATCAAATCTCAACAACGTTTCATTCAAATCTATCTGCGTGAGTACAACTTACATCTTCACCTGTAATGAGAATCTACTAGTGCAATTCAAAAGCAGAATATCATATTTCATGGTTGCCATTGAGAACAAAAATCTCGAACAAATCAAAAAAGCCAAAACTCTAATACCACTTGGTGGGGATGGAACGAGGTTATACGACACGATATGAAGTATTGATCATAACAATAAGATGAACACAAAGACAACAATATAATTTAGCAGAGGAATTAGAGATTTTATTCAACTATAATAGAGAAAGAATTACAATAATATGTTTCTCACAATTATTCTAACTTCTGTAATAAATCAACTTGTAAAGAAGTGTCAGTTGTATATAGGAGACTTATCAAAATTATAACAATATTCTTAAAGATGAAAATAGTATAAAAACGCGTGGAATGAAGAAAACAATATTTTTAAAAAAAAATTCAACCGAATTTGTGCCACAAACCTAACACCATCGAGGGTGGATAGGGAGAACATATGGAAAATAAATTTGAGGGGAGATTTCAACAACTTTTGGAAAGGAATGGGATATTTGGTCACAATTTTACGTAATTTATCAATCTTAACTTGGTCGACGGTCAGATTGGAGTTTAATGTCATTGGCACCATCAGGGGTGGTGTGTGGTTAGTCTTGGGTCCTTACTTCTGGCAAAGGCCAACCTAGGGTATAGTTAGGGGTTGCACCAAATTACATCTTAAAGAAGTGCAATAATTTATATACAAACTTTTTTTTTTTTAAAGATGTAGATTCCTTTCCACTTAATATAGACACGTTTAAATCTTTTTCAAGATAAGCACCTTGAAGACTTATTCCAATTTATTTCTTCAACTATTTAGCCAAAAAAAAATTATACCATCATAATCACCTCACAACTGTCAACTACCTCCTAAGTAATGCTTTTAATTGGACATGGGAACCACCGAATATGTCCCTCAAAATTGGCTACAATTTATCACCAATTAAACCCATTAAATACTCGTTAATTCCAATAGGAAGACCATGTATAAAGAGTAAAGGGGTATGTACTCTTATACCATTGTTATAGAATAGAATAATGCTATTCATCTAGATGATCATCATCTTTTTTCAACTAAGTTTGAATGCATCTTTATACCTTAAACTCCTACCTTAAACCCCTATCTGATGGCCATTATAAAGAGAAATTAAAGAAAACGATATTTTGAATAGTGATTTTTTAGAGAATGTGTGATTAAAAAGTAGAGAGAACTTGAGTTTACATGCAAAATCACTTATCGTGTGTGAATGTGTGGTTGACAAAATAAGTATAAGAAATAAAGAGTTTTGATTTAAAGAAAGTGAAACAAAGGCTGAATAATGTGGTAGAATACCCATAGATAATCTAAACTCAAGATGAATTTATGGCATTAGTGCACTACTCTTGTTATAAGATCGGAGTAATGTTATTTATCACGACTAGTGACTAGCTACATTGTGTACAATTTACCCTCATAAGGAGAGACTATCAACACTTGTAAGCCCTCCAGACATAATTTAACTTAGCAATGCAGAATTCAACATGAGTCATCTCAAATATACAGTCTACAAACATTATTGGATGCTAGAAGGGGACAATATGCATCCAAAACAAACAAGGAAAAGTAACAAAACTAAAGATGTTCTGTAGCAAACCTAAGGATCAATCACATCCATTCCAATCCACAACATCAACACTATGTCCAAATAGCTTAATTTTACAAATAAAGAGAAAATAAAACTTGCATAACTTCAAGACAAAGAAAACAGAAACTGGAAGAGTTGATTGTTATTTATCAGCCAAGATTGCACCAATCACTTCCACGAACTTTTGATGCGCAGTTAATTGAGGAAAATGACCCGTGGTGTCGATAATCTCCACCCTGCTTTCACCCTTGATTTTGTTCTGCATGTATTTAGGCACAGAGTTTGGAACAACAATGTCATTTCTTGTTTGAATGATATAGCACGGGGTTGTTACTTTCTCAAGCATGTCCCGGTAATCGATCAAGAAAACAGTTTTAGCCAAGGTGAGTGCAACTTCGGGTCTCATTCTTTTCAAAGATTTCTCCAACTTTTCGACAGATTCAGGATCAATTGGATCAACTACAAGAGCAGCAAAGCTTGAAGTCCATTCCTCGTAGTTGGATTCGATACTTGAGAATATCTGCTCAACACCTGATAGTTCAAAGCCTCCTTCATAGTCTTCTAAGTTTATGAACCTGTATATGAGGTCTAGGCATTATGTTACCAACTTATGAACAGTGGAAAATAAAAATCCACTCTTAATAAATGTGATTAATTTTTATAAAAGGACAAAGAAGGTATCAAGTAAATGAGAATATAATTTGTCAACGGACATTCCCTCCGACGATTAAAAAAAGAGAGAGAATATATTGCAGAACTTGTTTGTAGAGGAAGAAAATTATCATAATAAAATTCCTGAAATTGATCTCCTGGGCAAGATAAAAAATTTCCACCGCTCATGTGGGAAGAGACTAAGCACATTAACGGTGCAAAAATTTTATCTTGTCCATTGAGAGCACGAGATAAGGCTCGATAAAGTACAATACTACATGTTATTTGTTACTTGAAGACATTTAACAGAGTTAAAAAGCATAATTTTTAGCTACTTTTCTCCATAGCAATTAGCAACTGTCAAGAAAAGCACCTAGAAAACCCGCTTTTAAACATGACCAAACGTGCTCAGATGAGAAACATAAAAGAAATTGAGGAGAAACAAGGATCATGTTTTCATACCATTATGTGCCTTAAAGGTATAACCTATTTGCATGTTTGATAAGCTAGATTGAACAAATTAAATAAGACAGTCGATTCTTCATAATCGTATTCAATTCCATGCTGTTCAACTTTTCAAACCTGACTTACTTCTTCTCCTGCTTTTCCAAAGAAACTGGCAAAGAATCACTAATAATAACCAAGTTTGGCGTACCAGCCGACAATGTAATTAAAGAAAGAGTGCTCCACTTCTCTGGACGTAATTAAAGAAAGAACAGATACCAGCAATAAAGGGATTATTAAGCCGTAGCTAGATCTGAGCTAACAATAGATTTCCATAAAATTACATGAGCACGGCAAAAATAAAGACTCAAGCCTCCTTAAGTACTAATATTACCATAAGAGCTTAAAATCTGATTATCCTTAACAACTGTCCATGTGTGGGAAATTAGATAATTTGAACCATTTACCTAGGAGAAGTAGCAACTAGTATGAGCTTGTGGAAGAGATCAGGTCTTTTTATTGAAGCAATGCATCCGATCATACCAGACATGGAGTGTCCAACAAACACTGAGGAATTCACCTTCATCTCTTCCAAAAGACAAATTAAGTCATCAGAAAAAGCATCATAAGTAGAGTATTTTGCAGCATCATAGAGGTCGGGATCTTTCACCGCGCCAGAAAAACACCAGTCGAAGACAACAACTTGGTAACGATCAGCCAAATGAGGCAATATTTTGTCCCAAATGGACTGGTCTGCTCCGAACCCATGTGCCAAAACTAGTGTTTCTTGACCTGATCCCAAGATTTTGGCATTCATAGCCGTCGACAAATTTTGTATGAGCATGTTTCAGTTTTATTTGAGACCAGACGAAGAGGTGGAGGCAATATGTTTTAGCTAAGATGTTGAACGAACAAATAGAGAAGCTATAATTTTCCTAGTGTTGTTCAATGGTACTCTTTGGTCTCTGTTATATAGAAAACGAACCGGAAGCCAACCAGAAAATAATCAAATTTATTTACTGTTAATAGTATATCAACTTTGATGTTAACAGTATGTTTGATCAAGGATATATATTTATCACTTGATAGGGAAATCTCCATTTTCTGCTCAATTTCATTTTCATGCCGGATAATTATTTAAGCTAGCCCTGATGGTCTTTAATTCAAAACTTCTATTGGTACACTCATTTTCAATCATACATTCACACTTAGCCCCTGTTTGGTGGAAGGATTAAAATAAGATATTTAGTAAATTTTGATAAAAATTTATGAATTTCATAAAATGTGTGGTTAAAATTAGTTTTTGACTTTAACTTGAATTAAAATCTAGATTTTAACTTATAACAAACAGAACCTAAAATATTTTGCACGTAAATTCAAAATTTTTCTTATTAACACGGTCTTCTAAAAATCACTATTCAAAACATTATTTTTTTCCTCAAATAATGATTGTCAAACATCAGTATAATCTTTTACCAAATAAAATGTTGAAAATAAATATATCTAGCTTATTAAAATATGTGAAATTAAATGCCGATCACCAAACCTCATTAATATAAGAGTACAAGTTGGAATAAAAACCAATCAAAGATAACTGCAAGCCAAATTCTACACCTATATTTGAGTTATCTGATCACATAATAAATAAGGTTTGAAAAATTCCGAGCTCCCTTTCGCCTATCGTTTGAAGCTCAACCCGGGCGGAGAACATAATACATATATACTTTGTCCTTCCAATATTTTTTCATTCCCGTATACGAAAAACTTATCTCCACAGTCACTACTGCTCCAACCTACACAACTGTTTTATTATTGGCTCTTCTGACAGTCTATATATCTTTACATAAAAATTTCGATTTGCATCAAATAAGTTAAGATGGTTCTTTCAAGAATAGTGTCTTCATATATACTTTTACATCAGCTTTCCTATTTTAACGGTGTGGATTTTTTCTTTATTTGAAAAGATAAAAAAGTTTCTTTTTGGCTGTTTTAGTTTCAAAGAGTTTTACAAAGCAAATTTAGACACGACTCTTGGTTTGTAATTATGGGTAGTATCGGTTGATGGAGAAGGAAGATCTTTTGCAGTTGAGGATCATTTAATGCTTGCTTTTAACCCTTTGCGGTTGGAATACTCAGGACGGCAAAAAATTTAATATGATGCCAAACTGCCCCACAAGAAGTTTGGTCAGTTTCTTAGTTTCCTAATCATCCTGGAAAACATTCCTATTGTGATGAGAGATCAAAATTCAAGTTAAATACCTAAGATGGAATCTTTAAAAAAATCCTTATTCTGGTTTAATGAATTTTTTTCTTTGCATGAGATGAGCCAGAACTCCAAACCTGAGGGAGTAACAGATCTTTTTGAAGGGTAACCAGAATTGAACGAGTAGTTAGTAATGTGGAAGTTGTGGATAATTGTAGGATTGGAAGCCAAGAGAGAAGAAAACACAGCCACACAGAAAAAGTGGGTGGCGCCCCATGGCCACTGTGCATTTTCTCCATTCATATTACTTTTTGAAATTAAAATACTAAAAAGGTTTGTTTTGTCTTGTTCCTTTTGGGATACATACAACGACAACCTTTTCGCCATTATTGCAACTGGGTCCTACCATGTTTTATTGGAAACCAACTGGCCACTTAATAATTTTTTTAATTAATTATTATTAATTTTCCCCCCCTTTCCAATATGGTCTCTGATATAGTTTTGGCAATGTCTAATGGATTATTGGAGAGGCTCGTTTGGTAGAAATTTGAAAGATTAAACGGAAAAATTGCAAAGTTTGAGAAAATTTTCAGAATTGAAAAGTCTGAGAAAAATAGATAATAATTGATTTATATAGAATAGGAATGTGACTTGTGGTTATCAAATGATAATTGATTTTTTTTTCTCCCTCGTCATGTTTATTCCCTCAAAAAAAAAAAATTAAAAAAAATCAGGTTTTTAATATGTCCACCATTTGAATGCTTCAAAAAATAAGGAAAGAATAAATCGTGACTCCATGAATTCATAAATTCTTTTACAGTTTTGCGGTAACAAACATCATTTTACATGTAACAATAGGGGATCGTTTGTCTTACGCCGACAATCGGCAATCTTGTGCTTCTTTTAAACTTTTGTGTCGTTTTAACAGATTTGGCATCTAGATTTTGCAAAAAAAAAAAAAACCTTTTATGTGATTACTAATTTTCATTCATATAAAAGCATTAGTGCTTTTACTTTATAATAATACTATTTATAGTCCGTGACTGTAATAGTTATCTTATGCGATAACTTGTTATTTAAAGCATTAATTTTTTATAGTTTTGTCGCCGCAAATTAAAAATTAATGCATCAAATAACAAACTGTAAAATAGGATGATTACTATAGTCGCTGATTATTAATAACGTTACTCTTAATTTATTGGAATTGGTGAACAAAATTCTGAATAATAAAATTAAACTTTGAAAAGATAAATTTGGCGACAAAATAAGAAATTGTTGCAAAAATTTAAAAGGAGAAGAATATGGAAAATTGTTGTAATAATGGTAAAAAGAATATTACTAATAATGTTGATCTGAATATAGTAAATTACGAAGTGCGGTAGAAAATTGGTTAGTTTTAGAGCACCTGAGATTTTATAGATTATGTCCTTATTTGGTGGGGATTAAAATTAGAATTTTTAATAGATTTTAATAAATGTTAATGAAATATGTGATTGAAAATTGTGGGTTTCATGAAATATGTAATTAAAATTAATTGTATATTTTGACTTATATAAACCCTACCAAACAGGGGATATGTTTTGTCGTTTATTGGAAAAGTTTGAAAAATGATAATTTTTTAAATTTTTAGGGACCTAAGAAAAAAAATAAATAATTAATTACTTTTAGCTTTAAAGTAACTAATTTAACATCTTTTGACTTGTATTACGGTGATTGTGGAGTTTCAAAAAGTTGTAGGATGGACGTTTTTGCAATATTAGAACTGTTGGAAATGATTTTCGGACTTTTTCCCAATTTGGCTATAGTAATGATCTTTGAATCGAAGAAAAGTATTCTAGAACTTTTTAAATGTTTGTCGGGGCTAGATTTTTTAAAAGTAAATTTTTTGAAGAATTTGTAGTTTAAAGATAAGGATAATTTATGCCGGAAATGTGAAAAATGACTTTCATTTTGAAGAATATATGATTAAAATTAAATATGAGAGAAAAAATATTTTCAAACAAGGGCAAAGTAAAATGACCATTATATGGTAAAATGTCCAATTAAGGTTTATCTCATTGAATCGAGTCCAACTCATATAGTCCTAGGCTGGATCATTTCCAATTTGAATTTTGCTAGTCAAATAGGGTCAATAACATGCCCTACTGATAGGATGCATATGTGGCGCTCCCCTATTGAAGGGGGTGTCGGTGGGCTAGTAGCACCCTTCCAATTTTAGGCAACACAATTCTGGAGCCTACGAAGTTTGTAGGGGGTACTCCAGAGGTATGGACTGTAGATAAACGTGATACAGATAAATTGATAAACTTGATACAGAAAATGATACGGTAGAAACAATATTACAGCTGATAGAAAATAAAGATTGATGTTTTGGAGGAGCCGAGGCCTGTGTTCAACACAGTGTCCTTAAAGCAATATTCGCCCCCTTACCGAAGTGTTGCGAGCGCTTGCTTCCCAGGATACAGCGGTGTGAACTGCAGCTGAGCAGTCGAACTGACAGAGTGCCGGAACGAAAATCACCAAGCGACTGGAATGAAACAGGAATTCGAAAACAGGAAGCAGAGAGATTTCGTGTATTTGTTGTGTGTCTGAACTGAGGAGATTGTTCCATATATATAAGCAAGGAGGAGCCTTTGCCTCTTAATGCAGTCATTACTCTACCATTTTAATTCAGCCATAACATTGCCATTTCAATTCTGACGTTTTGAAGTTACAAAATAAATGGCCACTTTGAATGAATAACGTAAAAGTAAAATTCCAAAATGTGGCTTTCACTTCGTAGCCAATTTTCAACTCACTCAGTTCGATATTCGTGCACGCAAGTCGCGCCCACACAAGTTCAAGGCTCGAAGGCCAAGTCGGTTCAAGATTTGCATCCCCCTGCGGACACGTAGACCAAGGAGGAGTCTCTATGCAACAAATGGTTACACCTTACAAATTGTTAACCATATATAAATTGGTCTACAAACTCATTTTTATCCAATGTGGGATAACTATTTAAGTTTTCCCCATTTTGCCACATTTTCCAATGTGGGATGACACTATTTATAGTCCCAATATATTCCCACTTTTCCATTCCTAACCAATGTGGGATTGTAATCCCTTTTAAAGGCTCTTCTTCAAAACCCAACTTTTACTCAATGTGGGATTAATTTACATACACAAGTGAAAATCTATTTTCCAATCAATATATTTCTAACAATCCCCCACATGAATGGAAATTAATAAAGACACGAAATACTTGGTGACAAAGTTCCACAGTTGAAACCTGCATAGGATAAGTAGATGTTACCCTTTGAACCTTCCCTTATGAAAATACATTTGCTTTACTAGCTGATCAGTAGACGTGATGTCTTTGAACTGTTTCTGCCTTTTGTGTAAACGATGATGTACCTTACACAGAATTCTTCCTAACACAATTAAGTTCTCATGGTTATGTTCTTTTGTGGCCATGAACATATGCCTGGTTCAGTGAGAGTTATTAAGAATTGAGCCTCCAATTCCCTTCGAAGTGGCCCCACTTATCTCTCACTTAGGTGATTTCTTAATTAAGAGTAACCCGCATTACTCCGCTCGGGTTTCCGACGCATAAGAATCATTAAAAGCCATCCTCTTCCCACTGTCATCACTGTTATTACAGGAATGGACAGGAGATAACCCCCACAGTGATACAATTAAGTATTTGCAATTAGGTTTTCTCATTGAACCTAGATCTTGGGATTTCCAGTCAGTTAGGTTGAGTTTCCATTACAATAACTTATTCTTCTAGAGGCTTTAGTCCCATTCCTCTTGATGATTTAGCAACTAACTCTCTATTTAACCCTTTGGTTAGCGGATCCGCAATGTTATCTTTAGACTTTACATAGTCAATAGAGATAACTCCAGTTGAGAGTAACTGTTTTATGGTATTATGTCTACGACGTATGTGTCTAGACTTACCATTGTACATGTTGCTTTGTGCCCTTCCAATCGCAGATTGACTATTACAATGTATGCAAATTGCTGGCACAGGTTTCGACCATCTTGGAATATCTTCTAAGAAATTGTGTAGCCATTCAGCCTCTTCACCACATTCATCTAGAGCTATAAATTCAGATTCCATGGTAGATCTCGCAATAACTGTTTGTTTAGAGGATTTCCATGATATGGCTGCACCTCCCAATGTGAACACAAATCCACTAGTAGACTTTGAGTTTTTGATATCAGATATCCAATTCGCATAAGTATAACCTTCAATAATTGCATAAGTATATCCTTCAATAATTGCAGGATATCTGGTATAGTGCAGTCCATAATTACGAGTATATCTCAAGTATCTCAGTACTCTTACTAATCCTTTCCAGTGGTCAGACCCTGGATTACTAGTATATCTACTTAACTTACTAACTGCGTAAGCTATATCTGGTCTTGTACAACTCATTAGGTACATAAAACTTTCGATTATTCTAGAATATTCTACTTGAGAAATACCATCGCCTCTATTTTTCGATAGATGTTGACTTGTATCTATCGGTGTTCTAGCCACGCCAATATCACCATTATTGAATTTTTCCAAAATTTTGTCCACATAATGCGACTGACTTAGAACGAGTCTATCTAATGTTCTTGAAATTTTAACTCCAAGAATCACATCAGCTAAGCTCATACCCTTCATGTCAAATCTCGAATTTAGCATATCTTGGGTGGATTTAATCATCTTATTATTTCTACCAACAATAAGCATATCGTCAACATAAAGACATAAAATGACATAACCATTTTCATTGTCTTTAACGTAGACACATTTGTCACACTCGTTGATTTTAAATCCACTCTCCATCATCACACTGTCAAATTTTTCGTGCCATTGTTTTGGTGCTTGTTTCAAACCATATAACGATTTCACCAATTTGCAGACTTTCTTTTCCTGCCCTGGAGATGAAAATCCCTCGGGTTGTTCCATATAGATTTTTTCATCTAGATCTCCATTCAAGAATGCAGTCTTAACATCCATTTGATGTACTTCAAGATTTCGCAAAGCAGCTATCGCAAGTATCATCCTAATAGATGTTATTCTCGTCACTGGAGAGGACGTATCAAAGTAATCAAGGCCTTCTCGTTGCCTATAACCTTTAATTACAGTCTGGTCTTGTACTTATCAATAGTTCTATCTACTTTCATTTTCCTTTTGAAAATCCTTTTGTAGCCTAGTGGTTTGCTTCCCGGGGGAAGATCAACCAATTCCCATGTGTGGTTTTGTAGTATGGAATCTATTTCATTTTTAATGGCCTCTTTCCATTGAGGTCCTTCTGAAGAGTTTATAGCTTCTTTGAAGCTTTGAGGTTCAGTTTCTAGCATATAGGTCAGAAAATCAAGACCATAAGATTTTTCTGTCCTTTCTCTTTTGCTACGTCTTGGTTCAACCTCAACTTCCTCTTCTACTTCTTTGTCTTGACTATTCTCAATCATAGTCTCATATGTCCGTTTAGAAGAGCTTGCTTCTTCTTTGGACTTACATGGAAATACATGTTCAAAGAATGAAGTATTTCTTGATTCCATTATCGTGTTTTTGTGTATATCCGAAATTTTAGAATCAAACACAAGAAATCGATAAGCACTACTGTTATGTGCATATCCGATAAATATGCAATCAACAGTTTTTGGTCCTATTTTCACCTTCTTTGGTGTAGGTACAGCCACTTTTGCAAGACACCCCCACACTAGTAAGTATTTGTAGGAAGATTTCCTTTCTTTCAATAGTTCGTAAGGGCTCTTTTCTTTTTTCTTTCGGGGTACCTTGTTTAGAAGGTAATTAGCTGATAACACAGCTTCCCCCCCACATGTTTTGAGGTAACCCAGAACTTAATAACATTGCGTTCATCATTTCTTTCAATGTTCTGTTTTTCCGTTCAGCAACACCATTTTGTTGTGGTGAATAATGTGCTGTTGTTTCATGTTTAATTCCGTGTTGTACACAGAATTCAGCAAATGGTGATTCATATTTACCACCTCTATCACTCCTTAACACTTTGATCTTCTTGTTGAGTTGATTTTCAATTTCAGTTTTATAGAGAACAAATTTCTCTATAGCTTTGTCTTTACTTTTAAGCAAATACACAAGACAATATTTTGTGCTATCGTCAATAAAAGTAATAAAATATTTGTTGCCTCCTCTTGTTTGTACGGATTTTAAATCACACACATCGGGGTGAATTAAATCGAGAGGTTCAGTTCTTCTTTCAACGGATTGAAATGACGACCTTGTGAATTTTGCCTCAACACAAGTTTCACACTTATGTTTGTTATCAATTTGGAATGTAGGTATGCAATTTAAGTTAATTAGTCTACGCAACGTGTCGTAATTAATATGTCCTAGTCAACCATGCCACAAATTGAACGACTCAAGCAAGTAAACGGAAGAGTTATTCATTTTATTGATTTTTGGCTTAATAGCCATTACATTGAGCTTAAAAAGCCCATCACTAACATAAACCTTTCCTACAAACATTCCAGACTTAGACAAAATAACTTTGTCCGACTCAAACACCATACGAAAACCATGCTTGTTTAACAGCGAACCGGAAACCAAATTCTTGCGAATTTCTGGCACATAAAGCACGTTGTTTAGAGTCAGCTCTTTCCCTGAAATCATCTTTAGAACCACCTTTCCATGGCCCTTTATTTCGGAGGTCGCTGAATTTCCCATATACAACTTCTCCTCATCCACTGCTTCAAACCCACTAAACATCTCCTTATCGGAGCAAACATGTCGGGTGGTGCCTGTGTCAATCCACCATTCTCTCAGATTTGAACCCACCAGGTTCACTTCAGAAATGACAGCTGCAAGGTTGATGTCATATACACCTTCAACCACATTTGCTTCTTTTTTCTTCTTCGGCAACCGGCACTCCGTAGATTTGTGACCAATCTTGTCAAAATTGAAGCATTTTCCTTGAAACTTGTTCTTGGAAATTCCCCCTTTTGGCCCCAACTTGGGCCCTTTGCCACCAGATGGCCCATACTTGTTCTTATTGGTCTTGAAACTTTGGCCATGCTCCACAACATTGGCTTTAGCCACAACCGAATTGAACCCTATTTCAGAGCTTTTGTTGTCTTCTTCAATTCGAAGTCTAACAATTAGTTCCTTAACGTTCATTTCCTTTCCTTTGTGCTTTAAGTAGTTTTTGAAATCCTTCCATACAGGAGGTAACTTTTCAATTATGCAAGCCACTTGGAAGGATTCACTCACAACCATTCCTTCGGAATGAATTTCATGCAAGATCACTTGTAATTCTTGTACTTGGCTGATTACAGATTTGGAATCCACCATTTTGTATTCCACCATTTTGTATTCCAAAAATCGGCCAACAAGAAACTTCTTGGCTCCGGCATCCTCGATTTTGTACTTTTTGTCCAAAGACTCCCATAATTTCCTGACCGTTTTCATTGAGCAGTACACATTGTACAATGAATCAGCTAAACCGTTCATCAAATAATTCCGGCACAAGAAATCAGAATGCTTCCACGCATCCAATGCACTGATTGCTTGAATGTCTCATTGACCCTCTTGGAGCACCGGGGCATTTTCAGTCAAGAACCTCGCCAGATTCAAGGTCGTGAGGTAAAATAGCATTTTTTGTTGCCATCACTTGAAGTTCGAACCATTGAACTTCTCTGGATTTTCCCCGTGATTAACCGGGACTGTCACTGTTGGACCAGTAGCCAGACTTGGCATGGGAGCCACAGTCCTAGTTCCACTCGGGCCAGGAGCTAGACTTGGCATACTATCCACAGTCTGTGCTACTGGAGCCACATCAGAATTTGGCATAGCCACTGCCTGAGTCACAGTTTCATTTCCAGAACTTGGCACAGCCACAACGTTATTGGTGGGTGTATTCTCCATTTCTGAAACACAATCAGAATATCAGTACCAAATAGATATTGCTTTAAGATTGTAGATAAACGTGATACAGATAAACTGATAAACTTGATATAGAAAATGATACGGTAGAAACAATATTGAGACTTGTGTTCAACACAGTGTCCTTAAAACAATATTCGTCCCCTCACCGAAGTGTTGCGAGCGCTTGCTTCCCAGGATACAGCGGCGTGAACTGCAGCTGAGCAGTCGAACTGACAGAGTGCCGGAACGAAAATCACCAAGCGACTGGAATGAAGTAGGAATTCGAAAACAGGAAGCAGAGAGATTTCGTGTATTTGTTGTGTGTCTGAACTGAGGAGATTGTTCCATATATATAGGCAAGGAGGAGCCTTTACCTCTTAATGCAGTCATTACTCTGCCATTTTAATTTAGCCATAACTTTGCCATTTCAATTCTGACGTTTTGGAGTTACAAAATAAATGGCCACTTTGAATGAAAAACGTAAAAGTAAAATTCCAAAATGTGGCTTGCACTTCGTGGCCAATTTTCAACTCACTCAGTCCGACATTCGTGTACGCAGGTCGCGCCCACACAAGTTCAAGGCTCGAAGGCCAAATCGGTCCAAGATTTTCACCCCCCTGCGGGCGTGTAGACCACGGAGGAGTCTCTATGTAACAAATGGTTACACCTTACGAATTGTTAACCATATATAAATTGGTCCACAAACTCATTTTTATCCGATGTGGAATAACTATTTAAGTTTTCCCCATTTTACCACATTTTCCAATGTGGGATGACACTATTTATAGTTCCCATATATTTTCACTTTTCCATTCCTAACCAATGTGGGATTGTAATCCCTTTTAAAGGCTCTTCTTCAAAACCCAACTTTTACTCAATGTGGATTAATTTCACATACACAAGTGAAAATCTATTTGCCAATCAATATATTTCCAACATGGACAAATGCACATCTAGTCCTAGGCTCGACCATTTCTAATTTTAGTGATTTCTATTAAGGTGAAATAGAACAACAATTTTTGAAAAGTTTGGCTTAAGGGAATAATAAAAATTTTCCTTGAAACAAATTATAAATATTTGAATTTGTTTTCATAGCTTGCTTATGCATGAATTAATGATTGTATTGGTGATCGTGTGCATTTTATGATTTTTGCGTGACGGTGTCAAGATCTTCTAAGAGGCACAATTTCCGCAGCAAGTGTTAGCAAACTTTTTCTTCTTTGAAGTGAATCTTTCCGAGTTTCAAAGAATGAGAGAGAGGATTTTAATGTGATATCCTCTTTTAGTTGGGAAGTTTCAAGGGTCTACTCCTTCAAAAGATTGATGGCTCTGGAAGATATGCCCTTTCTTGGAATCTTTTATCAAAAACTCAATCTACACATTGCTTGTTATATCTTTGTTCTTTTTATCCTGCAAGAAACTATAAATATGAGAACCCAAAATAAATTGGATTAAACTATTTTGCCAGATGATTTTTGTCCACTTAGATGACATCTCCTCACATGTGTGGAGCCTGCGCGAATAAAAAAAGTAGGACAACCCCTATTGTGAGTGTCGATCAAGGAGGGTGTCAATCCTTCCCTGTCACCAAAGCATGATTCAAATAAATTTGGATTAGACTACATGTACACTTTTCGTGTACATAACTGTTGACACCCCCTCACATGAAGGGGACCCATGCATAATAAATTATGTATGGGCCCCCTCCTTGTGTGGGGGATGTAAAGGATTGTGTACACCATAAGTGTACACGTAGCATAATTCAATAAATTTAAGCGAAAAAGGCTGTTTGTACAGTTTTTTGTGTACAGTTTTGTACACAACTCCCTCACATGGGAGTGGGATCCGAGCTGATTTAATGTTATTTTAAGCTCGAGCCCACTCCATGTTATGAGAGGATTGTGTATCAAGTTGTGTAAAAAACTGTGCACATAACTCGGTTCAATTTAAGCATGGCTACTTGCGGAAAGCTTTTGCATTACTGATACCTCCATTTTAGTTATAACCCTTGAAGATTTTTCCTTTTCCTTATTTTCATCTCTTGCTCTCGCGGATAAACTCCCATCATATAGGTATTGCGTGTTTCGGTGCATGTACAAGTTCCTGTTAGCGTATATTAGGATAACTGATATTGTGGATATGATAATAGATGAGTTTGTTAGATGGTTAGACTCTTTTGTAAAGCTGAATTTTGTTTATTAGGATAATTGAATTATGGATAAGATGATAATCGAGTTTGATAGTTTGTTAGTCTTTGTTATAAAGCTGAATTTTGTTTATACTTTAGACCTATAAATATACAAGTCATTCGAAGGGTAAGGTATTCAAACACAGTCTGTGTCTTCTTTATATACTGCAGCAATATCTGTATCAGAGCCATACCAATCAAGCTTCCGCACCTATTCAAAATTTATCTAAATGTCTTCTACTTCTTAGATGGTTTGTATCAGTTGAAGGAGAAGGGAGATCTTTTGCAGTAATTTAATGCTTGCTTTTGACCCTTTGCTGTTGGAATACTCAGGACGGCAAAAATATGATGCCAAACTCCCCCACAAGAAATTTTGTCAGTTTCTTAGTTTCCTAATCATCCTGGCAAACATTCCTCTTGTGATGAGAGGTCAAAATTCAAGTTAAATGCCAAAGACGGAATATATTTTTAGAAAAAAAAAAATCCCACATTCTGGTTTAATGAATTTTTTTCTTTGCATAAGCCAGAACTCCAAACCTTAGGGAGTAACAGATCTTTTTGAAGGGTAACCAGAATTGAATGAGTAGTTAGTAATGTGGAAGTTGTGGATAATTGTAGGATTGGAAGCCAAGAGAGAAGAAAACACAGCCACACAGAAAAAGTGGGTGGAGCCCCATCACCATGGCCACTGTGCATTTTCTCTATTCATACTATTATTTTTTGAAATTAAAATCAATCTTGCTACATGTACCTTTTAGGTTACATGTTGGTTTACTCGACTTCATTCGTTCTCTCACATGGGGGTCAAGGCTCATGCATTTAATGGAATGGGACCCGACTCTCATATGAGAGAGTTGGTGAGATCGAGAAAATCAACACGTAATTCAGAGAGTACAAATAGTTTAATTCAATTAAAGTACTAAAAAGGTTCGTTTTGTCTGGTTCTTTGGGGATAATACAACGACCAGCTTTTCGCCATTATTGCAACTGGGGCCTACCATGTTTCATTGGAAACAAGTCAAATTAAACTGGCCACTACCTTATTTAATTTAATAAAAAATTTATTTTATTATTATTATTTTTTCTCCCTTTTCAATATGGTCTCTGATGCATGTGCAAGGTATAGTTTTGGCAATGTCTAATGGATTATTGGATATACTCGTTTGGTGGAAATTTGAAAGATTAAACGGGAAAAATTGCAAAGTTTGAGAAAATTTTCAGAATTCAAAGTTTGAGAAAAATAGATAATAATTGATTTATATAAAATAGGAATGTGACGTGTGTTATCATTTTTTTTCTCCCTCATCATGTTTGTTCCCTAAAAATAAATAAATAATAATAATAAAATCAGGTTTTTAATATGTCCACCATTTGAACACCTCAAAAAATGAGGAAAGAATAAATCGTGACTTCATGAATGAGGATGAAAAAGGTAAGTAACTTTATCAATTGTATTGAGACTTCACCTTATAAACTTTTCATGTATTATTTCTCTTAGTATGTTAGAGTTTCTTTGGTTATAAATGTGGGATGTACAACACATATTGGAATTGACCAATTCTCCAATTAGTTATTGGTTCAAATAGATCTTTTGTAATTCCTTACTATTGATTATAGTGAGTTCCCCGATTCTACCCATGATTTTCCCGAATTTGATTTTCACGTAAATCTTATTTCTTTGTGATCCATTAGCTTCATATTACGCATATTATTCTCATCTTTATTATTGCTCATATTATGGAATTTGTGTCAATGTGGAGTTTGTTATGTTTGTGACTCAAATTTCTTGTGATTTGAAAGTTTGATTCATGGAGGGAGCTTAGATAATGTTGGTTTGGAAGTCTGATTTATAAGGGGTCAAATTTCATCATACATTGAGAGTTTGATTTGGATAAAGACGTTAGGATTAATGACTCTACTTCACCCATAACTGCAATATTTGGCTCCTATAAATACTCTACAAGATGCAGGCTCTTCATAGGCTCAAGATAACAATTATATCATTGTTGTATAAATTAGAAATTTGAGACAATTGTTTAGATTTAGATTGAGAGAATTAAATCTTTTAAAGATAATTTTAGTTTCTTGGTATAATAAATTATCATTTTCTTCCACAAAAATCTTGTTTGTTATGTGATCCATTATTTTCATATTTGCACATATTTTCTCGTTTTTTAATTATTTAGTCAAATTTTCAACAAATTGGTATCAGATTTGAAAGTTTTGGGGGGAGGGGAGTTCTTAGGATGTCCAAATTGGATTTTAAAGTGAGGTTGAAACATTATCAATTGTTTTAGGGATAACAACTATGAAATTTGAGTTTCGCTTTTGGATCGCAACATGAGATTTTCTTTGTGGCATATCAAAATGCGAGCAGTTTTTGCTCAATTAGATCTTGATATTGTCTTATTGGGGGATAGATAGAATGCCTCACAACAATGAATGCACAGGAGAAGAAACACAAAGATTGAAAAGTCTTATCACAGATACATCTTCATCTTTCTAATCAAATTCTTCAGGATGTGGTAAAGGAGAAAAGTGCTTCTGGGTTGTGGTTGAAATTGGAGCATTTTTGTATGATAAAGAGCTTGAACAGTAAGTTATACTTGAAACAACATTTGTATTCTTATCGCTTGACGGAAGGTGGAATCATCTATCGATGTTCGAGGAAATCGTCGCTGATTTGAAGACCATAGAGGTCAAGTATGAAGAAGAGGATTTAGGGCTGATATTGTTATGTTCATTGCTGCCTTCATATGTCACTTTTAGAGACACTATTCTCTATAGTCGGGATTCTCTCACTTGTGACGAGGTATATGATGCGCTTTATTCTAAGAAGAAGATGAAGCATTTGATCGTCGGTTCTGAGGTCTGGCAGAGGGTCTCGTTGTTTGTAAGAGAAAAATGGGTGGTCATGGAAGAAGTAGAGTCAAGTATAGCAACAGTGATAAAGTCTATTAGTATTGCAATAACTAGGGGCAAATGAAAAGGGATTCTATGAGTGGCGAAATAGGTTTGCTACTACAGATCAGAATGAACAATTGGAAAATTTCAATAATGTCAATCTTGCAGGAGAAAGATAGTGATGAAGATTTTTTGCGATTATTGATGGTGACTACAAATGTGACATGATTGGATTCTTGATTCGGCTTGCACTTTTCATATGTGCTTAAATTGGGATTGGTTTTCTTCATATGAAATAGTTACAAGGGATTCTGTGATAATGGAAAATAATGTGTCTTGTAAAATAGCAGAGATTGGTAATGTCAAAATCAAGATGTTTGATGGGACAGTTAGAACACTTGGCCAGGTTCGACATGTTCCAAGTATAAACAAGAATTTAAAAGGGTACATGTATACTGATGGACGTGGAGTTCTAAAAGATAGTAAGGGTGTCTGGGTTGTGTTAAGGGGGCGAAGAAAGTCCCGATTATATGTGTTAGAAAGTTCGATGGTTACTTTCGATTGTAGCTTATGGGTCGATAAACGGTAACTCATTTAGAGTTGGTTGTGATCGGGTTGTTCGTGGTGTTTCGAACAATAATATTGGAGAATCTTCTAGTAGCTCATGTGGAGCTTGTTGCGATCTTGTTGATCATGGTACTCGTGGTGATTCGAGCAGGTTTGGAAACTCAGGTAGAGTTGGTGTTGCTCATGGTGATTCAAGCATGTTTGGTGACTTAGCTAGAACTAGAAGATTACAGATGATTCAAGCAAGGATGGGGCGTAAGGTAGTTCTACTGGTAAGAGGGCTTGAATTTAGTTTATAGTTGCTGAGTATACTTGACATGGGCATGGTAGAAGAGTTTGAGAATGATTTGAAGAGTGAAGACTTAATTCCTTGCAATGAAATTTGTGTTAAAATGGAGTTTGTTTTGTTTGTGACTCAAATTTCATATGATTTGGAACTTTTATTCATAGAGGAAGCCTAGATAATGTTGGTTTGGAAGTCTGGTTTGATAAGGGATCAAATTTTATTATGCCTTGAGAATTTGATTTGGATAAGGATTTTGGGATTAATAACTCTACTTCATACATAACTCCAAGATTTGAGTCCTATAAATACTCCATTAGGTATAAGTTCTTCATAGGTTCAAGGTAACAATTAGATCATTGTTATATACATTAGAAACTGGAGATAATTGTTTAGATATAGATTGAGATAATTAAATTTTGTAATTTTTTGGTATAAAAAATTCTCATTTTCTTCCACAAAAATCTTGTTTGTTGTGTAATCCATATTGCCCATATTTTCTTATTGTTTAATTATTTGGCTTGTTTCTCAATATTTTACATTGTCATGATGCTTCTACTAATATACTCTTTATCAAAAAAATTTGTATGGATAATAATTTGTAAGTCTAGGTTCACATAATATTAGTGACAAGATGCAAAATAAACGATCTTACGAAAAGTAAAATGTGAATACAAAAGACTTTTTTCAGCCTAAGCTCTGGAGGTGAGCATCCAATAAATTAGATTATACTCGGTTGTACTAAATAGCTCAAAATGGTAACAAAAGGTTACAAATATTTAACTAATACACAGAAATAGCACAAGAACACTTATCTCTCAAGAACAATAGCAGGTCTATGAATAAATCACCAAGAATCTTCTCAAATCCCTTTAAAACAACAACTCAAAAGAGCCATCTAGTTCTTACAAACCATTCACTCAGAATATCACAAATTAGAGGCTAAATATTACATATCTTAGTTCTCAATTCAGGCATTGAGAGATGTAGAACAAAGATGAAAACCCTAGCAGTCGAGAGATTTTCTCTTTATTCTCTGTCCTCAAAAACCAAAAGCTAGTTGAAAATGAATCAACCAAGTGCCAAGTAAAATGGCACCAAAGAGATAAGGTCTAGGAACCATCCAGAAGTAGTAATCAATGGTCAAGATTAAAGTCACATGTCTTAATCCAATGAAAAACACTATTGCTAATAAAGTTGCATTTCACAAATGCTTTAACAACACAAAATTCCGGAAGCACACTTTAATAAGTCCAAGATTCGAATCCAACATAATTGTTATTTTATATTGACTCGTAGTCTTTTTTTTGTGAAATAAAATTAGACTAACAAAATATTGTTCCAATGTCGAGCTAAGAATGGTCTATATTGGCAACCAGAGCTAGGGTTGTCAATTTGACTAGCCGGCTCAAGTGTCTATGGCTCGATCCAAAAAAAGCTCAAGCCACACAAATCGGTTCGTGTCATAGACCATTTTCGGCATGTGATGAGCCAAAGCTTAAAAAAAGTATGTGTAGCTACCTGTGTTAAAAAAACCATGAGCTGGCTCGGCTCGATAAGGCCTGAGCAGAAAGTTCGAGTCAAGCTTAGATTTTTTATTCAATCAAAAGCTCGGCTTGACTCGGGACAAAAAAAAGTCCGAACCATTTTTACTCGAGCTAAACTCAAGCTTCAAGTTTCGGCTCGCGAGCTAGCTCAGATTGACTCGTTGACAACTCTAACTAAAGCTTCTCCAATAGATTGCATTGCTTTGCAACTAAAGAAGGATCAAAGACAACTAAGGAAGGTTGGCATGATCGTTTAGGCCAAGTCCTTATCCGCTAGGAAAGGCCGAGTAAGTTTTCTATGAGGACTCCACACGTCTGACTCAAGATCCATTGGCTTTTATAATTTCAGTTGGTGGATGTCTTTTTTATGTTATTTTCATAGATGCTTTTTCACGTTTGTGTCCCATGACACATAAATCTGATGTATTTGAAATTTTCAAGAAATGTAAAGCTCTTGTCGAAATCTTCTTCACTAGCAAGATTAAATATTTCCAGATAATGGAGGAGAATTTCTCTCAAATAAATTTGAACAATTTTTAAACACTAACGGAATGTACATCATCTAACTTGGAATAATGCTCAAACAGGGGCCTTCGACAAGCCTATGTGACAGGGGCCTATTTGGCATCTGTCGGTGCCCCTCCAATAGATTTGACATCCTGACAGGCCCCTGTTTGAGTAGCAAAGCCCTCTAACTTGTCCATATTTCTCTCCACAAAATAGCATTGCAGCGAGAAAGCATCGAAATATAAGAGAATCGTGATTAACTCTTCTTGTAAAGTCACATCTGCCAACAAGTTACTAGGTTGATTCATTCCTAAAATCAGTTTATTTGATAAATAGACTCCCAACCATGGTTCTAAACAATCTATCTCATTTCTTTGCACTTTATAAATTTGTCCCTAGGTATAGTGACCTACGCATTTTCAAATGCACCTGCTACCCCTTACTCACACACAAATGAAAATGATATAGATTTTTGGACCTAACCAATGGTAGAGTTTATATCTCTTGCAAAAATCTTTTCCAGCAACTGATGATTTCAGACACCACGACGAAATAGGATTTTGTCGTTATCCCTAAAGTTTCTCAATTCAAATTACCACCACCTATTCAGTTGCAATTATTTTCTAACTTTTTGTGTAGCTGCAACCTTCACCTAGTCCTTCAACCAACATGGAATCATCACATATTCAACATGCAAGTCCAATAGTCGAGCCTACCATCAATATACCAAATAAACAAATCCCAACACCATGGGAGGAACCTACACTCTCAAATCTTATCTTACCATCTCCTGATCCTAATCCTATAATCTTATATTAGACACATCCAATTCAATAGATGGTAACCAGACTCAAAACAGAAAAACTTAAGCCTAGACAATTCTATGGCTTCAAAAGTTTTTTCTTCCCCAAACACCCTCTTCGAGTGTTGTTCACTATTTATCATGAACTTGAACCTAGTTGCTTCATACAGGCTGTGTCTAGCTCTAAATGGCGCAATGTTTTTCGACATGAGTTAATTGCCAATGGGACATGATCCTTATGTCCATGAACACTTCATAAGACCATAGCTCATAACAAATGGGTATACAAAATATAAAAAATAAAAAATTGGATGGCAGCATATATAGGTACAAGATACGGTTGGTTGCTAATGGTGTGGATTATCATGAGATATTCTCGCCAATAATTAAACCTTCAACTATTCGTTTAATGCTAGCCTTGACAATCAATTTTCATTGGCCTATTCGACTATCATATGTTTCAAATGCCTTTTACCTGGCATATTGGATGAGGATGTGTTTATGGAGCAATCAAGAGAATTTCTTGATAGGTCCCAACCTAATTTTGTCTACAAGCTACATAAATCTCTCTATAAGCTTAAATAAGCTTTGAGAGCATGGTTTCGAAGACTCTCACAACAAATACTTGAATATGAATTCCTTAAATTTTTTGTTGATTTATCTTCATTTATTAATGGCAAGATATTAGTTCTTGTTTATGTAGATGATATCATTGTGATAGGAACAGATGCAACGGGTATTACTCAGTTTATTGCTACACTAGAAAGTCAATTTCGGATCAAGGTCTTCGAAAATTTGGCATGCCCTGTTTCTCTTGTCATTATTTGGTGCACTTCAGTGTTGTACTATTTCAAGACTAGATATCTCTTATGTTGTCAACCATGTCAATTCATGCATTTTCCAAGTGAAGGACATTGGACAACTCTAAAATGTACTCTTCAATATCTAAAAGTCTGACATAGTCTCTATTACACTCCCTCAACGATAGATTTAATGCTTTCTGTGACTCAAATTGGGTAAGAAACTCA
This sequence comes from Osmanthus fragrans, assembly GCA_019395295.1. Lineage (NCBI taxonomy): Eukaryota > Viridiplantae > Streptophyta > Magnoliopsida > Lamiales > Oleaceae > Osmanthus > Osmanthus fragrans. The sequence continues at coordinate 12,380,252 of CM033354.1, read as the reverse complement.
AATGACAGACGTAGTAGCAGTAGGTATGGTATTTTTCTTATAAAATGGGACAGATCCTAGATTTCTTTTTGTCAAGAACCTAAAAATTGTATAATCTTGTGCACCTAATGAAACAAGTATTTTCAACTAAATTTGCAGAAACCACCTAAGAGATGTAAAATAAAAGAAGAAAAATAGCCATGTAAGGGAATCAATCTACTTTGGGTAACAGTATCAAAGGAGAAGGGTAAGATTGATAGGAACTGTTGATAGTTATTTGATCACATCATTAATGGAAGACATATAGAATAACATGTTGATTCATAGTCGTTAAGTATGGCTGAATATTTCAATTACTTCCGTAAAACATAGAGAAAATTATACTTCTGGAACATTTCGAACGGTGGGATGATGGAAAAATTCCAACGTATGGGACCACACATGTGTATATATTAAAATGTGTGATGCTATCTTTACAGATAGTCAATAAAGTGATCCACTAAAGTTGATTTTGGACTAATGAGTATTAAATGTTATGAGAATAAAGTGTAGAGATTAGAATGTTTGTTTTAAATTGATGAGGGGCCAATTTAAAACAATTGAAAGATAATACCTGCTATAATTCAGTTATTTATTATGTGGTCATGGTCACTGATTGAGTGTGGTTTTTTTATATCTATGAATCACCATCAACAGGGAGAAAATTCAAGAGGAGACCGCGTATATTTGGAAGATCATAACCCATTCAAGCAATCAAACACATGGATCAAGGTACGCTTCCGCTTATATTATTATCTTTGATTTCAACATGGAGGCTTTATAAGAACTCTAACAAATGGTATCAGAGCCATTCTATTGTTGAATCTTTGAGAAATTGAGGTTTTAAAATTCTGAATTTTGGGATTTTGATCTTCCTGCACATTATTATATGGATTTTGGTATGTTATTATATGGATTTTGGCATATTATTATATAGATTTTAGCATGTTGTTATATGGATTTTGGTGTATATTCCTGTTTTTCATCCAAAATTCGGGTTTGACATAAAGAATTTTCGAATATGTGGATATAGATTTCAATTTTAAAAAAAATTCAGTTGACTGTAGGCGGCGCAAGGCGCTATGCAGCAGCAATGCTGCAAGTTAGATGCAACGCCGCATGGCAGCTGCGCCGACTGTGTGTGCAACGGCGCGAGCGCGTTTCCCGGCATGGGCTGACGCCGACGAGTTTCTTTTTTCAGTTTTTTGGTTTGGGTGATTTTTTTAGGGGACGGGGCCTCTTATGTAAATTGGATGATTTCAGGTCCTTGTTTGCAATTTTGGATTATGGTTAAATATTTAAAGATTCAGTCCCTTAAGTTTTCAACTTTGGTAATTCAGCTCCCTAAGGTTAAAATCCATCAAATTGGGCCTTTTAAAGTTTCAAGTTTAATAATTCAAAATTAATTAATTTGGACCATTAATGTTTTGAATTTTGTAATTAAGCCCCTGAACATTCATAATTGGTTTAAATTGGCCCCTAAAGTTTCTAATAATTAATTTTTGGATCCCTAAAGTTTCCGATAATCAATTTTTGACTCCTAAAGTTTTCAATAATGAATTAGTAACCCCTAAAGTTCTGGACAATTAATTTTCGATCCCTAAAGTTCTGAATTATTAACTCTAAGGTCCCTAAAGTTCTGAATTATTAACTCTAAGGTCCCTAAAGTTTCAAGATAAATAAAATTAAGTATTCTGCGTTTCAAATTTTGGTATAAAGGACTCGTTTTGATATATAATATTCCAAAGTTAATTGATTGAAACAACATGTTTCCAAAACAACCTCTTTTGTGGAAATTAATTAACTTAAAATATTAGAAGGAATTTTTGTGTATGCTTGTTCATGCGAATATTAGCCGGTCCAAGGAAGGTTAATATTTGGCCGAATTGCTTGTACACTTGTGGTGGTAAACGTGTGACAATTATAATGTTTTCATGTGAATAATAAATCAATCCAAAGATGAGTTTATCAGTTGACGGGAATTATTGTCAATGTTTGATCATTATACCAATAGTACCACTTACAATTAATATTACTGTCCAAACACTTGATATTAATGATGTGCTAGGTATCTTGAGATGTGGCTTACCATTATTTGAATTTATTGATTATTGAATGTTAATATTAATATGAGCATAATTTTTTCCTTTCCTCTATACAACTAGTTCATCTGCTACATCATATCTGCAAATATTAATTCTATTCACATGCTCAATGGGACAAACGTCAAGGATTAGAAAGAGAACATATTAATTGTTCTTGACTGCATGGATCTAGTTCTTGTGCTCCGGATTGAGCAACACACTTCTCTTACGAAAACAAGTTCATCTAATGAAAAGAGAAACTTTGAAAAGTGGGATGCTCAAATCGCACGAGTCTAATGATCATTAAGCGCGGCATTCCGGAAGCCTTTAGAGGCGCAATGTCTAAAAATTAACTAATGCCAAGAATTTCCTTGTCGAAGAAACGTTTTGCGAAAAATGATAAGGCTGAAACAAGCACGTTTTTGCAAAGCTTGATTTTAATGAGGTATAAAGGCAAGGAAAACATAAAGGAGTACATTATGGAGATGTCTCACATTACTTCTAAACTTAGGGGGCTAAAGCTCGAGCTGTCTGATAACTTGCTAGTGCATTTGGTATTGATCTCGTTTCCTGCACAATTCAGTCAATTTAAGGTCAGTTATAACTACCAGAAGGAGAAGTAATCTCTAAATAAGCTCATTTCATATTGTCTGCAAGAGGAAGAAAGGTTGAAGCAAGAAAGAACTGAAAGCGCTCACTTGGCAAGCACTTCTAAGTATAAGGGCAAAAAAAGAATGAAGGAATATGAAGCTGCTCTTAAGGGTCCAACACAAAAGAAATAGTAAGAAGACAAATTGGCCTGTTTCTTTTGCAACAAGATTGGACATGTGAAGAAAGACTGTACCAAATATCACATCTGGGGTGCAAAGAAAGGTACAAATCTTACTTTGATCTGTTTTGAGGTTAATTTAGTTTCAGTACCTAGAAACACTTGGTGGTTAGATTCTGGTGCTACTACTCACATAAATGTTTCTATGCATGGATGTCTGAGCTATCGAAAGTCCAATGATAGTGAAGATACATCTATGTGATGGCAAATCGGTGGAAGTTGATGTAATAGGCACTTTTAGGTTATTATTAGTCATTATTTGGATTTGAAAGACACATTCGTTGTACCATTTTTTAGACAAAATTTGGTTTATGTTTCTTTATTGGACAAATCTGGACATTATTGTTCATTTGGAAACAATTAGTTTAGTCTTTCATTAAATTTCAATGTTATTGGTACTGATTTATTATCTGCATATGATAACATATATTTGCTCGATACTGTTGCATCATATAATGAAACCCTGCACGTGGAATCACGTGGTACTAAACGCAAATTAAATAATAAAAATTCAGCAAAATTATGGTACAAGTGCTTAGGTCACATCTCAAAAGCTAGAGTTGAACGACTTGTGTTAAATGGTATTTTGGATGGCTTAACATATTTTGATGTCTGTATTGATTGTATCAAGGGAAAAAAAACCAAAATAAGGAGATTAGGTGCTAACAGAATTTCGAATGTCTTAGAATTGATACACACAGATATTTGCGGACCATTCCCTATGACTTCTTGGAATGGTCAACAATATATCATATTATTCACAGACGATTACTCTTGTTATGGGTACCTATATTTTATTCATGATAAATTTGAGTCATTGGACATGTTCAAAACTTTTAAAACTGAAATTAAGAATCAACTCAACAAAAGGATAAAGAGTGTTAGGTTTGACTGTGGTGGTGAGTACTACGGCAGATATAATGGTTCAGGTGAACAACGTCCAGGACCATTTGCTAAATACTTAGAGGAATGTGGAATTGTCTCACAATACACCATGCCAGGATCGCCTAGCATGAATGGAGTAGCTAGAAGACGAAACAGAAGTCCTAAGGATATGGTAAGGAGTATGATTAGTCATTCTACCTTACCAAAATCACTCAAGGGAGAAGTATTAAAGACTGCAACTTATATTTTGAATAGAGTACCAACTAAGGCTGCTGCCAAAACACCTTATGAGTTTTGGACAGGCAGAAAGCCCAGTCTAAAGCATTTTCACATTTGGGGATGTCCAGCTGAGGCTAGGCCTTATAGGCCACATGAAAAGAAATTAGACTCCAAAATAGTGAGCAACTACTTTATTAGTTACTCTAAGCGATTAAGGGGCTATAAATTTTATGATCCCACACTTAAGTCAATTTTTGAAACGGAAACTGCAACATTTTTTGAGGATGTTGAGTTTGGGGAAAGAAATAAGGTTAGAAACATTGTCTTTGAGGAAAAAGTTGAGGAATGATCGGTTTCAATTCCTACTATTGCTTTTGACAATGTACATGTTCTTATATCTGTCATTGATCAAGCCCATCCAAAATGAAGTAATTATTTCAGATGTACAAACTCAACAACCTCAAGAACCAATACCCTTAAGGAGATCCACGAGAGAAAAGAAAAATGCTATTTCAGATGATTTCATAGTATTTCTCCAAGAACATGAGGAAAATAATGGAGTGATGAAAGATAATCCAATCAACTTCCATCGAGCCATGCATGGTTCTAACTCTCAAAAGTGGATTGATGCCATGAATAAGGAGTATAAGTTTATGCAAGAAAATAAAGTTTAAGATCTTACCCCATTACCAAAAGGTGCGAAACCCATTGGTTGCAAATGAATTTTTAAAACCAAGAGGGATTCGAAAGGTAATGTGGAAAGATATAAGGCTCGTCTTGTGGCTAAAGGCTTTACCCAAAAGAAAGGCATCGACTTCAAAGAGACTTTCTCTCCAGTTTCAACGAAAGACTCTTTTAGGACAATTATGGCACTTGTTGCGCACTTTGACCTTGAGCTATATCAGATGGATGTTAAGACGACGTTTCTCAATGGCGACAATGATGAGACGATCTATATGGTGTAACAAGAAAATTTTGTGTCAAAAGACTCGAAGAATCTAAGAACATGATTTGCAAATTAAAGAAATTCATCTATGGGCTCAAGCAAGCTTCTCGTCAATGGTACTACAAGTTTCATCAAGTAATTATCTCATTTGGCTTTTAGATGAATGTTGTTGATGATTGTGTGTATCACAAGTTTAGTGTGAGTAAGCATATTTTCCTAATTTTGTATGTTGATGACATACTACTTGCCACTAATGATATAGGCATGTTGTACGAAACCAAGAGAATTTTATTAAGGAATTAAAAGATGAAAGATCTTGGTGACGCATCTTTTGTATTAGGAATTCAGATACATCGAGATCGCTGTCAAGGTATTCTTGGATTGTCACAAAAGAGCTATATCGATAAAGTATTTAAGAGGTTTTGCATGCAAGACTTTAAATCAGGTGACATCCCTGTCGCTAAGGGAGACAAATTTAATCTCACACAATGCCCGCAAAATAACCTTGAAGTTAAGGAAATGCAGAAGATTCCCTATGCATCAGCTGTTGGGAGTCTTATGTATGCTCAAGTTTGTGCACGTCCAGACATAGCATTTATTGTTGGAATGCTGGACAGATATTTGAGCAACCTTAGGATGGATCATTGGAAAGCAGCCAAAAAGGTTAAGAGGTATCTAAAGAGAACAAATGATTACATGCTCACATACATCAGATCGGATCAGTTAGAGATCATAGGGTACTTCGATTTTGATTTTACTGGATGTCAAGATAGTTGGAGATCCACATCAGGCTATATCTATCTACTAGCTGGAGGAGCTATTTCCTAGAAGGGTGCCAAGCAGACACTCATAGCTTCTTCTACCATGGTAATAGAGTTTGTAGTATGTTTTAAGGTATCTAACCATGGAATATGTCTACGAAATTGTCACTGGGCTGCGCATTATGAATGGCGTAGAAAGACCATTAAAGTTATATTGTGATAATAATTCAGCAATTCTATATTTCAATAATAACAGGAGCTCATCTAATTCAAAATGCATTGACATTAAGTTCCTGGTTGTGAAGGAAATAGTACAGAGTGGACAGATTTTCATAGAGCACATTAGGACAAACTTCATGATTGTGGATCTGCTTACTAAGGGATTGACACCCAAGGCCTTCCATGAGCACACTGCTCGTATGGGTGTTGTATATCATGAGGATATTATACTTTAGTGTGAGTTTTGTATTTTCATTGCTTTATGTATTGGACATATTTGTGTATTTGGATATTTTTCTGTACAGAAATAAAGTATTCATTTCATTTCACTCTGTTGTTAAGTTCAATATTGATCTCACTTAAGAAATAAGGTTGCACCAATTGGAAATAGATATGTTTGAATCACATAACATGTAATTTTCATACTACACTTCTATGATTAATCTATGTCATTTGGTTGTATGGGTGTATGTGACCATTGATAGATTTAGTTACGCTAAATGTGATGAAAACCGCTTTGATCTTACATCAATATAACTGATGGACGAGATTGTTTGGAAATATCCTCAATAATGATGGCAAAAATTTGAGCTCATTAGGTTGTGCACATTTGTAATATTACATGTATGGCCCAGTGGGAGATTGTTGAAAAAATTTCAACGTATTGGACCACACATGTGTATATATTAAAATGTGTGATGTTATTTTTACAGTTAGTCAATAAAGTGATCCACTAAAGTTGATTCTAGACTAATGAGTATTAAATGTTATGAGAATAAAATGTAGAGACTAGAATGTTTGTTTTAAATTGACGAGTGGAAATTTTAAAATAACTGAAAGATAATAACTGCTATAATTAAGTTATTTATTATGAGGTCATGGTCCCTGATTGAGTGTGGTTTTTCATACCTCTGCATCCCCATTAACAGAGAAAAAATTCAAGAGGAGACCACGTATCAATTAGAAGATCATAACCCATTCAAGCAATCAAACACATGGATCAAAGTACGCTTCCGCTTATATTATTCTCTTTGAATTCAATATGGAGGCTTTATAATAACTCTAACATGGAAGTGTCTCTATATTCTATATTAAGTATTTCCTAATGAATAATAACTACATGAGAGGTTTCTATAATTTGCTCCGAAAATATTGTTGCGATTCTTTAGCAAAAACTTGGTATCATGGAGTGCTAAAAAGCAAAATAGTGTCTCTCGTTCCAATACAGAAGCTAAATATCAATCACTGGCCTCTAGCCACTGCTGAACTCAATTGGATACCTATGCTTCTGCACTAACTGGGGATTTTCTCTACCTAAATGTCTTGTGATTTGGTCTGACCATATATGTTCAATTGCTTTAGCTTCAAACCTAGTTTTTTATGCTAGGACAAAGCTTATTGAAGTGGATCATTAATTATTCAGAGAAAAGGTTGTAAAATAAAGATGTTCAGGTCTGTCATATTTCTACTAAAGACCAAGTTGCTGATGTGTTTAGTAAAGGCTACATCGCCTAATGGTTACAGTTCTTGAGGTCCAATTTGCATATGCTTACCAGTTTGCAGGGGGGATAACTGATATTATGGATAGGATAATAGCCGAGTTTGTTAGACTTCCTTGTAAAGCTGAATTTTGTTCATATTGTAAATCTATAAATATACAAGTCATTCAAAGGGTAAGGTATTCAATCCTACTTGAAAAATCGGAGATTCGACCCAACTACACCTAGAGGGGGGTGATTAGGTATAAATGCGGAATTAAAATTAATTAACATACAACACGTCACAAGTTAATTATGCTTAGGTGATTAATCAAACAATTCAGTTTATCGTAACTTGAACTACCGCAATTACCGAAAGCAATAATAAAAGCAGTAAACAACACAAAATTGTTCATGGAGAAACCCAACGTGGAAAAAACTCCAGGGCACTTTGCCAGTCAAAAATCCATTATAAAGTGTATTATAAACTTATAGACCACTAGCAAAGTTGACGATACAAGCTTTCTGATCTCCTATCTGAAGTTCGAAGCAGCTCTACTGGAATGTGCACACGAACACCAATCCTAACTTTTCTTGCAGTTTATCTCATGTAGATCCACCAAGAACTCCTCATTCTTGAATTTCTTCCTTGATCTTTGCAGCCAGCCAAGTTGACGAAACAATCTTCTTGATAGATCCAAGTAAAGAATGGGCACCAGTGTATTTGATTGAAGATTTGATGTTTTCAATCCAAAGAGCGCATATGAATTTATTGAACTTTGAAGGATGTTTGGCTGATGAGAGAATAAGTGTTTTCTCTTGAATATATTTATTCAATCCATTTGTACCGAATGCGCAGCCCCCCTTTTATATGTTGGATGAATATGATAACTTTGGCCAATTAAAATTTTGCGAAATCGGGAATTAGGTCAAGCCGTTATACTGCCGCTCGAGCGACAGTGGGGCGAGAAACCTTCGTGTTCCAAATTTAGACCTCGAACCCTATGCTATACAACCAATTATGAAAATTTACAATTAAGTTCTTAAACTTCTAAAATGTTCAAGTTGGTCATTTTGTTTACAGAATAGCCAATTACAATAATCTAACACTAACAAACTCCCTCTTTGGCATTCTGTGACAAAATCAATTACAAGGCACAAATTCAGCCCAAAGAAAAACTAAGTCCAACTATCATCTGAATGTAGTTTTCACTTTGTTCAACCTGTATCCTGAAGTTAAAACTCACACACCCAGTGTAAAAGCACATGATATAGGAAATAAGCAATAAAGCACTTAGAAGCTTACACACATAAGCAATCAAATAAGCATACTTATTTGAGATGTAATACTAATACTAATCAAAACACCATATACGCATTAATACCACAAAACATCAAAACTCAAACAGCAATGCATAAAATACAACACAGATGCAATGATAATATACTCCATATCAGTGCATGATATGCAATGCACATGTACAACACAAGCTCCCCCTTACTGCAAACTCACTTGAAGTTAAAATAGTAGGCAAACAGTATCTATGGCTCTCCCCAATGACCCCAAACGACATAAGACATAAGTAACAATGTTATATCAATGAAAATCAAGTCAAATGTCTAACAGTATCTATATCTCTCCCCAACGACCCCAAACGACATATATAACCCAATGACCCCAAACGACATAAGACATAAGTAACAATGTTATATCAATGAAAATCAAGTCAAATGTCTAACAGTATCTATATCTCTCCCCAACGACCCCAAACGACATATATAAAAAACATGCAGAAAAATAAGTAACCAATTATCTATGTCTCACACCAACGACCCCAACAGACAAGCATGCAAATGACAATGTAACTACTCAAAGACTTAAAAATCTCCCACTTTCTATAAAATCTCTTCCCCTTTTTGTCACAAATGCCGAAGGGAAAAGAGAACCAAGCAATGCAATGGCAGAGAAGCAATAAAGCACATAGCGTAAAGAGCAGCACAAGGAAATGAAACAAAATCAATATATAAATAACTAGAGTTTGGTACAAAATGAGTGAATACAGCAAGAGCCTACCACAACCCTAAGAAGTCAAAAAGAAATAGAATCTACCACTACATAACTACCCTTAAACTACAAAGCCGGAGCATCGTCCTCATCAGTAGCATCTGAATCATCACTCCCTGCATCCCAATACTCACGCATCCATTTCACATGATGTTGAAGGTATGTCACAGCTCCTCGTAAGTCAATAACATCAGCCCGAGTCTGAGTCACCTAGGCTAGTAACCGAGCTTGCTGGCTGACCAAAATAGACATCTGGCCCATCAAAGCGGCCTTGGAGTCAATCGAAGCAGAGGCAGGAGGGGCAGGAGTAGAAGAGGATGATGAGATATCAGAGGAGGGACGGTCGAAGGACCCCTGAAAAGATCATCGAAAGGGTCAACTGGCTCTGCAGGATCAGTCGGAACAGAAGCAGAAGGAGCATGTGATCGACTCTGTGACATGGTCACATGACCAATAGGATGACCTATGTGGCATGAAGGACTCTCTGGAAATGTGACACCAAGGGCCGTGACTAGACGGTGAATAAAACAAGCATAAGGCAAACTTATCCTACGGCCAGGGACGCGAAAAGAACGCAGAATATGCTGACAAAGGAAGGTAGGAAGGTCAATGGAATCACCATGCACAAGGGCATAGAGAAATCTAGCCCGATCGGACGGTAGAGAAGAAGTATGTCCGACTGGCCATATGTTTGTGCACATAATACGCAACAAAACCTGACGATCAGTAGGCAGTGATCCAGTGTGGACCGCAGTGGACCCCTCAATATAAGGAATGTTAAAAAGAGTGGAATAAATGACAGTCTCAGAAGGACCGGTTATGGCCAAAAGATAAGGATAAATGGAGTAGAGAATCCTAGGGAAATACAGAAACTCGGCCACGACATCGGGTGTAATCCTAAGGGTATGACCTCTAAGGTAGACCCTGAAAGAAGTATCATAGATCTCGTGAATGTTCGCGTAGAACTCACGAACCAAAAGACTCGAAGGAGGGACCAACCCGGTCAACAAAGAATCCCAGCCCCGTGAAGTAAAAATGGGAAAAATATCTAGAGAAAGGTCAACAAGAAGCACCTCACGCTCCACTAAGATAGGACGGCGTGAGAACTGAGAAGTGAATACCTCAAAAGCAGTAGAGGATATAAATCGGGCTCGGCTGAAAGAGGATGAACCACTGGCCTGCTGCGCTGCGGTCCTAAATCTCTTCGACGACATCTGTGACACGGTTGCGGAACAAACACGTCAAGATATGCGACGAAGAAGGAGATAGACCACGAGAAACAGCAATACACCCAAATGCAAGGAAATGCGTGAAAAGATGCACCATGGAGGTATGCACCCAAAACTATGCAAAAATAAGTTGAAGCAAGCAAAATGATGCAAAAGGACATCAATCACACGCAAAAATATGCCAAAAATGCACAAAACATGCAAAACGATGCATTAATACACATGGCACGAAAAATGAGGCATGAGCACGTCCAAGCACAAAAAACGATGTACGACCGATCTAATGCACCCAAATCAATGCAAAAGTGTCAAATATGCTCACAATCTAGGCATGAGAGTAAAAACATGATCATGGCATGAAGTGAGACTCGTGTGTGCAAAGAAGTTGCCAAAATCACACAAAAATCCTAATAAGGTATTTTATCGAACATGTGGCGGGTACTATAAAAACGCGATGTACAATGCAATGTAAGCCCAACCAAGCCAAACCAACCACACACAATGCATAACCTATATCCCAACAATGAATTTGATAGCAAATATCAACCAAAACGAGCAAGAATAGTTACCAAAATCAAGAACTTGAAAACCATGAATTATGCCCAAACCGAACTCAAATGTGTTACAAATTATACAAACACAATCAAAGCATGATAAATGACTCTCAATGCATCAATGCATGGAAGGAATTATGCTAAAGATCAATCAAAACGCGAAAACCCCAAAAATTTTGAGAACTAGGGTTTTGGGTTTTACCTTTGAAATTCGTCGAAATGGAAAGTGTGTTTGATGTTAATGAACTCCAAAATGGATGCACAATCTTTGAAATATATGATAATGCAACAATGTGAGAGTGTGTGAATCGAGTGGAAAGGAAAAATCGAGAGAAATGGCCAAAAATAAGGCACAGACGCGTAATATACCCAACTGTTACTCGAGCGAAGGTTGAGTGAATATTGAGCGAAAACCTTCTGGAACGATCGCTCGAGCAATATTCAAGCGAATATCTAGCGAAACCCCAAATGTAAAAAATAGCACCAGAATTTTGAAAAAATTCATTTTGAAACACAGTTTTCAAATATTAACAAATATAGCACATTTTCCAAGACTTTCAACGCAAGCACCACTCATTTTTTTTAAAACAATGGCACGCACTTCAACATGTTGGTCAACAAGAAAATACAGTTGATCACAAATATGACAGATTTAAGAACGCAAGTGTTACCCCTCACACACAGACAACAAATTTAAATGGAATAAATTGTACAAGTGACTCAAGTGTGTAATGTGTCACTATTTCCAAGTAAAATAGACTCCAAACCTTAAATTTGTGAGAAAAGACAGACAAAATCACTATCGATAGGTTTATTTCCCTACTAATGAAAGTCAAACTTTTAAGCACATTAGGACCTATACATGAAGTTCGTTTGTTATATGTTAATGTTTACTCTCCCTATCTTTTGAGCATATTTATGTTTTGATATTTCAATATTGAACAAGTTTAAAATTTATTTCTTTTCAATAACTTATAATTTTTTCATCTTAAGTGCGGGTTCTAATTCATTGAGTAACTAAGATAACCCCTTTAGCGAGCGTTAGATCGATTATCCCAAGTCAGATGACCATAGGCACCAGGTATAGAGATACCTTTCAAACTTAATTGCTCGAGTCAAATACCCTCGAAAAAGAATATTAAGATATGAGTAACAATTTTACAAATAGGGGGTATGAATATGAACTAAAGTCTAACCAAATAGTCAATTCATGTTCAGGTCACCCTATCAACAAGTGACACACATCTCAAATCTCACACATGCGGTCTAGACCTACTTACATGGTCATAGTGTGTGCAGTGCGAGATGTACATGACGACACATGTACCAAGTACTCCACAAAAATTCAAATCATGTGATGGAGATGGACTATCCGTCTAATCAATGAATATTTGACCACAATGTGCATTAACAAATATAACACACAAGATGCAGTGGTCCACACAAATATTTTTATTTATTTTTTAATGTTTTTGGATTTTTTATATATCAAAAAGCAAGAAAAGCACACAAAACAAAGGCAAAAAAAAAAAATGTCAAGCACACACAAACAAAAGAAAAAACAAAACACACAAAAATAATTAAAGCACGCATGATGTAAGATGAATGCAATAATGCATATATGACATGCTTAATGCGTGCAGATTCCCAAGAGCGGGATCAATGTAGTGCATAGGCACCAGTGGCGTATCCACGATCGAGAACAGATTTATTGACCTATGTCTTCCTAGTATTCGAGGTAGAATTAGTCAATTTAGAGATCATCTCAGTCAATTGAACAACTTGACTGGAAAGATGATTGACCTGACTAGGAATATCCTGATTTCTCTCTCTACGCACAAACTGACGACACCTCGACTTAATGTGACCCAAAGCTCCACAGTGATGGCATGTTGGTACAAACCTAGGTCCAAATATGTGAGGTGACTGATAATGATTTTGAGGACCAAAATTCCTACCAGACCTACGAGTCCTCTGTCCTACGATGTGCTTACCTTTAAGATCAGGATTTTTAGCAAAATGTGGCTGAGTGGAAGCAGGAACGAAAGAAGTCCTAGAGGACTAGCAGCATGTGATTTGTTCTTATCATAACCTAGACCTCATCTATCACCTACAGACTTATTCATACCTAAGATGCTATCAAGTTTCTTAGTCCCACTAGAGAAAGCCTCGAGTTGTGAGTTGGATTTTTCTAGATCACTCGTGAGGGTTTTAATAGTCTCTTCTAACCTCTCATTCTTACACATCAACTCACTCAAGTTTTTGGCAGAGCCTTGAAGTTCACTGGCTAACTTCTCATTCTCTCGCTCTAACACATCAAGCTTTTTAAGAAGGACAATGTTTGACTTCTTAATTTTAAGGCTCACCTCATATAAGTCATGATACACTGCTCGAATGTCACTCTCCACATTCGAGTCATCAGTACAGCTCTCACTAGAGTCCTCAGACACAACCTGCTCATTAGACTTATCAGGTACACTCTCTACTTAAGACACGAAGGCCATGTACTTTCCTACTTTCTCATCATTTGACTGCATACTAGGATCACTCTCACCAGAATCATCATCAAACAGTGCAACAACTAAGGCTTTACTTTTATCTCTCATGGAGCTCCTCTTATGATTAGGACATTCATTCCTATAGTGCCCAATCCCCTGGCACTCATGACATCTAATAGACTGGAGCTCACTACTAGACACTTTACCACCACTTCTATCATGTCTCTCTCTCTGAAACTTCTTAGGTGGACTTCTCTTCCTAGGCTGTAGTTTCTGTCTATTTTTAAAGACTTGATTAAACTTCTTAAAAAAATAGGTTATTTCCTCACCTTTAAGGGGTTCACCATCACTAGACTTTGAACCTTCTTCTCTACGGGTGTTTAAGGCAATAAACTTTTGTTTCTTAGGCTGTGCTAAGGTCAATTCATAGGTTTGAAGGGATCCTACGAGTTCTTCTATCTTAATATTATCAAGGTCCTTACTTTCTTCAATAGCAGTTACCTTAGGCCTAAACCTTTCAGGTAGGGATCTCAGAACCTTACGAATGATTTTCACCTCGGGGATTCTTTCACCTAGATTAAAGCTCGAGTTCACAATATTGTTCAACTTAGCATAGAACTCATCAAACCTCTCATCATCATTCATCTTAAGTTCCTCAAACCTAGATGTCAACATTTGTAATTTGGAGCTTTTCACAGTTTTAGTACCCTCATGGGTTGTCTCCAAAATATCTCAACTTCCTTAGCAGTCTCACACATAGATACTCTCCTAAACTTCTCAGAAGATACAGCCATAAACATAGCATGCAGACCCTTACAATTCCAATTACAATAAGACAATTCCTCTTTGGTCTAAAGGGAAATATCACTAGGAGTAACAACTCCTGACACAGTATTAGAGGGTGCAGACCAACCATTTTGCGCACAAAGCCAAACACGCTCATTTAAAAACTTACGGAAGGCTCTCATCCTAACTTTTCAATAAGCATTATTAGAACCATCAAAGTAAGGCTGTATAGAAAGTGATTGACTCATCTAGACTAACAATTATGGGTCAGGAATCGAATTTAGGCTCTGATACCACTTGAAAAATCGGAGATTCGACCTAACTACACCTAGAGGGGGGTGATTAGGTGTAAACGCGGAATTAAAAATTAATTAACATGCAACACGCCACAAGTTAATTATGTACAGGTGATTAATCAAACAATTCAGTTTATCCTAACTTGAACTACCGCAAATACCGAAGGCAATAATAAAAGCAGTAAACAACACAAAATTGTTCACGGAGAAACCCAACGTGGGAAAAACTCCGGCGCTTTGCCAGTCAAAAATCCACTATAAACTATATTATAAACTTACAGACCACCAGCAAAGTTGACGACACAAGCTTTCTGATCTCCTATCTGAAGTTTGAAGCAGCTCTCCTGGAATGTGCACACGAACACCAATCCTAACTTTTCTTGCAGTTTATCTCTTGTAGATTCACCAAGAACTCCTTGTTCTTGAATTTCTTCCTTGATCTTCACAGCCAACCAAATTGACGAAACAATCTTCCTGACAGATCCAAGTAAGGAATGGGTACAGTGTATTTGATTGGAGATTTGATGTTTTCAATCCAAATGGCGCATATGAATTTATTGAACTTTGAAGGATGTTTGGTTCTTGAGAGAATAAGTGTTTTCTCTTGAATGTATTTGTTCAATCCATCTGTATCAAATGCGCAGCGTCCCCTTTTATATATTGGACGAATATGGTAACTTTGACCAATTAAAATCTCGCGAAATCGCAAATTAGGTCAGGCCGTAATACTGTCGCTCGAGCGAGGAGCATTGTCGCTCGAGCGAAAGGTCTGTAGCTCGAGCGACAGTGGGACGAAGGTCGAACGGGGATGTTCCTGTTTCATCCGCTGGAGCGAGACTCCAACAAGTATCTAGCGAAAATGCGGCGAGAAACCTTCGTGTTCCAAATTTGGACCCCGAATCCTACGCTATACAACCAACTATGAAACTTTACAATTAAGTCCCTAAACTTCTAAAATGTTCAAATTGGTCCTTTTGTTCACAGAATAGCCAATTACAATAATCTAACACTAACACTACTCAAACACAAAGTCTATGTCTTGTTTACTTACTGTAGCAATATCTGATCTTGCAGTTTCAAACATTGTAGAGTATTTAGGCTTCATTGCTTTTTAACATAGGTACGCAATGACATGTTCCAATGCTTTCTTGTTCCTAGTAGGATCCACCTCATGTTCATAAACATTGTCTAAAGACTCTCAAATGGCACGTGTCTGCCTTATTGCCTCGCAATCCTTCCACCACGACAAAGCATTAATTGTGATTGAACGGGCACATATCTTTGTCACCTTGTATAGCGTTTAACCTGAAAATAATTTTTCTAGGTAGTTTTGGGTACAAATATTCACGTACTCGTAGCATGATGACGTAACTAACGATACAAAATGGGAAGACTAGTTGTTAGAGTAGAGATCTAAAATTTGAACAGATCTAAACATAACTATTGATCAACTAATAATTAGTTAGGTAGTGTTGTGATGACATTAGTCAATTGTGACGATCAAACTAAAATTGTAGCATCATAGGACAATTAGACCTATGCTAAGCAATATGAGAAGACATATATGGCCAAGTAACTCAAGAATGGCCTAAGCCAAGATGTCATAGTTATGGTGGATGTTCAACTTGAAGAAGCATGAAGAAGGGCGACGTCCACAATGCATCTAGGGACAAATTCAAAGCGACTAATTGACCATTGTCGTCCAATCAGCCACCAAATCCCCCTACTTCTCTTTTGACATCAGTTCCTCTTCTTTCAGGGTGTTCATGAAAGTAGAAAAGTTTCAAAACTCCTCAAGCTGCACATTATCACAAACTTCAGAAGATTTTACCAGCACTAAGCTGTCTCTGATCAACTTGTAACGCTCTAACAATTGAATGTCATTTAGCAAAGGAAGTACATCGAGTGTATCTTCTTTCGCTCTTAGATACTCTTTAAGTCTTAAATAAGCTATCCTTTCGAACTTAATTATGTATAAATATAAAAGAAAGTTTAGAAAATAGACAGGATGCTGCTGTCGTCCAAGGGCTATACTAGCATATTAAGTTCAAAACTTTGTCCAACTGAAATGTGTCAAGAAGACTAACGATTCATACTGCTGCTCTAAATAACAACAGACAAAGATTGATAATAAGTGGAGAAAAAGAAAAACAAGCCTAAATTTAGTATATCGGAGTCATAGATATTTAAGTTGCAAGACGTAAACAAGAAATTGCTTAAAAAGGACCTCCAGAATCATGTACCCTGTTAATCTGCACAAAACAAAAATTAATATCCACAGCCTTGATGTCCACCATACTAAGAGACTAGAAGCAAAAATACTATGCATCCCTCAAGAATGGCAAGTAAAATGTTTACTAGTTTCATATGCAGCAGCACAACTGAATGACCATAAGCAATCATCACTGGAAATCTACACTTATCATCTGAAGGATCCTCGTCCGTGATCATAGCCAAGCCTGAGAAATCACAATCCCAATCATTTTGGTTGTTAAATTGATAATACATGTTAAAAGCGTAGGAAGCATTCCCTTGGACGCTCAGATTATTACAGGAAGAACCATAGCCCAGAGCAGTGCAATCTGATAAGCTACAAGCATAATCAATATTTCTTGCCAAATCTTCCAATTCCTCGACATGTGGGTTCAAAACACACCATCTTTTGTGCATATATCTTACACCATCTACAGCAACTAGGCCCTTATTTTCTTGCAAACCCGACAAATCCAATTCATATTTCGGCTTCCCATCAAATTCGAAAATCCCCCAATGCCTCTCAAAACAACCAGGAGCAATACTTTTGGCGTCCTCATCAATGAGGCTAAACAAGTAAACATCGATTTTACCTTTCCTAGCAGGGGTTCCTTTTCCACTTAAAGCATGCTGAATCATTCCTTGATTAAATCTCTTTGCATATTGGATATTGGCATACTTATCACCATCAGTTGGCCAGCCTACTTCTCCAATTGTGATCTCCATATCAGGGTAACCAGCCTTCGATAAAGACGAAACAAGTGTGTCGAAATTTGCATCAAATACATTGGTGTAAACCAAATCACCATCTCTAATTGGTTTGTTTGATCCATCGAAAAAGGCATAGTCTAAAGGAAAGTAAACGTTTCCATAGAGACTTAAGAAAGGATAGATGTTAACAACTAAGGGCGCATCATTTGAATATAGATATTGGACTATTTCAATTGTGAGATCGCGTATTTCGAGTCGGAAGTCACCAGCAGAGGGAACTTGATTTGAGTCTGGAGAGTTGTAAATATCAGCATTGAAGGGTACTGTTGCTTTCACTTGTGACCCCAGCCCAGCATGGTTAATGGCTTCCTGTATATTTTTAAGGGCTGGTAGTGTGGTGTGTAAGTAGGTGCCATTATAGGTAGTGAGAAAAGGCTCATTACCCACAGCAACATACCTGCAAAATTGTATTGATTGTTATGAAGCTGTAGTTAGAAAGAACAGGAAAATCATATAATTGCACTCTACTTGGCACATAATGTATCATTTGTACAGAAAAAGGGAAAAAGGCTAAAAATTTGTTTATTGCACAATCTAGTCCTACCAAATACTGAACACTAAACACGCACTTATTATTTCTACTTCAGTTAAAAGCTATTTTCAATCTTTCCTTCAATTTATATAGTTCGATCTTCTCCAACCCAGTATCAGAAAATTTGCTTTCATCTTAGGATCATAATGTTACCACAGATTTTTGAATCGACCCAATAGCTAATACGTCGAAATCATTCCAAGAAAAACTAATTAAGCCCACCCGAGTCGAATATGAAGTTCAGCTGTTCAGTGTGTACGCAAACAGACATAGATAAACAGCCAAAAGAGACCCAACAAATTGTTCCAATATTATCAAAAAATGGTGTTGAAGTTGTTAATAACTCAACCTGATATTGACTCCGCCAGAGTATGAATAAGCGGTGAGATTGGCTTCGACCCAAGAAGCGGCAGCGTCCGGGTCCTGGCTCATCTGCTCCAACATGTGATTGGGTATTGCAATCATGACTTCTATATCAGTCCCAGCCAATGCTTGCAGAATCTTATCATCTGCCTCGAACAGCTTAACCTTGCCGAACCCATTATCTTTCATCATCTGTACTACACTTTCTGGTGGCAGCTGATGTGTTGCCATTGTTCCCCAATTCACTCCAATACTCGAACCCTCAGAAACTCTACAGCTCATTATGTAAACCAGAAATGCAATTATCAAAAAATAATTACAAGTGTGTGCTCCAATTCGCTCCATTTTATTAGGTTCTTTGTTTCTTGATTCGAAAAAAATGGGGAAGAAAAACCTCAATATATTCTACTCAAAATCTTCTTCCTTTTGTTAGAACATATCATACACACGTGGAACTTTGGTAATTAACTTGCAGAAGAAGTGAGGTAGAAGAAGAAAAATGGAGGTACAGAAAAAGTTGAAGCACCAATCAGAAGGGAAAAAAATAGAAAGAACAAAATATTCCTTTGTTAATTCTGTTATTCAGTTATGCAAGCAGGCCATGCATTTTCCCACTAGAAAAAAGTGACACACTAACTTCCTTATTTTAGCACATAATTTAATGTTGATTTTTCTTTAGGAAAGAATTAGAAAATAATTTGCATGGAATTAGAAGCCATCGTTATGCGGGACCATAAATTTCATGGAAAATGCTATTTCATCCAAGTTGGTTGACAAAAGGGAGGCTGCCACATCAGAGGACGGCTCGTTTTCTAGCACAACTCAAATTTCATATAGATAAAATCAACGACTCTTCATTCTCCTTAATCATGCTCATTATCATCTTTGGTTGACGGTAGAGTCTCTGTCCTAGGATCATAATTGAACTTTCTATCAAAAGGAGATTTTGTAAATTTATTATTGCACCCAAAATAAGTACTTATTTTTGCATAAAAAGCTGTTTTAATGGAAAATCATGTGACATTTTCTTGAAAAGTAGGTTACAAAAAAAAATGCTTATCTTGTAGAATTTTTCTTAGCTCTTTATAGTATAATACTGATATTTTAAATAGCCGGTCGAATTTCGAATTCAAATAGATTCTATTTAAGCAAAAACATCGATTTCATTCAAAAGCAGACGTCTGTCTGTCCATTATAAGAAACGTGTGAAGAGATAATAACAGATTGGAGCCCAGCATTGACTCGTTTGGAAAGTATGTTGAAAAGAAATTCACACTTTCCACCCTAAATCTACGTGTTTACTCTCATGCAATCTCTAATTTTTATCAAAGTTTCAGCTTTTTCTTAACTTTTCTTAATCGTCATAAAGAGAGTGATGGTGCAATTCCACGATAGAAGATGCATATCCCTCACAAGATATGCTATTTTTATTTCTCTTTTATTTCTTTTTTACTTTTCTTTTTGGTTTCTCAATGTTAATCCAAAACTGAAAATTATTTTTTAATGGTTAAACGACAAGCTATGATCATATCACATGACGACTTTTTGAACCTTCTTTTGTATAACTTTCTTATCACATATTCACGTTAGTTAGCATTATGATATATGTCATCAACAGTTTAGAGTACGTTCTCTTTGCTGTTTTCGGGCCGTTTTCTGTTTTCGATTTTTCAAAATATTGAAAACGCGTTCTCTTTCCCATTTTCGAAACGAGTTTTTGAAAACGGCTGAAAATTTCTTGAAGAAAACAGAAAACAATTTTTTTACGTTTTGACTGTTTTCTTCATAAATCTGCCAAAACTCAAAAAATACGGATTGAGAAATATTTTTTCAAAATGACAAAAAGAACGAGTTTTCAACAATCTCAAAATGGACACCCAAAACCCAAAACACAAAATGAATTCAAAACTCAAAACACAAAATTGAAACACGAAGAGAACGTCCCCTTAATGAAATAATAAATTTATGCTTCCAAAACATCTTTGGATTAGACAATTTTGACGAAAACTAAAAAGAAAAAAATTAATCTTGTGTATTTTACTATTTAACATTATATTTTTGAGAAAATTGTTTGTTAAGGGAAACTATTCCACCTATTTTACAAACTACAGATTTACTATTGCCCTCCTTAAAAAAATTGCCTAAATGCAAATGTAGGATTGATGAATTCAATTGGATCCTGAATGCAAGGAGAACTCGATGGTAGTGGATTGTGAAGGAGATGTCAGTTATTAGATTGTGGTAATTCGGTGGGAACCGTAGGTGTTGGGTATGCGACCAAAGTCCCACATCGGATAAAAATGGGGATGATCATGGATTTATAAGTGTGGAAATATATCTTCATTGGTATGAGGCCTTTTGGGGTAAAGCCCAAAAGCAAATCCATGAGGGCTCTGACCTTAAGTGGACAATATCATACCAATGTGGAGATATGTGTGAGCTCATACTTATAACAAGTGGGATATGTGATATTACATATTCCTAACAGTGGTATCAGAGCCAAACCCCAAAAATTGGCCTTGTGGATGAATCCTTGGAATGCCGAACGAAGGTGGTGCCTCGGTTAGCTCACGATGGGATCCGTTGATGAGCTCTATTGGACAGGCGGTGTGCTCCGGATGCTTCACGTAAGGCGTGTGCCAGAACGCGGTGGAGAGGAGTTGATCTGGATAGAGCAAGCTCTTGGTGAGGAAGATGGACGGATAGATGATCGTTTGAGGGGAGGCTCGGTGGTCCTTTGTTCGAGGGGAGGATTGTTGGGTATGCGACCAAAGTCCCACATCGGATAAAAATGGGGATGATCATGGATTTATAAGTGTGGAAATATATCTTCATTGGTATGAGGCCTTTTGGGGTAAAGCCCAAAAAACAAATCCATGAGGGTCCAGGCCCAAAGTGGACAATATCATACCAATGTGGAGATATGTATGGGTCCATGCTTATAACAAGTGGAATATGTGGTGTTACATATTCCTAACAGTAGGCCAGTGTGTGTGGCTGTCCACAAGGTCAAACTAAAGGTCGGGCTTCATTTACCCATTCACCCATTCTTTCGTTTAGTCATTCAATCCTACGGCTTAATTCCAACCAAATTAAACCCCAATGCTTGGAGCCAAATGATTGGGTCGTGGAGGCCCTAGCGTGAGACGATCCTGGGCAAGGACAAGCACTTTAGCATTTTTCATGTGATATATTTGCCCTGGGTCTCTACCTTCAAGGGGTAGTACAAATTCCCCTTTCGTGTTGGGGCTGCTAGTGTGATGAACGGTAACTTATACGTTAATTTCTATAAAATATAACTACTTTTAAACATAACTAATTCATAAAAATCTTCTTAGGATGGTGTCACAAATGATGTTCATAGAAATGTATTTAATTAAAGAAAAACACGTAAATATTTCATAATCGAATAAAAATATTAAGTCACCGACTTTTCCATAACACGATGTATCTTCATCTACCATCATCCACGTCCCAAATAAATCAAATCAACATGTATGAAGAGAATTTACCCATGAATTTGAAACTCAATAGATATTATCGGTGCATTTCGTTATCAACACGTAGATGGAGTTTCGAAAAAAAAAATCCAATTTCTATAGAATTTTCATAACACGTAGAGCCAGAGAATGATTATTCAAACTATAGTAGTATCGAAACATCGTACCCGAAGGTACCAATTCTTTCATATTTTTAACGAAAAATCATAACTTGAAAACGAAATAACCACTTGCACATCTACCTACTTTGATTTTCCTGAAATATAAAGGAACAAAATGTGTAAAAACATTTCTCCTTCACACCCTTACTATTCCTTTAAGATGTTTTAGATAGAAAATAAGAGTAAATTCGGATTTGAGAAGGGGTGTAATGAAAAAGTGTCGTAGAGAGAAACTAAATGAGAGAGTTATATTATTATTAACTTATTAAATTAAGTCTTTAACTAGGAATTTAAAAAAATTTAAGCCATAAAAAATAATTCTTATTAAAAGTTTTATATAATATTTACATAATGAAAAATAGAGGAAAATGAACTATTCATATGATTTGTAACATATCTCTATGAATGCTCGTTAATAAAACAATTATTCTATCCAATTAACTTGACATAATTGTTTTTAATGTACAAAATGAGGAGTTTTTAACTCGAAAATAATTTTATAAAAATGTTTGCATGGTAATCGAACTTGGGTTACCTATGTGAAATACTATGCGGATGATCATTATGGTAACCCAGTTATTCAATAAATCTTTGTGATCAAATTTACTTAAACTCAATGTCTTGAATTGTTGGACTTTTAAATAACTTATGGTCTAGGCTTTCATTACCTTAAATGGGTCGATTTTCCGTAACTCGTTTCTTAAATGGGCTACATCAACCAACCTAAGAATATAAAATTTCGGGACCTTACATCCTTCACACCTTAAAAAAATTTGTCTTCGAAATTACCTTAAATTAAACAAATAGTGCGGATAACTGACTTTGATTTCTTCTTCTATTTCCCAAGTAGTTTCTTCTACTCCATTGTACTTTGATCAGTTGAATATCTTTGTTCCTTAATTTATGTACTTTTCGATCCAGTATTATAATCAACAATTCCTCATAAGATAAATATTTATGTATTTCTAGAGATTGGTAATTTACCACGTGATCAGAATTATGTACATACTCCATGATCATCAATATATGAAACACGTTGTGAACTATCGATAAATCGGGTGGCAAATCCAATCGATAAGCCACATTTTCGACCCTATCAAGTATTTCGAAAGGTCCGATATAACGAGGTCATAGTTTGCCTTTATTGTCAACCCTAAATACACCATTTATTGGTGCCACCTTTAAAAAGAATTTATATCCAACTTGAAATTTCAAGTCCTTACTTCTAGTAACTGCATAGCTCTTTTGTCTATTTTGAGCTGCCTAGTACGAATCTTATCAAAGGCTTTAACTGTCCTTTCAATGATCTTGAGTCCCGAATTCTCTTTTCTCCGACTTCATACCAATAAACAGGTGATCTGCATCTTCTACCATAGAGAGTTTCATACGGTGTCATTCCAATAGTTGCCTGAAAAATGTTATTATATGAAAATTCCACCAAAGTTAAATACGATTTCCAACTGCCACCCAGATCCAAAACATAGGCCCTTAGCATATCTTTCAAAGTTTAAATGGTTATTTCAGACTCACCATCGGATTGAGGATGATACGCTATACTGAAATTCAATTTCATTCTCATAGCTCCTGGTAAGCTCTTTCAAAACTTGGACGTAAATCTCGAATCTCTATTAGACACAATGGAGACAGGAACATCATGCAATCTTACAATCTCTCTAATGTACAACTGTGCTAACTGATCTAGACTAAATGACATTTTTACCGAAAGAAAATGAGTTGACTTTGTTAGACGATCCACTATTACCCATATAGCATTATGTCTTCTTGCCGACTTTGAAAATCCTACCATAAAGTTCATTGTGATATTCTTCCACTTCCATTCAGGTATGTCTAATGGATTTAACAACCTTATCGATTTTGATGTTCCGCTTTAACTTGTTGACACACTATACATTTTGCTACAAATAGGCCTATACTTTTTTTCATATTCCTCCACCAAAATGTATCTCAAAGATCTCGATACATTTTCGTACCTCCAGGATGTGCGGTGTATAGGGTGAAATGAGCCTTCCAATATCTCATTCCTAAAAACTTCATCCTTAATTACACAAATTCTTCCTTTAAATATCAGTGCCCCGATCCGAAACTATTCCAAAATACTTCCTCTTATCGGTACCAATCTCATTCTTGATCTTCTACAAGAATAGATCTTTACTTTGTGATTCTATAATCCGATCTCTAAGAGCAAGTTGAACTACCCAAGTTGCTAAACGAACAGAGACTTGCTCTGGTGTGATAACCATTTCGATTCACAAATTCTCCAAGTATCTTATGAACTCCATTTAAGTAGTAGGTAACGATGTCAACTGCCCTATTAACTTTTTTCTTAGAGCATCGACAACAACATTAGTCTTACCATGATGGTAATGAATAGTACAATCATAATTATTTACTAGTTCCAACCATCGTCTCTGTTTCATATTCAATTTCTTTTGTGTGAAGAAATATTTATGACTCTTATGATCCGTATAAATGTTATATTTTCCTCCATATAAATAATGACATCATATCTTTAATGCATGAACTACCACCCCAAGTTCTAGATCATGCGTCAGATAATTTTGCTCATATTGCTTCAATTGCCTTGACGCATAGGCAATCACTTTTTCGTGATGTATCAACACACATCCCAAACATTGTTTGGAAGCATCACTATATATAACAAACCCTTCTGAACCTTCGAGTATGGTTAACTCAAGTGCTATAATCAATCGTTGTTTTAACTTCGATAGCTTTGCTTACACTTATCTGTTCATTGAAACTTTACTCATTTTATTGTCAATTGCATCATTGGTCCAACTATTTTGGATAATCCTTTGATAAATCTTCGATAATACCAGGCCAATCGCAGAAAACTTCGAAATTCACCAGTATTAGTCGATGTATTCCAATTTGTTAGTGCGTCCACTTTTATTGGATCTACTACAATTCCTTGGGCAATAACTACATAATCGAGGAATCTAACTCGCTCAAACAAAAATTCGCACTTTTAAATTTGGCGTATAATTTTTCCTTATGCAATATTTCAAAAGCTATTCTAAAATATTCCTCATGTCGATCTTTACTCTTAGAGTATATCAAAATGTCATCAATGAAAACTATGGAAAATCGATCCAAATACAAATGAAATACACAATTCATTAAATCCATAAATATTGTTGGAGAATTTGTGAACCCAAACAACATAATTGTGAACTCGTAATGTCCATCACGAGTTCTGAAAGCCGTCTTGGGTATATCACTAGCCTTAACCTTCAGTTGATGATATGCAGATCGTAAGTCGATCTTGAAAAATACTTAAGCCCCTTTTAATTGATCAAACAAATCCTCGATTCTTGGGAGAGGATACATATTCTTGATGGTCAAATGGTTCAACTCTCGATAGTCGATACACATTCTCATACTTCCATCTTTCTTCATTATGAACAACATTGTACGCCCATAGAGATACATTTGGCCAAATAAAGCCAATGTCTAGTAATTCTTGTAACTAAATTTTCAACTCTTGAAATTCTTTTGGGGCCATTCTGTATGAAGTTTTAGATACTGATGTCGTTCCGAAAACTAGAACTATTGTGAATTTCATTTGTCTATCTAGTGGAATACTATGTAGAACTTTTGGAAACACATCTATAAATTCGTGTAGCACTAGTACATCCTCAATCTTTATTGTCACTTGTTTTTCTCCTAAAATGTTAACTAGAAACCCTTGATATATTTATTTTCTCAACAACGAAGTTTCTGAAAAGACAATTTCATTTCTCTACAACGAATGGTTGTATAATTACATCTCAACCAATCCATGCTCAAAATCACATCAAAGTGTTTCATCTATATCAGACACAAATTAGTTCCTAATGTTTTTCTCTTAATTTCAAGATTCACCGACCTAGCTTACTGATCTGTATTCACTATTCTGCCTGAGAGAATGCTAACTTCTAGTGTACTTTGACTTATTACACATAATATTAAATTTAACAATGAAAGAAGTTAATACAAAAGAATGAGTATCTCCCGAATCAAACAGAATATAAGCAGGTGCATTAGATATCAGTAAAATACCTGCTATTATGTTTGAGTTCTCTTTTACATCCTTTTGAGTCAATGTAAAAGCACGTGTTTTTCCCTTTTTGTTTTGATCAGTGTTATCATCCTTCTTTTGAGTAAATATTGGACAATCCTTAGCAATATGTCATGGCTTACCACATCGAAAATAGACATTTTTCTCATACAATTATTCACCACGATGAGGTTTACCATACTTAGGGCACGGCGCTATTGCAGCTACTATGGCCTTACTGACACTAGATCCAATATTAGCTTTCTTAGTTTGCCATTTACCTTTTCCTTTGTTTGACCATTCCACTTTCTCTTTCCAATTTGTCTTTTATCCTGCTGGCCGTACAATTGACTGTGTTGCTCTGCATTAGCCTTCTGATACCAAATTGTGTGAGCTCGTTCCAGTGTCTCATGGTATGATGTGACATAAGAATATTGCTTAGGTCTAGGTTTAACCCTTACTCGAACCTTCGAGTATTCTTAATTTCTGTGTCAACCAGGTGTAAAGCATATTTTAAGAGTTGGTCGAACTTTCATTCGTCATCGGTCAAGGACATACTACCCTGCTTGAGTTGAAGGAATTCACTCTCCTTGAAATCTCTTAGAGATTGAGGAAAATATTCGTTCATCACTTCGTCCTTGAATGGTTTTCAAGTTAATGCCAACTACTGTTATTGGGTCCTAGTTCAGGACATCGAATCCCACCAGTGACTTGCATTACCGGTAAACATAAACTACGTATACTAGACATTTTGGGCGTCAGTGCAGTCTATGAGTCAAAAAATTCATTCTAACTTTCGAAAGCATTCCTCTATTACAAGTGGATTAGATGCTCTATCAAATGTATGGGTCTTATGTCTTCGAAATAACTCAACTACCAAAACATGAACATGAAGAGTAATAGGAGCTGGTGGTGTAGGTGGAGCTTGATTCTGATTCAGCGTGTCAAGATCTTGAACTGCTTGCAAGAGGTCCCTTTATCAAGTTGTTCTGGTTTGCTCAAAACATTTTCCTTGTAATAAGAAATGGTATTTTTTATTAAATTTGTATACCAATATCAAAATACTTTGAATGAAAGGGTAAAGTGAAGTATTTCATGACTTGATCACATGATTGCTTTTTTTTCTTAGACTTCCTCTTTGATGGCCTCGATTAAGCCACATAAGCAAATGATGTAGAGTGCGGGCCTAGTGTGGTTTCTTAGCTGTCTGTCATGTGGTCAATGATGAAATCTCATAGGATGAGGCGTAACATATTATAAAGTGCAGAATTGTTGAAACATGTGAAAATCATGAGAACTCAACACAAATTTTGAAGCTCATTCTGATTGGAAGACATTAGTATTGTTGTTATTATAGCTAGGGTCTGTGTTTTTCTTTTACATTTAAATTTAAATTAATATTTCCTGTTTAATTCAATTAATAGATTATTTCAATAATATTTATTTTAAATGTTTGTTAATTTGAAGAAAACAATAGTTACATGCATGTACATCTTTTTAAAGCCTTATATGTTAATTTATCAAACAAACTTATTTAAAATGAAATTTCTGTTGCAAAAAAAGTGTGATTAATAATATAATTAATTAGTGGTTAGTTTGCAATCATTACTTTTACATTTAGGACTAGATATATTGTAAGAGTAAGTTATAGGATAGAAGATAACAGTATGTTTGAGGAGTCCAAGGTAAGTTAGAGCATTGAATTGAAGGAAATCTAGTAAGTTATAGGATAGAAGATAACAACAGTGTTATAAAACCTGGACTAGACTGGTCAGTTCAGTCAAAAAACTGTCGAACCGGACCCAAGTCCGGTCCGGTCCGAATCACTCATTTTTATTAATGGACATTTAACCCCTTTAAAAACCATTGAATCGCCAATTTTTAATAAATTTGCAGGCCTATATTTCTTTGAACTATCAGGCCAATGGTTAATGAATACAAACCCCTCATTTCACAC
The DNA here is from genome assembly GCA_019395295.1 of Osmanthus fragrans. Classification (NCBI taxonomy): domain Eukaryota; kingdom Viridiplantae; phylum Streptophyta; class Magnoliopsida; order Lamiales; family Oleaceae; genus Osmanthus; species Osmanthus fragrans. The sequence goes on along the minus strand of CM033354.1, from coordinate 12,351,770 downwards.
GCGATTCCTTGAAAACCCAAAAATCCTTTCGCCTTCTCTCAATCTCCTTTGAAAAACGCAAGATTCGACCCAACTACACTTAAAAGGGGTGATTAGGTGTAAACGTAGAATTAGAATAATAATTAATTAGCAATAAGTCACTAGTTAATTATGTCTATGTGATTAATTCAACCAAGCCAATTTTCCTATGTTTGAATACCACAATCACATAAAACAATAATCAAAGCAGTAAATAAAGCGATAAACAACACGAGAATTGTTCACGGAAAAACCCAACGTGGAAAAAATTTCGGGCTATTTGCTAGTCATAAATCCACTATAAACGTATTGATAAACTTACAGACTATCACTAAAGTTGACGACACAAGTTTTATAATCTCCTGTCTGAAATTTGAAGTAGTCCTCTTGGAATGTGCACACGAACACCAAACCTGACTCTTCACGAACGTTTATCTCTTTCGACGGAATAATGCGGCACCCATATTTATATGTTGGACTGTTTAGGAAATATGGGCCAAGTAAAATTCTCACAAATCAAAAATTAGGTTGCCCGGATAACTATGTCGCTCGAGCGACAGTAGGGAAAATGTCAAGCGATGGATGTACTGTTTCATCCACTCGAGCACAAGTCTGGCGCGTAGCTAACGAAAAATCGAGGAGTTGCCTTCATGTTCCAACATAAAACCCCAAACCCTAAGCTAACCTACGAACTATGAAACTTTACAATTTAGTCCCTAAACTTTATAATTGTTCGAGTTTTCCCTTTTTTCACAAAATCGTCAATACAAAATATAAAACTAACATCCTTGAAGTTCAACCACTCCAAAAAATTCAAATCTTCAATGTCAAGTTTTAATAGATGGAAAAAGTTCACCATTTTTATAGTTGTTTCTTTGTTGGGTTTTAAATGTGATTACATTGATGAATTTGGAGGAAAATGGACAATATATGAAAAATCTGAAACTAGCTTATATACTAGTGACCTCATGGCTGATTCTATGTGAATATTTTTTTCTGTTGCCTTTTTTGGGATGCTCGGTTGAAATTTTCTATAAATGTGTAATCATTAAGCTGGAGACAGCGGCGAATCCAGCATAAAAGTTCAGCTGGAGCGGAAGTTGACTTTGACCGTTGACCGTCGACCGTTGACTATTGACAATCACCCGATTCGACTGATCGTTTATGAAAATTCGATTAAATAATATAAAAAATTATTGAATATATATGTAAATGCACTAAACGCCCCATTTCTGCAAAATATATATATCCAATAATCGTTCCACATTCTGCAAAATGCCCAATTTAATTTTCAATTAGAAAATTCAATTTCAAAATTACAATATCCAATATATCAATTCCAATATTCAATATCCAAAATGCCCAATTTAATTTTCAATTAAAATTGATAAACAATTTCACAATTACAATATCCAATTTCACAACTACAATATCCAATTTCACAATTACAATATCCACTATATCAATTCCAATATCCAATATCACAAAGATAAGTAGATAAACGCACGAGAGCACACGACACATTCTGACATTCACAACTCACAAGTCATCAAGGCAGTCACACGACTCACACAAGTCACAACACAACACATTCAACTGAAAATTGCAAAATTAAATGAAGAATAAAGAAAGAAACTGAACTTACCTCCTAAGTACTCCTCAGTCAAAGTCGTAGCGACTCGCGAAGCAGCCAAGGGGTGATTGGCGAAGATGCGACACGCGAACTGTGAACTCCAACTCTCCAAGTCTCCAGTGAACTCCAACAGCGGCGAATCCAAGTCTCCAAAATCCAACTCCAGCGAACTCCTCCAAGACGTAGCCAGACCGGATGCCAGTGAATCAGCGGTGTCTCCAACTCCACTCTCCATGTCTCCAACCAGTTAATTAAAGTTGGTTTTTGCTTCTGCCTTCGACTTCGAGGCTTCGACTTCAACACTTCATCTGGAATTCTGGAAATTTGGAAGATGAACAGAGGAAGGGTTTGGAGAATCTCGTTCTCTCCCTCAATCGTGGCTTGGGTGGGTTAGCAATTGGGATTTGGGGGGTAATGAAATTGGTTTGGGTTGGGCCGTTGGTGTCACTTGAAATTGGGCCTGGAATTGGAAATTAATCAAATGATATGGGTTATATATTGTTTTTTTAAAACACAGGCAGCCCGCACCAGCAGTCTAGCACTGTGCTCTATGCTTCGTCTTCATCAGCGCTGCTCGCCTGCTCCGGTCTCTCTCTGTCCATGCCAGCCCATCGGCGCTCCACAGCAGTCCAAAATTTCGACAAATCCAGCTAGAGCGACCGCTCTAGCTCGCTGCTAGCTAGATCCGCCCCTGGCTGGAGATTCAATGAATTTATGCTTTGGGTTTTGTTTTATATTCACAAATTTTGAAAACACCCTGCTGAATGTGAATATGTTTTCTAGTTCAGAGAGTATGTTTCTTTTACCCTATAGCTCACAGAGAGGTGATCCTAAATCTAAATGGCCAAACAAACAGATGAATATTTATGCTACCACCAACTGAGAGAAAAAAAAAATCATGTGCTAAGAAGTGTTTGAGTTGAATTTATGTGGAAGTTTTCAGAGGTAATTATTGTCTGCCAAGGAACTGGTATCTATTGGTGATGACAGATGGGGTTTAAGTGTTTAGTTAATTTTGTAGGTCTAATGGCGACAGAGGAGATGGAATTCGACAAAGGGGCCTGATGATTGTGTTAAGGAAAGGTGGAGTGGAGTAAAATGCCAATGAAGCGGAAAAGGGAATGGTTATGATTTTTTAAATTTAGGCTACAAATTGATCTTAGTCACCAAAATAACACAAGGTTAATCTAACTAGTGGAACAAATTGTTGAAATGTTATTATTCAATAAAAATAGCTTACAATATATTTGACAGGAATTGATCCGTTGGTTGAACCACTGACCCGCTACATTGTCTTGGTCAATGTTTGTGTCAGATCTGACAACTATGGATAACAGTATGTTGGATGAGTGCAAAGGAAGTTGGAACACTGAATTGAAGGTTCAAAAAATTTGAAGGACTATATTGAATCTATTAATATATTGGCAGGCTAAATTGTACTCAATTAAAAAGTTTGAGGACCATGGAAGTTAAGCAAGAGTTTTAGGACTCTTTTGAACTTCAAAGCAATGTTATTAAATCCAGACCGGACCGATCGGTTCAACCGGAGAACCCATGAACCGGTACAAAATTCAATTTTTAATTGCTTAAAACTCGGTTGATTCAAAACCGGTTTAACCACTAACTAATGTCCCGGAACAAGATTTTGCGGTTCAGCCGGTTTTTAATTATTATATATAAGCTCCTGTTTGGTACACATTTTTTTTTTTTTTTTGTAATTGGCACAAAACGTCCATACCTTTCAAGTTTATTATGGAAAACGTCCATATCTTTCACTTTTTGGCATAAAACATCCCTACCTTCCACATTTCTTTGCGCTAACGTTCTTTTTACCAATTTTTAGCATAAAATGATCAATATACCCTCATATTTAAAGAAAACAAAAAATTTAAAAATAAATTGTAATTATAGGCCCAAACTTTTTAAAAAGTGTAAACGAGTCCAAATGAATTATTAAAATATTAAAAATAACAAAAAAAAAAAATCTCTCCCCCCTTGTTCTCCTCACCAGAAAAAAATACAGAACTCCATGGATACATAAAAAGTTCCATTGGTTATACATTTCGCCAGCTGATGCATCAGCAAAATCATTTTCACCATGAAAAGGCAAACTTGAGGATCCTGAACCAGTATTTTCATTATCATTAGTACCAATGGAACCATTGACAACGACAGCATAAGAAATGGGTATTGGGCTACTTCTTGAGAAACTTGCAGCAGGTGAAGAAGGGTTACTCGGATGGAACTCATAGTTGGGAATCAAGATTCTTGGCTTATTTTAAGGAAATGGGTTGTTTGGCCTCATGGGATCTAACAAGGGAGTTGAAGGGTTGAAGAAGGGCTATTTGAAGGAAGCCCCAAACAGGCATTTGCTTGGTTGATACAAGGTAGCAAAAGTGCTTCGAGGCAAAAAAAAAAAGAAGCTAATCTCAAAATCTCCTTCTCTCCTTGGTCTTGTATCAATATATAACCCATGATTTTGTAGACAGGGAGAAGGAGAGAAAAAAATGACTAGGATTCAAAGTATGGATCCAGAAAATGCTTCTCCCCTGTATTTTTTTCTAAAGTTTTTTGGATCCTTTCTTTACGGTTCTGTATTTTTTTTTTTACTATTCCGGCCAATTCACCTGTTGGGTGGGTTGTGTAGACAACAATAAGGGCCTCAAGTTAGTACTATGGTCCGGTGGCCCTGGTGGCCGGAAGGTGGTGGTGGACAAGGCGCAGGGTGTGGAAGGAGAAGAAGGGGGAGAGAGTTTTTTTTTTAATAATTTATTTGAACTCGTTTACATTTTTTAAAAAGTTTGGATCTATAGTTACAATTTTTTCTTTATTTTGATTTTGTTTTATTTAAACAGGGGGTATATTAGTTATTTTACGTTAAACATTTGTGAAAATGACGTTCGGCGCAAAGAAAGGTAGAATGTAGGGATGTTTTGTGTCAAAAAATGAAAGGTATGGATATTTTCCACAATAAACTTGAAAGATAAGGATATTTTGTGTCAATTACCCTTTTTCTTTCATTATTATTCTTGTACTATTTTCAACTACACATTTTTCAATAAAATAATATTTTTCATCACACCAATAATTTTTTTCTTATTTTTCAACCACATATTCATCATCCATCACATCAAAAAAATTCATTTTTCCCCAAAAATGACTATCAAACAAGAGCATAAACTACAAACTATTCAACTTCCAACCTACTGTGTGTTTGGTGCACATTTTTGGAGTAAAAATACATTTTTACTGTTGATGTGATGAGGAATATGTGGTTAAAAAATAAGAAAAAGTTATTGATATGATATAAAATATTATTTTTATTGAAAAATATGTGGTTGAAAATGAGTAGAAGAATGAGACCTAATAATTTTTAGGCCCAGTAAGATTATGATGCCTTTTTCGACCCATTTATTTTTAGGCATCATATCTAGTGCTTCAGTTACAAAATTCGGATGTTGGATTTTTACCTTTGGCTATGTTATTGTGTATTACACTAGTATGTGTATTTAGAGCATGTTTGATACATAATCTTATTTTCATTTTCATTCTTCTACTCATTTTAAACCACACATTCTTCAATAAAATAATATTTTCCATCACATCAATAACTTTTCCTTCTTTTTCAATCACATATTCACCATTACATCAACTAGAAAAATAATATTTATAGTTAATTATTCCATTGAGTTAATTAATCATTTTTCTATGTTTCCTTAATTAATAAAAAATTAAAAATTCTTCTAACATTAATTAGCAATATTATATTATTATATAATCTTATTTAGTGTTTGAAAATATTTATTTATCTTTACTTTTTCACTATCTGATTCGACCTCGATTCGACCTTTGACTCTCGACCCTTTTTTCTTTTCCGGGTCGATGACTCAATTGAAGTGCAATGTAAGTTGGAGCACTCAATTAACGTTTCTCGGAAGTTTGAGAACTATATTGAATGTTTCACTAATTTTGCGAGCTTAATTGTGGGTCTTGAAAAGATTGAGTACTCCATTAAAGTACTGCAATATTTGTGGGACTCAATTGAAGTTTCTAGGAAGCATGGGGACTTCATCAAAATGTTTTCGTTAAATTTGTGGGCTTAATTGGGGGTCTTGGAAAGATTGAGGACTCCATTGAACTTATGCAAGAGTTGTGGGACTCGGTTGAAGTGAAATGTAAGTTGGAGCACTCAATTGAAGTTTCTACGAAGTTTGGAGATTACATTGGACGTTTCAATAAATCTGAGGCTTAGTTGTGGGTCTTTAAAACATAAAGGATTTCATTCAAGTTCCTCAAGAGTTGTGGGACTTAGTTGAAGTTTAAAGTAACCTGAAGAATTGAATTAAAAATAGTAACTCTGAGGACTCAACTGAAATTTTCTTGGTGTTTGGGGGCCGCATTGAACGTTCCAATAAATTTGAGGGCTTAATTGTGGGTCTCCAAAATATTGAGGACTCCTTTAAAGACATTTTCATCCTTCAACTATTATAAAACTCCAATTTGGTTATCCAACTATTACTTAAATGCTATTTCATCCTATATCTATTTTGAAACTTTAATTTGGACATCCAACTATAGTTTAGTAGCAAATATTTCCTTCAACTTTTAATTTACTTTGTTTTAGTCATCCAATTATATTTTGAAGGCAATTTCATCCTTTGACTATACCTAAACTTCAATTTGGTCATCATACTATTATTTAAAGACAATTTCATCCCTCAAGGTGTTGAAAGTTCAATTTGGTCATCCAATTATTACTTAGAGTTAATTACATCCTTCAACTTTTACAAAATACGATTTGGTTATCCAACTATTATTTAAAAGCAATTTCATCCTTCAACTATTTAATAACATCAATTTGGTCATTCAAATATAATTTAAAAGCAATTTAATCTTTCATAATTAAGAGGTTAAATATCAGTGTATCACCCACTTCAAAAATAAGAACAAATGTTTCAAATTTCAAAAAACGAATATTTATTAAAATTTATTTACGATGTAATTAATTAATTAAATATATTAAGGTCACATATTGATACAATTTGATCACAAATTAACGATTTAGTTAGTCACATATTATTTTTCGATCACAAATCCAAATGTTTATACGTCATAAATTATTTTACAGTCACAATTAAAAAAAATTTAGGTCACAATTTTTTCATTGGTCACAAATCAAAAAATTATAATTCAAAATTTATTTATCGATCACGATAAAAAATATTACAAGTCACAACTTATTATATAGTCACAAATTATCAAATTATTGTTTACAAATTAACAATTTTTTAAGTCACATTATTTCTTGATCACGATTTATCGTTTTCATTGTCACATATTATTTATTAGTTACAAATTAACCAATTTAATGGTCACAATCAACCAAATAATTTGTGACCATCATCAACACTTACGACCACCATCTCACCACTACATCCAACAGCAATACCACTACCGTTATCGCCAGAACCACCACGCATCATAGAAAAACACAACCACATCGTCGCGCCAAATCTACCACCACCTCGACAGACTCATCAACACCAACATCTCACAGTCACCACCGCAACCATTGCCAATACCACCGTCGTCGCCGCCACACGCACACCCAACCACCACTGCACCATCGTACCCACTACTCCACAACCGTACCCACAGTCGCACACACACCAACACAGTCACGCATCACCACCGTACTTATAAAAGCTCTACATTCCTACCACCACATTGCACACCTCCACCACCACCACAATCGCAAAACTATAACACTATCACACTACTCCACAAACCATACCCACAGCCGCACACACACCACCACAGTCGCGCACCACCACTGCACTTATAAAAGCTCTACATTCCTACCACCGCTTCCGCAATCGCAAACTATGACACTATCACCCCCTCCCCCCTTCCCCCACAGAAGTGCCAATCACCGCACCACTCAAAAACTTAAACAAAAAGGAATAATGGATTTACACCATGCTCAAACCACTAGATTGTCGCTGCTTGTAGAGGCGCAGTCACGATGCGACGATGCACAAAGCTTCTCATCCGTGCATAGAGGTGTCGCGTTGCAGCTGCAAGAAGAAGCGGCTACGCCTCGGATGTCGCGCCTCAACTTCGGATATGCCATCTCGTCGGAAGTAGTGTATTGGTGGTCTCCGGCAAAGGTTTCTAGTGGTTGCGATAAATGGATGGAAGAGAGAGAGAGAAAAAAAAAAGGAAAATGATTAGGGTTTTGGATGAGTGGTTATATATGCATATTAACTTGATTTTGTAATATAATTATTAATATTAAAATTAGGGTTGGACATGGTCCGGTTCGGTTCTGTTCTGAAGAGAATCGAATCGAACCAAAAAATTTCGAGTATTCAATAAATGGAACCGTCGGGTCCAGATATAATTATGGACACATTCGAGTTCGGTTCGGTTCGGTTTCATACCATTATTAAATTTTTTAACATTTATAATAAAAATAACTAATAACACATTTAATCTTAATTTTACAAATTGACGTAGTTCAATTTAATAACATATAAATAACAAGTTGTACAATAAGATTAATTTACAAATGTATACAAATACCAAAAAATATATACTAATACTAAAATATCGGTGATCCATTCCATATCAATAATTCATTTGCTTCAAACGTTTAAATCTACATAAAATAAAGAAATATAAATTAGAAGTTATAGAGATAAAAATACTTTAAAGTATTGTTAATATTTACCAACTATTTGTTAATTTGCTAATTTATTTAGAAAAAGTTAAATAATTTGATTTATATAATATAAAAAAATAAAAAATTTAAAAAGATTCGGTTCTTCGGTTCTTGGTCTAGAACCGATAACCGAATCAAAATTTCGATTGTAGATTCGGGTATCTGTTCGGGTATTTAATTTAAGAAGAGCCGTTTGATTCGGTTCGAGACTTTTGTACAGTCCTAATTAAAAATTTTAATTATAATATGATTTTTGAAGTTGAATCTTAAAACATATAGATGAGTATAATTCCATCGGAAAAAAAAATCCTAAAATATAAAAATAAAAATACAGAAGGTGCTGATATGTAAAGCAAGTCAACTTCATCATATTTCAAATCAACATGAAAGATAATAATTATGATCTAACCGTGACAATGTTGCTCTAACATCATATGTACAAATATGTTACATAGGTATTTTTATCAATTTTATTTTTTATACACAATAAATGAATATTATGTGTAAAAAAGCATGCCCTGTCACTCTATATTCAGTAAAGTTCATTCCATGTTTCTCTGTTTAAAGGTTAACGCCAAATGCATACATGGCATTCATTTGAAAAGGTAAGATATTGGAAAAGAAAAAGCACATTCTACAACAGAACAGCTATTAAAGTTACCAAAATTACACTACTCGTATGTTCAAAAACAAGATGTTTCCTCTTGTTCAGGATTTGTTACTGTCATTTGTTTTAAGTTGAGGGCTTATATATCCAACACTGGTTCCAGTTGAGACAGACGAATCTAGTATTGAACTTGCCAATTGAGTCAGATTTTTTGCATTTGATTTCTGAAGCTCTCGGAAGCAAGCGGCGTAGGAAGTATAGGCTCCAAACTTACTTCACTTCCAGCAGCAAGTCGCCTAACAAGATTCATGACTCTTTTTGAGAGAGAAATAAGTGCAAAAAGTTAAAACATCTCCAATAAATTCTTTATTTTTACAAAGCATATTTTATTATTTGAAAAGTATCTATAAATTTAGAGAGTTAAAATTTTGAAGTACTCCAACAAGTTCTTTATATTTTGACACCTTATTTTTCTACTCTAAAAAAATATTTATTATTTTTCTTTATCTTTTATTTTAACAATTTTTTTAGATTATTTTATTATTTTCCTTCATTGAAAATTGAAACACATTGAATGCATTTAATTATAGAGAGTGAATTTGACTCTCCAACCACTCTCTAAATTAAAATGTTAATTTAAAGAGTCTATTAGAGCATAATTTTAAAGATTGACTATTTAAAATATAGAACATTTCATATTTAAAGAGTTTCTTGGAAATACTCTTAAAGAGAGAACATAATTGCAAATTGATGCCTATGTATAATATAGTGTCCTTAAAACACATTTGTTCTCTCACATAAGTGCTTGAGATTTCGTTTGAATGTTGACTCCAGCGATACAACAAAGAAACTAGTAGAATCTAGTACTTTACTTTCCACGCCTCGAAGATATTGATTAGAACTATTATCAAGACTTTTGACAAGAAGTAGAAAATTTTCGAGCAAACACGAACTTTAAGTTATATGCGAACAAATAAGAATGGAATTTAGTGCACGGAACAAAAAAAATAATTATAATATCAAGCTCTATTATAGGCTCAGCTCCATGAATGGGTTAGTTAAATTCATCAATTAACCAACCATTAATATCTTATTAAAATAACTATAACCACTGGAGTTTCATGAATTTCAAAAGATTGAAAGTCAGTTGGACAAAAAAAAAATAACACATACAAGAAATAAAGAGAAAATGCAGATTCTTCTAAGGGCCCATTTTGATTCGACATTGGTGCGCTTGCACACAAATTTCTTATAGAGAACAAATGTTTATGCTTCGTCCTTATAGAGAAAAAATTGACAAGGTCACGTTTGCAGACCATTCTTATAGAGAAGAAATTTCTCCATAGTTTTGTCCTTACTTTTAACAGATAAACACATAACAATATTTTATGCTATTATCTGCGAAAGTAATGAAATACTTGTTGTCACCTCTTGTTTGTATAAATTTTAAATCACATGCATTACTGTGAATTAAAGAAAATGCTTCTGTATTTCTTTCAATAAATTAAAATGATGACCTTGTCAATTTTGCAATACTTTAGAGTCAATATAAAATCTGAGTATGTAACTCAAGTTAATTAATTCACGTAAAATATCATAATTAACATGTCTTAGTCGACTATGTCACAAATTGAAATACTGAGCAAGCTAAAGAATTATTTTTATTTATTTTTAGCTTGACAACCATTACTTTCAGCTTAAGTAGCCCATCAAATGCATAATCCTTGTCAACAGATATTTCATTTTTAAACAAAATAACTTTGTTTGACTCAAATATTATACGAAAATGGTGCTTGTTCATAAGTGACCTTGACACTAGATTCTTGCAAATTTCGGCACGCTGTTAAGAGTAAACTCTTTCCCGAAAGTCATCTTCAGAATCATCTTGCTTTGACCCTTGATTTCAAATCTTGTTAAATTTTCCATAAACAACTTCCCCACATTCTTAGTAACTTCAAGTGAAATAAACAATTCTTTATCAGGGCACACATGTCTCGTAGCATTCACCACTCTTTTGTGTTGGAATCCACCAAATTTACTTCAGAAATAATGACCTCGAAGCTCATTGAGACACATCATATGCCATGTAATCAACTACATTTACTTTTTTATTATTGTTTTTCTTTGGCAATATACCTCCGAAGATTTATGACATACTTTATCACAATTGGAACATTTCCTCGAAACTTCTTCTTAGAAATTTCACATTTCGATTCCAACTTAGCCTTTTGTCACAAGATAGCTCAAACTTGGGAAATAAAGATAAAATGTGGACTTTCTACGAGGCCAATTTCAATTCGACATTTGTTTAGGGAGGTCGCGTATATCCACTCAAAATTTAGTCACCTTCATACAACTAAAAGCGCCAAATTTTCTAATTATCCTAGATAGACATGGCCTCACTAATATGAAACATTAGTTTCTCCCAGGTTTTACTATAAGGGTCCATTTGATAGAAAGATGAAAAATAGATGACAAATAAAATGTTTAGCAGGGAAGTGATTTGTTTAGAATTTATTTTAGAGGGAATTGTAATTAATGGTGTTTGATTGGTATAATTTTTCACCTAATCCGTTTGGCTTTATTTTTCATGCAAATGATTACTTTTTTGGATAATTTTTATACCATCTGTATTAAAATTTGTTTGGATTGCCAAAAAGTAAAAAAAAAAAAAAAAAAAAATATTTCATAAATTTTTTATGTTCGTTTGGCTTCGTTTTTCATGTAAATTGTCAATTAAATGAATAAAAAATTTTACCATTGAATTTAGAATATGTTTTCATTGTCAAAAAGTAAAAAAAAAAAAAAAAAAAAAAAAAAAACACCCCAACAAGGTGGAAAATAATTTCTCACCAAAATCATAAGAAAATATTTTCTTTCTTTTGTGTTTCAAGGGATTGTACATTAGAAATTGGTGGCAAACATTTTTCATGGCAAATTTGGCTAATCAAATAGTCAAAAGTAGGAACTAGAAAAATATTTTCCTAATTCCATGACAAATTTAAGGAATCAAACAGGCCCTAAGAGATAGTGTTGGAGATAATCTTGTAACCAATTAGATTTCTCGTCCTACATTATCATGTTGTATTATCATTATCATTGTATTGGATTAGTACTATAGCAGAGGCACGTCAAGATTGTAATAATTACCTTGCTCGTAAATTTAGCTCTAAGTGTATTATGATTTTATTTAGGAAAATGTTACATGTACACAATGCCCTACATAATGTCCTACATTCTCCTCACATGAAGGGAGGTGTATGACATTATATAAAGTATGAGGTGTACATGTAGCATAATTATTTTATTTAACATGGTATTAAATTAGGAGAGGAAATTATTCCCGAATCTCACTCATCTACCTAATGGCTGACAACACCCCAACCAGGTCTTCCCTTCTTGTCCAACACCTCTCTCCTCACATCATTTCTCTTAAGGTACAATTTCACTCTTCATTGGTTGGCTACGATTTAAAGAAATTTGTTAATGTATCCAATCTTTGTCCTTCTCCAACTATTTGAATCGAGTGCATCATCCACTTTATACATCCGAAAATATCAACTTCTTCGTTATGCAATTGTGGAATTCTCTCCTCAAAATAATAATATCAATAAAATTAAGTTGAGACAACAAACATTCTGATACATTTATCGATCCCTATATAAGTAATTAAGCAAATACATAGAAACTTGCTAGCCACCTTGCTACTAACAACTATTGTAAATGGCATGACAAGATTCACCATAGCAGAAAGTCAAAGTGAAGTGTCTGTCTTATAGTTTTTCCTAAGGTAATTGGCGCAAAACATCCATACCTTTCACGTTTATTGTGGAAAACATTCATACCTTTCACTTTTTTGCACTGAACGTCTTTTTCACAAATTTTTAACGTAAAATGACCAATATATCCTCATCTTTAAATAGAAGGCAAAAAAAGAAAAAAAAATAGAACAAATTACAATTATAAGCCAAACTTTTTTAAAAAGTACAAATAACCCACTAAACTTCACCTTCTTCCCATACCTCACCCTCACTTTCAAATAAAAAACAAGTTATTTCATTTTTCCCTTCTCTAGCAGTTGAAAATTTTACGCTCATTGGATTGCATTATTCCCATGTTGCTCTCTGCCCCTTTCAAATCAAGATTCAAATTTTACCGGTCATTCTTGTAAATTTCTCTATCTCCAAGAAATTCTTTCAATTTTTTTAGAACTTTTCACTGTATAGAAATGAATCATAACCGTTGAAGTTCAAAGCTTTTCTTCATTGTAGAGAGAGAAAAAGTGAGGTTCGGATTGTGATTGTGGATTTTAGAGAGAGAAAATGAATGTTGGTGGAAGGCATCATCCACTATTCACCACCAGCGGCAGTACTCCGATAACCTTCTAGAATCATCATCTAATAGCCAATGGTTGCAATCTGCTGGTCTTCAACACATGCAGTCATCGAACAATGCAGTTCCTCCACTTCAGGTGCATTTTTTGTAATTTTGCGTTGCCTGTTGACCATTTGTATGTTCAGATCTGAATATATGAATTCTGCAACATAAAATTTATGAATTTTGAATTTTTTTTTTTAAATTAGGATTTTGCTTACTATAATGGAGGGGGTGAGGACTAGAAAATGTATAGAAGCGTGTAAGTGTAGAGGACTTAAAGTAAAAGCGGCGATTTGTTTGCTAAGCCACTAATATGAGGATTGATGAAGGGATTGTGTTATTCTTGGAGCTTCCAGTTCACGTAGCAGTGGAGGGTGGGGTGGAGTGGGAGTGGGGCGGGGCGGGGCGGGGCGGGGTATGGGACGAAGGTGAAGTTTGATGGATTATTTGCACTTTTTGAAAAGTTTAGCCTATAATTACTATTTGTTCTTTTTTTATTTTTTCCTTCTATTTAAATATGAGGGTATATTGGTCATTTTATATTAATTTTTTGTGAAAATGACGTTCAGCGCAAAGAAAATGAAAGGTATGGACGTTTGTGCAAAAAAATAAAAGATATGAATATTTTATATAATAAACGTGAAAGATGTGGATATTTTACGCCAATTACTCTTTTTTCCAAAATTGTGAAATACTTATTCCGAAAATAAGCATTGATAACATGTTAATCGCACACTAGGTGGGGACAAAATGGTCGCTTTCGTCCTTCGTGGATCCATCACATATTTGTCCACGAGGAACTCAAATTACGCATGTGCTCTAAATTTTGCCAAACGCGTAATAACAAATATTATTTTTCACTCCCAACGTGTCATTTCTCAACGCGCACCTGTTGACTCGTACACTTTTCACTCACTCTTCCCTCGCCCCACCTTTACACACATATATATACACCGCAAAGCCGCCATTTCTTCCCAACAAAAACACAAATCTCAATTTTCAATTTCGAACTACAGGAAAGTTTAAGATTTAAGAAAAAAATGGTGAAATCAGTTAATGAAAAGAAGCAGCAATCAATTTTAGACAAGGTGAATGATTCATCATCTTGTAAGTATAAGGGTGTGAGGAAGAGGAAGTGGGGGAAATACGTGTCTGAAATTAGGCTTCCCAACAGTCGTGAAAGAATCTGGTTAGGTTCCTTTGACACGGCGGAAAAGGCAGCGCGTGCATTCGACGCGGCGCTGTTTTGCCTTCGCGGCAGTAACGCCAAGTTCAATTTCCCGGATAATCCGCCGGAGATAGTCAACGGGAGATCGATGACACCGGCAGAAATCCAGGTGGCGGCAGCACAGTTTGCACGATCGGATTCAGAGCGGACCCGGACTGGGCATACGGGTCAGATTGACAGTTCTGATGTACAGTGTACTTCGCTATCGTCCTCTGAGTCTGTTTATTCACCCGGGTCTGACGAGGCGACTCAGTTGGATACTGAAATTACTGATATACCCTTAGACTCAGCTTTCTTAGACCAATTTTTTGGGTATAGATACGGATAATAACATATCGGATTTCGGAATATTTCCGGGATTTGACGAGTTTTTGGCTCTACCGTTGCCTAGCCTCGATAGTTGGCCCGACGATAGTGAAGTTTCCTCTGGGGACTCATTTCTGTGGAACTTTTGACTACAAATTTGCTTCTCATGCTGACTTATTCTCGATTTTTTAGTGGCTATTTTCGATCGAAAATAGTTATTTTGAATGACTTTCAAGTTCGATCAAACATAATATTAGTCTTTGACATCGAATAGTCATTCTTTTGTTTTTATTTTTTTCCTTCCTCTGATTCCGTGGAGGTTCAAAAGTGATGCTAATTTGATGTCAAAGGACTTGTGGATCATGTAAATTTTTACATTCTTCCCTTTATGTAATAAATTTGAATATTTGGTTATTCTTCGGATAATCCCATGAAATTTATATTATTTATATTATCATAAATGGCTTTTTTTTCTACATTTTGATTCATTTGTATAATAATAACAACAACAACAACAACAATACTAATCTCACGTCCGTGTTGCAAAAATTTCAACTGAAAAGTAAGAAAATTTTAAATGAGACAATAAGAATGAAAAATATATCGGTTATGAGCCTCACAAAAAAAATGAAAAGTAAAAACTGGTGGCTGAATATGATTGATAACAGTCAAATTTTTCATTTTTATAAATAATTAATGGGAACAAACAGCGCCAATGTGTGAAAACAAAAATTTAATACATTTATTCTAAGTTAATATTCAATAAATGAGCAATCTACCGAAGAAATAAATTAATTATTTTGATTAAATTAAAATAAGACATTAATGAAATTTTCTTTCCAAAATATTGAGTCTCACTCATTCCATAAAATAGTAATTTTTAAAAAGGTACAAAGGTAAATAAAATAGATTTTTGGTTTTTGGTTGGTCTTATTCTTTAATAGATCAATGCTTCTTTGATTAATTGGATTAGTAGAACACATTGAATCTTTAATATGAAGTATATATTGAACTTTCATTGGTTAAATGAGTACAAATGACTTTAAAATTGAAGAAAATACATTACACATTTAATATCTTCATTAATTTATATATTAACTCCTATGTCAATTAATTAGTGTTGTCTTGATCGATATTATACTGGCTGTATATTTGAAATGATGATTATATTCACAACACATTTTTTTTTAGAATAAATATATCATATTTTAATTAACATTTATTTATTATCATATTTATATTCTTAATTTTTTTTTATCATATTCTTATTTTTTAACAGTTTATTAATTAAAAATCTTGTCTTTAATTAATGTTTTTCATTCAAAAATATTATTAGTGTGTTTTGAAATGAGGGTCAAACATTTAATCGCATTTTTTGCATTATTATTTGTTTTACTTATTTAAAAATATAATGGACAAATGAGTCTTTTTATTTTATCCTAACGAAAAATTTGAAAAGAAACCATAATCAGGAATAATTTATGTTAATTTAAGAATAAGACATAAATGTGATAATGTGTAAAGATTATGAATATTTCATTCAATTTAAATGTAATTTGATTATTAAAATATTTCATTTGACTTTAATTTCAAGGTTTTAAAAAAAATTATCTGTACAAAAGTTAAAAATTATTTTATCTAAATAGTTAAATAAGATTTTAATTAATGATTTTATCTACATTATGTAATTATGATCTTGAAATTCATTTTATTACAAACTCCAAAAGTATGTATAAAGTTCCTATAAATATATTAAACCCTTGTTTACACTCATTATAACGAGAAATTTTGGTAAAATGTACTATAAAATATATATATATTTTTTTTTGGAAAAAATGTATTGTTAAAAAAGAAGAACTTCTTTATTTATGTGTAATATTATTTTATTAAAGATTGTGTGATTAAAATAAGAGAGGGATAGATGTATTAAAATTTTAATCAGTGTCAAACAAGGGCTAAGTAAAACATATTTTAATTTTTGTATTTCGAAAATTTGAAAATTGTATAATTGACTAATGGTAGGAGTTATTAAGTAAATATTGTATTTTATATTTTTAGATGTTTAGGGTGTGTTCGGTATAGATTAAAATCGGATTAAAATTGAAAAACTAATCGTTATTGTTGACTTTTATTAGACGAGTGAGACCCAATAACGATCATATTTTCAATTTTAATTGAATTTTAATTGCTATCAAACGGGTTCTTAATATGTATTATTTTAATTATTAAATAATTTTTAAAATGATTAAAAATTTAAAATAATATTATAAATAAGAACGATTTTTTTACACATAAGCCTTGCTTAAACTCGTAAACTTTGAAGTTTCGACTCCACATTTAATCCCGCTTTACGCTTTTTCGAAGGAGATAAAACATTAAAGCCATCACAGACAATTTAGGTTTGAAACATACGACACATGCTAATTAACCTTTAGCAATAGATTCACAACGTGGAAAAGAGCCTCCATATCTACATGACTACATGCTGCCCTCTTGAAAGAGGGCCCCTCCCCCACCACCCCACGGCTACCTAATTAATACAACATTTATTTACAGTTTCACAAGTCCACATAATTAATGAGTACTAAATAAAATAAAAATAAAAGCGGAATAAGCCAGCTTTAGCCCTCGATTTGTGCCCCTTTTGGGATTTTTATTTTTTTTGATACACAGGTATCCCAACTAAGTCAGACTAATTCATAGACCTCTAGCCACCAGTCCCTCAGCGACTCAAGGAGATAAACCGCGAATTATACTCTTTTTGACTCACAGGTTCCTGCATCGTTTATATTCCTGATCCCAAGAAAGCTCTCTTCACTGTCTTCCAGTTATTGTCTTGTCTTCGAGATAAATCCCCCTTCCACGACTCGTGCCTTTCAGGAATCGAACTCTCAACGCTGAAATTGCAAGCCCACCAATGCAATTGTCCCACCACCTCGGATGTGCCCCGGGCACCTTTTGGGATTCTTGGTTGGAGTTGAGGTCAATTATCCAAAATTTACTGTCCACCTAATAATTCATTAACACATCACTTTAAGTTAACATATTCAAATTTTCTCTGATTGCTTACAAATAGATGAACATTTTCAAAAGATTTTTCAAAATTTAAGAAGTATTTATATACAATGAAGAGCATTTTTAAATTTTAATTTTTTTTCCTTACCTACTTCAACGAGCTCTCTTTCTTTAAATTAATTATTAATTATTCTCATTTTTAATTAAATCAATGATCGATAAAATCAAACATAGTTTGAGTAGTGCAAACATTAGAACATTGATTTGTAACTTATTAAGTCAATCATTATGAAGTACAAATAGAGAGTCAATTTGGTCCACTATTTTAAGAGTATCTTTAAAAATAATATGCTTTCTATTTTAGATAATTAATCATTAAAATTAAGCTTCAATAATCTCTCTATTTAAACTTTTTAAAATAGATGGTGTATTCGACTATTCGAATTTGGAGAGCTAAATCTACCCTCTATTTATGTTTTATAATCATTGAATTGAATAAGTTTCAAATTTCAATGCTACGTTTTTAAAGATTATTCAAATAAAGAATTTGTTGGAGTATATAAAAAATTTTACACTTTAAATTTAAAGATATTCTCTATTACGATCAAGATGGTTTGTATAAATAAAATATATATATTGTCGATGCACTAAAAAGTTAAAATTAATAATTTATTGAAACTTAATTTCAAGGTTTGACTATTTAAAATTGAAATCATCTTACATTAAAAGAGTTTATTAGAGATGCTCTTATGATAATTTTACTAATTCCAGAACTAAGCCGTACTTGCACCATAATTCTCTCCACAAAGGCACAAACTATAAGGTTCCCCTCGAATCGTTGGCATCATCTTTGACCGACATACTATGATCCGAATATATTAAGGTTGATGTTCCGACATCGGTATATTGACCGATATTAATCCTTTTAAATTAAAATTTGTATTTATATCTTGTACAACATCTTTGAAATTTATAAATATAGTCAAGCAATGTAACAGCGTAATTAGTACTTTTTCGCCCAGTACAAGCTCTTCGTTTCATTCTATGAGCCATGTTCAGATGCGTCTTGCCATCCTGAGCATGCACCTCTTAGCATTGGTGAAGAGCAAAATCTATATTATGGATCAAAACCTTAAATTCTAGCTGAAAAAAGAACGCAAAACGAAAGTCTTTTTTTTTTTTTTAGCTCATATAGACAAGGAAGATCATTTTCCTAATTTGATTGTACAAGTAGAACTCGTTCATGCCCGTTTGGCCCCATCAAATTAAAATTCATTTTTCTCTCACTTCTTATCAACAACACATTCTTTAATAAAATAATATTACACGTAAATCTAAAAAAAAAATTCATTCTCTTTTAACCACACATTCTCCAAAAAATTATTATTTCCCTCATGTGTTCGATTCTTTTTTTTTTTTTTGATACCCAGGTGTCCCAGTTTCGCCAGACTAAATCCTGGACCTCGAACCTTTGGTCCATCTCCAGCCCGAGGAGGTAAACCGCGGGATATGTCCTCCATAGTCAGTGTCCGTACACCCTTCTACTTGTTGTCCCAAGAAACCCTCCACCATGAATCTTACAACACCAAGCTGCTCTGCCCAAATATTTTACATCACTTGACTGCTCCTCCCAGGATTCGAACTCCCCACGCTAGGTTGGCAAGCTCTAACACACACGGTCTTTGCCACTTTGGATGTGCCCCGGAGGGCCTCATGTGTTCGATTCTTGGCTCTGCGTTGCACATCCCGAAATTTACCTTCTTCACAGGGTTCCAGGGCAGGGATTGTGGGGGACTCGTGATGAGGCGTTACCCAAAAAAAAAAAAAAAAATTTATTTCCCTTATTAAAATGTGAAATAATGGATCCCAAACAATAATGTGTTTGAAAATGAACGGATTAGTTTTCATCAATTGTGTTCATGAGCGTCAAGTGCAAGAAACTACAATAGTTCTATGTAGGTCGATTAAAAACCACAAGACTTTGTTTGCTCCACTACAGTACTACGACGTAGTTGAGGAAAAAAGTTATTTTATGGACCACGGCCTAACTTAGCCAAAAGTCCAAGGGAAAATAATCTTCTCTCAATTGGAAAGGAAGTAAGAATCAGTGCCTATCTCATTAATTGAAGAAGAAAAATGGATGTGCCTCTGCATAGGAACGAGGTGAGGGGCTGGAGTATTTTCTTATTTCTCCAAATTTATTGCATTCTTCTTTTCTTTTGTTTCTATCATTTTCTATTTTTTTTTTTTTTTTTTTCCTTCTTTTGCACTGTCCATTCGAAAATGAGACTTTGATAGTGATTAGTAGACTAACCTTTTTGACGCTTTAGTGAATCATACAGTGAATTAAGTGTCAATTTTCCTATTTTTGAACTTTTTGTTTTTGTCAAATCACCTCTACGATGGAGTATGTATTCATAAAATAGGAGGGAACAAAAAATCTAATGTCCAATCAACGAAAAAACAACAACTAATTCATGAATCCAAGGGACTTGAGCAAAAATTGAATAGGCAGGCTTCGAGTCCTATAACTCAAGGACTGTGGCTCTAGGGCTCGACATCTAAGGGATTGATGAGTTTTTTTTAAAAAAGATGTTATCTTATAAGTAAAATAAGTCTCTTTTTTCGTGATAAGAGTAGTAACACGTGTTGATGAACTGAAAAAAGAAAAAAGAAAAAAAAAGACAATATGATGTAAATACTTCTTGCTTGTCCTCCTTTTCAGTGGTGGATCCAGCACCGACGGTAGCACCCATCGGTAACAAATCTTTTTTGGTGACAATAGATAAATATTTGTATAATATATCTAGTAATTCATTCTGTTTTTGAACACTTGTTATGCCAAAAGTAATGCAATAGCCTATGGGGAGGGGATTCGAACCTCTGTACCCTCTAGATTATGGAAAGTTTGGCCAGCATTTGATGAATTTTGACAATAAATGTAACTGAATATTATATGTTCATTTTAGCAGTTTTAATGCAATATAAAAGATTCGAATATGTGCTTTTCTTTTGAATTATACAAAACTTGACCTCTACGTCATTTGGTGAATATTGACGTTAAATACAACAAAATTATATATGTTCAGTTTTAGTAAAGCAATTTATATATTTAATTTTTAATATTTTATTGTGATCAACGACCGTCTATATTCACTCAAAATCCTGAATTCGCCACTGCTCCTTTTGTCTTAAAAATAAGTCCCATTTTTGTTAAGCCAACATGTTTAGATTTTTTTGTACATATAAGATAGTTTGACCATTTATAAGCAGGATCCAAACATGCTCTAAGACAAACGGCTAGTGCACTGACCCACAAAAAAATTTATACAATAGCTCATGGTCAAGCATGCAGCCATGTTACAAGCCTTGTAAACTTTCAGTCACATTAATACAAGCCCAAAGATCAGTTAAAAAGAGAGGGGGGGGGGGGGGGGGGGGGGGGGGGATGTAGCCGAGACACCCAAATTAAAATAATATACATTCCATGTCGAATGACCATATAGGGTTAAAGCGCCAGTGATGGGCAATATTACGCATTTTGAAAATAACTTTTGTTGATCCTAAATGACATTTTCTATAGATTTTTCTCATATACCATACTGGTGAGATGCATAACTTTCTCGCAATCAAGGTCGATTTCATTTCAGTATCTATTTTAAATTTGCCCCTTGAATCCCACCATCGATTCAATGCTAATTAAACTTTAATAGATGTCTATCGAAAGTTTAATCTTAATACTTGATAGTTATTTCTTACATATCATACCAAACTAGAGCCAAGTCCAGATGTGTCTGGGTGCTTGGAATGGACGGGCTCAACAAAAACCACTAAACATTAGTAAAGAGTTAAAGCTAAATTATGGAGCACAACCTTAAATCCTTAGCCAAAATAAGAAAGGAAAAAAGAAAAAGCCTTTTTGAATTTGTTAGGTCCAAAGATGTAATTGGCCCATATCCAAAACATGAGTTATTGAGTTGTAATTAAAGTCAAAATAGTTGTGAATTGATAGAATAGGTCATGAAGAAGTCAAAGATGTCAAATATAGACTAACGAGCAAAAATCGCCGTAAAATCACTCGTTGAATGCGCATGGTGCGCTCAAGCGCCCAAAGCAGGAGCATTGCCACTCATTGAGCGCGAGACTGGCACTCGAGCAACGGATTTACTGCTCAGTAGGCGCTTACTTGGTGCTCGTGCGATGATATTATCTAGAGGAGTCTTGTTTGCGATTTTATACAGTCTTTTCAATCCTAAACGACCTCAAACACTACTTATTATTTATACTCAAGTATAGATCTATCCCAAAGTATGTTGAATCATTATTTTATATTAGAGAACATATTATTGAAGATTAATTACACGTCCAAAGTTCTCTTGATTCAACCACAAGATCAAAGTTTCAAAATTCCGAATTCCCAAACACCTTGTAGTATAGGTTGAGCTTAATTTCAGTCAAGAGAAGACCCCTCCAAATATCAAACATTGATTCAATTATTCTCTTGGTTCAACCAAAGATCAAAATACAAAAGATTCATAGATCAAACACCAAAAATCATTTTCTTCTCCAATAAGACTTCATAGTTCTGAAGTTGGGGTGAGACAACTTGGAGTTCTAGTTGTTCTGGAACGAGGTTCGTTCTTGGTGATTTACGCAAAAGGAAAAAGAAATCCAGATTTTAGAAAGTGCAGGTCGCACAATCGAAGAGTTTCTTAGGTGATTTACAAGTTTGGTAGCCAGATTTTACTAAGGTTTAGTTGTGTCTGGATCAACTGTAAGCTATTTTTTTCTTTTGGATTGTTTTGGCAAGGTTTGCTCGGAGATTTTGATCACTGTAAAGATTTTTCAAGTGATTTTCCTTCGTTACTGGTTCTTGGTGTTGATTTTACTTTTACTGCTTTTAATCTATATTAATTGATTAAAACTTAGAGTTTAAATTGATTTTTAAATTTACTCATTTAGAAACAATAAATAAGTAACATGTTGCTTCTTATTGAATTCTGTATTATACACTTCTAGGTATAGTTAGATCTAAATGTTCGATATATATATTTCGATTGGTATTAGAGCTTAATTTTGATCCATGGCCTAATTTTGTGTAGATGAGTCAATCATTTTCTTTCCTCCTTTTTTGACGGTAGTAATTATGCTTATTGAAATGTTAGAATGAGAGTCTTTTTAAAGTCTACAAATGAACATATTTGGGTTAGTGTAGAAAAGGGTTAAGACTGTCTCATCTACATCAGTTGATGGTGTTATTACACCAATAGATATCTCTACTTGGACTAAAAATGAATTAGTCAATTGTAATTGGAATAGTAGAGGTCTCCATACCATATTTATGATTATTTCTCTCAAAAAGTTTAAACGGGTATCTATATGTGAGACTACGAAAAAAGCTTGTGATATATTAAAAATCACACATGAGGGATCGTTAAAAACTCAAAATTGTAGATGTTGACTACTAGGTTTGAAAAAATTAAGATGAAAGATGATGAGTTTTTTGATGAATTCTATGCTAAACTAAATAACATAGTGAATTCTAGTTTCAACATAAGTGAACGAATCCCCGAGGCTAAAATAGTAAGAAAATTTATGAGATCCCTACCTTAGGCCATGTTTGATTACCTTTCTTTTCCATGGAACTAGGAATTTCTTTTCCGTTTTTCTACTTTTTGCTGTTTGATAGCACATATTTTTCATGAAATTGATTTTCTTGTTTTTGCTCACACATGTGCATTTTCTTGATTTTTGAGGAAAATATTTTCCCACCACTTTGGTGGGAAAATAAATTCTAGATTTTTTTTTTTTTTTTTTTTTTGCAATAGGAACAAATTATAGACCCGATGATAAAAAATATTATCATTTTTATTGACAATTTTCATGCAAAACAAAGCCAAACGAATGATATTCGGTATGGTATTTATTTATTTTTTGACAATTGGAATAAATTCTAAACCTAATGGTAAAAAAATTTATCACTTTTATTGACAACTTTCATGCAAAACAAAGCCAAATGGACACCAAACTTTTAACATTTTTCAGGTGAAAAATTATATCAATCAAATACAATTAATTACAATTCTCAATAAAACAAATTTTAGGTAATTCAATTTTCTGTAATTCATTTTTTTTCCACCCAAATTCCACATTTGCAATCAAACGGACCCTTAGAGATTTAGACATAAGGTTACTACTGTTGAAAAAAATAAGGACCTAGATGTAATTAAGATAGAAGAACTTGTAGATTCTCTCCAAACATATGAATTTAGCGTACCCCAGTCTAAGAAAAATAAGTCTATAATCCTAAACACTGTTAAAGAAGAGACTAGTGATCAGACTAATGATAACACCCTAAAGGACGAGGAGTTTTCCTACCTTGCTAGGAAATTTAAGAATTTTTTTAGGAATAATAGAAGATCTACTAAGAGAAATAAGGATGAATATGGTAAATTAAGGAAAGATAAAAGAGAGAAGAGTGATGCTAGAGATACTTGGAAGAGGTTTGTGAGGTGTCATGAGTACAAAGGTTTTAGTCATATTAAATCTTAGTGCCCAAATTATAAGAAAATCCTAGGAAAGACTATGAACGCTACTCTCACTGACAATGAGTCTAGCTTCAACAATCAAAGTGAGAACTTCGATCTTGATGAGGATGGAAGTATATGGCATTTACCTTTATGGTTAAGAGTAAAACTGTAGAAGAGAATGAAAAACTTGAGGATATAGAGCAATCTAACTCTTCAAATGAAGAATTAAGAGATGATTTGATATACAAGAGGCCTTTGACCAATTGTATGTAGAGAGCCTCAAATTGAAGAAAGTCAATAACTCCGCCTTTAAGAAATTACATAATTTTAAGTTAGAACAGGAGAGTTTAGTGATCAAACTCAAGGAGTCAACTAAAAGATTGAATAAGTGAACGGTTGAAAAGGAGTCCTTAGAAATTAGAGTTAAGACTTTTACTAGTGATCTTGAGAAATCTAGTGCCCAACTTTAATCTTTTTCTAGTGGATTTAAGAAACATGACAACATATTAGATTTAAATAAACCGAATAGGAGGGGCTTATGCTTTAATGAAATAATTTCTCATACTGCTTCTTCTTCTAAAAACGAGAGTGTACCTGCCTCTGTTAAGTCTAAGAATGTAAGAGCTTTAGGACAAAGATCTTTTGTGCAATATAGGTTTCCTCAGCCTAATGTTAAAAACTTGAGACCTAGAACTATTCCTAAATTCATTCCCACTTGTCACAACTGTAGTAAGTTAGGTCACATAAGAATTAGGTGCCGCAAGCTCATGATTAAGAACAACAAACAAGATCTCCCTACTCAAATTAGATTCTTGACTAATCAAATGAGTCTCTTGATTGAATTGATGACTCAATTGACTAAGATTACATCTTCTTCTAAGAAGATTTGGGTAAAAAAGAGTTAATTCTCATGTCAAAGTAATATTGTGAATTGTGGAGTCGCTCTTAAAGGTAAAAACATTTGTGTTCCTCATTGAATAGGTTTTTAGGATCATAAATCTACATTGTTCAAGATATTTACATATTCATGCATGTACTCTATTTATTTTTTTATTCTTTTAAAATTAAAAATTTTGAAAAAGAAAAAAAGATGTTTGATATTATAACACTTTTAAAGTGATATCATTGGACATGTTATTTTGTAATCAAGTACTAGTAAAATTAATGAATGGTTAATAAAGTTTTCATTAACTATGTTTAGAATTTATTTGGAGTACTTAGTATAAGTTTCTTCATGTATCATCTACACTACACGCATTAAGCTCTTCAAGTGAGGCTTGATCGCATGTGTGAGATTTGGGATGACGGTGATTGGTATAGTGGGGTGATTTTGAATATGGAATAACCTTTAACTTATTAACCTAAGCTTGTGTATATTCTCCTAGAAGAAAAAAGATTATATATTATTTTCAACTTCAAAAGATTTGAATTTATAGAAAAATTGTGAGATATGTTATACTTTTTTCATAACCTTTATGACTCGAATAATTAAGCATGCTTGGTATCTTAAGACTTGGTGTCCTATAATCATCTGACTTAGGAGTCATCGATCTAAAGTTCATTACAAAGGTCATTTGGTAAGCTTAATGAAGAAAAATCTACACATAAGATAGACAAATTATATATGCTCACAGTTAGGGAGAGAAAGAAAAGTTATATAATGAAAAAAAAAAAATTAAATATGAGCTTTTTGATCAAAATGTTCTAGTAGTACTAGATTTGACTTTCATAATTTGAGAAAATTATTCATTCACTAATGATTTCTTTGCATGTCGTTTCTCACTGATTTAATGTCTTGAGTCTTACTTACAGGAGATTAGAGGCGCTTTTCGCGAGTTAATTCAATCAATGATTATTGAACTTTACCTTAGGTTACTTACTGTTCACCGATCTTTAGAAAGTTACCCATTACTCACTGAAATTTGTTATAGGTTACTCATTGCTCACTTAAATTTGTTATAGGTTACTCATTGCTCACTGAAATTTAAAATATTACTCACTGCTTACTGATCTTTAGAAAACGTTACCCATCAATCACCTATATGTGTTACCTGTAGTAAAATTCAGTGAGCAAAATGTAATTTTGTTCAAAGTTGTAATAAATAATCTTTGTATACAAAATCACGAGTTATTAAGTTGTAATTAAAGTCAAAATAATTGTGAATTGATAGTATAGATCATGAATGAGTTAAAAATGTCAAATATGGACTAAGAAGAAAAAGTCAGCTCATAATTGCAGGCATTCGAGCGTGGGCTTACCGTTTGCTAAGCGCCAACTTGACACTTGAGCAGCAGTATTATCTGGAGAAGTCTCGTTCGCAATTTTACACAGTTTTCCAATTCTAAACCACCTCAAACACTTACTATTATATATACCCAAGCATAGGTCCATCCGAAAGTATGTTGAATCATTATTTTATATTAGAGAACACATTGTTGAAGATCAATTAGACATCCAAAGTTCTCTTTATTTAACCACCAGATCAAAGTTTCATAACTCCAAATTTTCAAACATCTTGTAGTCAATTTCAGTTAAGAGAACATCCTACAAATATCAAAGAACGATTCCATTATTCTCTTTCTTCAACCAAAAATCAAAATAAAAAAGATCAATAAATCATCAAACACCAAAAATCCTTACATTTTCCAATGACCTTTCAAAGTTCTGAAGTTGGGAGAAGACAACTTGGAATTTTAGTTGTTCCAGAATGAGGTTCGTTCTTGGTGATCCACAAGAGAGAAAAGTAGTCCAGAGTTTTGAAAAGTGCAGGTCACACAATCAAGGAGGTTCTTTGGTTATTAATGGGTTGGATAATCAGAGTCTACTAAGTTTTAGCTATATCTGAACCAACTGTAAGTTATCTTTCTAGTGAATCGTTTTGACAGGGTTTGCCCGAAGGTTTTTGATTCCTGTGAACAGTTTTTCAAGAGATTTTCTTTCATTACCAATTCTTGGTGTTGATTTTACTATTACTACTTTTGATCTATATTAATTGATTGAAACCCAGGGTTTAAATTGATTTTAAACTTAATCATCTTGAAATAATAAATACTTTGTTGCTTTTTAGAATTCCGTATTATACACTTCTAGGTATAGTTGGGTCTAAACGATCAATTATATATATATATATATATATATATATATATATATATATATCAAATTGGACAATTTGATTGTCCAATTTCACTGAATACGTTGACAAATCAGACTACTCTTCTAATTTGATTGTGCAGGTTGAAGTTGTAGTAGTCAAAACTTTTATTTGAAATACAATGATAAGTGTCTTTATCGATTGCATTTCCACGAGCATCAAGTGCACAAAATTTCAATAGTTCCATGTAGAGTGAGGAAAAAGTGCAAAATTTTGTTTGCTTCTACAAAACCAAGGCTTTGTTGACAGCAACAACCTATTTAGTGGACCACAACCTAACTTAGAGGGAAAAAAACGTGTTTAACGCTTAAAGTGTCAATTTCCCTATTTTCGTAAATGTATGTGTTCTAATCATTGAGGTAAAAAATACACATACGTGATCTTTTAGTATTCATTGATGTCAAAAATGACAAACGAGCGTCGATTTCCCTATTTGCAAACATGTGTATACTCAATTTTCTATGAGTTTTGGAAATTAAAAATTAGATACAACCACGATTTTTGTTAGAACTTTTAAGGATATGTTTAGAATGTGTGTTAACTATTAAGATCATTTTCAAAATGATCTTTAAAAGTGAAATACTTTCTATTTTAAATAGTTAACCCTTAAAATTATGTTACAATAGACTCTTTATATAAACATTTTCAAATAGAGAGAGTCAAACTTACTCTCTATAATTAAATGCATTCAAAATATTTCAATATTTATTTTTGCAATGTTTGAACTTTGAACTCATAGATCGAATTTATGGTCTTGTGTTGACTTTGAACTCGTAGATCGAATTTATTTATTATTTATGATTATGATTTATTATTTATTGAAAGATCATTGGTCGATTGTACTATAAAATGGTTCAATTAAATGGTTTTATGGTTAAGCGTACCGAGATTTTCTTGCTTCATTTCCTTAATTTTGTGTGTAACCATAAAGGACTAGGATTTCAAAAGAATCTAGTAACAATGAAAATTCCAAAAATTAAAAAAAAAAAAAAAATGGTACATATTCTAATGAATACTTTAAAAATAAAAATAAAAAAATGAATGGACACCTGAATTGGGTTTGTGGGCATTAGGCCTCTAGCAACAATCAGCACTGGAATGGCCGAAATAGCGATGGGATTGAACTAGTCACGGGTTAGACTGTTGTCTAAATGGTCCGAGTGGCCCAAGCCCAGGATATCCTATCCCAATAAAAAAAAATTATTGAAAACAGCCTGGCTCACTTCTAATCGATTCATGGAGGTTGCCCTACCAAAATTTTTGTTAATTAAAAACTCTTATTCCAAATGAATTTTTGACAATTCATTTCTATTTCTAAAAAACCTCATTTTTTGATGTCAAAATGAGACTACATGGAATTCAATTGTCTAGCACGAAAACTCGTCTAACTCGATTTATTAAAAACCGAACATAATATAAAATAATAAGTCGTTGAGGCTACGTACATTCATTTCTTTTCCACATATTTCACAATCTTCGCAACTCAATTAGTATATATTTAAATTATAATGATCCATTTATCATAACTAGGAGAAATGATCTATTAATAACGGTTGCTTAATTTATGCTAAGCAACAATGACATGAAACATTAATTTATTGGTGGATGCATTTATGATTTCATAAATTAATTAAATTTATTGAATTGATGTGCATGTCATTGTTATTTATCACAAGTCATATCTCTTGTTACTATTAAACTCTATTTATAAGTGATTAGTCTTTACATTTGTTTAATGATGTAATTCACAAACAAATCAATGAGATTTTATTTTTTATTATATCATTAAATAATTTAAATTTCCAGAAAATGAAAAACAAAACATAACGGATTAGATTGGCCTAGCCCGCAACATTGACGGGTTCGTGAGTCAATCCGATCCTTA
The DNA here is from genome assembly GCA_019395295.1 of Osmanthus fragrans. Taxonomy (NCBI): domain Eukaryota; kingdom Viridiplantae; phylum Streptophyta; class Magnoliopsida; order Lamiales; family Oleaceae; genus Osmanthus; species Osmanthus fragrans. Next base: position 12,322,295 of record CM033354.1, on the reverse strand, counting down.
AATTTGGAAGACAAGTTCGGACCATACTTTTAGAAAGGTTGCTTCAAAGTTCAAACTTGTAACAGATTTGAATGCTTGTATATTGATCTTAGAAAGATGACTCATTTTGATATTTCTAAATTCGTAGAAATATAGGCCCTCCCTAATTTCAAAACTTAGTCACTCATTAAGGCTCAAATACAAATCTCTTACTTTGGGTTAACACAAACTCATTTACCTTTAGATTTCATATTGGATACCAAATCTTCTTTTCATTCCTGGTTTTGTTCCTTATCTTCTTTGATCCTTCTCCAAAGGTTTTGCAAGGAATTGAAGTTTCATCCTTTAAAAGTTAATGTATTGAATAGAGTTACCCAAATTTCTTATAAGTATGTTATATATTTCTCATGTCTAATTGATGTGAAATTTAATTAGTACATTCTCAATAGGTTTTACATAAAAGAGGACAATTCTCCCAATCAAATCTTTTCAAAATCCAACAATGGTAAAGAGTAATAAGAGCATCTTCAATGTATTCTATGAATTACTATCTAGGTGATAGGAAAACAAAAAAAAAATTAGGTTTAACAAATCCGGAATGTCATCACGGATATACGTGTAGCAAATCCCATATTCTATTGATGTTTGGTAGGTCTGTAAAAGAATTTCATTTTCAGCCATTAAAAGTGCATGCCACTTGGATTCATATAAAATTCAGAACAATTATTCTTATTCTTTTACATTTTTTGGGAAATCAGATTTTAATGGAAGGCGTCAACATCTTTTTCCTGCAAGGTTATATATATATATAGTCTCACTTGTTGGAGTGGACTTCGTCCCACACGTGCAACTCATTGGTGAAGCATGTCCAACATATGTGTAAAAGAAGTACATCCTATGATATTATTCTTATGGGTTATCTGGACAAAACGCTTTTATCTTTCAACATTATTGTGTAAAACATTCATATATTTTTATTTTTTTGATATTTTCATCTTTATTTCTGCCTTTCATTTCGAAAATTATTATTTTTATCAATTTTTCAATTAAAAGTTATTAAATGACGAATATACCCTTCTATTTAAATAAAATAAAAAGATAAGATAAGAAAAATAAATAACTAAGTACAATCATAGTCCCGAATTTTCAAAAAATTACAAATGAGCCACAAATATATAATTAAAATCAAAACTAAAATCTACAGATCCAATGGTCAGCAATATCTGTATAGACCAATACTACCTTTGCAATTACTAGATAGCTGGCCCTTCCGAAATCCTAACGGACAACAAGAACACATCATTGGTCTTGCCACCAATAGTGCCACCGAAGATGTCACCGCCGGTTGCAAGAAATTAAAGAAAAACTTAGACTCTGCAGATGAGTAGAAAGAAGCCGTCTTTTTATACTTTGATTGAGAAAGAAGCACTCTGTCAGTTCGACTGCTCAGCTGCAGTTCACGCCGCTGTATCCTGGGAAGCAAGCGCTCGCAACACTTCGGTGAGGGGGCGAATATTGCTTTAAGGACACTGTGTTTAACACAGGCCTCGGCTCCTCCAAGACATCCATCTTTATTTTCTGTCAGCTGCAATATTGTTTCTACCATATCATTTTCTGTATCGAGTTTATCAGTTTATCTGTATCACATTGTTCTACAATCTTAAAGCAATAATCATTTGGTACTAATATTCTGATTGTGTTTCAGAAATGGAGAATACACCCACCAATAACGTTGTGGCTGTGCCAAGTTCTGAAAATGAAACTGTGACTCAGGCAGTGGCTATGCCAAGTTCCGATGTAGCTCCAGTAACACAGACTGTGGCTAGTATGCCAAGTCTAGTTGCTGGCCCGAGTGGAACTAGGACTGTGGCTCCCATGCCAAGTCTGGCTACTGGTCCAACAGTGACAATCCCGGTTAATCACGGGGAAAAGCCGGAGAAGTTCAATGGTTCGAACTTCAAAAGATGGCAACAAAAAATGCTATTTTACCTCACGACCTTGAATCTGGCAAGGTTCTTAACTGAAAATGCCCCGGTGCTCCAAGAGGGTCAAGGAGACATTCAAGCAATCAGTGCATTGGATGCGTGGAAGCATTCTGATTTCCTGTGCCGAAATTATTTGATGAACGGTTTAGCTGATTCATTGTACAATGTGTACTGCTCAATGAAAACGGCCAGGGAATTATGGGAGTCTTTGGACAAAAAGTACAAAACCGAGGATGCCGGAGCCAAGAAGTTTCTTGTTGGCCGATTTTTGGAATACAAAATGGTGGATTCCAAATCTGTAATCAGCCAAGTACAAGAATTACAAGTGATCTTGCATGAAATTCATTCCGAAGGAATGGTCGTGAGTGAATCCTTCCAAGTGGCTTGCATAATTGAAAAGTTACCTCCTGTATGGAAGGATTTCAAAAATTACTTAAAGCACAAGCGAAAGGAAATGAACGTTGAGGAACTAATTGTTAGACTTCAAATTGAAGAAGACAACAAAAGCTCTGAAAGAGGGTTCACTCCGGTTGTGGCTAAAGCCAATGTTGTGGAGTATGGCCAAAGTTTCAAGACCAATAAGAACAAGCACGGGCCATCTGGTGGCAAAGGGCCCAAGTTGGGGCCAAAAGGGGGAATTTCCAAGAACAAGTTTCAAGGAAAATGCTTCAATTGTGACAAGATCGGTCACAAATCTACGGAGTGCCGGTTGCCGAAGAAGAAAAAAGAAGCAAATGTGGTTGAAGGTGTATATGACATCAACCTTGCAGCTGTCATTTCTGAAGTGAACCTGGTGGGTTCAAATCCGAAAGAATGGTGGATTGACACCGGCGCCACCCGACATGTTTGCTCCGATAAGGAGATGTTTAGTGGGTTTGAAGCAGCGGATGGGGAGAAGTTGAATATGGGAAATTCAGCGACCTCCGAAATAAAGGGCCATGGAAAGGTGGTTCTAAAGATGACTTCAGGGAAAGAGCTGACTCTAAACAACGTGCTTTATGTGCCGGAGATTCGCAAGAATTTGGTTTCCGGTTCGCTGTTAAACAAGCATGGTTTCCGTATGGTGTTTGAGTCGGACAAAGTTATTTTGTCTAAGTCTGGAATGTTTGTAGGAAAGGTTTATGTTAGTGATGGGCTTTTTAAGCTCAATGTAATGGCTATTAAGCCAAAAATCAATAAAATGAATAACTCTTCCGTTTACTTGCTTGAGTCATCCAATTTGTGGCATGGTCGACTAGAACATGTTAATTACGACACGTTGCGTAGACTAATTAACTTAAATTGCATACCTACATTCCAAATTGATAATAAACATAAGTGTGAAACTTGTGTTGAGGCAAAATTGACAAGGTCATCATTTCAATCCGTTGAAAGAAGAACTGAACCTCTCGATTTAATTCGCACCGATGTGTGTGATTTAAAATCCGTACAAACAAGAGGAGGCAACAAATATTTTATTACTTTTATTGACGACAGCACAAAATATTGTCTTGTGTATTTGCTTAAAAGTAAAGACGAAGCTATAGAGAAATTTGTTCTCTATAAAACTGAAATTGAAAATCAACTCAACAAGAAGATCAAAGTGTTGAGGAGTGATAGAGGTGGTGAATATGAATCACCATTTGCTGAATTCTGTGCACAACACGGAATTAAACATGAAACAACAGCACCTTATTCACCACAACAAAATGGTGTTGCTGAACGGAAAAACAGAACATTGAAAGAAATGATGAACGCAATGTTATTAAGTTCTGGGTTACCTCAGAACATGTGGGGGGAAGCTGTGTTATCAGCTAATTACCTTCTAAACAAGGTACCCAGAAAGAAAGAAGAAAAGAGCCCTTACGAACTATTGAAAGGAAGAAAATCTTCCTACAAATACTTACGAGTGTGGGGGTGTCTTGCAAAAGTGGCTGTACCTACACCAAAGAAGGTAAAAATAGGACCAAAAACTGTTGATTGCATATTTATCGGATATGCACATAACAGTAGTGATTATCGGTTTCTTGTGTTTGATTCTAAAATTTCGGATATACACAAAAACACGATAATGGAATCAAGAAATACTTCATTCTTTGAACATGTATTTCCATGTAAGTCCAAAGAAGAAGCAAGCTTTTCTAAACGGACATATGAGACTATGATTGAGAATAATCAAGACAAAGAAGTAGAAGAGGAAGTTGAGGTTGAACCAAGACGTAGCAACAAAGAAAGGACAGAAAAATCTTATGGTCCTGATTTTCTGACCTATATGCTAGAAACTGAACCTCAAAGCTTCAAAGAAGCTATAAACTCTTCAGAAGGACCTCAATGGAAAGAGGCCATTAAAAGTGAAATAGATTCCATACTACAAAACCACACATGGGAGTTGGTTGATCTTCCCCCGGGAAGCAAACCACTAGGCTACAAATGGATTTTCAAAAGGAAAATGAAAGCAGATGGAACTATTGATAAGTACAAGGCCAGACTTGTAATTAAAGGTTATAGGCAACGAGAAGGCCTTGATTACTTTGATACGTACTCTCCGGTGACGAGAATAACATCTATTAGGATGATGCTTGCGATAGCTGCTTTGCGAAATCTTGAAGTACATCAAATGGATGTTAAGACTGCATTCTTGAATGGAGATTTAGATGAAGAAATCTATATGAAACAACCCGAGGGGTTTTCATCTCCAGGGCAGGAAAAGAAAGTCTGTAAATTGGTGAAGTCGTTATATGGTTTGAAGCAAGCACCAAAACAATGGCACGAAAAATTTGACAGTGTCATGATGGAGAGTGGATTTAAAATCAATGAGTGTGACAAATGTGTCTACATTAAAGACACTGAAAATGGTTATGTCATTTTATGTCTTTATGTTGACGATATGCTTATTGTTGGTAGCAATAATAAGATGATTAAATCCACCAAAGATATGTTAAATTCGAGATTTGACATGAAGGATATGGGCTTAGCTGATGTGATTCTTGGAGTTAAAATTTCAAGAACATTAGATAGACTCGTTCTAAGTCAGTCGCATTATGTGGACAAAATTTTGGAAAAATTCAATAATGGTGATACTGGCATGGCTAGAACACCGATAGATACAAGTCAACATCTATCGAAAAATAGAGGCGATGGTATTTCTCAAGTAGAATATTCTAGAATAATCGGAAGTCTTATGTAACTAATGAGTTGTACAAGACCAGATATAGCTTACGCAGTTAGTAAGCTAAGTAGATATACTAGTAATCCAGGGTCTGACCACTGGAAAGGACTAGTAAGAGTACTGAGATACTTGAGATATACTCGTAATTATGGACTGCACTATACCAGATATCCTGCAGTTATTGAAGGATATACTGATGCGAATTGGATATCTGATATCAAAGACTCAAAGTCTACTAGTGGATTTGTGTTCACATTGGGAGGTGCAGCCATATCATGAAAATCCTCTAAACAAACAGTTATTGCGAGGTCTACCATGGAATCTGAGTTTATAGCTCTAGATAAATGTGGTGAAGAGGCTGAATGGCTACGCAATTTCTTAGAAGATATTCCAAGATGGTCGAAACCTGTGCCTGCAATTTGCATACATTGTGATAGTCAATCTGCGATTGGAAGGGCACAAAGCAACATGTACAATGGTAAGTCTAGACACATACGTCGTAGACATAATACCATAAGACAGTTACTCTCAACTGGAGTTATCTCTATTGACTATGTAAAGTCTAAAGATAACATTGCGGATCCGCTAACCAAAGGGTTAAATAGAGAGTTAGTTGCTAAATCATCAAGAGGAATGGGACTAAAGCCTCTAGAAGAATAAGTTATTGTAATGGAAACTCAACCTAGCTGACTGGAGATCCCAAGATCTAGGTTCAATGAGAAAACCTAATTGCAAATACTGAATTGTATCACTGTGGGGGTTATCTCCTGTCCATTCCTGTAATAATAGTGATGCCAGTGGGAAGAGGATAAGCAATAGGCTTTTAATGATTCTTATGCGTCGGAAACCCGAGAGGAGTAATGTGGGTTACTCTTAATTAAGAAATCACCTAAGTGAGAGAGAAGTGGGGCCGCTTCGAAGGGAATTGTGAGGCTCAATTCTTAATAACTCTCACTGAACCAGGCATATGTTCATGGCCACAAAAGAACATAACCATGAGAACTGAATTGTGTTAGGAAGAATCCTGTGTGAGGTACATCATCGTTTACACAAAAGACAGAACAGTTCAAAGACATCACGTCTACTGATCAGCTAGTAAAGCAAATGTATTTTCATAAGGGAAGGTTCAAAGGGTAACACCTACCTATCCTATGCAGGTTTCAACTGTGGAACTTTGTCACCAAGTATTCCGTGTCTTTATTAATTTCCATTCATGTGGGGGATTGTTGGAAATATATTGTTTGGCAAATAGATTTTCACTTGTGTACGTGAAATTAATCCCACATTGAGTAAAAGTTGGGTTTTGAAGAGGAGCCTTTAAAAGGGATTACAATCCCACATTGGTTAGGAATGGAAAAGTGGGAATATATGTGGACTATAAATAGTGCCATCCCACATTGAAAAATGTGGCAAAATGGGAAAAACTTAAATAGTTATCCCACATCGGATAAAAATGAGTTTGTGGACCAATTTATATATGGTTAACAATTTGTAAGGTGTAACCATTTGTTGCATAGAGACTCCTCCGTGGTCTACGCGCCCGCAGGGGGGGTGCAAAACTTGGACCGACTTGGCCTTCGAGCCTTGAACTTGTGTGGGCGCGACCTGCGTACACGAATGTCGGACCGAGTGAGTTGAAAATTGGCCACGAAGTGCAAGCCATATTTTGGAATTTTACTTTTACGTTTTCATTCAAAGTGGTCATTTATTTTGTAACTCCAAAACGTCAGAATTGAAATGGCAGAGTTATGACTGAATTAAAATGGCTGAGTAATGACTGCATTAAGAGGCAAAGGCTCCTCCTTGCCTATATATATGGAACAATCTCCTCAGTTCAGACACACAACAAATACACGAAATCTCTCTGCTTCCTGTCTTCGAATTCCTGCTTCATTCCAGTCGCTTGGTGATTTCCATTCCGGCACTCTGTCAGTTCGACTGCTCAGCTGCAGTTCACGCCGCTGTATCCTGGGAAGCAAGCGCTCGCAACACTTCGGTGAGGGGGCGAATATTGCTTTAAGGACACTGTGTTTAACACAGGCCTCGGCTCCTCCAAGACATCCATCTTTATTTTCTGTCAGCTGCAATATTGTTTCTACCATATCATTTTCTGTATCGAGTTTATCAGTTTATCTGTATCACATTGTTCTACACGTGCTGGGTTAGAGAACCTCTCGCACGAAGTATAGGCGAGGTCTATGCAAGACTCGTGAGATCTCCTAGTGCAGGCGAGGTTTATGCAGCCTCCAACGAGTGTCGTCGAGGTAGCTGCCTGCTGTATCAACCCCTGGTCACTACTAAAAAACATAGCTTTAGGCACGGTTTTTCCATTCCTAAAACCATGATATCCGTTGCTATTACTCTTTATCAACGGAATATTAGCAACCACAATCCGTTGCTATTTTGAGGGTCACTGATAGTGCCGTAAGTAAAGAGTAAACCTTTTACCAACGAATTTTCTGTTGGTCTGTGAATTTTTTACCAACGAAATTTTCGTTGGTAATAATCTTAACCATTACCAACCGACATTTTCGTTGGTAAATGTCTATCATTACAATTGGTAAAAATCAGTGTTGTAAATAGTCGCATAGGTGTGAGGTATGGTAAAAAAAATTATTTATTTATTTATTATTATTTATTTAATAATTATAATTTTTTAACTTTTAGCCAAATGAATTGAAAGGCCCAAAAAATTATTTAATCACTTACTGGACCACAAATTTATTGAGGACGACTTCAAAAACTTTGTTGTGAACTTTCGATGTAGGATAAGAATTATTTTGAAATTGATTAATATTAGTAACGGCAGTTTCTTTGGTAATATGAACTACTCTTTACCCATGAAAAATCTATAGGTGAAAGAGTGATACAACTTTTAGAAAAAAGTTAAATTACGCCACGTACGAAAATGTTGTTGGTAAATGGTACGTATATTAAATAATAACATTAGGCACAGAATATCCGTTGGAGAAGAACTACCCCTTTTATCAACGAAATTGCATCCGTTGGTAATTTTCAGTACGTCACCTACGAAATATCCGTTGGTAAAGAGATATCGTTATACCAACTGACATTTCGTTGCTAATCATCATAGTTGAAAGTGAATTACTTTTACCAACGGATAATCCGTTTCTAATTTTGGTAAGTCACCTACGGAATATCTGTAGGTGAAAGGTCCAAATTTTAAACGGTTACATGAGGCACAGAATATCCGTTGGTAAAGTGACATTGCCGTGACCAACAAAATATCTGTTGCTAATTATCGTAGTTGAAAGTGAATTACTTGTACCAACGGATAATCCGTTTCTAATTACCAACAGATGCAATTCGTTGGTAATTTTCCGTAAGTGAAAGCTGTTTTTTAGTAGTGGGTGTCCGACGAAACTTTTTCAGTTTTCGCTAGAGGCAAATGATTGAATTGAAAACATGTTGCGAACCACCGAAATCAAACTAATCCTACTATAGAGTAATCGTTTGCACTATATCATTTAGTAGGCCTCGAGCGTTGTTTGGTTGGGATCGGTTTCGACTCCAATCCGAAACTAAAATTAAATTAGTCGATTTAAGTGAATTTTCAACCTGAACCAACTAACAGTAACTCTTAGATCAAACTGAACCAAAATAACTAAAATAATTTTTTAGTTTAAGTTGAATTTTAAAAAAAATAAAATTTGTCCAGGTTTTGGGCCACTTAGATTACAAAAACTAATATAACTAAATAACTTTATATTACAAGAATTATTGTTTAACAAATAAAATCATATTAAAAGGGACAGATCAACATAAATTTTCAGAATTTTGTTGTTTTTTTTATGTATTATATAGTCTAACTGTCTGAAGTAGGAAAAAATGCTAAGTATACATAATGAGCTTGTGAAACGAAAATTTCAATATTATTACTTACTGTAAACATCATAGATTGGAGGGAATAAATGAAATAGATATGAGATTATGGCTTATGTTTTGATTTTTATTATTCTTAAAAAAATGTAAATATACAAGAAGAGTCAGTTTAGTTAATCAGTGGTTTGAAGCTTCAAATCATGGATGAACCGACCTACTATGGATTTTTTTTTCTTTTTTTTAAAAAGAACAATTATCTATGTCAAACCAACCTCAACTGGCCTAAGCCGGTTAGATTTGATTGTTTTGGTTGATTTTTCAATTTTTTTGCCTAGGCCTAATCTTTGGCACAACAACTGTTTGTTGAAATGTCCAAGCTAAAATTTGCCTCTAGACACAATTTACTGAAGCATCTATTAGTTCTCATGGAGATAGCTGTGAGAAAAAAAAATATTAGAGAAATTTGGTGCAGCTGGTAATACTAATGTCTTCTATTGGTTCTCAAAACTAGCGATCAAGTTTCGTCGCCATCAGCGCCAAATTCAAGCCAGTCTCAGTAGGGATGAAGAACTACAAACTCAGCCGTGGACTGGCGTTGTGGTACAATTCAGTATGAAAATATTACTGCAGCGAGCTTATGCTTTTCCTGTAGAGTTTTCCTTTGTCCTCAAACTCTAGCATATATGATTTGTTAATACTTGGGGTCCATCTAAAAAGATCAACCTTATTAAAAGGAGTAGTTCAAGACCTTATAAATTGGTCTATGTTTACATCTTTAATCGATGTGAGATTATATCCATTAACATGGTATCAGAGCCCATTAAACTCTAACGAGTGATTTGATCCGATTAAGACTCAAAAAAAAGCATACGGATTTCAAAATTGGTCTGCTCAAACGAGCCACCATCTTGCGAGGGCATGTTAAGAGATATAATTTCACATCGATTAAAAATGAAAATATAGACTAATTTATAAGGTCTTGGGCTACTCATCTTAACAATGTTGACATTTTAAGATGGACCCTAACTCTTAACATGATTCTTCATCACCTTACACTAAAAATGATGCTTCTAATTATAGGTAGAAGAGAAATCGAAAATGGATACGGTGTTCAGAGATTGAAGGAGCGGAGGGAATGAGTGGTTAAGCAATGGAATATTGAAAGGTAATGACGTTTTATATAATAATATTGAAAGGGAGGGATGTTTTGTGCTAATTACCTTATTGTTATTTTTAAGAAACTATATGTATTGAAAAATTTTAAATAAATATTTTAACACAATAATAATTCCAAATAGTAAGAACACAAAACATTTGAAAATTATCCTTTAAAATATATTGATAAATTATTAACTACATCCGATCCGACGCAAGAAAATTTATTTATGGTGCAAGTTGAGTACTAAAAATCACAAAAAATAATCAAATTACATTTGATATATTTGATTGTCATAAAGAAATAAACTAATAGAAAGTAATCACGCTACATACACACCATGTTTTACATAAAGTTTGAAATCATGTGAATTGACAGATATTTTTACATTGATTTTAACTATATATATATATATATATATATATATATATATATATATATATAGCCCCTGTTTGATTTCCATCCCGCAATCCTTTCAACCCGAACCGGCCCGTTCGTGAAAAAAGCCCGCATTATGCGGGTTTCCGGGCCAGGCTAAAAAAAGGGAAAACCCGGACCGCCCGCTAAGCCAGCTCGGTCCGGGTTGGCGGTCCGGGTTTGCTGGTCGGCCCGTTTGGGTCGGCCCATATTTTTTTTTCCAATTTTTTCCCAAAATAGTCATTTAAAAAATAATTTTTTTAATTATAGTAAAACTAAAAATCGATAAAAATTACATAACATTGATTTAATTTCCAATAAATTTTACATGAATGACAAAAAATTACAATTTTGTAAACAATATTTTGCATAACTTGACAAATTAAATAATTTTTAACTATTTATGAATTTATAGTTAAAGTACATCCCAACTAGGTTGGCACATACTTAACTATAATTTTGTGATTTTCGTCTTTACAACTCAAATTCTACTCATCTTGAGTTATATTAAGATTTTTAAAGTCTTGAGCAATATCGTCAACAAACTTTATCTTGCATTCTTCTATCGGCAAAAATTCAGTCTTTCATGCATATGAGAGCTTCTAAAACATCTTCTTTAAGTCTTGATCTTCTTTCATCTAGCACCCTGTTACCTGCACTAAAAGCAGACTCTGAAGCCACTGTTGAAACTGGAACTGTTAGTAGATCTCGGGCCATTTTTGATAATATAGGATATGAACGTTCATTTAACTTCCACCATTGTAAAATATTTAAGTTATCAACCTCATCTTGTGGAATTAAACTGTAGTGATCAAAATTATAATATCTTTCTAATTCAGAAGGTGTAGCATTCTCAGTTGAAGTACACGATGCATTGCGTTTCTTCTTGGCTATTAGAGAAAAGAAAAAAATTTTACCTTTGGAAGTTGTATCAGAACTTACATTAGAAGGAACGTTTTCATTATTACCATATTTCATAAAATAACTATTGTACATTTCACTAATAAAAAATTCTATTTCCCGATTTGAAACACTTATATTGAAAGATAAAGTTTCAGAAAGTTGTTCCACGGCACACTGAACTCCAAAAAGTTTAATACGAGGATCCATTACAGCTGCAACTGGAAAAATCATTGGCATATTTTCGTAATATTTTTGAAATTTCTTCTCCATTGTACAAATAATATCACAGAAAAATGGATCGTCTTTATGACTTGAAAATTGATTAGCAATTTCTACAAATTGTAAAAGTACAAGATTACTTGTTGGATAATAAACTCCTGAACTCATTTTAGTTGCCTTATATAATGGTTTCAAAAATTTCGTGACTTTAAATGCAACTTCCCAATCAAAATCATCTAATTGAAATTGATGTTGTTTTGAATTAACGAAAGCATTAATAGCATTTGTGTAACCAACACACGATTTTAACATAAGATATGTTGAATTCCACCTATTTGGAATATCATCAATAAATTTTCTTCTCCTCAATCCAAGATTTTTACAAATTTTTCCAAATTCTTGTCGTCTAGAATCTGAACAAGAAATGTAGTTAATACCTTCTCTAATTTTATGTATTTGTGGGGTTATTAGTTTTAAACCATCTTGCACTACTAAATTATATATATGACAAACACATCTCATATGAAATAATTTAAAGTCAAATAAGGGAGTAATGGCCATTTTCAAAAGATCAATACATGCATTATTTGCACTAGCATTATCAAAACTAATGCTAAATAATTTGTTGTATACATTAAATTCATTAAAAATCTGTAATAAATTGTCACACAAATTCATTCCATTATGTGGATATTCTAATAAGTGAAAAACAATAATTCTTTTGTGAAGTAACCAATTATTATCAATAAAATGTGCAGTGACACATGCATAGCCATTGTGATTACGTCCAGACCAACAATCAGATGTAAAACACATAATTCCATCAAAGTTATTAAATTCAGTTTTTAAATTTTCAGCCATTGTATGAAATAATTTCAAGATATCTGATCGAGCAGTATTTCTACTTACAGACCGATAAGCAGGTTGAACATATTTTTGCATAAATTCTTCGAAGTATCGATCTTCCGCAAAAGTAAAAGGCATCTCCCTTGTTGCCAAAAATTCAGACATTCCTACTCTCATTCGATTCTGCGAATAAACAAAATTAGAAAAAGTAACCGATCCACTAGTATTAGTAAACGAAGTAATTTGAGCTTGTTTAGGATCAAAATGCCCTTTTTCATTCATATGTTTGTCTTTGTGTCTTCGTAATGTGCCCGTGCCTTGACCTTTTACCCATACATAACCCTTTCCGCAAATAGTGCATACTGCTTTTTTGTTTGGTTCATCTACTGTAAAGATTTCCCAAACATCAGATGTCTGTTTTTTTCTCCTTGGCTATTGAGAAGATCCAATATTTGGATCGTTATTATTATCTAAATTTATTGGAGAACTACTATCATGAAAATTGATATTTTTTGAAGAAAAATCACGAGAATCCATAACACTTTAACAAATATTTTTGCAACAATAATAAGATGAAAAGAAAACACAAAATACTAAATATTAAAAATACTTATTGAAATATTAAGAGAGATTGAGAAAGAGAAAATAGAGTTTCCAATTTTCGCACAAAAATCACAAGATTGAAGATGCAAATGAAGTTGAAAAATTTCCAATTTATAGAAAAAAAAAAAAAAAAATATTACCGTTGAAAAAAAAAAAAAAAAAATTAATAAAAAATTCGCCAACGGTCACAGTGACCGTTGGCAACCTGCAGCAAATTTTTGAAATTTTTTTTTTTTTTTTTTTTTTACCGGGTCAGCGGTTAACCGCCGGCCCGGACCGATTTTTTCAATTTTAAGGCCCATGAACCGGCCCACTCGGTTCGCGGGCCGGTTCGCCTCCGTACGGGCCTGAACGGCCCGTCCGTCTTGACACCACTAGAAGAGCCGGTGGGTACAATTGCACCCACTGAGTCTTTATTTTTTTGATATTTACAAAGTAGTCCTCATAATTTTAAAATTTTAACCCTATAATTTTTACATAATTTCATTTTGTTCTCACTCAATCATGTTTCAGGGTCTGTCCCGTCGTTCGAAAACACCAAGGATAATATAGTAATTCTCCACGGAACAGCTCGACTTTGTGAATGAGAATACAGCGGCGGCACCATGAATCAATTTCCGGTATGGGACCCACTACAAGTGGTCCAAAAATGCAATAAACATCAAATCAAATCAGTTGGTCCCACAATAATTTCACGCCTTCGATCATTTGACACGAAACCCAATGTGGAAGGAAACCCATTCTGGGGGGATGTTAATTAGTTTATTTGCACAAATGGTCCCTAATGTATGACCCTAATGTAAAATCAGGATCTCTCTTTTTAAACTTGGCATTGACATTCCCATATGAATTTTTAAGTGAGAAAATAGTCTTTGCTGTCACTTGCCATCTAGATAACCATTAAAAATTTTATTTTTATCAAAAAGACTCTTATACCTTAAATTTAGTTAAACCCTTGTTTGGTAGTGATTTTAATATAGATTTTTAATCTAAGTCAAAATTAACAATAACTTTTAAAATCATATTTCATGGGATCCATAATTTTTCGATCATACATTTCATCAAATTTCATCAAAATCTATTCAAATTTTGATTTTAATTCCCACCAAATAAAGACTAAATAAGTTAGAAATTAAATAAAAGAAAGAAAAAGAAAAAGAAAAAGTAGAAAAAAAATATTTTTCATCTTTCACCCCATTCAACACCCTCCCTCCCTTCCATTGCCATCGTCATCACTTTTTCGTCAGTATCATCACCTCTAAAACTGTTGTAAAACATTGTTTTCAATTACATTTTCATGTTCTCACTTTTTTTCTTCATCTTTCATATGCGTATTTTAATAGTTCCGTAAATGTTATAAATCAAGAAAATGATTAAAAAAACAAAAAGAACGCCACATTTTCACGCATAGGTAAAAGACACAAAAGCTCTAACAAACTTTAGATGAGCATTCTAGTTGCAAAAAGAAAAAGGCGAGCTCCTGTTCTAGAAATAAATAATTTTCAATATAAAATAGAAATGTTGGGAAAAGAAAGAGAAAATAGAGAATTTTGAACTCTTTTCTAACTCTTTCTCAAAAGTATATCATTTTTTTCTTTTATTTTTTCAGTTTCAAATTTGAAGGAAAATTCTAATCTGAATGATTTTTGCGGTTGGGCGCAACGCAATTTTGCATTTGTTAGTTCCAACATAAAATTAATGATGTTGAGAAATTCATTACTTTTTAGGAAGGTTAGTTTGATCGGTATGATGATGCAATTGTTGTGGAGGGATGGTAATGATGCTGATAACGGCTATGGAAGGGAAGGAGGGGGATTTTGTGGTTTGGACTAGGCAGTGAGAGTGGGTCTAAGTATTAAGTGGGGCGGGATGGACTATCGGAGAAGATGCATGTAGTCGACAATTTTTTTTTTTTTTTTGTAGCATTCAACTAGACCACCCGTGACAGAAAAAAGATCATTTTCATTTGTATAGGAATGACAATGCCATTGATTGAAATGATAGAGCTTGATTCTTAGGGGGGGGGGGTCATACATTAAGGACCATTTGGCAAATAAGTCGACATTAATTATTGGAATCTTGCCTGAGTCATGTAACGGCAATATGGTCCCTTACGTGGATTGGGTCCCAATCATTGGACATGGACGTTACTTTAAATATTGTCCACTGACAAATGACATTTTAAAATATGGGTTTGGAATCCGATTTATAATAGGAATAAAAGTGGTTCAATTGCATGAAATCATCAAAACTATGGGCATAGGCTTCTGACAATTCCATCAAACATAAATTGGAAAGCCTCAAAAAGTGCCCTTTAAAGACTCAGGTGAGAGTATCCAATTCTTACAACAATATTTTGCAATCTTAGCCATGTTAGACAATGGGTCGAACTGGATCTCGAGATCGATAATCTCCGGCAATAGATTTAGGCTAAAGAAATATGATTATGGCGGAGTCGGATTAGGCATTGTTGTTGCTCTTGATAACTCTCGTGAGGGTAGTGTAGCCTTGTGTAGCTGGAACTTGAATCGGTCCCACCTGGTTTCGGTCAATTCACCCGGGAATTCGTCGAGATTTAGGGGTGCTTTTGACGAAATGGAGATGGACAATAATTTCGAGGAGGATTACACTATTGTGACTTGTCATGGTCCGAACAAGTCCTATACTAAGGTGTATTTTGATGGAGATGAACATGGTAGAAGAGGTGATGACCGAACCCCATTCAGAATACACCACAATAATACAAAGACTAAAAGGGGAAGCGTTTTCGACATATCTCCGGCAAGATCCATAGAAACTGCCGGATTCCCGGCTTCAGATTTTCTCAGTTCATGCCATATGTGCCAGAAGAAACTCCAAGGCAAAGATATATACATGTACAGGTAATTTTTTATACGCATTTAACTTATTTTTCTTTGTTATTCTTGAGAGTCGAGTCCAGTGTATCAAACATACTTCGAAAAATATTGACGATCCATTTGAACATGATTTGCAGGGGTGAGAAAGGATTCTGCAGCACAGAATGTAGACACAGACAAATAGTGATGGATGAGCGCAAAGAAAAGAAGTGCAGTTCTGAAGTTTCAAGATCTGCTGATCTTTCAAACTCACCTTATACAAATGATAACATCTTTTCAACTGGAATTCTGGCAATCTAGGCTAAATAAATTGCTTGCAGATTATCTAGCCATAATATATAGATATAGTATTATATTTTTTTTTTCTTTTTAACCAAAATTTTGTGGAATTTTATGCTTAAATAAGATATAAAGTTTTGTCTTTAATGATCAGCTCTTGGTTGTTGGGGACAGTGTATCAGCATCTGACCAACTTTGATGATCAGCTCTTGAGTCTATGAAGCATAAATCTTGCAGATGAAAAGAGAAGAAATGTTATTCTCCTCACTTTCCCTGCACAAACAGAGAGACACACAAATAAAATCCTTACAAAAAAAGCAAATAAGACTTGCTTTCATGGAAAATAACTTCGATAGAAAGAAGTAAATTACAAACTCGCATGCGCTATAGAAATGAGTTTTCTCGTTGCAATACAGATCATAAGCACAGTGAATCTGTACTCTTTTCTTATGAAAATTGAGGTTCAAAACTAATACAAATTTTAATTTAGGGCGAAATGGTAAATATGGAAAGTACCGGGTTCAAACTACAGAGTGTTTGTAGGGCAAGAACAATGAATCATTTTGAAAAATATGGGCATTTGTTATGAAAAGATGTGTGTTAAGAAAAGAGACGACACTTCGAAAAAGGCATCCTCTTTGGTTCAAAGTTCAAACCCTCCACAGACCACAAGTCCCCTTGCGGCACGAAATGCCAAACTAGGGTTATAAGAGTCATGTGACTTTTATAGTTTTATCTTCAAATTCGAGATACGAACTTTTTGATTTTCTCTAATTTACTTTCACCTTTAATAGGCTAATTTTAGCAAATTAAGTGGCGGAGCTAGAACATTTTATTTGGATGGACACAAATTATATGGCAAGAATAATTATAAATAATAGAAAATAGTAACACTATATCATTATAATTATTCTTCACGTGTTTTCATATTTTGAAAATATTGTATAATTACATTATCATCAATTTTCGTTAAATATATCCTTCTTATCATGTATAAGTAAACTATCATTTAACTATTAATCTCCAATTCAATTGCGCAGTCGAATCTTGACAAAATTTATTACAGAATATGCCCTCTCAACAATAGCAATAGCAAAGAGAATAATCAATGCCAATGTCATAAGTCTATAAAGCAGTGGATACATTTCCTTTTTCTTCGTCACAACTAACTTCTTTGCAAGATCACTAAGACCATGTAATCCTCCAAAGTTTTCATCCGTGCACATATCAAATATAAAAGTTTCAAGTTGATTATGAAGTGCAGGATGATCTATTAGTGAAAAATAGTCAGAATAAATACTCATAAAGTTGAATTAATTTGTTCTTGTCGAAAGCAGAAAACGAATAACCTGGACACAAACATGCTATGCAAAGGCACAATTCACTGTTTACATTGAAAAAAACGATCATTCAACTCTTGAACATGCATATCAATGATGGCATAAAAGTAATCCACACGTAATGATGTAAATTTTCAATAGATGAGGAGAATTAGAAGATGCCATGCAACAACTCACCTATTGTCGATGGTCGACCATCGATTGGAATCGAATTTGCAAGATATACTACCCAAAAAAAAAAAAAAAAGCTTTCCAGCTACCACAAAAAAAAAAAATTGGTCATTAAAAGCAAAATTTTGGTTGCTAAAGATAATCAACGACCAAAACTGTATGGTCACTAATTCACTGTCAGTGAAAGTATTTTTAGCGACCAATTTTTTTGGTCACTAATTCTATAGCATTCAACAACCAATGTTTGGTGGGTAGTGGTCTCGATTTGGTGGCTGATAATAGCAAAAATTTGGATTGTATGTACCCTTTTGCAACCAAGAGTTTGGTTGGTAATGGTGTAGGTCAATGAAGACGTACAATTTTTATTGCAGAAAATACCCCATCAAGAGTAGCAGTAGCAGTAGCAACGGAAATAATCAATGTCAATGTCATAAGTCTATATAGAAGTGGATACATTTCATTTTTTTCATCACGACTAACTTCTTTGCAAAATCACTAAAACCCTGTAATCCTCCAAAGTTTTCATCCGTGCACATATCAAATATACAAGTTTCAAGTTGATTATCAAGTGCAAAAATGTCTGTTAGTGAAATATCTTCAAGATAAATACTCACCAAATCGAACTAATTTGTTCTTGTCGAAAGCAGAAAACGAATAATTTGGACACAAACATGCTATGCAAATGCACAATTCACTGTTTATCTCAGAAAAAAAAAAAGATCATTAAACTCTTGAATTTGTATATCAATGAAAGCATAAAAGTAATCTACACGTAAGTGATGTAAATTTTCAATAGAAGAGGAGAACTAGAAGATGCCGGAGAAAGAGCAACAAACTCGCATGTGGTTGATGGTGGACTGTTGATTGGAATCGAATTTGCAAGATATTTGAGAATGAGAGAAGAGGGGTGAGTAGGGTTTTAAACTTTTCCAAATTGTAATGGGAGAAAAATGTTGTGTCCATCTCGTTAATGGATTCTTTTTTTTTTTTTTAGTTAATTTAAAAAATAAAAATAAAAAATTTGGGTGGCCACTGTCCCCCCTTGTCCATATGTGTCTCCGCCTCATATATCTCTTCATGGAGGATAAAGTGTTCGACATTGGAACTATAAAAATTGATTTATAGGTCTTGTTTGGTAAAAATGATAAATGAACAATGTCAATAAAACAAATAATATAATGGACATATGAATCCAGAATGCCATTTCTATGAGGACTAATCCATCTAATTATGATTTAACAAATCCTAGCTTCTATTTGAAGAAAACAAAGTGAAATGGCAATGGTTTACTAAAACTAAAATTAACTAAGAAACTAATTAAAAATGCAAAAATTAACAATTTGGGTTTTTTTTACTTGTGTGTGAAAAGTGCTAAGTTCACAACTTTCCCAAGGGTTTGTCACTTGCTGATGCTTTCATCAAGAGTTCTACTTGCTCTTTTAAGATACAAAATAAGCCACAACTTCAAAAGAAGCTTATTATCCCATCAGTGTTCAATTCTTTGCTTATTAATATTACACAATTTGTGCCATTGGCGTGCATCCAGTAGGAATTGAACCTACGAATTCTCCAATTATAAGTTGGGCACTTTAACCATAAACCGGTTAGTGGTACAAACAACAAACCATTATATCACAACATATAGCTAACAATTCAACCATGACACAGATCAATAGATTTCGAAAAAATCACGCAGAACAAAGAATTTACACAGAATGCACCTTCATAAATATGAACTAACATATGCACAAAATGACACTATACTAATGGATTGTAATTCATACAGGGCATACACAAAGTAAAATAATTACTAGCAAATGAAAAATAACATATTACATAATATTAGAATTAACGATATATAGATAAACAATATCAATCCGACCGCAATCGTATCAGAGGTTGTAACATATTATGTAGAATAATTTTTTAGGATTTATATTCATAACTGATAAGTGCGTTTTGATCACTAATTTAGGTTACAAAACATGGACAATTGTGAATATATAGTGAAATATGGCTTAATTCGATACAAATTGTGTTTGTAGGGTTACATTGATGGATGGAATGAAAAGTTTGCGAAAATGAGTGAAGAATGACCAAAACGAAAGAAAATGAAAGTTCAGGGATCAAAGTGCAATTATCTAAAAGTTGTACTGAATGGTGAATCTAGTAGAAAACGAGCTAAGTTACTAAGGGCCTGTTTGATAGGCCTAAGTTTTCCGTGGAAGGTGGAAAACATTTTCCTACTTTTTACTATTCACCTGTTTGATTGCACTAATTTTCCAGGGAAAACGTTTTCCAACGTTTTCCAAGGTACAAGCGGTTGATGCACAAAAGCTAGAAAACGTTTTTTCACCATAGTGGTGGGAAAACGTTTTCCATCTTTTTGATAAATTTTTTTTTTTTTTAAGCAATTGGAACACATTCCAAAGTCAATGATAAAAAAATTTATCCATTTAATTGACAATTTGAGTAAAAAACAAAGCCAAACAAAAAATTTGTCAGTGAAAAATTATACAAATCAAACACCATTAATTACAATTCCCTGTAAAATGTTTTCTAGGCAATTCAATTCCTTGCCATTCATTTTCTTTCCACCCGTTTTCCACCCTTACAATCAAACAGACCCTAATTGTTGATATCATGAGATGCTTTGAGGAAGAGAATCAAGAAATGAGGCCAAGATGTGACAGGATAAATTTTGAGGACCAAGATGAACACAATGGAAGTTTTGATCTTCCGTGCGGTCGCATGAAAGGCTGGAGGGATTTCAGACGGACATTTCAGCTCTTCTATGCAATCGCATATATTTACACTATGCGGTCGCACAGTGTATTCCGAGCGCGAAATTTATGATTTTCTTTTCTGATCAAATCTCTTAAGGAAACAAATCTTAACCTCCTTTAAAAGCAAAAACACCTCCAAAAACTAGGGTGATGCATTCTAACACAAAAACAAGACTTGAAGAGCAACAAGGAAGAAGATAAGAAGAAGATTTTCATCCCAAAATTCAAGATTTCAAGATTTTAATTCAAGAATAGGATGATGTCTTCTCCTAAATACTTTTGTTGTTCTTTTTTTTGTTCATGCTAGGCTAGATTTTTATTATACTAGGAGAACGATGACCCTTGCAATGTGAACTTTTAATTCCTTGTTTTGCAATTTTGACATCAAAATATAAATATTGGATTTTGAATGATTTATATGTAATTTAATTTCTCCATAATTATGTATACATGATTGTCTGAGTTTGATGATTTATTTCATGCATTCAAAAGAATAGAAATAAATTTGACAATGTATAAATCATCGTAGGGTCCGATAGGGGATAGAAATATTCCGTTACGCTCTACATGAATCTTTAAAGTATTTACAAAACTTCATGCATTCTTGTATATTTGCATATAGTCAAATAGTATGCGAGAATGTGTTCAATACTACTCGAGAGAGATTATTGAATAGGTTAGGAACATTGATCCTACAATTAATTCATCGTGTTGTCAATTTGCAAAATTAGGGTTAAAAGTGAACTTGCTTGGTGATTCGCGATCATAGTGCACTTTTTATATATTAACTTTGTAAAACTTTGCATTCAAATTTTATATTACATTATAGTATAATCCACATATAATTTAGTCAATTCATTCGTAATAACATTCATAACTTAGTTCGGTTATAATTTAGTACAAAACACATCAAACATATCTAGTTTCGGTTAAGGTCGAGATAATTAATATTGAACTACTCAATCTCTGTGAGATCGACAATCCGGACTCTAAAAGTCCACTTTATTACTTGTAACGAACCGTATACTGGCGGTGATTTTTTTTAAATCAAATGTATTTTTGTGAACAAGTTTTTGACATTTTGATTATAAAAGTTGATTGAATGATTATAAAAATAACAACTTTAAATTATTACTTATTCTTGAAATAAATATTGTTGACCACCGATCTTCAATCTCATATAAAATGTACTTAGTGGTATCCCTAAGCATCTCGCAGTTCGGTATTACTGTTTCAATTCAATCTTCAACTCGAGCTCGGTCAATTACCACCGTTATCCAGGGAAACATCATGATTACAGACCTTTAATACCCTATCCAATCAAATTAGATACACTTGGAAGGGAAAGACGGCAACACTGCCCTCATCGTCCAATAAGCTACTTTGGAAACTAATCCTCATGCAAGTCATGATTACCTGATAAAAACATAATTATGAAGATTTGATGGAGACCGACCTCGATGGCCAATCATAACAAATAACTGCAGCACACAGATATAAGCTCGACATAATGTTTGAAGTGATTGATTAGACATATTTCTTATCATTTTTAGCTCAATCTCCTATAAAAGGGTCGATTTCCCTTGCTAGAAAGGGACATGAGCTCAACGTCTCAAGTATCTTACTACCACTAAACTTGTAATCCTCAAATTATAAGGATTAATACAAATACATTACCATTTTTATAAAAGTTAGCTCAAATCAAATATTTGCATTTTTTTAACGTCAACAGTTTGTAGGGGTGTCAACTAGTCGGGTCGGGCCGGATCGCGAGCCGAAATTCAAGGGTCGAGCTCAACTAATCGGGCTCTTTACAGGCCCGAGCCGAGTAAAAGCTCGCTGGAAAAAATGTGCTCGGCTCGAGCAAAGGAGCAGACCCATTTTTTTTTTTTTTTTATATGTCTAGTTGCTTGTTGAGGCAGCTTTATTTTTTAAAATTTTTTTGTCACGGGGCAGGCTCGGCCCGAGCCGCTAGCCGAGCCCGACTCGGGCTTTTCATGGGCCGAGCCCAAGCGGCTTAAGCCGACGAACCTTTTTGCCACCACTAACAGTTTGGGGCTAGAAGGAGGGCCGCAATTGTGAAAAACATCTTTTCCCACAAAAAGCTAAAATAATGAGTCACAACCCCACCTCGAAGAGTGAATCCCACACTCGTCCCAACGAAACCAATACCCCACACAATTTCCAAGAAGACAAGACCAAACTAATATGGATATCACTCAAATAATCGTTATGAGGGAAGCTATTGAAAGACTGACCAACACAATCAGCAGGTTGGAAAGAAATCAGGCTCCAACTTCTCTACCCGATACCGAGGTGGGATCTCCATCTAAAAGAAAAACAAGAAGACTTCCTACTAGAAAATCCCTTTACTTTTCCATAGGAGAGTCTTCCAGAAGCCACACTGACGAAGTAAGGAGTCCGCCACTAAGGAGAGAAGCCACTACCAAAAGAACTGGTAGCGTGTTTAGCAGATTGGGCTCCCAACACTCGTTGACACCTTGGATGAAGCACACCAGATTTGACCTAAAGCACCCATTGGAACCGGAAGGACCTGAAATAAATGCTTTGAAAATGCGTATTGCCGACCTGGAGGCAAAAGGCAAGGGAGTATCTGAGGAATATTTTATCAAACATCATTTCTCCTTTTTCGTAGGACACATCCTCGTCGAACCCCTACTTGAGAAACTCAAGATGTCACAACTAACTGGGTACAAAGGAAAAGGAGATCTCACCAGCCACTTGGACAAATACACCTCATGGATGGAGCTAAAAGGCGCAGGTGATGCCATCATGTGCCAAGCTTTCTCAATGACATGGGAGATAAAGCACAAAAGCGGTTCAGAAGGTTGCATCAAAGGTCAATAAAAAACTGAAGCGACCTGACCACAACCTTTCTCGCTCAATTTATGGGCTCCAAGGCCAGGACAACGCCTAAGGAAAGATTGGTAAGCATCAAACAAGGAAAAAATGAGTCGCTGAAAAGTTACGTCGGTAGATTTAACAAACAATCTATGGAGGTTGAGAAAATCTCTGATGATGCCACACTTATGGCAGTTCTCTCTGGGCTGGAACTAGAACACGATTCTGGTGGTCTGTGCATGAGGATGGACCCAGAACTTATCACGAGTTCCTAAACCGAGCTGAAAAACACATTAGCCCAGAGGAAGCTACATCAGATCAAGAGGATGTCGGAACCACTCCACAGCCTACCAACCATAGTAAATAAAGAAAACCAGACAAGGGAATCCCACATGACCAAAAGAGAGATCGAAAAATGAACGACTGATCTAAACCTCAGCCGCACAGATTCCATGATTATCATCCGCTAACAACCACCTTGGAGGGAGTCTTCGTGCAATCAAGAGATAAAGAAGCATTTCGCAAACCTGCATTTCCAAATAAAGAACCAGCTGAAAGGGGACCATGAAAATACTATCGATATCACAGGTTGGCAGGACATACACGGATGATTGCTGGGATCTGAAAGAGGAGATTGAATCTTTAATATGGTGAGGTCGTCTCCAAGAATTTGTGGCTAAACCCGTAGAGGCAAACCCACCACATCCTCAACAACCTCAGCAGCAAGTGCAGAAAAACCGAGTTCAACCGATTATCCATGGCTGTAATCCTCCCCCCGGGGCGAAAATAAGGATGATGGCTGATGGAAACCAATATGTGGAAGGATCCAGAAGGGAAAGGCGTATACAAGCTCGAGGTGCGCGTGTATGGCAGAACTACGAAGTAAGAAACTTAGCACCTAATTCTGAATGGTTCGGATTTTTAGAGAGAGATTCCCACAGAGTCCTACAGGATCAAAGTGATGCTTTGGTAATCGTCATGCCCATTACAGGGGTACAGGTGCATCGTACACTTGTGGACAACGGGAGTTCGGTAAATATACTGTATTCCCGAACTCTGAGGCAGCTAAAAATCGCATAGCACCACCTCTAGCCATACCACAAGAGGCTACAAGGATTTTCTGGAGACCCTACTGAAGCCAAATGGCATATCGTCCTTATTGTAGAACTGGGCGAGGTCCCCTGCCAAAGAAGAATTCCGGCCGATTTCGTGGTAGTTGACTTGCCATCAAACTACAACACAATTCTGTATGAAGTTTCTCACACCTTATGGAGTTGGAAAGGTACATGGAAACAAAGCTGAAGCTAGGGCCTGCAACGTCGACCTACCCCAGCCCCAGGTCTGCATGATAGGTGAGGAGCTGAATACTAAAAGAAGAGAAGCAAGGTTAAAAAGACCCATTATTGCCGACCTAACGAAGATCGGCATCACTGCAAAACACCGTATAAAACGACTGGATGACCTACTATCATTCAATGACAATTAAGCGGACCCAAATCCTTACCCTGGCATCCTGGTGGTTTCTATGCCTGTGGCCAGAATCATTATACCCAAAGTATTGGTAGATACCGAAAGTGTGCTCAACATATTTTTTTACCAATACACTAAAGTGGATAGGAATCTCCTTCCACTTCTTACAACCGTATCCAAACATGGTGCAAGGATTGAGTAGAGCACTGGTCAAAGAACGATGATCGATCAAGCTTACTGTCGAAGCTAGGGAAGCCCGCGGCATTGGAGGACTAATGCTGAGTTCGTAGTCCTAGATTCCATCTCACCCTATGATGCTATAATGGGACAGAATTTGTTATTCAACCTCTAAGCTGTGGTATCTTTGTTTCACTATTCATTCAAGTTCCCAACACCCTACGGTGTAGGAGAAATTAAAGGAAATAGGGAACTTGCTGAAATGTGTCAAAGGACAGCTTGATCTCGGACATATTATAAAAATCACCAGCCATGTGCATGATATTCAACCTCGGTCCACTGGATCCTCGTGTAAAAACCAAAAGAGGAGAGCCAGTGGAAGAACTAGATACAGTATCAGTTTGTGAAAGCGGCCCCACCAAAGAACTCAGAATACGAACAGAGCTGTGACCTTCTATACGAGGTTAGATACTAGCATTCTTTCAAAAAAATCTGGATATCTTCACATGGAGCCATGAAGACCTGGAGGAAATTGATCCAAAGATTGGTTGCCACAAGCAAAACATCGGCCCAGAAGTTCGGCCAAAATAGCAAAGACGTCGACCTTTGAACCCAGAAAGATATGAGGCTCTCAACAACGAAATACAGAAGTTGCTCCACAACAGATGCATTTGCGAAGCTCGCTATCCCGAATGAGGATTGGAGGGTATGCATTGATTTCACCGACCTAAATAAGGCTTGTCCAAAGGACAGCTTTCCATTGCCTAGAATAGACCAAATGATCGATGCTACTGCTGGACACGAACTGCTCAGCTTTATGGATGTTTACTCAGGGTACAATCAAATACCCATGCATGAATCAGACCAAGAGCATACCTGTTTTATTACTAACCGAGGTCTCTACTGCTACCAAATGATGCCCTTTGGGCTCAAAAATGCCAGAGCCACATATCAACGCTTGGTAAATTTCATGTTCTGGAAAAATTGTGGAAGTTTATGTTGATGACATGCTAGTGAAAAGCATGAGGATCGAGGATCAACAACAAAACCTTGCTGAAATGTTCAAGATCCTAAGAAAATACAAAATGAAACTCAACCCAAAGAAATGTGCTTTCGGTGTAAGTTCGGGTAAATTCTTGGGATATATCGTGAATAGACGAGGAATCGAAACCAACCCCGAAAAAATACGAGCTATTATTGACATGAAAGCGCCTACAAAGTCTAAGGAGGTTCAGAGCCTAACCGGAAGGGTAGCCGCCCTCAGTTGCTTCGTGTCAAAATCCACAGATTGTGTAAATCATTCTTTGATGTACTGCGAGGTGGAAGAAAATTTGAATGGACCTCTGAGTGTCAAAACGCATTTGACGAGTTGAAGAACCAATTGGCTTAGCCACAGTGTTGTCCAAACCCAAAGCAGGAGAAATTTTGATGTTGTACCTTATAGCGTCAGAACATGCCATCAGCTCTGTCCAAGCAACTGAAGAAGATAGAATACAACATCCTGTCAACTATACCAGCAAGGCCCTTCATGAGGCCAAGCTCAAATACTTGATAAGTGCGTTTTACGCACTTATTTAGATCACAAAACATGGATAATTGATTGTAATTATGTTGAAATATGGCTTAATTCTATGTAAATTGTATTTGCAGGACTATATCCATGGAAATAACGATAAATGAGTGAAAACGAGCAAGAAATGACCAAAACGAAAGAAAGCCAAAGTTCAGGGACTAAGATGCAATTATTCAAAAGTCGACTCAAAACCAAATTAAGAACGAAAATGAACTAAGTACGAGATTGACGAAATCAAAGAGTGTTAGAGGAAAGAGAATGAAGAAAAGAAGTCAAAATGAGGAAGAACGGAGTTCGGGGACCAAATCGACACAATTTGGAAATAGATTGTACCATGCGGCCGCATGGTGCAATCATCCATGCGGTCGCATGGCTTCCTCAGAGAGCTGGTTGAGCCAACGTGAATGAACCATGCGACCGCATGGTGTATTTTTACGCGAAAAATTCTGGTTTCCGTTTTTAAGTGAAACTCTTATAGAAACCAAGGAGGGACGACTTTTTAACCCCTAGAATCGATAGAAAAAGGGGGCTACGCACTTTTAGAGAGGATTTTTGACATTGGAGAGCAAGAACACAAGGAATAACGCGAAGATTCATCAAGCACTTCAAGGAATTAATTGAATATATACTCGGGTGATGACGTTTCTTCATTTATTCTTTTGTTTTTCTTGTACTAGGAGATCGATGAACCTTGTAACATGATATTTTAATCTTTAATTTTATATTTTTGACATTAAAACACGTTTTTGGATGTTTGAATGATTTATACGTATTTATTCCATATGATTATTGTGCGCATGTTAATTGTATGAATGTGATGATCTATTTTATGCATTCGAAAGAAGGGAAATAGATTCGACGTAGTATAAATTGTCATAGGGTACGATAGGGGATAGAAACATACCGCTATGCTCAATATGAATCTTTAAGTGTTCATAAAAGCTAATGCATTCTTTTATGTTTGTATTCGTCATAAAAATATAGTCGAATCGCATGATAGAATAGGTTTAACATTACTCGAAAGAGATTGTTAAATTTAATGGGAACATTGATTTTTCAATATTTAATCGTGTTGTCAAAGTATAAAACTAGGATTTAAATGGATTGTTGCATGGAAATTCGTGATCCTAGTGCGTTTTTCTCATCTTAAGTAAATCAATTTGCATTCATCTTTCATATTGCATTCTAGTATAATTTGCATTTAGTTTAGCAAATTCATCCATAATAGTTTTTATAATTTAGTTTGGTTAGCATTTAGAATAAAACTCATCAAAAACATATCTAATTTCGGTTAAGGTCAAGATAATTAGCATTAAACTACTCAATCTCTGTGGGATCGACAATCCGGACTCTAAAAGTCCACTTTATTACCTGTAACGAACCATACACTTGCGGTGGTTTTAAATCGAATGGTATTTTCGTGATCAATACTCACCCTTGGAAAAATTGGCGTACGCAGTTATCAGAGCGCCAGAAAGTTAATACCTTACTTCCTGGAGCATACCATTGAAATTCTGACCAATTCTCCGTTAAGACAAACCTTACAGAAACCTGACAACAGATGGTAAAGTGGACAGTCGAGCTAGGACAGTTCGACATCAAATACAAACCTCGCATTTGTATCAAAGGATAGACCCTTGCTGACTTTGTAGCTGAATTTAGCGTGGAAGTAGTGGAGAGGATTGTGTCAGACCTTCCTTGGGAGCTCTATGTGGATGGATCTTCCACAGAAACTAGGTCTAGAGTTGGGGTAGTACTATTTAGCCTGGATCGCCAATTGTTTTGTGAAGCCATGCCTTTTGATTTCAACACTTCCAACAATGAGGCTGAGTACGAAGCCCTGATAACCGGAGTAAGAATGGCTCAAGAGCTGAGGATCACGAACTTGATAGTTTACATCGATTCACAACTGGTGGTTAATTAGGTCAACGATACTTACCGAGGTAAAGAGCAGAGGATGAACAGTTATCTCAAAGTTGTGAGAAAGGAGTTCGAAAGTTTTCAAACCATACAAATTAAACAAATCCCAAGATCACAGAACAGATATGCTGATGCTCTAGCTCGGTTAGCCATGAGTGAAGGAATTGAAAAGTTCGACAGCATCCCTGTAGGGAAGATCTCACAATCTGCCATAGAAAAAGAAGAAGTCGAGTCCATGATGATAGATCCTAAGCCTACTTGGCTTGACGAAATCAACCTTTACTTAAAAATCGAGGTATGTCCCAGTGACCCTGTGGAAGCAAGGCGGCTACGTATCAGGTCAGCGAGATACACATTAGTAAATAACACTCTTTACAAAAGAGGATACTCAACCCCTTGCTAAGATGTCTGAACGAAGAGAAAACTCTTTATGCCCTCCAAGAGATACATGAATGAAGGTGTGGAAACCACTCCGATGGGCAATCCTTAGCTCACAAAATCATACGTCAAGGATATTTTTGGCCCACCATAAGAAAAGACGCTCTTAAGTTTGTGAAGAAATGTGACAAGTATGAGCACCTTGCTCCTTTCACCAAAGCACCCCGCAAGAGCTTAACTTTGTGGTGGCACCTTGGCCCTTTGCGAAATGGAAGATCGAGCTAATTGGCCCAACGGCCACAGGACGAGGTGGGGCTAAGTACGCCATAGTTGCAGTTGATTACTTCACCAAATAGGTTGAAGCCGAACCGCTTGTAAAGATTATCGAATAGAAGACCACTGACTTCCTCTGGAAGTTCATCATATGCAGGTTCGGAATACCTTACTCCATTGTCACTGACAATGGAAGACAATTCGATAATACCCGCCTCATCAAGTTCTGTGAAGAACTTGGCATCATGAAACACTTCTCCATACCAAACCATCCCCAGGCCAATGGTCAGGTTGAGGCTATCAATAAAATCATAAAGCACACGTTGAAGGCCAAGCTTGATGTCCTCGAAGGTAGATGGGTGGACGAACTCCCCTTTGTATTATGGTCCTACCAAACTACTGCAAGGACAAGCACAGGAGAAACGCCATTTTCTCCATCTTTTGGTGTTGAAGTAGTAATCCGTTTGGAGATGAGGACAACTTCGTTCCGAACTGCTACTTATGACCCAATTGGAAATGAAAAGGTTCTTAGAGGAGAGTTAGATTTGTTAGAAGAAAGAAGGGATGATGCAGGACTCAGAAATTCAGTGTACAAACAAAAGGAACGCACGCTATTGCAATCAAAGGATGTGAAAATGAGAATTTAAGGTAGGATCTTTGGTCCTGCGAAAGATTTTTATTGCCACAAGGGAAGTCGCATCAGGAAGTCTTGGTCCTAACTGGGAAGGACCTTACATCATAACAAAGATATTACCAAAAGAAGCTTACGAATTGAAAGACATCGAAGAGAAGCCTCTGCCACATCCTTGGAACGCGGAACATCTCCACCAACACTACCAATGAAATAAGAGTCCTGAAAACACTTGTAAGAGGATTGCATCATCAATAAATGATGTTTCTTTGTTCATACATGTTTGTCGATAGCTAAAGCCTCACTTCCTTAAGTGAGCCGAGCTATGTTTGCATGTGGTGCAACACTTGGACATATTTCCTATCAAAAAAATATCAAAGCCTCACTTCCTTAAATGAGCCGAGCTAAATTTGCACGTGCGGCAATACTTGGACAGATTTCCTATCAAGGAAATATCAAAGCCTCACTTTCTTAAGTGAGCCGAGCTAAGTTTGCATGTGCTGCAACACTTGGACAGATTTCCTATCAAGGAAATATCAAAGCCTCATTTCCTTAAGTGAGCCGAGCTAAGTTTGCATGTGCTGCAACACTTGGACGGATTCCTATCATGGAAATATCAAAGACTCACTTCCTTAAGTGAGCCGAGCTAAGTTGCCTGTGCTGCAACACTTGGACAGATTCCTATTAAGGAAATATCAAAACCTCACATCCTTAAGTGAGCCGAGCTAAGTTTGCATGTGCTGCAACACTTGGACAGATTTTCTATCTAGGAAATATCAAATCCTCACTTCCTTAAGTGAGCCTAGCTAAGTTTGCACGTGCTGCAACACTTGGACATATTTTCTATCAAGGAAATATCAAAGTCTTACTTCCTTAAGTGATCCGAGCTAAGTTTACAAGTGTTGCAACACTTGGACAGATTTCCTAACTAGGAAATATCAAAGCCTCACTTCCCTAAGTGAGCCGAGCTAAGTTTGCATGTGCTGCAACATTTAGACAGATTTCCTATCAAGGAAATATCAAAGTCTCACTTCCTTAAGTGAGCCGAGCTAAGTTTACAAGTGCTGCAACACTTGGACAGATTTCCTAACTAGGAAATATCAAAGCCTCACTTCCTTAAGTGAGCCAAGCAATGTTTGCATGTGCTGCAACACTTAGACAGATTTCCTATCAAGGAAATATCAAAGCCTCGCTTCCTTAAGTTAGCAGAGCTAAGTTTACATGTGTTGCAACACTTAGGTACTGTGTAAACCTGATTTTTACCTGGGGTAGTAGGGAGAAAGAGGGATGTCCTGACATCTGATTGGAGCAGATTGGAGCAGACCTACTCGGTGCAGATTCTCGTCCAAGATCACAAACTTAGAGGATCTCCGTCTGTTGGACAAGGCACGTACTGTTTCAGCTCGACCCTTTGTCTCTGAAATCAAGTTCTCCTTCTTATAATCTGTATAGGATAGAGAATGATTAGTATAAAATCTCAGGTCAGTTCGAAAAATAACAAAAGACTTTTACTTACATAAGGAATAATAGAGAGTAGGGACGACATCCTCCCTATCCAACTTGGCAGGGTAAAACTGCCAGTCTCCCATAACATAGAAGAACTCCTCATTCTATCTCTTGATTAAGGATGGAATTTCTAAAACCAATGGTGATAAGTGTGGGTTTTGCACTTATTTAGACCTTTAAATTTTGATAGTTGTAAGATTTTCATTAGTAATTTATCGCTTAATATGGTTATTTATATTTTGTAGGCGAATACCCAAGTTGATTGATGATTGGAAGGAATTTATGTGAGAAAAGAGCCAAAAGAATTGAAGATGCAATAATTCAAAGTTTGGCATACAAGGTTATCACTTTTTGGAAGAAGAATTGTTGATTGAGGTGGTAAAAGAGGGGTGCAAATCAGAACATTGTAGCAAGTCAGGCACCATGGCGCCAAAAAAACTGAAAATGGAGCAGGTTTCCTAGCGTCATGGCGCCGCACAGCCTTGTAGCGGAAAATTCTGATTTTTGCACTCTTTCTCGGCCCATTTCGATTCAAGCCCATCTCCAACCTTCAATACAGCATAAATACAAGATTAAGAGCTCATTCTAGAGCACGAAATAGAGAGGTGAGCCAACCAAAAAGAGGGAGAAAATCTGGGAGCAAACCTCAACAACACATCAAAATGGAGAAGAAGAAGAAAAATAAGATTCTTTGAAATTGAAGATTTTATCCATTCATCTCTTTATCAATATGTTTTTCTTCTTTTTAAACTCGTTTTTATCCATATGTTGTAATATATTGTTGGGTATTTGTGAATATTTCATGAATAGCTAAACCTAAATGTGATTGGGGGTGATTTCTAACCCGAGTAATGATTTTCAATCGATTTGTGCTGATTCGTTCTTTAGATTGATGTGTTTAATCCATTTTTTAAAATATGTATGTTGTTCTTCTTGGTTATTTAGGTATACAACTAGATGATTAAGTTATTTCAATGAATGTTATTTTGGGATTTATAGTACATAATCGCTATTTATTCTAAAACCTTGTAGCAATTACATTCCAATAGATTATGTGGAGTTTTCAATTGAATGTATGTGGATTAGCATTTAAGTAAGTAAACCGATCTTGCGAGTTTGCCCTTAATTCAATTCATCTCTTTTGTCGTAATGTTTTTGTTAAATTAAATCTAGAGAGCTTGTTCTAGGTTGTTTAATAAAAAAGGTTGGGTAAAGAGCTTATTTTATTCAACTAATATGTAAGAAGAGATTGAGATAATTGAGCTTGTAATTATTCTCGAGTTGTTAATTTTGAGAACGAAAATCTTTTGTGAACATTGATAAGAAAATCATTCTCGCGGTGAAAAAGTATCTCTCAATCACATTTTCACTACTTTGTTTATTTCATAATTCGAGTCTTATCTAGTTTCATTTTATTTCTCTCTCTCTCTCCCTCCCTCCCTCCCCCCGGTTTTTAATCAATTCCGTATTTTATTTTTTACGTTGCAATTGATGAAATTGAAACAATCTTCTACGGAAATGGCCATTACTTGCCATATTACTACTTGAGCGACATATTTAAGAAAAGTAAGGATATTAATTTGGTACGTCTTTTGGACGCCACCAATTTTGGCGCCGTGTTGTCGGGAATTGTTCTTTAAATTTGTTAATTGTAATATTTTTTTATTGCTATTTCCTTTATTTTTGTTACTTTCTTGGTTATCTAGGTTGTGAATGAGCAAAAA
This sequence comes from Osmanthus fragrans, assembly GCA_019395295.1. NCBI lineage: Eukaryota > Viridiplantae > Streptophyta > Magnoliopsida > Lamiales > Oleaceae > Osmanthus > Osmanthus fragrans. Next base: position 12,289,248 of record CM033354.1, on the reverse strand, counting down.
GCCTACAACACACTACAACCTAAGATCAAGAAAAGAGTTGATGCATCGGAAAGTGGAGAAGACATTTCTCTAGCAGAAGTTCAAAGGCAAGTGAGCATTGAATCTTCAAGTGAGTCCGAGCACATAGAATCTGAAATGATGCAAATCAAACATTAAAGGAACTTACAGCTCCAACTTTCGTTCTCCATGCATTTAATATTCTCTTTTAGATGTGGCATTTGAACTAAAGTCCGGAATGATTCATCTACTCTCTACATTTCATGGATTCGTCGGAGAGGAGCCCAATAAACATTTGAAGGAGTTTCATGTGGTTTGCTCAAGCATGAAACCGACGGGTATATCAGAAGAGCAAGTGAAATTGTGGGCTTTCCCTTTCTCTCTTGCAGATGCTGCTAATGAGTGACTTTATTATTTGTCTTCCGGTCTTATCACCACGTGGAATAAAATGCATAAACTCTTTTTGGAGAGGTATTTCCTAGCTTCAAAGGCTACAAACATTAGGAAAGAAATCTATAGCATTCGACAATCTCAAGGGAAAAATCTCTATGAATATTGGGAGAGATTCAAGAGATTTTGTGCTAGTTGCCCAAACTACCAAATCAATGAGCAATTACTTCTACAATACTTCTATGAGGGATTACTCCTGATGGAGAGAAGTATGATTGATGCAGCTAGTAGAGGAGCTTTAATGGATAAAACACCAACAATTGTTAGGAATTTGATAACCAACATGGCTGCCAACTCACAACAATTTGGTAGTAGAGAAGAGGCACCGGTTAAACAAGTAAGTGTGGTGGGAACAACCTCTCAAATTGAATGACAATTGGCTGGTCTTACGTCTCTTGTACAACAAATGGCACTTGGGACAATTCAACAAGCAAATGTGTGTAGGATTTGTTCTACCGCAGGACATCCTACTGATGCGTGCCCGACACTACAAGAAGGAGTCACAGAACAAGCGAATGTCATTGGGAGATTTCCAATGCAATAGAGACAGAGATATGATCCATACTCTAACACATATAATCCGGGATTGAGAGATCATCCTAATCTCAGTTATGGAGGAAATCATTTCATAGCTCCACAAACACAGTTTAATCCTCCCCCGGGTTTCAATCAACAAAGGCAACCACAACATTTTCAACCTCGCCAACAAACTTCGTCTCAAAATTCAAGTATGTCTCTTGAAGATATGGTCAAGTCCTTGGCTTCTAGCATAATGTAATTTCAACAAGAGACAAAGACATCAATTAAGAATTTGGAGACACAAATGAGTCAATTGGCCAACACGGTGGGTAAAATGGAGGCTTAAGGATCAGGGAAACTTCCTTCTCAAGCAATTAACCCGAGAGAAAATGCTAATGCTGTGACACTAAGAAGTAGAAAGATTTTAGAAGAGGCACCAAGGAAGATGAAAGAACATGTTGATGAGTCAACGCAAGAAAAGAACTTAGCATGTGAAAAAGATGAAACTACAATTCCAACCTCGGAAACTAAGGTGAATTCTAAAAGTTCTTTTCCTACTAATGTTCCCTACCCTCCATTTCCTGGCAGGTTTGCAAAGTCTAAAAGGGATGAGCATGAGAAAAAAATATTGGAGACTTTTCGCAAAGTTCAAGTGAACATACCACTTTTGGATGACATCTATCAAGTGCCCTGTTATGCAAATTTCATCAAGAAATTGTGCACTAACAAGCGTAAACTAAAAGGTAATGAAGTGGTAAGTGTTGAGGAAAATGTCTCGATGATTTTGCAGAGGAAACTTCCACCAAAATGTAAGGATCCGGGAAGTTTTACCATTCCTTGCATTATTGGTAACACTAGGATTGAAAAACAATGCTAATTTAGGAGCATCTATTAATGTCATGCCATATTCTATCTATGCTTCTTTAAATTTAGGATCGTTTAAAGAAACTGGTGTTATTATTCAACTTGCTGATAGATCTAATGCATTTCCAAATGGTGTGTTGGAGGATGTTTTGCTGCAGGTAAATCAGTTGATTTTTCCAGCAGATTTCTATGTTCTTGACATGCAAGATGAATCAACAACTTTGTCACCACCATTGCTCTTGGGAAGACCATTTATGAGGACCGCGCATACAAAGATAGATGTATATTATGGTACCTTAACAATGGAGTTTGATGATGAGATTATTCGCTTCAATATCTTCGAAGCAATGAGGTATCCTAATGTGCATTCTTGTTTTCCAATTGATATAATGGATTCATTAGTACAAAAAACTTTTGAACTATCAAATGAAGATGCATTGGATACCACTTTGATCAAAAGCATTAATGTTAGCAATCTCACCGAGTTGAGCAAAAATCTACAATTGTGTGAGAATATTATGGAAACCGTGGCATCACTTGAATTACTACCGATTATCCCACCAAGGTATAATCTCTCCTATATTACTCTTCCAATATCTAATGAGAAAATTTTACCTTCGGTGATGCAGTCCCCCACTTTAGAACTCAAACCTCTCACCGAGCATTTGAAGTATGTATATTTGGGATAGGGAGAAACAATACCAGTGATCATTGCAAAGAATCTCACGACATTTCAAGAAGATAAGTTTATTTGTGTGCTCAAGGAAGACAAAATAGCTATCGGTTGGACAATTGTCGATATAAAGGGGATAAGACATTCCATATGTATGCATAGGATATTGCTTGAAGATGAAACAAAGACATCAAGAGAACCACAATGCCGATTGAATCCTCCAATAATGGAGGTTATGAAGAAAGAAATTTTGAAATTGTTAGACGTTAGTGTTATCTTTCCCATCTCAGATAGCAAGTGGGTGAGCCTGATCCAAGTTGTTCCAAAAAAGTTCAGAATCATAGTGGTGACAAATGAAGAGAATGAGCTTGTACTAACTCGGGTCCAAACGGGTTGGAGGGTTTGTATTGATTTTAGAAAACTTAATTGTGCAACCCGAAAAGATCACTTTTCTTTACCCTTCATTAATCAAATGTTAGAAAGGTTGGCAGGTCATTCTCATTATTATTTTCTTGATGTTTATTCAGGTTATAACCAAATTGTGATTGCTCTGGAGGACCAAGAAAAGACAACATTCACTTGCCCATTTGGCACATTTGCTTACCGTCGCATGCCTTTCGGTCTTTGCAATGCTTTCGCAACCTTTCAAAGATGCATGATAAGTATATTATCCAATTATATGGAAAGCATCATCAAGGTATTCATGGATGATTTCAGTGTTTATGGTAATACCTTTGATAGTTGCTTGAAAAATCTTACACTTGTTCTTAAAAGATGTATGGATGCTAATTTAGTATTTAATTGGGAAAAGTGTCATTTTATGGTTGATCAAGGCATAGTGTTAGGGCATGTCATTTCATCCAAAGGGATAGAGGTCGATAAATCTAAAATTGATTTAATTCGTCCTTTACTTTTTCCAACAAGTGTGAGGGAGATTCGATCTTTTCTTGGTCATGCAGGATTTTATCGAAGGTTTATCAAGGATTTTTCAAAGAATGCAAGACCATTATGCAGGTTGTTGCAAAAGGAGGTGTCATTTCAGTTTGATGAAGATTGTAGAAAGGCATTTAAGAGCTTGAAGGAACTCTTGACATCGGCACCCAACAATCAACCACCTGATTGGACTAAGCCCTTCGAGTTGATGTGTGATGCTAGTGACTTTGCATTGGGAGCTTTTTTAGGGCAATGAGATGGAAGGACACGGCATATTATTTATTATGCATCAAGAACTTTAAATGATGCCCAATTTAATTACTCTACAACTGAGAAGGAGCTTTTAGCAGTTATTTTTGCCTTAGAGAAATTTCGATCATATCTTATTGGCACTAAAGTAACTGTCCTTTCTGACCATGCAGCTCTTAGGTACCTGCTTGCCAAGAAAGAGGCAAAACCAAGGCTCATTAGATGGGTACTCCTTTTACAAGAGTTTGACCTTGAGATTAAAGACAAAAAGGGGAGTGAAAACTCTGTGGCCGACCACCTCAGCCGTCTTATCCACGAGAGAGAAAAACTCCCATTGCAAGAGAGCTTCCTCGACGAACAATTGCTTCATGTCACGGATACATCCCCTTGGTTTGTGGATATAGTGACTTATTTGGTCACTAAGAGAATTCGAAGCAACTTATCCACTGCTAAAAAGCAAAAACTCAAAGCAATGACCAAGTATGTTGTGTGGGATGAACTATACTTGTGGAAACATTGTCTGGATCAATTGATAAGAAGATGCATACCTGAAACTAAATTTTATTCAATACTAACATTTTGTTATTCCTATGATGGACATTTTGGAGTAAAGAGGACGGCTCTCAAGGTGTTTGAAAGTGGATTTTATTGGCCCACCTTATTCAAAGATGCATTCTTCTTTTGCAAATGTTGTGATAGATGTCAAAGGGTAGGTACGTTGGGAGCCCGAAATCAAATGCCACAAACACCTATTCTTTTTGTCGAAATTTTTGATGTTTGGGGAATTGATTTCTTGGGACATTTTCCTTCATCTTATGGTAATCTTTACATCGTACTTACCGTTGATTATGTGTCAAAATGGGTGGAAGCGAGGGCTACTCGAACTAATGATTCTAAAGTGGTTGTAGATTTTGTCAAGTCCAACATTTTTGCAAGGTTTGGAACACCAAGAGCTATTATTAGTGATGAGGGACTTCTCTTCTACAACCGTTCTTTTTGGGCCCTATGAAGATATACAACATCACCCACAAAGTGTCTACACCTTACCATCCGCAAACTAGTGGGCAAGTCGAAGTGTCGAACCAAGAGGTCAAATCCATCCTCGAAAAAACTGTGAATCCCAATAGAAATGATTGGAGTCTCCGCCTCAACGATGCACTTTGGGCTTATAGGACGGCATATAAAACACAGATTGGCATGTCTCCTTATCGGTTAGTTTATGGTAAGTCTTGTCATCTCCCGGTTGAACTTGAACACAAGGCATTTTGGGCAGTCAAGCAATGCAACATGGACCTAGATGTGGCGGGGGATCAAAGAAAGCTTCAACTAAATGAACTTGAGGAAACTTAAATGACCATGTTGTTGACAATTCTTTAATCACTCTACCAATAAAAGGATAAGTTTGGGGGTGTTTGAACCGGTATAAGAAATTATTTAGAATTGTATTTATTCCCTTCTCGATAATTGATTTTGTGGAGTGTTCTTAGATTTCAAATGAAAGTTAGATGTTGTTTTCCATCTGTCCCAATCTAAAAAAAAATATTCTGTAGAAAAAAGTTGCCGACCTTAAGGAGTGTGAGTCAACATTGAGTAATCTGACCCTATACATCACCAATGTGTAGGAGATGATCTACGAATGAAGAAAGTTACCCTTAGGAACCAGAGCGAGAAATACCTACATTGGAAAAATAAAAAAAATTTGAAGGATTAATGGACTATGAGTAATTTGCCTAATGTAAATTTGTGGTCTGAGCACTCAAAAGTTTTTGGGAATGAATATATGCTTAGTTAGTTGATTTTACCGGTTCAAGCCAACCAAATTTGAGAGAGGAAGATTGAGTGATTTGAGGGTAACCTTAATTTTTTGACACCTTGGGCTAGAGTGAAAATATCAAGTTTGGGGGAGTGTGCATCCTACGAGTAAGAAAAGAAAATTTGACTATTGAGGGTCAGGAAAATCACCAGCTTGTGTATTGTGATGAATTGGAATGACTACACACACAACACGAGTCAAGCATGGTGTAAGTTAAAAAAGTGTTTGTTGTAGCATTTTTGTGCAAATTTCATAAGTTATTTGCATATGTGAGAACTGAAGCAAAGTGGCAAACTACCTAACTTTTGAAGCGTTTGTTAATATAATATTATCTTTTGGTTTTAATTGGTGTGTTTGCACGCTTTTTTGTATAGTTTTGTTCGAGGACTAACAAATGTTTAAGTTTGGGGGTATAATAAGTGCGGGTTTTGCATTTATTTAGACCTTTAAATTTCGATAGTTGTAAGGTTTTCATTAGTAATTTATCGCTTAATATAATCATTTATATTTTGTAGGTGAATAGCCAAGTTGATTGATGATTGGAAGGAATTTATGCGAGAAAAAGCCAAAAGAATTGAAGATGTAATAATCCAAAGTTTGGCATACAAGGCTATCACTTTTTGGAAGAAGAATTGTTGATTGAGGTGGTAAAAGAGGGGTGCAAATCAGAGCATTGCAGCAAGTCAGGCGTCATGGCTCCTAGAAAATTGAAAATGGGCTCCTAGAAAACCAGAATTTGAGCAGGTTTCCCGACACCATGGCACCGCATTGCCCGGTAATGGGAAATTCAAATTTTTGCACTCTTTCTCGGCCCATTTCGACTCAAGCCCATCTCCAACCTTCAATATAGCATAAATACAAGATTAAGAGCTCATTCTAGAGCATGAAATAGAGAGGGGAGCCAACCAAAAAGATGGAGAAAATCTGGGAACAAACCTCAACAACACATCAAAATGGGGGAAGAAGAAGAAGAAGATTATTATTATTTGAAATTGAAGATTTTATCCATTCATCTCTTTATCAATAAGCTTTTCTTATTTTTAATCTCGTTTTCATCAATGTGTTGTAATATTTTGTAAGGTATTTGTGAATATCTCATGAATAGCTAAACCTAAATGTGATTAGGGGTGATTTCTAACCCGAATAATGATTTTCAATCGATTTGTGCTTATTGGTTCTCTAGATTGATGTGTTTAATCCATTGTTTTAAAAACGTATGTTGTTCTTCTTGGTTATTTAGGTGTACAACTAGATGATTGAGTTGTTTCAATGAATGTTATTTTGGGATTTATAGTACGTAATCGCTATTTATTCTAAAACCTTGTAGCAATTACATTTCAATAGATTATGTGGAGTTTTCAATTGAATGTATGTGGATTAACACTTAAGTAAGTAAACCGAGCTTGCAAGTTTGCCCTTAATTCAATTCATCTCTTTTGTCGTAATGCTTTTATTAAATTAAATCTAAAGAACTTGTTCTAGGTTGTTTAATAAAAAGGGTTGGGTAAAGAGCTTGTTTTATTCAACTAATATGTAAGAAAAGAATGAGGTAATTGAACTTGTAATTATTCTCGAATTGTTGTTAATCTTGAAAATGGAAATCTTTTGTGAACATTGATAAGAAATCATTCTCGCAGTGAAGAAGTACCCCTCGATCACATTTTCACTACTTTGTTTATTTCATAATTCGAGTCTTTGCTAGTTTCATTTTATTACTTTCTTTAGTTAAACAAACCAAATCCCCCCCCCCCATTTTAATCAATTCCGTATTTTATTTTTTACGTTGCAATTGATGAAATTGAAACAATTCTCTACGGGAATGACCCTTACTTGCCATATTATTACTTGAACGATATATTTAAGAAAAGTAAGGATATTAATTTGGTACGTCTTTTGGACGCTACCGAAGGGCCCCCCAGTCCTAGGTCTGACACTAGTGTAGTACCACCCCGAGTCCCTCTCGTCCTCCTTAAAAGTTAAAAGGGAGTTGAACTGTTCCATTGTAAGGTCAGTAAAACATAACTGACTCCACAGGATCAAGGTGGCTATCAACGGTCGCCACCCATTGGGGCATAGCTGAGTGGGAGCTATACCCCAAAAAGAGTGGAATTTCCTAATGATCCTAGGGAAAGGGAGTCTCAGGCTGGCATTCAGAATTGTCGAATTTAAAGCTATGCAGCCTAAGGGAGGAGCATTAGCTCGATCATTTGGTTCAGGGATTATGAATTCCACTGAGTTAGGAATTCTGTACTTTACCCTCCATCCCGCTAGCATGTCACTCGTTACAATCGACCTAAATGAGCTTGCCCCCCATTCTTTCGAGCTATTTCCTTCATCTCCTCCCTAAGTTCAATTTCGTTTCCCCCGAATTCTTCTATATCCTCAGGGCAGTCTAGGTCAATTGGGTTGATAGTAGAAAGAGGGACAGAGGTAAGAACTTTTCGGCAGTCAAAAGATGAACTAGAGGACGACCTAGATGAAGAGACTGACTCTTCCTGATTATTACCTCAGGAACGAACTGCAGACTCGTCCGAACCCATTTTTTAGATATTTTAGGAAAAGAAAAGGAAAAAAATGACTTCGGACAAAAGGAATACCTGGGGAAGGCAATGTGATGACCTCACTCAAATGCGGACAAAATTGTGCTGAAAAATGAGCCTCGACCTCATGAAAAATACTTAGAAAATACAAAAGTAGAGAAATGAAAGGGACAGATGCTTTTAAACAAAGAGAAGATCAACAGGCGCCAAGTGGACGGCCGGATGAGAGGAGAGAGAAGAAGGGCCAGATTCTTCCTAGTCAAAATGACGTAGTTTTGATGAAGCTTCCAAAAGAAGCCTCCTCCAAATGCCTGACAACTCACCCACACGGATGCTTGACACGTGGAAAACTCTAAAAAATGAATGATTCATATACTTCTTAAGGAAAATTTACTGCCGAGTTTCAAGGTCAGTTTATCCCCGAATGAAGCCCTGACCTAGGGGGGCAATTGTTGACCACCGATATTCGATCTCATATAAAATGTACTTAGTGGTATCCCTAAGCATCTCGCAGTTCGGTATTACTGTTTCAGTTCGATCTTCAACTCGAGCTCAGTCAATTATTGCCATTATCCAAGGGAACATCATGATTACAGACCTTTAATACACTGTCCAATCAAATCAGATACACTTGGAGGGAAAGACGGGAGCACCGCCCTTATCGTCCAATAAGCTACCTTGGAAACTAATTCTCATGTAAGTCATGGTTACCTGATAAAAACAAAATTATAAAAATTTGATGGAGATCGACGTTGTTGGCCAATCATAACAAATAGTTGCGGTACACAGATTTAAGCTCAGCATAATATTTGAAGTGACTGATTAGATATATTTCTTATCATTTTTAGTTCAATCCCCATATAAAAGGGTCGATTCCCCTTGTTAGAGAAGGACATGAGCTCAACGTCTCAAGTATCTTACTATCATTAAACTTGTAATCCTCAAATTATAAGGAATTAGTACAAATACATACCATTTTTCTTAAAGTTGACTCAAATCAAATATTTACATTTTTTGACGTCAACAAATATAGATAACTATATTGCCACCATAAAATTTAATAATTAAGTCACTTTATAAACACACAACTAAAATATATAGTAGTCATTAATTGTACATTTTGTCTGTAATGACAATTAAAATATTGTGCAGACCGTAAAAATTCTACTGTAAATATAATCACCTGCACCACAACAAATGTGTTTTTATCGTTAACCTTTAATTAATAATACAATTTGTCTTGGATGACAATTTTAGTATCAATATTTTGTTGACATGCATAGAAATGAGAGAATTTTTTTTTTGGAATTTTTGTATTTATTATTTATTTTTCTTATTGAAAGTACTAGAGACAACTTTTTTTTTTTTTTTGGATGACCGTGGATGTTCGGGCAAACTTACAAGCACATCGATTAATCTCACGGGATCCTGAAATTTATAGTCAAATACTCACCTCACTGGTCTTGAGTGGACTCAAACTAGAGACAACTTTTTACATCCCCTAAAGAATTTTATTTTATTTTTTTAAATTAGAAACCATCATTAGAGAAATAAGATATGCAAATTCATAAAAGTTTTGAGGATACGAATTTGATGCAAAAAAGTTAGAAATATAAGTGCAAAAATGATCAAAGATTAAAACATTCATTGCAATTAAAATCATCCACACATTGTAGATTTTATAATCTTGTAATTAATTATTTTTTTATCGGATTTTTCAAATTTAACCAAAGTAATTGCCTATTTGTGTAAATTTCCCAAATGCTTAAATGAGCTTTGTCTACGTCGGAACTCTTATCAGTAGGACTAAGAAGGGGCCTAAGAGTGAGCCATAAATTACAAGCCCAACAGAAAGAAACCAAGTCCGGCCCAATTCCAATGAAAGAATGGCAGAAATGCTCATCCCTTAAACCCTCGGATGTTTATCAGTTGATTGTGCCCGCACTCCAGAAGGCCAAAACACTCACTCTCTCATCGGTAAATGCAATGACGAGTGAAAGCTAGAGAAGATTTCAACTGCTGCCGTCGTATGGGCATTTCTTCTGATTCAGTTGTGATTTTTGTTTGGAGTTTAAGATTGGTGGAAGAATCAGCACAAACAAGTATTAGTAGCTGTATTTTCCGGAATACTTTCTTGTTTTGCTACAGAGGATTGTCGTTATAACTGGATGGCATCTGTACAACAATTTCTATCCACCGCTGCCGCGTCTACTAGCTGCCGCCTCTTTGTCATGGTGACAATTTCCCCCTTATCCTTCTTTCTTATTTTATTATTAAACGTTTTAGTTTAATGATTGTATCTGGTCCGTTTAGAATGGCAATCAAGTAATGAAAAAGGTAGTTAATTGCAAATGTAATCGTTTTAAGTGTTTAATGTATTTTTGTGAGTTTCATCGTTGATAAATGTATATAATATTGGAAATAGTTGGTTATGCACTTTATGAACATTAATGATCCATTCATTATGTTTCATCTCAATAACTAATTTAAACTGTTAATTATTGTAGCTCATGTATACCAGACAACTGGAAATTTTATTTAAGATGTGCATTTCTAATTGAAGCATTTTTTTTTTTTCAGAATATTTTGGTAGTGAATTATCAATAATTGATATCTTTATATTCACTGCTTGTTCTGAAGACAATCACAAGTGGAAAGTATCCTCGTCTTCACAAGCAGAATATACTCGATATCAATGAAGTAAACTGAGTCATCTAAGCCTCTATAAATCTTAGTGACAGACATTCTCTTCTGAAGAAAGTTATATCCACTTATTATCCATTTTGCTATTTTAAAATAAGAGGGAGTTGAGGTCGGACAGTTTTCGACCACTATCATCCCAATCCCAGATGACTTGTCCATTTTTATTTCATGGACTGAGTCAGGTAGGTCAATTATGAGTGCTCAACTGAGGTCCAGTTACCAACATCAATTGTACATTTGAGGAAAAAAGGCTTCAAACTTTAGATATCTACTTCACTTGATATGGCGATAATAAATTTTTCGTTTACAAATGAAATTTATATGTTATGGATGACCATTTTTAATTACTGAATATACACCTCTTGTTTGTACTATATATAATTATTCATGATAAAATTGTTCGAGTTCTACTTATCTAGATCTGGTATATTATGTTCTCTTTTCATTCTGCTATTTTTTTGCACTGCAATAATTATTCTATTGTCTTTTTAAGTTGCAGAACAGGACAGTTAAAAATCACCCAGGGACTTGTTTACCGTGTTCACCATTTGCAACTGCTGAAAAACTTAAATATTTTCCTCAAAAAGCTAGGATATGTCTCATAACCCCAAATATCCAACCGAAAATTCTTAAAGTCAAATCAGAAAAGAAATTTCAACTCGTGGGAAGTGGTGCCAATGTGCCTTGTCCTTTTTCTGCCTTCAGAATCAAGCCCCAATTTGGATATTGGTCATCTAATACTGCAATGCCCTTATCTGTTTCAAACTGTGGGTTAAAAAGTGGTCCGAGTTCCACTTATTTTGTTAGTGGTAGAAGATCCTTTTCCCAGGTTAAGAGGACAGAATCAAACCAGAATAACGATGGTGGGGCAAAAAAGGCTGGCAGTGGGAAGAATTCTTACTTCAAAATACTTAATAAGATTCGAAAGCGGCCAAACCAAATAAAGGCAATAGACAATGAGGAATTAGCAAGGAGCAGTTTTGAAGGTAAGACAGCAGCTGTTGAAGATAGTGTATCCATTTCCGGTGAACAACTTCTTTCCAAAAGTACGAGTTTATCAAACAAAAATAACATGCAAACACCTAATAATAAAGGTAAATCGAAGCAGCGATCGAGAAGCAATAAAAACCAAACTCAACCTTCCAAGCCTGATGTGCCTACTGATGCAGCAGATCAGCCACTTGACTCTGAAAAAGTTTCTAAGCCCAAGAAGACTAGAATGCGCATTAATATGCAATCTTCTGTATCTTCAGAGGTTAGCAATCTTCTTTGTAGACTATAGTAATGGGTTTGTTATGTTTACCCATTGGTATGCTAATTAAGTATGTATGTTTCAGATTGATTCAACCGCAAGTGCTACTACAGAAGTAAAGGGTGGTGGCATTTCAACGAAAGATGTTCCAAAGAAGATGGTGAAGAACTCCCGTAGAAAAGGGAAATCTGTTAAAGAAGTCCTTAGTGTCATTAAATCAGATAAGGAAGTGACAGGGTCATCTGGTGACAACGAGGTCTCACAGAGACCGCAGTCACACGTGATCAACAAAACTAAGTCTCGCGGACAGAAGACTTGGCCACAATTATACCCGCCAACTAATAAATCGGTCATGATTGTGGAGTCTGCTACAAAGGCAAAAGTGATTCAAGGGTACCTTGGAAACATGTTTGAAGTACTACCTAGTTATGGCCATGTCAGGGATTTGGCTGCAAGATCTGGATCCGTGCGACCTGATGATGATTTCAGCATGGTGTGGGAAGTTCCATCCGCTGCCTGGACTCATCTTAAGGGTATCAAGGTTGCACTGAGCGGGTATGGTATCTTTATTCTCCAATAGGTTTTATTGTCTCTTCCTTTTACATTTGATGTCTTGGGTCTGCTTCTGATGATTATCTTTCAGTATTAGAAGCAAATTTTGTACTTGCAGTTCTTGTTCCTTTTTTATTTCGTTCTTAATCAGTTTGTATGTTTTCTCACCTCTTCTTCTTTGTTCCAGAGCTGAAAATCTTATTCTGGCCTCTGACCCTGATCGTGAAGGAGAGGCCATTGCTTGGCACATCATCGAGATGTTGCAGCAGCAGGATGTTTTGCGTGATGATATCAATGTGGCAAGAGTTGTCTTTAACGAAATTACAGAATCATCTATTAGAAGTGCCCTCCAGACTCCAAGAGAGATCGATGCAAACTTGGTGCATGCTTATCTTGCACGACGTGCTCTTGATTACTTAATTGGATTCAATATTTCACCATTGTTATGGAGGAAATTACCTGGTTGTCAGTCTGCTGGAAGAGTCCAATCTGCTGCTTTAGCTCTTATTTGTGACAGGGAAAAGGAAATCGATGAATTCAAAGCACAGGAGTATTGGACGATTGAAGTTGAATTCCACAAGAAAGATCTCAATTCAACCAACAGCATTTCTCTTACATCACGTGTGACCCATTGTGATTCCAGAAAGCTAAACCAGCTTTCAATTAGATCTTTTTTGGAGGCAAAGGATATTGAACAAAAGATTAATATGTCCAAGTTTGAAGTTATCAACTCTAAAACTAGCAAAAGTCAGAGAAATCCTCCCCCTCCATACATAACATCAACACTTCAGCAAGATGCTGCAAACGAGTTGAATTTTCCTGCATCGTATACGATGAAAGTTGCACAGAAGCTGTACGAGGGAGTCCAATTATCGAATGACAAAGCTACAGGATTAATAACTTACATGAGAACAGATGGGCTACACATATCAGATGAAGTGGCAAAGGATGTCCAGTCCTTTATTATGGAAAAATATGGGGAGAATTTTGCATCAAAGAGTACACGCAAGTATTTTAAAAAGGTAAAAAATGCTCAGGAGGCGCATGAAGCCATTAGACCCACTGATATCAGAAGACTACCCTCAAGGCTTGTTGGAGTACTTGATGAAGATTCCCTCAAGTTATATACTCTTATATGGTCTCGAACGATGGCATGCCAAATGGAACCTGCGATCATTGAGCAAATACAACTTGATATTGGGAATGCCGATCAGTCCATTGTGTTTCGATCTACATGCTCAAGGGTCAGGTTTCTCGGCCACTGGATTGTCAATGAGGATGCGGAAACCAGCAGAATAAGGTGTGATGAGAATGAAGAGAAATTTCCAAGTGAGATGTATGAAACTTTGAGCAGTTTGAAGTCTCGCCAGCCATTGTGTTTGGGTAAAGTAGACCTATATCAACACTACACGCAGCCTCCACCACGCTACTCTGAGGGGTCGTTGGTCAGAAAGCTGGAGGAGCTTGGCATTGGAAGACCTTCTACTTATGCGACCACAATTAAAGTGCTTAAAGATAGAAATTATGTGACAACTAAAAACAGGATACTACATCCAGAATTTCGTGGTCGAATGGTGTCAGCATTCCTCTCGCACTATTTTTCTGAGGTAACAGATTATAGTTTCACTGCCGATATGGAGTCTGAACTTGATAATGTTTCTGCTGGATTGACTGAATGGAAAGGCCTTCTGAAAGATTACTGGACTAGATTTAGCAAGTATTGTGAGCAGACGAGCAACGTTCATATTCATCAGGTGGAGAAGATGTTGGAGAAAACATTTGGCAATTTCTTATTTGCATCTCTTCCTAGTGGAAGTAGAACATGCCCTAGTTGTTTGGAAGGAACTTTAATTTTCAAAGTCAGCAGGTTCGGTTCTGGATATTTCATCGGTTGTGATCAACATCCCAAGTGCAAGTGAGTATAACTGAGCTTGAGGAACTTTGTTTTACTTCATGTGTTCTTTGTTTTAAGTGCTTCTGCAGATTTGATTTCATGTTTGAATGAATGTACCCTGCATGTGCTCTTATATGTTTCTAAACACACGCGTACACAAAGGCTATTCATGGGTTAATAACATAGTTCTTTGATTTGGCAGTAACCTTTATGCACCACAACTGAGTAGGACTTGTAGCTGAATTATTACATGAGGATTATAAACCAACTTTTTGTACAAAAATCCACCATGAAGATACTTTAAGAAGGACATCTAATTAAGATTCACGAGCTTTAATTTCTTCACAATAGCCCTTTTCATGGCCACAAGTATAGTGGCCATGTACGTCAGGTCTAATTTCATTTTCTGCCACTATAATCAATCTTTGTTTAAGATCTATTGCTTGTTGGTTGGCTTGCAAGGATATAGTGACATTTCAATCATTTCACAGGTACATTGCTAAGACACTCTATGGTGAGGATGATGAAGAAGTCGATCAGGAAAAAAATAAGAACAATGTAGAGGAGCCAAAGTTGCTAGGTCTTAATCCTGGTTCCCATGAGAAGGTTTTTATTTTTAAGCTAATTCTTGTTCATTCTGTTCTCTAGATATTGTGCGTTGTATACGTGGTTTCACATTTATGTCTTCTCTTCATCGTCTGCCCAGGTTCTTTTGAAGAAGGGTCCATATGGATTTTATGTTCAGCTTGGTGAAGACAGAAAGGGATATTTACCTAAGAGAGCCTCGGTTTCCCAAGTATGTTGGCATTCTGGTGGATTAAGTTTTCTCACCTCCTCCCTTCCCCCCTCTCCCACTGTCTTTGCATTCGGACAAACCTTTTTGATAGCTGAATATTTAACTGCAACAATCATAGTTTGACAAAGTTAGAGCATTACGAAGACAAAGCATTAATGTGAATGTAGTTGCATAAATCATTGAAGTCACCTTTTAAGTACGGATACTGAAAACACTCTGTTCCAACCATGATTTATCTCGTGTTATAAATTTGAAAATTTGGGTTAACATAGATGTATTGTCTCCAACCCTTATCCTATATCCTTATCTGCTTTTCTTAGGAAGTCACGCTTCTTTGGTATGTTATTTCATTATTATGCTTATGATAAAGGGAGATTTATTTTGTTGTTCTATGATGCTTACCATGGAGTCACTTCTCCATTTGTTTATCTGAAAATTATATTCTCTCCCATGCTAGATAAAGGACGTGGATTCGATTACCTTGGAAGATGCCCTTGAGTTATTGCGCTATCCTGTGACCTTGGTATATTTCAATTTAACTTATATTTTCTTTCTTCCCCTTTAATCTTGTTGCACTAGTTTAAAATGGATTTTCATGCCAGGGGAACCATCCAGATGATGACCAGCCAGTGGTACTAAAGCTTGCAAAGGTTGGATTTTCTATTAGACACAGGCGCACTATTGCTTCTGTGCCCAAGGTAGTTTATTATGCCTTATCACTGTATATCATCGGTATTGTGTTTTATCTTTATATTTTTGTTTCTATTATCTTCCAACAGCAATTTTGGTCTCTCTTAAATGCTTGATTTGCTGGGTTTGATGATGTTGATGTGTTCCCTTAACCTGATTTTGTTCACAGAACATGGCGCCTAAGGAGGTGACTTTGGAGAAAGCTTTGGAGCTTCTAAAGAGTAAAGATGTTAGGAGGTGTGGACGACCAAAGCGCGAAGTAAAAGTTGAAGAAACTGTTGAGGCAATATAAGGATTGCCCATAACTAGGGTCCAGTGCTTAGTGGTTCTGATTTACTCAAATAGTTAAGAGATTCATTGTCTCCTCTTGGAACCCGACTACAGAAATAGCATTACAGAAGAGGGTGTTGACTTCCACACAGGCATCTACTGATTCTTTCAAGATGAAGATAATGTGTATATTGATAGTAAAATCAAGCATTTATATAGGTACATAACAATATTTATGTTTTTATATTCATTGTTTATTGTCTGCCTCTTGGTGATTAAGGCAACGAAAAATAGTGGTATTTGCTTGCAACAACATAATGGAAGTAGTCAATCAATATAGATTGATCTGAAATGTGATGGGTACATTAGAATTGTATTGCATCGATTCTTTTTAAGTATAGAAACTGATCCATAACTTTCATCTTCAAATTTATTGTGCCCGAACTTGGGCATCCACCATCTTTTATTGGCATTATCATATATTGTAGTTGAAGATAAATGAGCATGCTTGTTATTTTCATGGTTTTGACCTTAGATGGGAAATGACTTGGCATTTGATGGCAATTCACTTTCATGTTCGTTTACAAAGCATTTATTTAATATCACGGTACTAGTGATAGTCTAGTTGGATGTTTATTTAAAAGCAGTCCCAAGTGAGACATCAGTGCTGTTAAAATAAAATAAAAAACAAGAAAATGAGAACTGAGCATACAATTCTTTCTTGAAATTCTTTCTTGAGCCAGGCACTTGCCATTCTCTTGATCTTCGGACAAATTGTTATGAGAATCTACACTTGATTGAGGCAGCCCTTTTTGTGATCCTTTAAAAATCTCAAGGAATTGACAGTTGAGTTCACTTTACTGATGTTATGAGCTAAGATGTCTCTGATTCCTTGAAGGTGCACTAGAATTGAATTAAAATTCTATAGCACCACACTATACAACCTGTTCATATCAGTATGACATAACTATGAGGTAAACGGTCATCAAACAAAATTGAGTTTCCCATGTATAAATCATTTTACTTCATTTACATGATGCTCCATTACTTTAAAGAAGATTTTAGAGTTAGTTTTTATTTTCCTAGAAAAGGTGACAAAAAATTATTTTACGTACTTGCCCTTTCCATTCCAAATTTCTCTATGAAATCATGGAGCCATAATGTCTCGCCTTCTTTCATATCTCTGTTTATAGCCTTCACCGAAATTTTGCAGTGGAAGTAGAAACTGTCAGCTTCTAATTCAGAAGAGCTTTGTGAGATGAACTGAGAGCATGATAATCTTGCCACATCTTATTTCATTTGTAGGGGATGATTGTCTGGACGAAAAAACCCTTCTGTTACTAATTCATAATTTTGTTGTCAATGTAATGTGGACTGTTTACTGCAGAGATGCCATGAAACTATTTTTTCACTTTGATCTTAAAGAATTCTTTGAAAGTCAAGGCAGGTAAAGGATTCAAAAACTCGTCTTTGTTAAAACCTTTGACGTGTCACCATCCATTGCATAGTTTTGCACGTGAAAAGTTCCCATCTATAGCTCTTGTTCTAATGGTATGTTATGCTCATGACACGCCCCACAATATCATCTCGTGAATCTGATCCCAGTTCTCGTCCTATTTTGCTTTGTGATAGTCAATAAAATGCAAGCTTTCTGCAACTATTTTCTGGCTAAGTCCTCTTATTCTCCTACATGATTTTCGTGTGAATTGTTCGAGAACCTTGCTAATGTTCTCTTGCAGATACCAACCAAGATGATAGCATGATATTCTTTGAAAAACCATATTCTTTCTTCTTTCGAGATATCTGGTAGAATTTGATTGCACAGACGTTAGAGCTTGAATATTTTCACTTTAACATCAATCTTTGAATAATTTCTTAAAAAATAACTAAGTTACACCACATTGAGCTTGCGTGTTCAAGGTGATTACATATGGTACTCAAAATGCACGTCCTTGTAGTGGCAAGTAGGTGGTGCATGGTAGTTGTTTTAGATAAATGGATGATATAAATTGGAGAACTTCGAATCTAATGCTCTAGATAGTCTAGGGCGTGAGCTCACTGGCAGCTCACAATGACAGTGTTTGATGTTTACAAGTGGATGAGTGGCATCAATGGACTGTAATGATTCACTAGTGGAATTTGTGGGATGATAATTCAAACAGATAGGAGTGATTGGGTTGATGGGACTGTGGAATGACACCAGATTGCAAAATAAATCTTGTTAGACTGGTTGAAATTGGATTATGCTGGTTTTCTCTTGATGCAGTTTCCATTACAAGTAGTCAGATTTTGTTTTATTCTCGTGTTACAGTCTCACTCAAAGAACCTGAATTCCTAAACATCAAAGGAGAACTTGAAGAGTCATTTCACAGAGCTCATGAAGGAAGGACGAACGCTAAGGTCAGGGTAATTCTCTCGTCTCTGTCAGCTTATACGCTATCAATGGAGCTGATTCTATTATTGCATTTAATACAGTTTTCATTAATGCTCCTAGTTCACGTTTTAATTGATTCTTTTGTAGGTGAAAATGTATCTGAAAAATGGAAGAATGTTTCATTAGATTTTGGTTTCATAGAGTTTGATTCTGTCAATACAGCAGCGAATGTTTGCATGGATCTGCACAACGGGTGTGAGGGGTGGAAGTCCAAGTATGATGAGGAAACTGGTATGGGTTTTTCGTTGCAAGTTGAATTTTATTTAAATGCACAAGGGTTGAGAAATGAATTCTGACACTGATTATTCATTGTACTTATTTTCATTTTCACTTGTTGCTTTCTGAGAAAAGTGTTGAATTGGCATGAATAAGTATTAATAGCTGTTGATCAAGGGTGGGCTTGTAAAAGTCATTTCTTGATGCTATGAACTGGTGTTTTAGATTAAATCTAGTTCAACAAAATGTTAAATAATTGCTGAAGGGAATTATTATTTGACTCAAATATTTTCTCGATCAGAAGTAATTGATAGTGACTAATGTATGATATGTCAGGTCTGACTTAAATTTTTTTAGAGTTAATCGTGCCAATTTATTATGGCATTCCCAATTCATTTGTCCATTAACATGTCAATTGCTCTAGGCATTCAAGATTTGCCAAATTGTAAGCTATGCGCAAAACTATGTGACGTTATTTAAGACCAGCTTGCAGGTTTAGGCATGTAATATGCAGAGTCACTGTGTGTTTTATTCTACAACAATTGCATGTTATTATAATGTTTACGGTACAATTGTGCTACATGTACATAATGGTTTACATATACATGATGCGGTGAGGTGTGATTGAGTCATAATTTCTTCAACCAAATAAATAAATAAAAAACACTTCGTAAACTCCTTTTTTGATACTCCATCAATATGTAAACCATTATGTAACTTCATTAGCTACAAGTAGCTTTATTCTAATGTTTATATATGAGTGTATCTTACTTCCTCTCCTTTCTTTCACCCTTTCATTTTCTCACCACGGGGAGATGTTTTGTGTTGGCGTGCCCCCATGTTGCAACTTTATCATGCTAAAAAGGATGTTCACAAAACACTAACCAAAGGAGGTCGAAATTGACTGTAGGGAACGTAGATTTTGAGGGAAGAGAAAAATATCTTAGACAATTATTAAGTCGATTTGGCCAGGTATAGTTATGATATTATTGCTGTGATAAATTGATTTGTTTTTCTTTACTTTTCTGTTAATAAGGAGTTCCTTGTAATGATAAATGATAACATGTAAGATAATTCATACTGATCGGAGACTCCTTTTTGTATTGATTAACTATTATTTTATGAACTTGTCCTTCCTATCAGTTGCATTCAACTTGTACTTCAAATGAAATGTGTGTGTGGTCATTTCCAAGTTCCAGTCATTTTTTCCTATTTTAATTAAATAATATGAAAACTTAACCTGTTAAAAAATCGGGCATTGTTAGAAGTTCCAGTATTTAATTTTCATAGCTTGAAAAGTTTTAAGAAGTTTTACCGACTCCTATGTCTTGATTCAGTCGTGACCTGTTTGTTGAGATTAAAGGTTGAGCAGTAAAATACAAGTAACCACTTAAAAGGACACTATGTTGACTCCAATTTGTGTTCCCATTTTCTCCCCGTACTTGTAGTTTTTCCTTTTTGGTTAAATTTCAACTTGTGGCACTCTCCTCCCTCTATTCTTGCCTGTTAGTTTTCCTAAAACATTGATGCTATTAGTTGATTTCAACTGCAAGAAGGCATTTTCATCATTTTTGTTCTGGTGAAAAGAATTGACCACTAAATGGTTTTCTGTATTAATCAAGATATGCTCAAATAGAAAGAGGGACTAGGGACTAAGGTTGGTAGTTTAAAATCTCTTGGGCATATCATTTCTGTGTTCCTGCGTGGATCATGTTTGCCAAACTAAACTTTGAGCATTTTCAACACAAGGCAGCCGATTGTCGTTCCTTATTCTGCTCTATTTTGCCCATGCTACCAGTCATTTGAAGTAGAGCTCACATTCAAATCAAGAATGTCTAAAATCTTTTGGTTAGCCCTACTCGACACGCAAGAACATATTTCTTGATTTGGTGGCTTAGCGGTGTAAGATGTGCGTAATTTGTGAAATGTTATGCTTTGCTTGCTTTTGAGGTTCTGAAGAAAACTCCCATCTAACTTGACTCAGTGCTTAAGATGCTTTTCCACAAGACTAGTGGGGGCAACGTTTGTTGCACGTTAGTCAGTTTGTTAACATTAAGAATAAATGCACCAATAATTAAAGAGTGTTGGGTTTTGTCGATATTGTAACACAATGATTTTTCGTATAAAGTGAAAGATGAAGGTTGTTAAACATAAAGACAAAAAGCACATTTCAGGAGCTGGTATTCAAATAACTCCATCCACCCACCATTAAAGTGTTTTTCTATTCGACAAAAAAAATTCATATAACAATTGTACAATTTGATATTATTGACATTGATATTATGGTAGATGCTTAGTATACTATTCACATAACAAATCTCCAAAATCAAAGGGCCTGAGGAGAGTTATAGAAAGTAAAAGTAGGCAAATCCTTTACTCACTGTAATTAATTTTTCCTTTGGGGGTGCACCTTCAAAGATGGTCTTCACCACTTCTAAAAGTAGCATATAAAATGATTCCATTAATTCTACCAAGTAGAATTCAAATTTGGATAGGACAAATGACTAATCAATATGTGAAGAAATGTAGTATGTGAAAAATAAAAGGGAAATTCGAAAAACACTTTCTAAAAGTGCTCAGAATCTCAAGCTTAAGTGGCTTTCTTTAACTTTGCTAATTCCGTATTCAATATTAAATACTTAAACATTTATTGGAGAATCAACCTAAAAGTCGATGAACCTAATAATTATTCCACATGAACATTGTTTCTGATCGAAAAAAATCAATTAGATGGCTTGGTGACCTGACATCAGCAAAACAAATAAAGATGAAGATAAAAAAGAAACACGTTTGAAGATATACAAATACATGGAGCTACTAAATTATTAAACTAAACCGAACTGTGTAAAAGATAAACTGATTTTATGTTAATATTGCTTAATGTAACTAAATATAGTAAGCCGTAACTATTTGCCACGACTTGAAGCAAAGAATGCATAATAACTAAAGTTCTGGAATCAAAGCATCAAATAACATAAATTGAGAGCAATATAAATTTTACATTTCTGACTTACAGCACACTGAGGAATATGGCCACTTGTAATGCTAGCTCCACCACTCTGAGGTTATCTTTCTTCCATTTTCTTCAATAACTCTTACTTCAGGCAGCCCAAATTAGTAATGCTTGCTCCATGATAAGTGCGCTTTTGCACACTTATTAGACACTTTTTGGGATTTAACTGTGATAAATTTGAGTATATTTCTATCCATAATTGTGTACTTTTTGTATTTATAGGTCAAAACCCTGAATTGGAATGAAACGGAGGCAAAACGAGTGAAAAAGGACTTCAATTGCACAAAAATGTGAAGTTGGGGACTAACTTGCACTTGACCAAAAGATGGAGGGCTTTGACTGCAATTTGGTAGGGGCTTAAATGAAAGAAAGTTCAAAGTATGAGGACCAAATTGTACTAATTCAAAGATGAGGGATGAAAACGCGCAAGGATAGAACGTTCAAGGACCTGAGCCGCAAATATGGAAAAGTCCATGCGACCGCATGGATTATAACCATGCGACCGCATGGAATTACACCATGCGGCCGCATATAGATAAAAAATCAATGGCGGTCTATTTTCTTTCCACGCGTTTTTGGTCAACTTTGGCAATATTTTGGACTTGTTTAATGAAGATATTTTGGGATATTTTGGTGTGTCTCACAATGCATTAATATATCCTATCTCTCTCTCATTTTCAAGACATTAGGAGTTAGTTAGATTAGTTTAGCTTAGGGTTTATATAGTTTTTCTCTCTAGTTTTTCCTCTAGATTTCCTTTCCTTTTCTTTTTCTTATCTTTAGTTAGTTGCTTCTTTGAGTTATTAACTCATTTTGAGAAGAACCATCAAGGGAGCAAGGAGATACAACAAAGAAATTGGTAGAAAACTTGGAGAAATATTGGAGAAAGGCAAAGCTACACTTGAAAGGATTATATCTACATCTTTGTTTTTCTTTCATTAATTTTCCATGTTTGTAATGTTATGTAAACATTATTTCCTTGCTTATTATCTTTATAAAATGAGTTAAATATATTTGTGTTGGAGTTTATGTTGAATCTTAACTTTAATTTCATTAATATTGATATATGTTGTTAGAAATGCATTTGTTATCAAAATAATGGTGTATTGATTATTAGTTTAAAATCACTTCATTTACTTGATCATTAGATGTTGTGGTTAGGTGGTTTGGGCAATTATTGAAAAATAGTTGCACTTGCTAGACCGAAATAATTGATACCATAGGTTTGTATGGTTCCGACTATACGCGTTTAGATGATCTAGAAATAGACATCTACCTTATGTGACCCGTTGAGTATTTTCACAGCAGTTTAATGCAATTGGTTAATTTTGTATCGACATAGAAATATGTGGTATAATTTAATTAATTAGGGTTAATATCGCTCGAAAGAGGATATTAATTTAAAATTGGAGAATCGGGTCTAACTATGTATTTTGGTAATTTGCATGTACGTTATTGAATTGATGTTAATGAAATAAAGGTTAAGTGAAATCATAAATTCCAACCGATTTTCAAATCAAAGATGCAACTACGTCTTTTTAGTTTGTTAGTTTAGTTTTATAGTTAGTAGTTTATAATTTAATTTGAATATTAATTGTGTGTGTGCGTCAGTCGTTGTTAGAACAAAAATTGATTAGAGTACGTAATTTCAAAGTAACATTCCTCGTGGGATCGATATTCGGACTCAAAAAGTCCACTGTATTACTTGTTCACGATCCGTGCACTTGCGGTACACATTTTCAGCGAACAAGTTTTTGGCGCCGTTGCCGGGGAATGTTTTCACTTTGATTACTGCTTTAGTTAATTTTAGTTTTAGCAACTTGTAATTATTTGTAATTATTTGTTTTTACTGTTTGCGTATTTTGGCTAACCCCATATTACTAATCTTTCTTGTATCTGTAGTCTTTTTTCTGCACCCTGCACTTGTCTGATATTTGCAGGTGTCTAACCTTGGTAAAGTAACAAGATGTTTGCACTATCGAGTCTCTACGGTGACTATACAAATATTCTTGGAGGTCCAAGATGCGATATTTGTTTAGCGGAGCATTGTCCAAGGATGTGCTTGTATTCATGTACTGAAGCTGCAATGTTAAAACTTCTAAAGTTTCGATTTTATTTGAAATGCCGGAGACAAGCACTGGATAATTTAGATAAAAGTTACATGCTCCCGGGAGACTATGTACCTGATGATTGGGATGAGGACATCAAATTCCTAGGAGATGGTCCTCCATGTTTGAATGAGAAGGTACTTGCAAAGTATTACAATGAGCTTGCCAGGTTGGATGAAGAAGATATGCTAGTAGGAGATTACAAATATTGGGATGGATTTAGGAAATGGGGGTCTTATCCACTCGAGGAAGTCATTGAGACCGACTTCTCGTTGCCCGTAGCATTGGATTGCGAACCGGTCATTCAATCCGAGGAGATATCAATAATTGTAGAAGAACCTGAAGAGAGCGCTGATTTAATCACAAATGATTTGAGTAAAGATGTAGAAATCATTGAAGATCATTCGGCCGACTTCAGTGATTGCATAGAGTTAAATTTTGTGATTAACTCCAATGAGGAGATGGAAATCTACAGTTTTGAGTTTGAATCGGGTGGAATGGATAGGTTTTATTATGTTGAAAAGGGCACTGATGAGTTTTGGCGATCGAACGAGGAGTGGATCAAAGCCAAAAGAATAAAGATGGGCAAAGCATCCAGAGCTTACTTTTTGGGCCCATAACATTTTGTATAGTCGAGCTAAGACTATAAAACAGCGCTTGTTGGGAGGCAACCCAACTTTTCTAAAACTTTTGTGCTTTTATTTACTTTTATGTGTTTTTTTGCTTTTAGTTATATTTCTGTTTAATAGTTTAACTTTTTGTAGGTAATGCTTTTTGAAGTCCAAAGTTGCATGGTTCCTCACGAGTCTGGAGCTGAATTGGAGTACAATGAGGTCTGTTGGCCCCGAGCTACTCAATTGCATTCCGAGTCCAGTTCATGCATTAGTTCTTCTTCACAATGGATTCAGGGAAGTTCCTTTTTACTCTTTGCTTTATATGTTAATTTACACATCGAGGATAATGTGTGAATTAAGTTTGGGGGTATTGAGCCTTGCCGGCTATTGTATGCTTTAATTTGATGTTACAGCCTTGCCGGCTGCTTTTGAGCTTACATTGGTGAATATGATTGGTATGTTAGATAGCTTTGCCGGCTCAGGATTGCATGATTTGAAATTGTTATCGATTCATGAGCTATGCATGCACAAATCCAAATATGCTATTGGTGCGATTTTTTTTTCAAAAATGGCTTATTCATTGTGAGATCATACGTTACATTGAGCACATAGTCACGATTGATTATCATTTAGATGCGGAAATAGGTGTTAGATGTGAAAATTTTGAATTAGTAGAACTTAAGTTGTGAGTTGTTTTGAAAATTTTTATCAACCTATACTCTTATTCTCTTTCAATTTTCTATAGTCTGAGAAACTTAGGATTAGCTAGTTAGTTATTTTCATTGAAGATTGTAGTAACTGAATAGTGTGAACACAAAAACTGGTGAGACTTTGAGCCTATGGACTGACATTTATTACAGTCTCATTTCTTTCATGTGTGATTATTCCATGATTGTGTTTCTCTAGAACTTGCGTTGCTTCTTGTCAAGATCACATTGACACATGTATGCATGAATATGATTAAGGCCATCTTTGACTTACCACATTATCCAAATAGCTTACCCTGAAGTAATATTTCATTTTGATAACCCTATTGAGCTTATTAGCCTTTTCTTTTGTTTACCTACATTACAAGCTTTCATATACTGAAAAACAATATTCTTAACCAGCCTTCAAAGCTAGTGGAGTATTGTTAGACATTAGAATGTTGGGTGGCGATAGAAAAGAAGTTTGGGGGTATCAATTGTTTTTGAGGTACTCTGTTTGGTGTAGTGGTTGAAAGATTGAAAAAGAAAGAAAAGAAATGAAATGAAAAGAAAAAGATGAAAAAAATGAGTGACAGGGAAGAGATGTGTTGAGGAGATTGACTTGTAATGTCTGAATGTATAAGTTCTCCTGTTTAAAAAAAAAAAAACACAGGTGATTGAGTTGATTTGATGCTGATTGAGAAGTTATTGTTTTGGAGTGATAGGATTGTGTACAGATCCTATCTCATTTGAGCTGAATTGAATATTTGTTACTCCGCTGATTTATTTGAGGCTTCTTAGTCACTTATCCATATATTCACACCTTTACCTTAAGCCACATTTAAACCCTGCAAAGTCCTTATGATTTATGTAATGCATGTGATCTAAGTGGTGGCGATTGAGAAAATATGCAAGCTTATGGTAGAACATTTTCATTGGAATGATATTGAGCGAAACAGTACCTGATTTTATACACTTGAGAGTTGAGTGTTCATACTACATTATTCTGTGAGGTTCTACTTGTTCAGTTACTCTATTTTCACTTGAAAATGCATGCTAGCTGATTATATTTTTGAGCTTTTAAAAGAAAGAGTGATTGAGAGCAACCTTAGATTTACACTTGGGAGATTGAGATGAATTATCTATTTTAGTGTGAATCTTACGAGCTTGTAAGGATATATTTTGACCACTGAGGGTCGGGTTGTGACCAATTTACATATTTTTCCATCTTGACATTCTTTTCTTAGTTTAGATGATGATTGAAAGTGGCTATGCACACACACACACACTGATCTGACGTTGGATAAGTTGCAAATATTTTTAATAGCATTATTTGGATGCATGGCTGTGAATTGGTATACAATTTTAAACTCTATTATATATCTGGCAAGTATCTAATATGTTAATTATTTTCACATTTGCATGATTATGTTAGAAGTAATCTTGCTCGAGACGAGCAAGAACTCAAGTTTGGGGGTGTGATAAGTGCGCTTTTGCACACTTATTAGACACTTTTTGGGATTTAACTGTGATAAATTTGAGTATATTTCTATCCATAATTGTGTACTTTTTGTATTTATAGGTCAAAACCCTGAATTGGAATGAAACGGAGGCAAAACGAGTGAAAAAAGACTTCAATTGCACAAAAATGTGAAGTTGGGGACTAACTTGCACTTGACCAAAAGATGGAGGGCTTTGACTGCAATTTGGTAGGGGCTTAAATGAAAGAAAGTTCAAAGTATGAGGACCAAATTGTACTAATTCAAAGATGAGGGATGAAAACGCGCAAAGATAGAACGTTCAAGGACCTGAGCCGCAAATATGGAAAAGTCCATGCGACCGCATGAATTATAACCATGCGACCGCATGGACGTGAAATGAATATTTTGTTTCTTCCATACGACCGCATGGAATTACACCATGCGGCCGCATATAGATAAAAAATCAATGGCGGTCTATTTTCTTTCCACGCGTTTTTGGTCAACTTTGGCAATATTTTGGACTTGTTTAATGAAGATATTTTGGGATATTTTGGTGTGTCTCACAATGCATTAATATATCCTATCTCTCTCTCATTTTCAAGACATTAGGAGTTAGTTAGATTAGTTTAGCTTAGGGTTTATATAGTTTTTCTCTCTAGTTTTTCCTCTAGATTTCCTTTCCTTTTCTTTTTCTTATCTTTAGTTAGTTGCTTCTTTGAGTTATTAACTCATTTTGAGAAGAACCATCAAGGGAGCAAGGAGATACAACAAAGAAATTGGTAGAAAACTTGGAGAAATATTGGAGAAAGGCAAAGCTACACTTGAAAGGATTATATCTACATCTTTGTTTTTCTTTCATTAATTTTCCATGTTTGTAATGTTATGTAAACATTATTTCCTTGCTTATTATCTTTATAAAATGAGTTAAATATATTTGTGTTGGAGTTTATGTTGAATCTTAACTTTAATTTCATTAATATTGATATATGTTGTTAGAAATGCATTTGTTATCAAAATAATGGTGTATTGATTATTAGTTTAAAATCACTTCATTTACTTGATCATTAGATGTTGTGGTTAGGTGGTTTGGGCAATTATTGAAAAATAGTTGCACTTGCTAGACCGAAATAATTGATATCATAGGTTTGTATGGTTCCGACTATACGCGTTTAGATGATCTAGAAATAGACATCTACCTTATGTGACCCGTTGAGTATTTTCACAGCAGTTTAATGCAATTGGTTAATTTTGTATCGACATAGAAATATGTGGTATAATTTAATTAATTAGGGTTAATATCGCTCGAAAGAGGATATTAATTTAAAATTGGAAAATCGGGTCTGACTGATCATTTTGGTAATTTGTATTAGCGCGTATTTGGCTTGATATTAATGAAATAACGGTTAAATGAAATCATAAATTCCAACATCCTTTTCAAATCAAATCTTCCTTCTTTTCAAAATTTTAAGTAATCTTTTTAAATTAAAATTAGTGTTTTCATAGTTTTTAATCTTTAAATTCAAGTTTTTAATTGTATGTGTTTATTTCGTAAAATTGAAACAAGTATACTAGTAATTGAAAACAACACTCTTCGAGGGATCGATATCCGGACTTAAAAGGTCCGCTTTTACTACTTGTTCCCGACCCGTGCACTTGCGGCATCGTTTCGAAATTAGCGAACACTCCACCTGCAACACATTAAATAACCAAGAAGATTTTAAAGAGTCAGGAACATAAAAATAACAATATAAAAACTTGTATATATGCAAGAAACATACCAAGATACGCAAATCGAGCTTGCTAGAAGTAGATAACAACTTCTTCTTTTTTCAATTCTGGAAATTGCAATACAAGAACGAAAATATGCCATCTTTCAAAAAAATATGTTTACCGATAAAAGAATTTAATAACTTACACCATCTTTCATAACTTGAAATATTGGAGCCCGTACTTGATAATGACAACCATAACTCTATCTATGCCATAAGAGACAATTGCGGAATGTATTGGCTTGCCAGCTGTACCAGATGGTTCACCATCAGCATTACTCCGATATTGAACTCCAACCTAGAATTAAGGACCAATTAAGTTTGTGGCATTATATAAAGAAAGACTATAATATTATGTTTCACAAACAAGAGCCCATACACTCAGCAAGATTCCCATTTATTGACAGTGATTTCAGATCTCAAAGAAGATAAACCAAAGAAAGGGAACAGATGTGATTGCACTTTGTTACCCAGATATAGGACAAGAAATAAAAAATCTACACTGAGATTATATCGAAATGCACTGTACCTTTGTGCAGAGGTCTCTAAAGTTAATACTCCAGTAAGTATCAACAACAGAAATAAACAACTGGTTTAAATTTCTCATTTCAACCAATTGAAAACCTGAATATTATTAATAACCTTAGAAATCGAATATGTAGGAATGAAAATGGAACGAAAGAATAGACATTCATGACGAAAAGCACTAAAGAACAAATTTTTATAAATTATTTTTTACATCCCCGCCTTAGGGGAAAATCAATAGAAGCTAACTCATTTGACAGATAAAAATGTTTTTGCAGTATCTTCATGAAATCCTACAAACAAAACTAAATTAGATTGCTTCAATTTAACGATAAGAATAATTTTAAAAAAATAATTCGAGCACATGGAATTATCCTGCAATTTCATATATAAATATCTTCAACGTGAGCCGATCTCCTTCGACTTTCAGTTTGTTAGGCTAATCGAATCTTCTTAAGAACATACCTACATTTTTCCAAGAATAAGTGAGTAAAATGAAGAAATTCGACATTATAATTCATTAAACCTTCGCTACAAATATAATGAATATCAACCCAAATCTTACTTTTTGTCTCCAACTTGTTATCTACCAAAATGGCTGCACCAAAAGCTCCATGCCATATCTGCTCCATGATCTCATATTGATCCATTCTTGATTCCATCATTTCCCAATCTTCATCCCTAGAACACCCTTTCATGAACTACAAATATGATAGAAAAACCCCAAAAAAATGAATCTTTGGATCTTTTCCACAAAATGTAGGTTGAGTACCGAGCACAGGAATTTTTTAGATTTGACCAAAATTTAGCAATTGTAAATTTTAACACGATTTAGATTCTTTTGTCGAGTGGTGTGAGAGTAACTCAGGCATTTCAATAGTTAAGATGAAAGGAAATAGCAGCTTTTGCCATAAACAGTTAATGATATTTGCAATAAAAAATATTCAGTCATAAGTGTTAGCCATCATTATATATCATTTACTCTTCAAATACTAAAGCAGCAGAAATATTGATTCCTAAAAATTATGCTCATATGATGAATATTCAGAGTTTACATACAATTCATGGCTTCAAAATAAAACTAAAGGAAACTATAAGCTCTAACTATCCAATTTTAGCAAACAACGACAATTACAGGTTCCCATAACATTATAAAGAAGTGGACATGCATATTTTCACACACGCATATCATCAAAGATGTTGTAGGAAGAATTAAAGCTGACCTCGTGTAGCCAGTTTGTTGAAGTAGTTGAGAATGAGTCATCAAGAAATACAACATTTAGATAATAATCAGCATCATCGTGATAATTTAGAAATGCTTATGGTTCTTAGCAACAAAATCAGCAATGAAAAATGTAACACGTCTTTTGAGAAAAACTTCAACTCATTCATTCGACGGCATCTATGAAGAAGAAAATATGTTTATATCATTTTGAAAGATACAACGTTAACTTTAATCTACACCATTTTGACAACCAAAGATTTTCCAGGATGATAGTGCAACAACATCAGAAGTCATTGCATCGGTAATTGATGATGAGCAGAGAGTGCAGTCGATGGAATGTGAGTTTTTATTACGTCAGTTTAACCTATAAAGAACATAAGAAAATAGGTCAACATGAAGACAGCTGGAACTTTTATATCAGCTTATTAGGACAAGTCGAAAATTTACAAATTGTTCGTAATAAAACATTGGGAATTAGACTTGCTAGTAAAAAGACAAGACGGTTTTCGTTTTGATCAACTACATTGATGACAATTGATTAAAAAAATCTCAAAGTGATATCTTGGTCAATAAACAAAACAAATATAATGCTTATATATACCTAAAAGACTGTGGTTCACGTCTAGAGAAAACAAGATGAAAAGGGGAACGGAATTCTTAATGACTCATTACAACGGAGAAAATCTAGCATTATATTTCAGCACTTGAGTTAGAAGAAATCAAAGAAAAACAAAGAGATTCCCACTACCTCATTTATGTACATAAAGTAGTCTAAAAATTTCTCAGGTAAAACAAATCAACTCCCAAATTATTGTAAAAAACTCAAGCATCAACATTAAATGAAAGGGGGGAGGGGGGAGTGCTAGGATACCAGGTTAGAAGGTAAAAAAAAATGTGAGGTGTTACCGCAAAACATGCTTTCCATCTTTCAAGTTCAATCCGTGCAGTTCTTTGTTATGAGTTTGTTATCTCTGTTGCCACCACCATTGCTATCACTGTCGTTGCCGCTAAAGAAAATAAGTCCAAAATCAAAATCCAGAGAGCAAGATCATGTGCATTAAGAAATCAAGGCATCAAATCCTCTACTAGTTCATCTTTCTTTCTTTTTTTTTTCTTTTTTTTTTTTTGACATGTCAATAAGTAACTAAATGCAAGTGGCCTATACTTTCTGCTGAAGAATCATTTTAGTTTCTATTAATTATAGAAATGTACTCTCGAGTCTTGTCTAAAACCTTTTTTACAGGGAAAAAATAGGCCTCGAGTTCAAATCCTAATTATGCATCATATGATTAGGTTAAGTCTAATACCTAACCAATATTCTAGTACAGTAGTAACTAAATGGATTCAATTTTACATCAACAGCAATCCTAACACAAAAATAATGGAAATAAGTAAATGAAGGGGAAAAACAGCAATAACTTACCAGTTACCCACTCAATGACAACGAGCATAGCAAATGTAAGCTTAAGAAGTGTAATCATATAGTAGAGAACCCAATAGGTAAACCATTGTTGATCATCAATGGGCGATTTCGTCTCAGTTGCCCTAATTGTTGCATATTTGCCCAAATATTAGAACACCATAGCCATAAACTAAAAATTATTCTCAAATAGTAAGGTCAAAATCAAGTATTTACTCATCTTTATGTGCAAGAAGTACAAAAAATTAACTTCTTGATCAACTATAATTCTGTAGTTCCATCCAATATATGATAAGAAAAAGGCTATTGTGTGATTAATCATACAAACACGGACAAAAATAGCTTGAATCAACAAAAATCTTATCTTACAAATTTTATGTTAAAAAGCCCATGAAGCAAAATCTTGTTTCATATTCCGACACAAATACAAGAACATAGCATAAAGGAAATATATAACATGAATTATAAAATCACCACCAACCATTGACCACCTGGGAGTACCTATCCTTAAAAACTCTTCCTCAAAGATCCCTTAACTTTGACTTCAATAGTGTAGACTTTGTAGCTAGCCACTCTCTTCTTCCTCTGGAACTTTGAAAGTCCAAGATTTTGAAGTTGACCCACTTGTGCTTTTGCCATTCTTGAGCTTCCAGTAAAGAATCTGTTTGGGTTTAACCGATTCCAGTTTCCTCCCAAACCAGCCTGGGAGCCTTCAAATGGAGACAAGTGTCTAAGTCTTGCACATAGACACGGTGCCTCCATTTGAGACGGAGGCACCACCCGTGCCTCCATCTACCACGGAGACACACACGGTGCCTCCGTTTGAGATGGAGACACCACCCGTGCCTCCATCCACCCGTTTGGAAGAAAAACATTAACTTCATTTTTCATTTTCACTATTAACGCACCAATATCTCATTCAGAAAGGTGCGTGCATGCATACCACAGAAAAGTGCTTATAAACATGGAATTAACAAAAATTCCACCAATTCATTATGCACGGAAGAAACATAATATGCGTAGGTTTCAGGTAAACTCACTCAAATGTGACTTTGGTGGATCCTTTGTTATGCTCCTCAGAACCCTTATTTACAATCGAAATACCCTTTGAAATTCAAAAATTTTAGGAACGCAAATGCCCAAAATAATGATTAATAAAAAATAAAAAGCTTAAATGCGGCCCATATGTTTGTGTATAAGAAGATGAAGAAAACGCAATCGCACCTGATGTTCTTGTTTGGGTAAAAGAGGAGTTTGCAGAAGATGGGTAATAGAAAATACCTTCACAGCAAAAAATTGTAAAAAGAAAAAAAAGGAAAAAGAAAAAAAATTGGTATTAGCTACAAAAATACCTTATTTCAATTTGAGCAATCTCTTTCTCAATCTCAGATGTCAGACAAAGAAAACTAATAATCCTGCAAAAACAAGGTTGGTTGACAAAATTCGTAGGGAGAAAAAAAATCAAAAAATAGAAGAAGAAGAAAAAAAATCTTACGGTCAATGTGGGAATGAAATGGAGTAAGGAGGTATGGTTGGTTGAGTGGAAAAAAAAAATGTTGAATTACAGTAAAGAGGTATAGTTGGTTTAGTGAAAAAATGGAGAAACTGTCAGGAGAAGTTGATGGCGAAAAAAAAAAAAAGAACTAGGACGATGGGAAATCGCGACACGTGTCCAGCCCTTTCATTCACTCTTTTATTTTATAGTGAAATATGACCCCCTCTCCAATACAACTTCTCTAGATGAATATAATATGCTGTCTCTAGAGCATAGAGGATCAGCCTTTGCAATTCATTCTCTCATAGTCAAGTGAAGACAGATAAAACTATATTAACTAACTGATTATTACAGACATACTCAGACTCTTTTCGAGAGAGACCTCTTAATATTTGGTTTCCCCAACAATTTTTTCCATGGTAGCACATTCATTGGACAATGAATTGATGAACTTCATACTCTTAGACGGGTCTCCTACGTCCTTTTTGGTGGTCATTATAAAGAAAAATTGGGGGGAAATGATGTTTGGAATAGTTATTTTTTGGATAATATGTAATTAAAAAGTAGAGAAAAGTTTTGAATTTATCTAAAAAATATTTTTATTGTGTGAATTTGTGATTGAAGATGATTATGAGAAATAAAGAGTTTTGAAATAAAGAAAGTCGAGCAAGGGTTTAGACGGGAGCCGAATATTAGTGGTGCTCTCAAAATACTATAAAATTAAAAAATAAAATAAAAATTTCTTCCCAAATGCGGCAGCATTCAATCACAAACTTATTATTATTATTATTATTATTATTATTATTATTATTATTATTATTATTATTATTATTATTTGCAATTTCAAATGTGTAAATTAATGCAAGAATTGGGGTGAAAAATTCCATTGTATACAGCTAACATGAAAATGATCTTTACCCCCACCAAGAAGAAGCAATGCATGTGATGCCAGCCGTAGAAATAACACAATCAGATATGTTCAATTATTCTACCAAACGAAAACACGGGAACAATGTGGCACCACACTTGAACATATCTTTTAATCTCTTTTTATGCACCCAATTAATGTAAAACGTGTAAATAATTAATATCCACCATTCACAAAAATAATATATGAAAAATACGTTAATAAGTTATAATTTAGTGATGGATTAGCTGCTAATTGAAAAAAAAAAAAAAAAAAAAAAAAAATTACTGATAGAATGTAATCTTGCTATGTTACTGAATTTTGAAAACATCCTTTGATAGACATTGATAAAATTTTAGAGAAAATTATAAGATAAACATGATACCTTTTTTAAAAAATAAAAAATAATAAAAATTGTATTATTAATTATGGAAAGAACCCTGCTATTCAAACAGTTTCAGATCAAGGTTTTTGGGTCTGTTCCCCACCCTGGACAAGAGGCATTTTCCTTTTTTTAGAAATTATCGTATTCCAAAAGAAGTATAGAAATTATCCCTAAATATGAAGGACTGAATGAGGCCAAAAAAAAAAAAAAAATCTTGTAATAAGTTGTAAGAGAATTTATCTAATTGTATGATAAAGGTTAGAAAAAAGTTAGTTAAAACTAAAGGAATTTATAATAATTATAAAACCAAAATGTAAAGAGACTTGGAACGCATAAAATTTTGATGACTATGGTACATATGGAAGCATAAAAGAAGAGGTCATTTCTCAAAGAGAGTATGACTGATTGGTGTTTGGTTCAATATCAATCGAATTGGATCTCCTTCAATCACAACGTCATGTAAACTTTTATTATTTACTTTTTTCAAGATTGACTTCTTTTAGAATCACGTCCCTTTAGATGGGTCTAAAGAGGGCCAAGTGGTCTTATTTATTTACACTAGTAGCACTTGTAATGTTCAAACATGTGTTTACATCTTCATTTCTTGAGAAACGTGTGAAAATTTTAAAATTTGATGTAAGAATAATATGTTCAATTAAAAGTTTAAATTTGGGAGAGGGATACCAAAAAAAATCATGGAAGATATATGTGCGATTTAGTATCTATAAGAGGATTATATGAGGTTGAAATAACTTATCCTAAGTTTGTGTTGATCATGAGAATGTCACTTAGCACGTGTTTAGAGTTCTAGGTTGAATTGGGAAAAAAAATTATTTAGAAATTGGTTTAAACCATTTGTATAGAAATGACTTTCACAGAAGTGCTACAGATACTCAGATGAGAAGTGGGCCTCATATGAATTAAATATTACCAAAAAAAATTGCATCCCACCTATTTGTGTGTAATCTGGAGGGGTTCTGTGAACTTTTCCTTCTGGGCGCATAGTGCAGTTCTTAGAAATTTCATGTGTCAATGAGTTGAGATACAATGACAAAAAGGGTTTATTATAAGGTTGAAAATCATATTTTTTTAGAATAATGTTATTCAACTTCACTAATGCTTTGTAATTGTTTAGATGTTTATTAATCCCTTTTTTAGCTCCATTTTTTTCATCAAAATACATTCTTTAACGGTAATTTGACTCACTTCAATCACATATTTTTTAATAAAATAATATTACATGTAAATTTAAAAAATTTCTTTATTTTTTAACCACACATTTTTCATCAATACACTATTCAAAAATACATATTTTTGTCAAGAATGAAGTTCAAACAAGGGCAAGTGTCTTCAAATAATCGGACATCTTAAATGAATATATATGAATCATATTTAATATGCCTAATTATTTAATAGACACGGATAGATTTCAAACCTCAATGAGGTTGAATAATGTTACTCTATTTTTTTATGAGGTGGTCGAAACCTAACATTTTCAAAAGATAAGACAAAAGTAAAGAAATTTGGTAGTAAATGCTAACAACTTTCTTAAATGATTTATTAGATTTTTCATATTTTAAAATTATTCAAGTTTGAATTCATTGCAACATCAATAAAAGTCAAGATTTTTAACAATAAATAAAAGCCCGAGGCTTTTTCACTAGATTTGAGTATATTTTAATATGGTGTTGTCATTTACTATGATAGTGAAGCATAAATTATTTGAAACCTTAATTTTATTAAAAAAAAAACATTTATATGATTTTAAAAATTCAAACTAATGTATTTTTAGCTAATGGGGTGCCTTAATATTTGAATATAGAGTTGCAATAAATATCATATCTTTGATTTTTACGGTATAACTATTATGAAAGATTCCTCTTTTTTTCATATTCTCTCTCTCTCTCTCTCATTAGAGGTGACAATGGTTCAAGCCACCTGCCAGCTCGACAAGCCAGCTCGTGAAAACTCAATTCATGGATGGCTCAACTCATGCCACCGAGCATATAGGGAAACAAGTTTAGATTTTGTGCAAGCAAGCCAAGCTTGTAAACTAACTAGCTTGCCCTATTTTCCTTAATATATTGTTTTGTTTGTCTAAAAAGTTAGGAAAAGCTCGAGGATCAATCGGACTCGATCAATTATATGCAGGGCCAATAGTCCAAGTCGAACTTGGCCCTTTTGGTCAACAAGCCAAAGCACGGATGACTAGCCTATGAGCTAGCTCGGGTTGCTCCTAATAGTAGCCCAAGAAAATAAAGTAAATTGAAAGTGATTATATGATATTTTTTGCAATTTGTTTTGTCACGTTTATCATGCAATCGAATAGAGGCACACATTAGAATCCAACTGGTAGAATGAAATAATAATACTGATTAAAGTCAGACGACAAGTCAACATCAACTTGTCACAAAACTCTTAATTGCTAAAATATTTGGGTTTTGCTGGGGAATGTGGCGCCCCCTTAGTGGAGGAGGCGCAGGCTTGTCGACGCCCCCTCCAATAGGGGGGCGTCGCTGAAAACAGGGTCACCTATTTCTTTAACCTTTTCTAAAAATTTTAACCCCTGCCATTTTATTTGTTACTTACCAAATTAAAATCCATTTCTTCTTTGATTTTCACTACTCAATTTCTCGCCATGCAACATGTTAAATAGAGTTTGTTCTATTAGTTTTTAATGCTCTTCATTGTGAAAATAAATAAAAATAATGACATATTTTGAAAAAAATATCTTCGATAATAGTATTCAAGCACTTAATGTTATTCAATCCTATCATTTCTAAAGACGTAGAATAGTCTCAATTAGATTGTTTTATCTAAAGGAACATAAATAGTTCAATGCTATCTAAAAACGCATAAAAAATTCAATTGGATAAAGACCTATCAAAGTCCACCAATTTAACAACACTAAACAAGACTCAAAAAATCTTTTAATCTTATTAAACACTAAATGTGAAAACAATTAGATTGGGCATGGTTTTAGGACGACCCAAAATTTTTTAGGCTAAGTCGGCCTATTCAAGAGACATCAAGGCCTGACTTGCGACAAGACTCGTGCCAAGTCAATGCCTTTACTTTTGAGAAAATTACCCCAAAACCTAACATTTCAATATTAATTTTCAAGAAACATAGGTACTAATTTTTATTTCAGAACCAGGTGGTAATTAAATTTTAATAATTATAATTAATAAAATTTTAATAAAAACTAATTTATGTTCCCAACCCCACGCACCCTCTCACCCCATTCATTTCAAATCCCTAAAAGTATTTTCTCACCGACTCACCCTACTAATTCTCTCTCGTCTCTTCTCACCCACATACTAGTGATTGAGCTGACGATCATGAACTGCCATAAATGGAGGTTGTCGTTTGCCAGAGAAACGATAATTTTCGTGTGGTAGTCTGACTCGATCAATTATATGCAGGACCAATAAGCCAAGTTGAGCTTGGCCCTTTTGGTCAACAACCCAAAGCACGGATGACTGGCCTAAGAGCTAGCTCGAATTGATCCTAATAGTAGCCCAAGAAAATAAAGTAAACTGAAAGTGATTATATGATATTTTTTGCAATTTGTTTTTGTCATGTTTATCATGCAATCGAATAGAGGCACACATTAAAATCCAACTAGTAGAATGAAATAATAATATTGGCTAAAGTCAGACGACAAGTCAACATCAACTTGTCACACCAATTCTTACTTGCTAAAATCTTTGGGTTTTGCTTGGGAAATGTGGCGCCCCCTTATTGGAAGAAGCGCAGGCCTGTCGACGCCCCCTCCAATAGGGGGGCGCCATGTGACGCTTTGAAAATGTCACTTTGGCCTTTTCCAAAATCTTTTATCTTTAACACCAGCTTTTTTATTTGTTACTAACCAAATTAAAATCCATTTCTTCTATGATTTCAACTACTCAATTTCTCGCTATGCAATGTGTTAAATAGCGTTTGTTCTAATAGTTTTTAATGCTCTTCATTGTGAAAATAAATAAAAATAATGACATGTTTTGAAAAAATATCTTCGATAATAGTGTTCAAGTCTAAGCCTATGTATAGACACTTAATAGTATTCAATTCTATCTTATCTAAAGACGCAGAATAGTCTCAATTAGATTGTTCATCTAAAGAAACATAATATTGTTCAATGCTATCTAAAAACGCATAACAAATTCAATTGGATAAAGACCTATCAAAGATAACAACACTAAACAAGACTCAAAAAATCTTTTAATCTTATTAAACACTAAATGTGAAAACAATTAGATTGGGCATGGTTTTAGGACGACCCAAAATTTTTTAGGCTAAGTCGGCCTATTCAAGAGACATCAAGGCCTGACTTGCGACAAGACTCGTGCCAAGTCAATGCCTTTACTTTTGAGAAAATTACCCCAAAACCTAACATTTCAATATTAATTTTCAAGAAACATAGGTACTAATTTTTATTTCAGAACCAGGTGGTAATTAAATTTTAATAATTATAATTAATAAAATTTTAATAAAAACTAATTTATGTACCCACTCCCACGCACTGTCGCACCCCATTCATTTCAAACCCCTAAAAGTATTTTCTCACCCCACTAATTATCTCTAGTCTCTTCTCACCCACACACTAGTGATTGAGCCGACGACCATGAACTACCAAAAATGGAGGTTGTCATTTGCCGGCGAAAGGATAATTTTCGTGTGGTAGTTCGGCACTACCGCGTTTTCCCAAGAGTTGGCCCAATCGCAGCTATTTACCCCGACGACAACGAGAAGCTATGGAGGTGGTTCTGCTCAGCAAGAGGCTATGCGGGTGGTAGCTGCGCAGCAATCAGCGACTCGTTGCTGTTGAGGCATGCAGTGAACCCCACCTTTGTTGGTGGTTTTTTTATTTGATCTAGGTGGTTTGTACTGTGGGTGGATTGTTGGTGAATGACTTTTTTTTTATTAGATTTGTTGTTTAGCCGGAATTTTGGGATGATTGTTGGTATTTTGCAAATTGTGGCAATGATTTTCTGATCTGTGGATGGTTTTCTGATCTGTGGTTCGTTGGTGGTTTTGTTGGTGGTGGTGTATGCAGTGATGATTTTGTTGCTAGTGGTGATGGCGACGAAAATCTGGTTTGATCAAGTCTATTTTTATTATGACTGATTGTAATCAGATCTATATTAATTGTGATTATAAGTGATTTGGTTACATAAAATCACAAATTAGACTAACTTGATCATCGTCACACACACTAAAAACAAATTTGATCACATTTGGTTACGGATAACTTAATATTTATGGTCATGAATTTGAGTTGAATGTGGTAGTGGTGGCACATTGGATGTGACAGTGGTGATGATTGGAGGTGGATTGTTGTGTTTGTCTGCGATGTGTGCATATTTGTTTGTGGTGACAATATGTGACTAAGTATGTATTTAATGTGATTGATTATGATCAAATATGTGTTAATTGTAACCGGTTGTGATTGATTACGTACCGCCACAGTTATGATTGACCTGGTCACAATTAGTGACATTGAAGACAAATTTGATCACAATTAGTCACAAATAAAATTATTAGTTACTTCATTACATACAATGATTTGAAAATTTTCTGGGTGTGGGTAGGATAGGGTTAGGGGGTCAATGAGGGTCGTTTCCGGTGTGAGGTGTAATCTTCAAAAAAATATTTTCAATTTCCAAAAAAAAAAATTCTGGGATAAGTTGGGGTGGTAGGGTGGGTGGGGATCCCATGGGTGAGTGAAAAGATATTATTAATTTGGTAGGGGTGGAAATACTATTAATTTTAATTAATTATATATGTTATATATTATTAATTAAAGCTAACACCTGAATTTTGAAATAATTTGACAAGTTTGTTAATTTTAAAATTTGATTAGTATACGTAGTAGTTATGTATTGCTCCACTCTGCTACTTGAACAAGCAAAGCCCCATTTGGTGGGGATTTTTTAAAAAAAAATAATTTTTAATAATTTTTAATAAAAATTGATAACATGTGAAATTTAAAAGTTGTAAATTCTATAAATTATATTTTTAAAATTAATTGTTATTAAAATTTTAATTTTAATTCTTAAAAACACGACTATATTTGAATAGAATAGAGTAGACGATTGATTAATCATATTTTTATACGTCACTAGAAAATTAGTGTTTTAACAGTAGTAATTTGGCGACAATAAAAATTCATCCAAACTGTTGATTTATGGTTCGATTAATTACATTTTTAGATTAATTTTCAATGTCTCACTGTTCTACTTATTGAATAATAACAATAAAGCTCAACAAAAGGCACCTAAACATATTAAACTATTACAATTTAAATATGCACGTCCTTGAATTCAATTCAAAATATATTAAGGCAAGGCAAAGGAAAAGGAAAAATAAAAATAAAAACCTAATTAATGGTGCTCAATCTCTACTGGAAAAGGAAAGCGAGGACCCAAACCCAGCCAAGCCGAGCCTTTCACCGCCGTCTGGTTGCTTGCTTGATATGGCGATTTTGCTGCATTAATCCTGCTTTAAAATTTACAAAATCAATCACAAACTAACCAAAGTAAAAAAGACACATTTTTCTATGTCAGATATCTAGTATTTTTAGATTATAACTGTTTGTCATGATTTTTACTTTTGCTTTTATATCTTGTAGAAGAGTTTTTGAATAAAACTATCTTAATTTTTGTTTAAAAATGATTTTTTAAAAGTATTTTTTATTTCGAAAATACTTTTAAAGAAAATTACATTAGACCACCAGCCTCAGGGGCGGATTTAGTGCTAGGATGGGCTACAGCCCGACCATCTAATCCAAATATTGATTAAAAAAAAAAAATTTGTGTAGTTTTTTTTTCTAAATTTTTTCCTAAATCCGTCCTTAACCATCCTCTAAAAACTCTTCTAATAAGAAAAAACACTTTTATAAAATTAACCAAAAGATTGAAAGTAATTTTTGAAATGAATTGTAAGGCAATCAAATCGGGACATCAAGTACATGTATTTTTTGTTGATTAACCGGTTCAGTTTTTGTGGATTCTTACCGGTTTTTCCTCTTCTCCAGGAACCGAGCTAGCGAATTTTTCCTTGCCATTGGTAAATCTACACACCCGGAGAAAAATATAAAATAAAAATATCAGAAAAAATTATATTACAAATACATAATGTGAATATAGCTTACCGGAACCAAGGGGTGGCTGGCGATGGAAGTGAAGGCGGTCAAACCCAGGGTTATTGGTGGTGGATTCAGCCGGACTTTGCACCATATAAGGCGGCGGAACGGCGTTGGTTGGGTGCTTCTGTCCGGTGGCCACCATCATAATCTCATTTGCCTTTTCCACCGGAAAATCATTGAACACAAGTACTTGACCCGCATAGAATATAACCATCTGTGAAGTTTCTGCCTCAGATCTGTTCCATATAAGTCGTAATTAGCCAAATTACATGGAAAGCAAAACCGAGTTAGAACTTAGAACAGTCAGAATGAAGAAACAAACCTATTAACAGTTCTATTCTGAGCTTTTTCTGTGCTAAAGGTGGAACCATAACCGCCAATATACTGAGGTAGAGCGGATAAGAGTTGGGTCGGAGCACCTGAATTATCTATACTCGACAATAAATTCATTGTCCCGGTAGGAGCCCCTATTTTAACCAAAATAACTCAGAATTTTTCTCATTTTTACGAGAAAATGGAAAGAAATTTAAAACAACTCATAGAACTACTCAGAAAAGGGAAAGAAAATGAATATACCTTCGAGTTCGAAATTCTGAGTCGTCAGCCCAAGGCTGAGGTTACCAAGACCATCCATCCCTCCCAAATAATGGCCGGAAAACCTACTGGAATCCATGAATTCTGATGTACCCAATTAATCTCGAGCAAACAAAATAAAA
The DNA here is from genome assembly GCA_019395295.1 of Osmanthus fragrans. Taxonomy (NCBI): domain Eukaryota; kingdom Viridiplantae; phylum Streptophyta; class Magnoliopsida; order Lamiales; family Oleaceae; genus Osmanthus; species Osmanthus fragrans. The sequence continues at coordinate 12,246,912 of CM033354.1, read as the reverse complement.
ATTCAAGATAAAATCAATTGTTCTATGATTTGAATGGTGTTAAGAGAAGTTCTTTCATTTATATGGTTGTGAATAGAGGGGCTTATCGTTTTCGGTGATAAAAGAGCACGAGGAATAAATGGGGATTTAAGAAAGAAATGTAGTGGGAGTTTTATTTATTTTCAAATTTTAAAATTGAGACTGCTATTTTATTATTATCCATTTCAAGCACGTGTTCTTACTTCTTAGACTCCCCTGTAGAGGCGGTGTACGTTACATATTCCCTGTGAAGTTTGACTTTGCCCTTCTTAATTTAATTATTTACGCTGTTTTTTTTTTTTTTTTTTTGGAGATTACGATCGATTACTGACGTCCTCATCTGTCATGTCCTAAATTTTGGTAAAAGAGGTAAATCGCAGGTTATGCCTCTAAGGGTACAGGATGAAAGACTACTTATACACTTGCACTTACCCAAAAGTCAAATCCATATTTCAGAATTCGAAATCTTGACTCGACAACCTCAAATAAAACTGAATTTCTCGTCATCGTCGTTTTCTTTCTTTTATGGTTTTAACCCCTCATCACAGTCAAAATAATAATTTTTGGATAAAACCATACGCAAAAAATGATTTTTACAGACAATTCACATGGAGATGTAAATAAAATAATACAGAAAAATACCCACCCTTGTGGACCCCATGTTGTTGTGTTTGTTCTGTAAAATATTTGTATAGAAATTTTCTGTAAAAACAGCACCATTCATAATTTTATTCCTTCAACTTCAAGGCAGTAAATTTCAAATCTCATCCGTGACGTGTCCTCAACTGGAAAGATGAAAATTGATTTAATTGCAAGTCAGGATTCATATTGCAACAAATCTTTCACATTATCTCAATGTAAAATGTCAAACTTATCATAATATAATGTTGTAAAAGTGTTTAACAATGTATTTATTGTTGGAAATTTGTATACCAAAATTCGTTTTGACCAATTCCTAATTATTTAAGTGAATTATTATTTGGGGAATGAAAAATTAAGTCAAATTTAAATTACTTAAATAAGTGAATTGTTGGAAAATTATGAATATTATTTAATATTCTAGAAAATTATTTGACTGAAAAAATTGTGACTTTTGGCATTATTATTTTTTAATTGATGCGTCTCTAGTAATATATGTTCACTTCAAAATTCTACATTTATTTGGAGTCAATTTTCATATAAAGAAGAGTTCAAATCATGAATAGGTTCGTTGATCTATGTAATTTAGTGTGCTCCTATTATGAGATGTAGTCGTGCGGGCATTATCTTCTTAAAAAGAAAAAGTCGAACTTTTACCTACACCAAATTCATATTCATACATTTGTCATTCTACTTTACATTTTTTATTTCGAGAGGTCGAATTTTGTTCAATTTTTATGCACATAAAATGTGTGTTATTTGAATATAACTTATGCACGTATATTTTTTCCAACACATTTATACTTTAATTTTTTGGGCCAAATTTTTTAATTTGTTTTTAATCGTTAGATTTTTTTAAACATATATTCTACCAACTTGGCCCATCACGAGATTGAGGCAGAAGTGTCAATCGAGTAACGAAATAGATTTTATCAATTTGGGAAAAAAATGTGTTATAAATGGTAAAAAAATATTAAAATTTGAAATTAAATTGAAGTTAAGAGATTTAATTGAGATTAATTAAAAGAGACCCAATTACGATATTATTGATAGTTCAACGTTTGACGATTAAAATTAACTCTAAAAAAGTATAAAAAGAAAAAAGAAAAGGTTGAGATTGACGGCGTCAAGTTGAACGGCATCAGTCAACGTGGTGCCTGGAAAATAGTTTGGCCGAGATGGTGGGCCACACAATACGCGTTCACAATCTTCCAAAATTAAAAGGAAAAATCAGAAGGCAAGTTGCACGTTACATCCGCCAATCAGAAACGGATACGTCATCTATTTTTTTCCCTTCTCATTCTGGTATTCGTGGTGCACATGCACGGTGTTGCTACAGTACATCAACATCGCATCTTGTTACACGTGGCAGTCCATGGCATCCCCTATAAGTCCATAGCATTAACGTGTGGAGATTTTCATTTAAAATAAAAAAACATGCTAGAAGTACAGCAAATTATACATTATTATGTACAATACTTTCGCATTCAAGGGATGCGATCCGTGATTAAAATAAACACAGACCCTATATTTGTAAGAGGATTGTACAATTTATAGTACCTAATTGCTGTACAAATGGCTTTACCGTAAAAGAAAAAAAAGAATAAAGCTAAGTGTACATAATTTTTTGTACACAAGGATGTTCACATCCTCATATGGAGATAGGGCCCACTTGAATATTGTCTACAAAAAATTGTGTACCCCTAGAATAACTCAAGAAAATAGGTTTTTAATTGCAGTGTGAATATAATGTGATGTAATAAATAAATTTTATGGTGGTAATATAATTACCGATTATCAACCAGTTCTAAAAAATGTTTTGAAACGAGAAAATTACATATATCTCCCATAGTGAAAGTTTCAATTTATAATTTCTTGTATGAATTTTTTTTTTACTTATAGGTGATATTTTGCCTATAACTAATATTTTTACATATAAGTTAGTATTTAACTTTTTAAGTTAAATATATACTTAAAATTTTAAGCCACTATTGTATTTTTTGCTTATAAATAAATTTTACAATTATAAGTTACTGTTAAACAAATTTTTCACGAGTGTACTTATAAGTAATTTCTTATATTTTATAAATAAATTATTTGTCTTATTACTTATTAGTTGTATTTTTTACTTTATAAACAATTTGTTACATAAAAGTGATATTCTGTTTTAAAAGTAATTTTTTAATTGCAAATAATTTTGCTCTTATAAATAATTTTTTTAATTAATGTATTTTTATTTACAAATTAATTTTGAACAGAATATGTTGGTTGTAAATAATTACTTTTTATAAAGGGTAAAATTAGAAAAGAATATTTGAAACAGTCCAAACCTGTTGATTTGATGGATTGAAAAAATGGTCAAAATTATACTACACCAATTTTTGGTAATTTTTAAACTATCCAAAATGGGTGCCTTCAAAAATTAGTAAGTATCAATTGTCACAACCCCTTTATAAATGATGCCATTCAAAATCGCTTAAAAAAAAAAAAAAAAAAATTCTTTTTAATTGTGTGGTTTGTTAAAAAATTTACTCTTTTAATTTGTAATTTAGAGTTTGATAATTTTAGAATATGAAAAACATCAAGCAAGGTTTATTTCACTTAAACAATTACACACGAAATTACTTATAAATATGAGTAATTTACTCCACAAATAGATGTCTATAATTATTTTCTAACAAAAAGATTATTTGATAATTTAATATCACAAATTGCTTGAGGGCCTAATCTAGTGACTCTAATTTGGGGGCGAAAACATCATTTTGTACGGATCCAGACTTCGTCAAAAGAATAGCATTATAAATGTTTAGCATCACATCACAATAATAACAGGTCTCTACTCCCATGGCACATTTTCAAGTGATAAAAAAAAATATGAAAAAATTTAGTTTTATTTGAGATTGTCGTGTCAAGAGTTCAAATCCTGAAATATGAATTTGACACTTATATAAGTATAAGTATACAAGCAGTCTTTCATCTTGTACCTTTGAAGACATAATCTGCGATTTACCTCCTTCATTAAAGATCAGAATATGACAGGTGGGAGCGTCAATAATGAGACGTAATCCAAAAATAATAATAATAGGTCTCTGTACCAACATTTCATTTGATCTTTAAACCTCATTTGAATCTCATTAAATTAAATTACATTTCATTTTTCAATCACATAATTTTCAATAAAATAATATTACACGTAAATCGAAAAAAAAATCATTTTTTCAACCACTCCTTTTTTAAAATAAAAAAAAAACACTATTCCACCCATTTTCATTCCAAAAAATAGGGCCAAACGGGAGCTTAATTTACTGTGGATCTATTTTTACATAGACTACTGCTAAATATAATGAATTACCTGAAAAATAAAACATACTTCTCTAAAGAAAATATTTTCTTTATTTTTAGGGAAAATATGACTACCTGATCAAAAATAATAAACTATTTTTCATGAAAATAAATATTAATTAAACTGCACAAAAGTAAAAATTTGAATAAAAAAATAATATTTTTCATGAAAAGTATTGACAATTAAACACACCCTAAATTAAACTATTCTAGTCAAAAACTCAAAACTGAAAAGGAAAAGAAATTAATTATTAATCCCGAAGGAAGAACAATTTTGTCGTGAGCTCCGTTCTAACTTTGTTTTTTGGCATCTCCCGTCTAATAATCACTCTACAATATTAAAAATGAGTTTATGAAAATATTTTTTGCCGTAAAAAATTATTTTGATTAAGACAATGGTGATTGTAATAAGAAAGGAGAGACACAACTCACCTCAGCCCAAAAGGGTGCTGAAATTTCACGGATATTGTATTGACGGAGGAGCCAAACGCGGTTAAAAAATTTAAACTGTCATTAAATTCTGCACGATATTGCGATGACAACTAAACTTTAATCTTTTTTCGAATGATCACTCAACGTATAAAACATCAAATGTTTTTCAAGCAGTAGCCAAATTTATCAAATCGTTACCTCATCCATTACTCAAGAAATCACCATTAAAAAATTTGATGAACTTGATGACATGTGCAACGAAATTGCTTACACGAGACATTATTGTCGTTTACTGACGACAAATTAGCAAAAAACGAGCTTAAAAAAATGCGATTGTAGGGAAAAAGCAATAAAAAAAATATCAAATGAAAATACAAATAAACAACCGCCAATGACACTACGATTTGATAAGTTCATTGATCATTCAAAAAAAATTTGTAGTTTAATGGTCAATAAAAAATATTGTGCAACATTTGAATTTTGACCCGTTAAATGCCATATTCTTGAAATGTTTATATTTTATGGATCTTAATAATTAAAATTAAATGCCAATTCAAGAATCTATTTTGGTGTGTTAAATGATATAAAATTATACATAATGTAACTACACATCAAACAGGTTCCTAACTATTGTTATGTACTTTTTTTTTTTTAACAAAAGAAAGTCAGAATATTAATTTCAATTGATTAAAAAATTCCCCACATCATTGATTGTCTACTAATCAAACTATACTATTCCACGTACTAAGTATAATAGTGAATAATTATGGCCAATAATAAATGTCAGCATTTTGTTTTTTAAAGAAAGAAAACTATATAATTATTTGGGTGGAAAGAAAATGACTTGCAGGGAATTAAATTGTCTAAAATTTGATTTACTCTGAATTGTAATTTATTGTGTTTGATTGATATAATTTTTCACCTAATCTGTTTGGCTTTGTTTTTCATGAAAATTGTCATTTAAAGGAATACAATTTCTTAGAATTGAGAATAGAATTTGTTTGGATTGCCAAAAAAATTTTTTTTTTTTGTTGTTTGACTTTGTTTTTTATGAAAAATATTAATTAAAGGGATATATATATATATATATATATATATATATATATATATATATATATTACAGTTGGGATATAATTTGTTTCCATTGCAAAAAAAGAAAGATGAAAAACTGATTACCATCAAAACCAAAGGAATTGGAATTCCTTAAAATCATGGAAAAGCTGATCACGTGGGCTAAACCAAGAAAATGAATTTCAGGGAAAACAATGCTTATCAAACATGATAAAAGATGGAACTTGGAAATTTTTTTCCATTTTTCATGAAAAATGTATGGTATCAAACAGGCCTATATGTTTCTCGTAAAGATATTAAAATTGCGGAAGAAGTTATCTAAATAGAGACATCTTGCCAAAAACTTCAAATCATCGTAATTTAAGTTAGGTGAATGCTATTAGCACACTAAAATCATCTAATTGAAACATTAACGTAGGGAGTGTTTACCAATAAGCACCAAAATAAAGAAGATAACATTGTAGCAAATACAGTAATTTTTTTCGTAAAATAGACGTCAGTTTGACATTTCTTTTTCTAAAGTTGAATAAAAATGCATACTGGAAAAAGATAAAGTGGAGGCCAGGCCAGACAACGTACCTTAGTGTGTCGGTTAACAAATCAAAAATCGAAACGTTTTCATTTTGATACCAAAGAAGTCAAATTTTGTTGGACTAGTTATACGTACATGGAAAAACTTCACAATTGTTTTATCGACAAGACACGACAGGAGATGGATGGATGAAATTTTTGACAATATTTTATTCATATGGGGCCCACATTCATGTGAGATATCTGTGAAAATATATTCTGTACAAATGGAATTACCCAATTTTGTTTAAAATTATAGATTAACCCCAATTTACATGGACACTAGGGATTCGTTTGGCATGGATTTTACTTTTATTTTGCTTCCTGTAAAAGAGATTTTGAAAGAAGCTATCTTAATTTTTGTTTAAAAATTAATTTTTAAGAAAACTTCATATTTCGAAAGTGCTTTTAGAGAAAGATATATTGGACCAACTTCCTCTAAAATATCTTCTAATTATTTGTATAATTAGTCAAAAGGGATCAAAAACAGTTTTTAGGTCTCAAAAGCTCTTCTTGATTCTCAAGAGTCATGCCAAATGGACACTAACACTCATTTTATAATGATGGTATTACGGTGAATAGTAACAACTAATTTTGAATAATGTTATTCATAGTAAAGACAATTGGTAGTCATCGTGACTACCGACAGTCTTCACTAAGAATATCATTATTCTTAATTTTCATTCAAAAAAATGTCATTTACAATTTTTATTCGGCCTAAGCTCACCTCCACCCTCCCTGTCATGTCATACGATTGATTATGCAAATGACTATCATTTGCATGAAAAATTAGCATGCATCTCAATCAACCATACTGCTATCTACCTATTAATATCCATAATCAATTTTATATTAAATTCCCTATTCGAAAATTAGTTTGCCAAAAGTATCCCAATTTAACAAAAACCACCAAATTATAAATATGAAGGGCTGCCCTTCAAGATCTCAATTAAAACTTCAGAGCTGTCTGCATTTTAATATCAGTTCAAAATCAATAAATGTCTAAATTTCAAGTTGCAATAAAATTAAAAATCTTTCGAAATAGAATATAATTTACAACTCTTCAGGACTTTACAAAGTCATTTGCATCAGTTAGGGTTCTTCATTTGAACTGAAGAAAAAATTGTTTGAATTAAGTTAGGGTACGAATTTGTTTGAAGAGAACTGCAAATTTGTCATTTGATGTTCATATGGAAGAAAAGATGAGTTATACTACATAATAGAAAGGTTGAAGATGAAGTATGATGAAAAAAGATCAATGAGAGATATGTTAGATTCCGCAAAGATTGAAAAAGAAAAGAGTAAATTTCCACTCTTTTTTTTTTTTATGAATAATTATTCGTTTTACTTTTAATAGTTACAAATATTTTGTTCAATTTATCAGGAAAAAGAGTTTGTGATATTTTTTTTCATGAATAAGTCTAGTGATACATAATGACAATGTGGTGTACCGAATGGTTCCACCCATGTGAGGGGGGTGTACATTATTCAGTACACTTCGATGTACCACTAGCAAAACCATTTTTTCATATGGGCACGAATAGCATGTGCATTCTTCCTTCTTTACTTTTTTTTATTTACGCGGTAAACAATAAGAAAGTAGGAAATGGTTAGAAGAAACATCTCTTTCAATTTTTATTTTTTTATTTTTGGAAGTTTTCAAAATTGAAAGATACTTTTAATAAGTTATTCGGGTTGAATAAAAAAGAAAAGATATTTATAGATAAGTTAAATTTACACGTTAGTTAAATCGTACACGTAATTATGACTTTTGAAATTGTTAATGAGTTGAAAGAAAGAGTATTTATGGAGCTCCACTTAACTCATTAAACCTAGTTAATGAACAAAAGTATGTGAGATTATAAAATTTTATTTCAATCAAGATTCCCCGAATTCTAGCAAAGAGCTTTACGTCAGATAAACTAGTCGACCAACTTTCTTTAAACCAAAGCACCAAGAAATGTTGAACAAACATCAAAAGCTGCAAAAAGTTGAAACTTCGCTCTTACCTTTATCCTGACAAAAGTCATGATTCAAAAGCTATGATCTGAAAGACTGAAACACCCGGATGGACTCAAAATCTGATTCAAAAGAACCAAACTGATGCGTGTATTGCACTGTAATTTGCTGTATATACAAAGAAAAGTTACAAAAAGGAAACAAAAATTACAGAACAAGGCAACTGAAGTTGACTCATCCCAACATATTGCCTTGCCCCATCAGAATTGTGTTGAAACATCAGAGATTGACCCTTAGAGAGAGCAATTGCAATCATTTCAAAAATCATAATCTATATCTGATACATTATGAGAGATCGATTTTTTGACTAGGTGCCCTAGCTCGTCATACAGATCCAGGTTTTCACAGGGAGCCGGGAATATGGTCCCTGTAACACGACCTTCAACAAAAGCACACTGGAATATATGCTTTTTCTTATACGTAATTCCTACCGACATATCCCGGAAACTGACATTCCTGATAGGAATTTCTTCACTACCTTGAATACGGACTGGCACACAAACTCCCTCGCCACGTATTGAACTGTAGCTTATGTCCTCTAGAATTGGAACAGCCTTGGGGTTAAATCCTGCATCCGGATGTTCATTGTAATCTGTTTTGATGACGATCCCCACACGAACGTTATCAAATGTTAGATTTCGATAAATTATATTCCGAACATATCCTCCTCTTCTGGGGGCTGTCTTGATCCGCACAGCACGTCTTGAGTTCCATACAAGGACATTCTCCACAGTGACATTTGACACCCCACCGGACATCTCACTGCCTATTGATACGCCTGCACTATTATTCAGGAAGGTACAACTCAATCACTATCTAAATGTACGCATAGTAACCTTATGGAATGAAGTCCATGACACATTTTGATAGAGATAAACAACAAAATGTTGAACTAGGGATTCATCAAATAAAGAATTTGTAGATCAATAAGGTGATAAGAACTTGAAACTGGGCCACTAGGCAACTATGGTTGCAGGTAAAGAGAAATTGCAATCAAGGGTATATGGGATCTCTCACCTGACCATTGAGCGAATAACAAGGTTTCGGAGCAGTATATTCACTGAAGGCCTTTGATAAGCAATCCCATATTGATCCCAGCCACTCTTTATTGCTATACCATCATCTCCCACGCTTATGTAACAGTCTTCAATTACCATATCTTCACACGAATCTGTTTAACCAAATGAGATTATCCAAAAATAAATATATAGCTACAAAGTAAAGGAAAATCTATAAAAATATAGATGTCCACCATGATATTGACAGAAATACGGCAGGTGCTGTTAATCGCATAATCAAAACAATATGGCTCTAACCTCTTACAAGACAAAGCAAAAGAATAAACTTACTACCTGGATCTATGCCATCAGTATTTGGAGCTTCAAAGATAGGTGCCAAAATTGTAAGATTTCTAATCGTCACATTCTTGCAGTCGTAGGGATGTAGAGTCCAAAAGGGAGAATCTCGTAATGTTATGTTAGATATCAGGATGTCCCTAGACCACATAATTTGCACGAGCGGCCCTCTGGTGTGGTTAAGAAGCTTCTGTCGATACTTCTTCCACCATGTTTGACCCTGGCCATTAATGGTGCCGTTATGCCCTGTTATCAGGAATGGTATATATGCATTCAGATGAATTACATATATAATTACATTTACACAAACCTTGGACACCCTCAAATTCTTGACCATATATTAGAAAAAAGTTAATGCATCACCAGGAATCATTTTAAAGGGCATCTTTGAAGGAAACAAACAAAGTCAGGGAGACAGAACAAGGTAACTCTGTTCCGTGTTCCATGTTGAACGGACATGGACAGAGTGAGACAAGATGACACAGCCTCAGCACCAAGTTTCTCCAGCAAAAATGATAACTACAAAGTCAAACAATGACTTATTTCACACTAAAAGTTTTCAATCTCAATAAGGCGTCGTAGAATTATATGCTTCTCAATACCCCTTTAAACATTTATAACATTCCCAACTTGAAACAAAAGATACCAATTAAAGATATCTGAGCACCAAGAGCATTGTGGAATTATTATTTTTCAGTTTATTAGCTCTTAAAGTTTTAAGGTACACTTTACCTTTTAACGCATAGTGTCAGAACTTGCAATAGCTGCATCTATTTCTGATGTGGGAATAGTATTTGTTCATTTTAGCTGGAGAGGTCACTTCCTCTTAGTAAGCTCTTTTAACAACCAAATGTGTGTATGTTTTACCTGAATTTAACATTTGATAGGATTAAAGTACAGAAATTAAGAATATACTCTTTCCACGCTTCCCTCAAAACAAGCAGTGATGTTCTTTCACAACCAAAGATACTCCATAGAGTTGGTATAATAATGCTAATATCAAAGGTTCAAATCATCAATCTGTACTTACCAGAACCACTCAACCCGCCCACCCCGTGAACCCAAAATATATAAATAAATGAATAACCTCCTCTCGGAAAAGAAACAATGAAAGTGCAAGTAAAAGCTCACCTGTAATAACAACATCTTTGAGATTTTGACCATGAATTAAACTTCCATATCTTGGTCCAGGATGCTCTCTTCCATACCCATACGAAGGCAATGGTGGCATCAGAGGCCAATACTTCTCATCCTACAGAACTTTGCAAATGGAAATAAGAAAGAGAAAATAATATCCTCAGTTAAAAGAATGATGAAACTTCGAAACTTCCATGGCTTGTACAACTTTTAAGCAGTGTAAAAATCATAAATGACATCCAAGAAATATTACATACAACGTGTCAAATAAAGAACAACGATGGCTTATCTTCAAAAAAGCAGAGGATGGTACACGTTAGCACATTGGTTGATATCACCAAGCCATAGGGTGCAAACTTATCAGTCATCAGTGAGAATCAAATGCAGCTATGCTATCTATCATGGATATCTGAAACTCAACTTGAATAATCAATGGACAATATTTTTAACTACATTAAAAATCTTGCTTTTATTTAAAAAACCCTCTTTGCTCATACCATATACAATTCTTTCACACCTTCTAGTGTAGGAATCTAACCAATCTAATCTTTAAAAGATTGGGCACGGCGATATACAATTGAGCATTTGGATTGAAATAATAATTGAAATTCTATCTTCCGCATTCTTACTGAGTGATGCTGTCTTACAGGGCTTTCCACTAGATAGATGTTACGAGATGTAAGGCGCTTGCGAATTGGAGGCCACACAGTACGTTGAACAACAAAATAGAGAGGAGGAGGGAAGAAAGAGAGAAGAGAGACTACAAAGAAGAACTCTCCTTCTTCTCTATGTATGTTGTTCTATGTATTATGATGCATCAAAATTTTATTCAGTTATTTCTTTACTTATAATCAAAAGCACTAGACATCAATCTTAAAGGAAAATGCTGCAACAACATCTGGACTGTGTATTCTGCATATTGGAAGGCAACCTGTCCCAGTATATCATGATCAGTTGTGCAATGTCAAGCACCAACTAGTTTCATGTATAAACATACACACATCAAGTCCTTCTGACTCTCGCCCCGCTTGCATGCAACCATTTAAACATTATACATTATCCTTTTTTTTAGTGAAATAAATAACAAAATCAACGTGTCATTTTATCACCATATTTATACATGTGTATTGACATTTGTACTCTCCTCTATTTTTAACAATTAACCTTAATTAGAACATGTGATGCAAAAAATGTCTCAATAACAAATTTAAAAAGAAAGCATGTAAAACTAGCATTTATGTAAGGGTGGTTCTACCTATAGTTATTTATGAAGTTACGACTGTTACGTAGCCTGTGTTTGGAAACATAAGATTTATAAATGAATTATAAATGTTGAAGCCCTACATTGAATCCCTGTTGTTGACTTGCCGACACGGGCATCAGCTTTCAGCAAAATGTTACAAATTTTTGTCCCAAATTGCATCTGACATACATTTGATTTTTTGTATAATTATCAATTCCACCTTTGACCCAGTACTCAGTAAAGCCTTGGGATTTCATCTTAAAATGTCAATCTTATTAAGAGAAGTAGCTTAAAACCTTATAAATTGATCTATACTTTCATCTTTATTCGATGTGGGATTATATCTCTTAACATGCCCCCACAAGATGGTGGCTCGTTTGAGCAGATCAATCTTAAAATTAGCATGCTCATTTTGTTTAGTCTTAATCGGATCAAATCACTCGTTAGAACTTAATGGGCTCTAATACCATGTAAAGACTTGTGGTCCATCTTAAAAGGTAAACCTTGTTAACAGGAGTAGCCTAAGACCTTATAAATTAGTCTATATTTTCATCTTCATTTGATATGAGATTATATCCCTTAACATACTCAATGCACAAGGAAACCCATTGCAAGGGTAAATTGGTATATACAAATACATGGTTTAGGGGCAAAAATGGTTTATAAATAAAAGATTCAAAAGTTGGCCGATAAATTGTTCATAATGATTTATAATTGGTCTCCAAACATAGGCTTATTATGCTTATAATTTTCTTCAAAATAATTATAGTTTGTGCAATTGCAAAAATACAAACTTTTCTTTTATCTTTTCCAATCCTTAACAAATTACGTTTTAAATTTAGACTCATCTAACAGTATTCGGACGATTTTGCACCATATACAAACTGTGCATAATCAAATAAAATAATAGCAAGTGGAATCTTTTGTACATACCCAAAGAGACCCTTATTCATAAGAGTGCTGCAACCTCATAAAGGGAAGCATAGACCAAAGGCAAAACTTACAAAGTTTGTGGTGGTTTCTAAGGATCTAGTTGCTCCATATCTTCTGGTAAATCTAGTAATGAACCTAAAGGGGTGCCAAAAAAAAGAATCATATATCTGATTCAAAATATTATGGGAAAAATGCTGAATTTGTTTTCATTATTGAACAACTTCTAGCAATAAAAGTATGTATAATGCCACTTTCTTGACTATTGTCATCAACTGGGCAAAATTCGTATTCATTGCATCTCTTTGCCAACCCTTGGATAGAAGATAAGCTACATCTGTGTAGCCAACTAGCCATGAGAAGAATATAAGGTCATGAATCATGATAACAAGATATTTAAAATTCCACTCAGTGCTAGGCTTGAGGCTAAATATGTAATGTTGACAGTTTCATCATAGATGGACAAAATACAATTTTGCAAATAAAGATTCCTTCAAGTTAAAAGGGAGAATACTGAATACATGCAGAACACTGTCTTCATTACTATATAAAACATGCCAGCATTGAGTAAATTTTATTATTGTAGCAACTTAAGAAAATTAAGACCCTTTGCCATTCAGATTACAAGATGCGCCTTCAACCTTTTAAATATCCATATCATATCCAAATTCAGCTCACGTGGCCCAAACGAACGGACTAATCCTATTAGGATTCTATAACATACGAAAAATCAATTTAAATTTCAAAATCTGTAATTTTTTAATAATATAACTATATCTAACTCATTCTGTCATTCATATCCAATTTTCATAACTAAAACTTAATAAATTCATCCAATTTCCATACAGAAGATGATCAAGCCATTAAAATAAATAAATACCAAGAACTACTCACATTGATGCCGAGAATAACAGCACCCTCAGCAAGGAACAGGGTCATATGGCTAGTTAGATTGAAAGGCGCAGTAAGCCAATACCCGGGCGGCACATTAAGCTGACCACCGCCCTTCTTCCTGAGCCTCGAGATGGCCCTAATCGACTGCTCAAACGCCGCCGTGTTGACATTGACCCCATCACCCACAGCACCAAATTCCGTCAAGTTAAACACCACAGGGCGGAGCTTGGGGAACGGCCCGGACGGAAATGTCCGCTGAAGAGTAGGAGTCTACCGGTTGCGGCATCCCGCTGCCAGTAAAACACAGTGAAAAAGAACGTCAACCAAATGGCGACCAGGAAGGTTTTATGGGTTGATAAAAAATTGGTAAATATGGGGATCCAACGGCGATGGTGGTTATAATTAATGACTACGGCCCACCATCTCCGCCACCAGGATGATGAACTCGATGTGGGTGTTGACGTGTCCAACATTTTTTCTTATTTTTTTCACTGTTAAGCCTTTTTTGTTGGCTTTTGATCTTCAGGTTTGGGTTGGAGTGTCAATGGCGTTAACACGATATGAGAATGCAAACAGAACGATCGATAAATCTGCAAGTTGGGAAATAGTTAGGTATACGTAGGGTGAAGAATAGCAATCTGAATCCGAGAGAATTCGGGGAGATGCGATCCCAGATGGAGATGAAGTGCATTGGAACGGAAGTGAGATTTGAAGTACGGACAGAGAGAAGATATTACCTTGACCAATTCAAAATGTTCAGATGTGAAAAAAACTTTGAATTAAGCTTCTGTGCCTGTGCCATGGGGTTTGACGGACCTCATGATCACAGAGGCACGGTTGAAAAAACTCACATATGATTCATGGGGAAATAAAAAATAGATCTGTTAGGGTGCTTTTGATACCAATGCTGAAATTTGGGTGAAAGAAAACGAATTTCAACCAATTGAATTGTTTGAAATTTGTTTTAGAGGAAATTGTAATTAATGGTGTTTTATTGATATAATTTTTTATCTAATTCGTTTGACTTTATTTTTCATACAAATTGTTATTTTTTTGGATAAATTTTTTCACAATCTGTATTAAAATTTGTTTGGATTGCCAAAAAGTAAAAAAAATAAAATAATAATAATGATTTTTGAAACTTTTTTGTGTTCATTTGGCTTTATTTTTCACGTAAATTGTCAATTAAATGGATAAATTTTTTATTATTAGATTTAGAATATATTTTCATTGTCAAAAAGTAAAAAAAAATTAAAAAAAAAAAAGATGGAAAACACTTTTTCACAAAATTATGGGAAAAAAAAAAGGTGGAAAATGTATTTTAAATGGTTGTACCTAGAAAATATGTGAAAATGAATTCCATGAAAAAGTTATGCAATCAAACACCAAAATTAAGAGTGGAAAAATAAAACATTTTATTTTTTCACCCTCTTCCATGATTATCAAACACTGTCTTAATATATCTTAGTCTTTCAAGGAAGGGTAAAAAATGACATTATATATAACATATTTAAATAGAAAAAAAAAACCCTATTTAGGGTTAAAATGAATTACAATTAAGAAATAAAAATAGGATTTTGGGATAAGAAATAAACTAAACAAAAAAACACAAAAAACCATGGATAAATCCAAGTGACCTTTTCTTAAATCCAAAAGGTCTTTTTGTAGGCGTTCCCCCCCACCCCAATTGAATCAGGGGATCGAATTGGGGAATTGGGTCAAATAGACTAGATGGACAATGATTATAGACAAATTATCTTTGACCAACATTAAAAGAAAAAAAGTTCAAGATATTTTTATTAGTCAAATGACAAAATTTCATTTATTTCTCCTACATTCTCCTCCATTTTTACAAGCAAACTGAACACTCATATTTCATTTTCCTTTTTTATTTCTTTCACACAAATGTCGGAGCCTCCAAAATCTACCCACAGCAAGCTGGAACTATCTGCATTCATCTCATCCAAAAAATTGAGTACAATCAACATCAGGTCCTTTGCGCTTTACAAAGTTTCTGCAATTCTTAGGGGGTTGTATTCAATTGAGACTTTTGAATACTTTTATGGACTATTTCTAAGTGATGAATTTCGTGAATATTTCATAAATTTGCATAAAATTAGTAAAAGTCATTCATAGACTTCTGTACACTTTAATTTTGAAATTTTTGTAAAATTCAAAAGACTTTCATTTGAAATAGAATTCACGTGAATCTAGTGTAATAATGTGAGATTATCACATATGAGATTGTAGTTCTGACAATTTTCCTTCTATTTCCACTCCTCATATAATTAAAAAATATTTTAAAAAGAATAAAAATTTAAGATCTTAATTAAATAAACAATAATTAAAAGTATACACACACACACACACACACATATCTATCTATATATATATATATATATATATATATATATATATAATATAAATTTAAATTTAATATTCAATATTATTAATATAATATACTTTTAAAAATAAATAAAAATTAATATATTTACATTTAATTATAAATTTGTCATATAAAATTTTATAATTTAATAAAAAAAATATTTTTCACAAAAAAAAAATGAATGAAAAAAGTTGCAAAAATCCAATCTAATTTTTTCATAGAAAATAGTGATAAACTATGTGAGAGAAAGAGAGAGAGAATCAATAAAATAAATAAATTATAATCATAAATCCAATGTTTGTAGATGGAAAAAAAGTAAGAAATGTTAAAAAAAAAAAAAATTGGTAAAAGTCTCCCAAAATCTCGTAATTAATGAGAAACAAATTTTGAGATTTTATATGAGTACTTTCTACTTAAAAGTTAGTATTCCAGAGATTTTTATAAAAGTTTTCAAAAGTCATTAAAATTTGAATATCCCAAAATTTATAAAGACTTCGAAAAAGTTTTAATTGATACACCGTGACTTTTAGAGACTTTCTAAAAATCTATAAAAGTCACAGTTGAATACACATAACTTTTAAAGTCTCTAAAAGTCTACATTGAATACACCTAAATTTTTTAAATCCCAAAAAGTCATTAAAAGTCTCAATTGAATACACTCCCTTTAAAGAATTCTTTGAATTTGTGGTGGGTAGGTATTGGGGTAAAAGAATTAGTGCTTCAAATATGTTTTGAGGCAGTCTATGGATGAAGTTTCAAATTATGCGCTTTGATTTCTGTTATTGTGCTTTATTATTGTTCATTATTCTCCAACATTTTGAGTATTTGATCAAAAATTTTGGTTTCTATATTGACTACATTGAGGCTCTATTATATTTGAAGAAAAAAAATGTATTTTTAGAAATCTCATAAATATTGGTATTTTTATTGTTGAATATAGTACAAAATGATATGTTAGTTGATTTCATTTTCACATTTGGTGTATTTTTCTTGCTGTACGCAATTATTGGACGATAAATGCACTCCAACCGTTATCAGTAGCTTAAAACGACACTACAGTCGTTATCTGTAGTGTAAAACGACACTACAGTCGTTATCTCTCTTGTAAAACGACAATACAATCGTTATCTGTTATGGTCTGTCCGTTATTGATAATACAATGTGGTTACTTCGATAATTAAAATATGATAACTATTTTCATATTACTTTGATATATACACAACATATCTCTCAAATTTAAGTATAACAAAAATTAAGTAATGAATATATCTCTCAAATTTTATACACAACATGTTCATCTTACAACTTAAATAAGTTCAAATTATCGATTATCAGGGCTCGGACTGGTCTTGACTGCTCATAATCGTTTGTATAGACAGAACGACACAACAACCGTTCTACGAACAGTAACGACACTTGTGCCGTTCTCTCAAATCTTTTCAATATCAGTAACAACACAAGTGTCGTTCTCATATACTAGCATTACAAACATAACGTCATATCCATCTTACAACGTAAATGATTTTGAATTATCGATTATCAGGGTTCAGCGAGGTCATGGGCGCTCATATTCATGTTTATCGATAGAACGACACAAGTGTCGTTTAATGGTACATGTGCCGTTATGATGATTTCTGCAAAAATTTTCTTACTTTCCGCCTTAACAACATCAAACATTGGACCCCCTGATTTAAAGAAGTTATAAATATCGATCATGTGACAAATAACGGTAAAATTGACCTAGATTATATGATACCTTGTTGATAAAATCACAAGTCGTTATCTATGTTCGTTAGAAAATATAATTAATGAGCGTAACTCTCAAATTTTATTCATGACATGTCCATCTTGCAACTTAAATTAGAAGCTTATGCACTCAGCACATTCTCACTCTCAACAGCCTATGGTAGATCAATAGTTCTTTCGGTTTACTCGGTCGAGCAGATTTTAAACAGAACTCCACACTCGAAGGATACAGCTGATTGTATAATGAAATGGCTCGATGAGCAGACTTCATGTAACGTCCCAAAATTTTAACAATAAAAATAAATAGGAGTCGTTACCAAAACTTCCTTTAAAATGTACATTACAATTTATTTATGAATGTAGTGGACAAATTGAGAAGAAAATAAATCGTCAATTAATAATCCAATAAATAATCACACAAATGAAAGTGCGGGCAACCACTTAAATTTTCATGACAATCAACAATATTGAATGAATAAAATATAAATAAAATCTCAAAGTGTACATAAACATTTAAGGGGTTGGAGATAAAATAAATTTATTTAAAAACTGACAATTATACTTTAAGAACATCTCCAGGGCAATAAATTAGCATACACGTTCATTTCAATAAAATTAAAAGAAATAGTTACGCGTTTAAATTTCAAATCCTAGATCCCATGGATCGAGGCACAACCACACCATCGAACCGCCATGCTCTGACACGACTCATTCTAACCTGTGAGGTGTAGGAAAATGGTGAGTACATGGAGATACTCAATAGGACACGAATCAATGGTGCAATCCCGATTAACAATATTAAATTATGTGTCAAAAATATCATACCGTCATATCATATCTTTAGAAACCCGGTAAAAGCTCATAGTATATCATATTTTTGGTACTGGAATGACCATTTCATATCATATCATAACTTTCATAAGCATAATATTTATCGACATGGAGAAATAAATTAAACGGGACTAACCACTTGCACCTCGTAATCCTACCTCGTTAGAACAAACAACTTTTGTGCAAGATAAATTTCAAAATCAAGTTCCAAAGCTTTTCTTTTATTTATGCCACTGTGTCCCGTGTGTGTACTTTTTGACCATTGTAATGTGTGTGTGTGTATATATATATATATTAGGTTATATGACAAACCTAAAGAAAAGTGGGCCACCTAATTCTAGAGCAAATCCAATTAAAATTCTAATTGGACTAAGACCAATACTTGATCATAAATAAAAATATTGAAGTCCAACCAAAGCTCACGTGGCCAACTCTAATAAAAATACTATATTTTATTCAAACTAAAAATCAAATAATAATAACATATATAAACAGTAATAACTTGGGTAAGACTTATCCGAATCAACTTTTTCTTGAACCTGATATGCATGATTAATTACGATCTATCCAACGAGTCCAATATTTATATACTTATTATTGTTCTATCAAAATCTAAATATTTGGCCCAAATAAAATTGAATTAACATACATATGACTTTAGTCCCTCAACTTTCAAAATATTAAAAATATAGTATATGAAATAAATAAATTCTTTTCTATAAAATTTTCGGGGTATTACACTTCATATCCATCTTGAAGAAGAAAGAATGAGGTGAAAATAAGGGAAATTGGGTGAATATTTTACTGTAAGAACGGCACAACTTAGGTGTCCAATTTGAAAGGTTGTTGTGTTGGAAATAAACGAAAATAAAGGAGAAATCAACAGAATGGCTCAAGTGTTGTTACTGATAATAAAACAACACTTTTTCGTTCTGTCTATGAACATGAGTTTAAACAATCACGACCCGTTCGTGCCTCGAGAAATAATAAGTTGAACTCATTTAAGTTGTAAGGTGGAACAAGTGTTGTTTAAAGAATGAAATGTCATTGAGAACGGCACTTGTGCCGTTATTGTAAAGAAAACAACACTTATGTCGTTTTATCTATAAATACGAGTATAAGCAGCTACGACTCATCTATGTCCTTAGAACTAATAAGTTGAACTCATATCAGTTGCAAGACGGACATGTCTTTTACAAAAGTCCGAGAGATATACTCATTAATTATATTTTCTAACAAATCAATACATTGACTTGTGATTTCACTGAGCCGATATCGTATAATCTATTTCAATTCAATTTCAAAGGTTGCTTGCGTTGGAAACAAACGAAAATAAAGGAGAAATCAATGGAACAGCTCAAGTGACGTTGATGATCATAAAACGGCAATTGTGTCGTTCTGTCTATGAATACGAGTTTAAGCATCTACGACCCCTTCGTTCCTCGAGAAATAAGAAGTTGAACTCGTTTAAGTTGTAAGATGGACATGGCATTTAAAAAAAATTAAAAGATATGCTCATGACTCGTATTTTGTTGAAAATAATATAATCACGCGTGCTTTCATCAACTTTATATCAAATGATTTATCTCATTTCAATCATTCTTTGTCACGTGAACTACTTTTCTTGCATACTTTATGGATTCAATGTTTGAGAATGAAAGATTCACTAGAACGACACTTGTGCAATTACTGTAAAGAAAATGACATTTGTGTTGTTCTGTCTATGAACACAAGTATAAGCAGCCACGATCCGTTCATACCTAAAAAACAAATAAGTTGAACTTATTTCAGTTATTTTTTCTCACGTGAATTACTTTTCTTGCGTACTTTATGGATCCAATGTTTGAGAATGAAAGATTCACTAGAACGACACTTGTGTCGTTATTGTAAAGAAAACGACAATACATTGACTTGTGATTTCACCGAGTCGATATCGTATAATCTACGTCAAGTCAATTTCAAAGGTTATTTGCGTTGGAAACAAATGAAAATAAAGGAGAAATCAATGGAACAGCTCAAGTAAAACGGCATTTGTGCCGTTCTGTCTATGAATACGAGTTTAAGCATCCACGACCCCTTCATTCCTCGAGAAATAATAAGTTGAACTCATTTAAGTTGTAAGATGGACATGACATTTAAAAAAAAATTGAGAAGTATGCTCATTACTTGTATTTTTTTGAAAATAATAGAATCACTCGTGCTTTCATCAACTTTATATCAAATAATTTATATCATTTCAATCGTTCTTTGTCACGTGAACTATTTTTCTTGCGTACTTTATGAATCCAATGCTTGAGTATGAAAGATCCACTAGAATAACACTTGTGCCGTTACTGTAAAGAAAAATGACATTTGTATCGTTCTATCTATAAACACTTCACGACCTATGTCAATTCTACTATTATTTTTCACACGATCAACCTTTTATGAATTTTTTTAAGTTAGGGGATTCAGTGCTTGAGGTCGTTACGGTGGAGAAATCATCAGAATGACACTTGGGTCGTTCTGTTAATAAACACAAGTATGAGAGGTCACGACCGATCCGAACCCCGATAATCGATAAGTCGAACTCATTTAAGTTGCAAGATGTCCTGTGGACAAAATTTGAGAGTTACGTTCATTAATTATATTTTCTAACGAACGTAGATAACGACTTATGATTTCATTATATGTCAATTCTACCGTTATTTGTCACATGATCGACATTTATGGCTTCCTTAAATTAGAGGGTCCAATGCTTGAGATCGTTAAGGCGGAAATGAAGCAAAATATTGGAAAAATCATCAGAATGACATATGTGCTGTTAAACGACACTTGTATCATTCTGTCAATAAACACGAATATAAAATAGTAGATCGACATTTATGATTTTCTTAAGTTAGGGAGTCCAATGCTTGAGATGGTTAAGATGAAAATGAAGCAAAATATTGGAGAAATCATCAGAATGGCACATATGCCGTTAAACGACACTTGTGTCGTTCTGTCAATAAGAGTGGCCACAATCCGTCCGAACCCCGATAATCGATGAGTCAAACTCATTTAAGTTGCAAGATGGACATATCTAAACAAATTTTGAGAGTTACACTCTTTTATATTTTCTAATGAATGTAGATAACGACTTTCACCAACAAGATGTCATATAATTTATGTCAATTCTACTGTTATTTGTCACATAATCGACATTTATGACTTTCTTAAGTCAGGGGGTCCAATGCTTGAGGTCATTAAGGCGGAAAGGAAGCAAAATATCGAAGAAATTATTAGAATGACACATGTGCCGTTAAACGACACTTGTGTTGTTCTGTCAATAAACACGAATCTAAAACAGTTGATCAACTTTTATGATTTTCTTAAGTCAGAGAGTCCAATGCTTGAGGTCGTTAAGGCAGAAAGTAAGCAAAATATTGGAGAAATTATCAAAACGACACATATGCCGTTAAACAACATTTTGGTCGTTCTGTCAATTAACATGAGTATAAGCGGCTACGCCCCTTTCGAACTCTGATAGTCGATAAGTCGAACTCATTTAAGTTGCAAGATAGACATGCCGTGAACAAAATTTGAGAATTACGTTCATTAATTATATTTTCTAACGAATGTAGATAACGACTTGTGATTTCACCATCATGATATCATATAATCTATGTCAATTCCACCGTTATTTGTCACATGATCGACATTTATGACTTCCTTAAGTTAGAGAGTACAATACTTGAGGTCATTAAGAAGGAAATAAAGCAAAATATTGGAGAAATCATCATAACAGCACAAGTGCCGTTTAATGACACTTGTATCGTTCTGTCGATAATCCTAAATATAAAACAGCTAATCGACATTTATGACTTCCTTTAGTTAGGGGGTCCAATGCTTGAGGTCATTAAGGCGAAAATGAAGCAAATATTGAAGAAATTATCAGAACGACACATGTGCCGTTTAACGACACTTATGTCGTTCTATTAATTAACACGAATATGAGTGCTCATGACCCGTATGAACCCCAATAATCGATAAGTCGAGCTCATTTAAGTTGCAAGATGAATATGCCGTGGACAAACTTTGAGAGTTACGCTCATTAATTATATTTTTTAACGAACGTAGATAACAACTTGTAATTTCACCAACAAGATATCATATAATCTATGTCAATTCTACCGTTATTTATTATATGATCGAAATTTATGACTTTATTAAGTCAGGGGGTACAATGTTTGAGGTCGTTAAGAAGGAAATAAAGTAAAATATTGGAGAAATTATCAGAACGGCACAAGTGTCGTTACTGGACATGAAAATAACACATGAACTATTACATGTATAAACACAATTATAAGCAGTCATGACCTATTCTTGCCTTAAAAATAATATGTTGAACTTATTTACGTTGAAATATGCACATGACATGTAAAAAAGTTAAGAAATATGCTTATTAATTTAATCGACACATAGGAGTAGGACGTGTGATTTCACCATCTCGATAATATAAAAGTTATGTCATTTCAACATTTCTTTGTGAAATGGTCAATTTTTCTGTGTTATTTACGTCAGAAGTCCATTTTTAAAGGTCGTTTCGTTGAATAAAATCAAATTACAGTAGTTAACGACTGTAGTGTCGTTTTTCGTAGCGAAGAACGACTGGAATGACGTTCTCTTTTCGGATAGCAGTTGGAGTGCCATTACCTTCCAATAGTTGCAGGCAACACAAAAAATACACTAAGTACAAAAATAACACCAATTTAAATATTATTCAACACTATATTCAATAATAAATGTATATGACTATATCTAACTTGGTGCACTAGTTAATGCAGTTAGTTCCAAGTTGACATTTACTAATATCACGTAAGATTTTTAGTTAACGTTTCGAGTCGGGTAACAATTATGTAATCATCATAAACTTGAGTGAGTACTATCTGAAAAAAAAAAAAAAATTAAATAAATACTTCAATGACCATACCATTTTGATATTCTAATAAACTTCTTTGATCATTGCTAAAATTAATCCATATATTTAATTTATCTATAAATATTTAAAAATAAGACCTAGGATAAATTGTAGGATTTATAATTTATATTGGATTGCAGTCGAATTAATTAACCTATAGAAGACTTGAAGGTCTAAAGGTTTGGATCAAGTGGAGCGCGGAGGAAGAACGCTACAAGGGATTTTTGAAGGCAAGCTTCAAGGGTTCAACCCTATAAAGACCCGTGTTTAGTTTAGGACAAGATTTTTATTTTCTTGTTAAATACACAAAGTAATCAAATCCTACACTTTGAAATGTTTTGTCATTATAAGAAATTAATTTTTGTGATGTTAAGTTCAAATTCCCAATAGTCTATAGGTTCTAGTTGGAAACTTTGGAAGGTGAATCGTAAGAGGAAGCCAAAGATTGGAGTAAAATAGTTTTGGTCACAATAATTTTCACATTGAGATTGCTCGCGGATGTCACATGTATGGTCAACACTAATAATGAGGAGGAAAAAGGTGAAACAGGCTCAATGACAGGGCATTTTTTCAGGGGATTGACTTTACAGTTCTTTGTTTATTTTATTTTTTAACTGCCAATAGAAATTTGTCAAGTGAATGTCTGTCACAAAAACTTTGTCAATGAGCTTGTTTTTCTAGCAGAACTCTAATGAGGAAGCCAACACTGTTTTAAGTTTATTTAACTTGTATTGGTCCTTGTGGGTATCAAAGTAGTAAAATTTTATGATCCATTCGCTCTCTTTGTGGATAAGCCGCAGCCACAGGGCTATACCAATATCACCCTGCCAAATTAGCAAATTCAAACTTCAGCAATTCTAAAGGTTTATCCATGGCTTTAGCCATTGCTTCCTCTGCACTTTCAAGCTTTCCAAACAGGTCTCAAACTTATTCTTTCCCCATTGTAAACTTAGAATTTGAATGCATTCTGTTAATGCCCTCAAATTTTATTTGATTAAATTTCCAGTTTCTGTTTTAAGTGATTATCCATATAGTTTTTTCAGGGAAGTCCCAAGAACTTCTTTGGCGCTGGGCAAGGTTGCAGCAAAATTGCCAGGGAGATGGAAAAGTTTGAATGCTACGAAAGGAGGAGTGTCGAGCGTTTGTGAACCACTGCCTCCGGATAGGCCGCTTTGGTTCCCTGGCAGTTCACCTCCCGAATGGCTTGATGGCAGGTTACTCTTGTTATTTCAATTAATCATTCCGATTTTGTTTACTGATGATTGAAAGAAATGTATCCGGCCTAATGGTCAGACTATGTGGTCGGTTTTTTACCACATTCTTCATAAGACCCTCTTATCTATTCCTTCTCTGCTTAAGGACTCAAGAAGAACACATCAGCAACAGAATAAAACTGTTACACATATATCTACATCACTATACAAATTATGGAATCTAACATTAATCTTTTAATGGGTATTGTAGTCTTCCTGGAGATTTTGGCTTTGACCCCCTGGGATTAGGTATGCATTCTATACTATTTAAACAACTAGAGAAGCATGAAATTGACAATTGATGTGACAATGCTAGCAAAATACATTGGTTTAGATAGATCATTTTTATATTCTAACTAAAATAAATAAATACATTTTGTCTAGGTTCTGATCCAGAACTGCTTACATGGTTTGCACAAGCTGAGCTAATGCATGGCAGATGGGCTATGCTTGCTGTTGCAGGAATTCTTATTCCAGAATGGCTGGAAAGCCTTGGATTCATTGAGAAATTCTCTTGGTATGATGCTGGAGCTCGAGAATACTTTGCAGATCCTACAACTTTATTTGTTGTGCAATTAGCCCTGATGGGGTGGGTCGAGGGCCGGAGATGGGCCGATATGATCAATCCGGGGTGTGTTGATATCGAGCCAACATTACCACATAAGAACAAACCAAAGCCCGATGTTGGTTACCCCGGTGGCCTATGGTTTGATCCCTTCATGTGGGGAAGAGGATCGCCTGAGCCAGTGATGGTGTTGAGGACGAAAGAGATCAAGAATGGGAGACTCGCAATGCTAGCTTTTGTGGGTTTTTGTTTCCAGGCCGTTTACACTGGACAAGGCCCTATTGAGAACTTGATGTGCCACATTGCAGATCCTGGTCACTGCAACATTTTTTCGGTACTTGTCTCAATTTCTTATCCTTTTCGAAAGTTTTTAAGAAAGCTCTAAAACATGACTTTTTCGTTTTTCTCACTACTTTGGTTATCCCACAGAAATTTATTACATTCATACAACGGACTAAGTTCAAGCTTTACGATTTTTTTCAGGCTTTCACATCACAGTAGTCAGTCTGTGGAGAGAACATGATTTCAAGAAGACACCAGGATGCAGGCCAAGTTAAAAACAGGAAATTTGTTGAATCAAGAATGTCACATGTGCAATGTTAATCAATGTACATACCAGAAGTTAAGAAAATATATGTGCATCTTCATTTTGGCCCTCAAGTCATGTTTAGGTTAGTAATGTCAATAGGGTGGGTTTTTCCATTCTTGGAAATAAAATTAGAGTCGATAATTTCACTCGAAATTGAAGTTGAGCTAAGATTGGATTTGAACTTGTTTAGCTAGATTTTGGGGGAGTCATTGGACCTCGTTAATATTAGTAATAATTTCTTCTATAAAGTTGAAAAAAATAGTAAAAAGGATACAAGATTATTGTAGATAGTTAAATTTTTTATATTATCAATTTATTATTTTCTTGGGACAATTGTAACTACATAAATGATTAACCTTAAACACGCAGAGTGAAATTAGGCATACCTTAAATGTCTCTCCTTCCTTTGAAAATGTCAATGGAAGGTTAACCTCTCTCTCTTTGGGCCCCAAAATCTAGAGGTTTTCTTGGGAATAGCCTGGACCATCACCAATCTTAATTTGTTCAACTCACACCACCCCCACCCCCGTCCCACAATCATGACAGACGATTCCAACCCCAAAACCAAAAAACCACCTCCCAAAAAAGGATTCTGGGAATTCCAACCTCTCCGAACAGCGGCACATTTGTCCTGCCGGGAGGTGTAAGCAACTTTCAGATCATCGAACATGGCAGCTGTTCATTTTCTTCGTTTCTGTTTTCTCATTTTTATCCTCATTTTTTGTCTTTATACCCCGTGTATGTCCAATGATGGTGTGCCTCTTTATGAATTCAAAGAGATGTTAGACGAATCTGCATCCCTGGATTCAACCTGGATAAAAGGCACTGATCCATGTCATAATGAAACGAAATGGAAAGGTGTAGAATGTAACGCGGATAATGTCA
Source organism: Osmanthus fragrans (assembly GCA_019395295.1). NCBI lineage: Eukaryota > Viridiplantae > Streptophyta > Magnoliopsida > Lamiales > Oleaceae > Osmanthus > Osmanthus fragrans. Next base: position 12,220,068 of record CM033354.1, on the reverse strand, counting down.
TAAACCTGCATCTTATGAACTATGGTCTCTCAGGAGATATTGCAATTGATTCTTTGGCGAATCTCAAGAGACTTAGAGTTATCAGTTTGGAGAACAATAGCTTTTCAGGTCCATTGCCTGCATTCAATCGACTTACTGCATTGAAGTCTCTCTATCTTGCGGACAATGAATTTTCCGGTGAAATACCTTTGGATTTCTTTTCGAAAATGGGGTCTCTGAAAAAACTTGAGCTTGCAAGAAACAAGTTTTCAGGGAGGATTCCTGACTCTTTGACTAAATTGCAGAATCTCAGGGTTCTCTTTCTGCAGCAAAATGAATTCACAGGGCCTATTCCCTCATTAGCACAAAATTCTTTGGATAAAATCGACCTGTCTAACAATAAGCTGCAAGGAGAAATCCCTCCAGCCATGTCAAGATTTGGTACCAAGCCTTTTGAAGGAAATCCTGACCTTTGTGGCACAGTTTTGTCCAAAGAATGCAAGGCTGATGACAAGAGTGCAAATGAAGCACCCGCTGAGGACAATATCAGTGAAACCAAGGAGTCAGGGTCGGGGTCAGGGTCAGGCGCAAAGTGGGTGGTATTATCGGTAGTGATTGCCCTTCTGGTGGTGACAATAGCATTTAAGGCCAAGAGAAAGGAAGACGATTTCCGGATGCTTGGAAAAGAGAATTTGGACGAGGCAGTGCAAGTACAGATACCTAGTAGTATGAAGAAGAGGAACTTGAGCAGCAGGAAAGGAAATAATTCATTGAATTCGTCAAGAAAAGGCTCCCAACGTGGTGGAAAAGTAGGTGATCTCGTTGTAATTAATGAAGAAAAAGGTATATTTGGGCTGCCTGATTTGATGAAGGCTGCAGCTGAGGTTCTCGGAAGTAGCGGTTTGGGATCGGCTTACAAAGCCGTGATGGCAAATGGGGTTTCTGTTGTGGTGAAGAGATTGAGAGATGTGAATAAAGTCAGTAGGGAAACATTTGACACGGAGATTAGAAAGCTCGGAACTATAAGGCACCAGAATATTTTGACACCTTTGGCTTACCACTACCGTAAGGAAGAGAAGCTGTTGGTGTCTATGTTTGTTGCCAAAGGCAGCTTATTGTATCTATTACACGGTAAGAACTGTTATAACGGACACCTTAAATCTCTAAATTAATCTTCATCTGATATTCCTGAATTGCAACATTTGGATCAATTATATATTGTTGTAGTTAGAAAAAAGATCTAATCACTGCCGTCATATGCAAGAAATAGTCTTTTTTCTTCTAGATAGTTTATTTACATTTTAACTTTATGGTCTTCTTGAAACCGGAATAATATAATCAGAGAACAGATAGACAAAATTCAATAAACAATATGCATCCGCCTGTTCTCCTCTATTTAGAAACTGTCATTTCCACATGCCTTTTCACTCTTCTTTTTTTTTTGTTTGTTGAATAAACTAGAAAATTGAGTTTTTCAGGTGATCGTGGGATTTCTCACGGGGAGCTGAATTGGCCTACTCGTTTGAAAATCATTCAAGGAATTGCTCAAGGAATGGGATTCCTTCACAATGAGTTTGCACAATATGAATTGCCACACGGGAATCTCAAGTCTAGCAATATTCTTCTTTCTTCAGATTACGAGCCACTTCTCAATGATTACTTGCTTTATCCATTGATCAGTAACACTCAATCTGTGCAACAACTGTTTGCTTATAGAACCCCAGAAGGCATATTGTATCAGCAAGTTTCTCCAAAGAGCGATGTCTTTTGTCTTGGAGTAGTCATTCTTGAAATTGTTACTGGGAAATTTCCTTCTCAGTATCTGAACAATCAAAAGGGCGGCACTAATGTTATACAATGGATTAAAACAGCAATTTCTGAGAACAAAGTTTCAGAATTGATTGATCCAGAGATAGCGAACACGTCAAATTCACTTGAACAAATGGAGAAGCTCCTATATATTGGAGCCGAATGCACAGAAAGCGATCAAGAAAAGAGGATTGTGATGAAAGAAGTTATAAAGAAAATAGAGGAGGTACAAGTTTGAGCCCTATTCTGAGTTGATAGATTAGGACAGTTGAGTAGAGTAACCAATGCTGTCAATTTTGCGAGCTTTCAGTTATTGAATGAATGCCTCTAAAAGATGAGCTAGCCTACAGTGAGCCTTCCGGTTTTGTCATTTCACTATTTTTCCAGTCGAGCTTCAGTGCTACTAACCAAAAGTCTCGTTTTTCTGAGACATCAGCCTCATTGCTGATATAAGTACATAGCCAGAAAAATGATAATTTTTTCATTGAACAAGGATGCTTACGAGCGGCATTTTTGTGTAGAAATGTCTCTGGCCTATCCGATTACGAAGAGGAGACAAAACAGGAGACAAGATTGAAAGTTTCGTATATTCTTAAGAAAGCGTAGAATTAATTTTTCATTTCGAAAAATTGTTGCTTTCTTGCAATTTCTCAGGGTTATGGGTTCAGCTTCTTTGCCATCTGCAGAGGTCTAGCTAATTGTTGAAAAGCATTGGCAAACCGCAAGAGTAAAGATTTTGAACTATAATGTTTCAGGGAGAAATCCGTGGGCTTGACTGTTGGCAACAAAAGATGAGTTCATGCATAACTAGGAACTGTACATAAATGACTTTTTTTCCCCGATAATTCGATAATTCCATACTATAACCAAGATTAACATTATTGTATATGTTTTCAATATTTCCATATGATTACCAACATCAACACGTCTCAATATTTCTTTTATTAGAGTGTGTTTGATGGATTGGAGATTATTGGGGAAAAAATGTATTTTAAATAGTAATATGATGAGAAATGTGTGGTTGAAAAAGAAGGAATAATTATTGATGTGATGGAAAATATTATTTTATTAAAGAATGTGTAATTGAAAATGAGTAGAAAAATGAAAATGTGGCTAGATTTCAACAACCACTGAAATTGACATTTATTTAAAGGTGAAATGTTGAAACATAGCAAATTATGGATCCAAAATTACTATTCATTTATTATTCAAACATATTATATGATTCATGACTCACAATCAATTATCCTCAATTACTCCACTTATTTTTCACAAATTCGAAAGTCTACAATTTATAATAACTCATCAAACATGCTCTAATTTGTCCTTACAATCAATTAATCTAAAGAGTAATGCTATTCAATATCACTAACGTCAAATATCAGTTTAGGTGATAATTGCACGACATTAAATAATATATTTACTTAAATGCAATGTTACATTTTTTTTTTTAATTGAATATATCAAATGTAATCACTTTGAATGGTACAATATCACCACTTGTGCTAAATAACATTATTATTCTTATTCTTAACCCAACACAAGGGCTTTGCGACTACGCGCATGACAAGTGGTCGCCTACGACGCATATACGTGGACGAACTAGATCTCATCAACTGTACTAAAATTCCATCATTATTTCCTATTCATTTATGCTTGGTGTACATCAAGTTTTACATTTTGCCACGTGGCAACACACAATCGGATAATTAAAAAAATAGTTTTTCACCAATCAAATTTTAACACCAAAAATGATGTCAAACATGATGTACAAACATTGATTTGCAAGTCGCATTATGCTTTCCCAATCCATCCTTCCCATCACTCTCACTGATAGTATAGTGCCGTCACAAAATGTATTGGTTGGCGGCGAAGCGGCTGCTACCGATGTTGGGTCGTCGGATCCTGTGGCGGAGGAGATGGGGGTCTTGGGGGGACCCGGAGCCCCCAATTTTTGGACTTTTTTTTTTTGGTTATTTATTTATTGAGAGATAGATTAAACAATAAATTGAGATTAATTTATTGACGTAAACAAAGGATTTAGGATTTTCAGCTATTAGTGGAAAAAAAATATTTCTAGTTCTCGAGATTTCGATTTGATGATTTGCAAGTGTTCTATATGGTATTTTATATTGTTTACTGGAAAGCTTATAATCATCACTGACTTTGACTTTGATTGACTGTCTAAAAAAAAAAGGCTTAGAAATAAGCGTAATTAGGTCGAGAGTGATTGATGATATTAATGATTCTATTTAATAAGATATGAGAACTCGAAAGGAACGCTTGTAATAAGGTACGATTGTACTAAATTAAAGATTGATACTCAAGAAGTACTTTATTTTATACGTTTATTGATTTTTTTGTTAATAAGGTATCAAAAAAAAAAAAAGTCGGGGGCAGCCCGTGACCCCCCACCCCTTCATCTCTATATCTTATTTTCTGGGACCTCTAACTCCAAACAGCTGGCTCCGCCTCTAATCGGAACCATCACTTCTGATGCTCATCATCAGGTGGTTGAGCCATAGCACATGTTATAGACTCACCTTGATTTTCAACATCATTTGCATCGAAGAAAATTTGTGACCAAAATTACCACAATTTTGACTCTTTTGCATCATCTTCTACGGTGTGGAGCCAAGGAGAAAGATCGAGTGCCCATGATGAAACTCAACGCTCCAGAACTACAACTTGACCTAAAGCCCACTGGCAGGATGAACACAAGTGTGTACTTCATGCATTTTTCCGTCACGTGGTTAGCTTCCTTTTCTTTCTTTTTATTGACCCTGTCTTGAATATTATGTATTAGTCAGTGTTCTAAAAGGCGTAATGTCTGGCGATGTGTGGAGGTCAAGCTAAGGGCAATGCGAGTTTAGGCGAAACTTATGTCTAAAAAAGCGTTATCTTATTTTAATTTTTAATCAATCAAAAAATCATTTAATAATTAAAAATAATATTTACAAAACATTTAAAAAAAAAATTTGAGGAACTTTATACATTTTTTAAAATTTTCAACAAAAAGATAAGTTTCAAATTTAAATACAAAGTAATAAATAAATAGCATAAAAACTTAAATCTTATCTAACTCTTTAAACATTTTAATTTATTTTGACAACAATAAATTTTGAACAATAATCTACAATTTTATTATATAATAATTTAAAAAAAGAAGAAGAGTTTTGGAACGATAATAGGTACCAAAATTAAATAAACAAATACACCCAAGTATTATAACAATAATATATTTATTTTAGCATTACTAATTCAAAGTATTATAATCTATGTTTGTTAATTAGATGCATTATAATATAATTATTTTAAAACTTTAAAAATTGAAATAATTTATTTATGTTGAAAAACTGAAATTTGCTAATTGCTAGTAGTCTTTCTTCAAATAAATTCATTTGTTTGTTTGACAATTGGTAGTCTTTGTTCAAATAAGTCTCACATCGAAAGTTGAATGAAAATGTGGAAAGAGAAATGTTTTTAAAAGCAAGTGCTTGGCTGACAAGAGAATTGTAGTGTGGGCCTGTGGCTACAATGCGTGAGCCCATTAAAATAGTTAAGTTAAATTTTTTAATAAAATGAGAAAGAGAATACATTTAAATGGTTTGTTGATCGGATTTTTCTCTTCTAGTTATTGTAGTAGGTTTGGTTTTTCAAAAAATTAAAAATAAAAATAGAAAAAAGGGGCGCTCATAATTGCGCCTTAGCGGTCAACGACAATTGTTGATCGTCAAATAAGTGGCTTGGCGCCATTGTTACGCATTGTGCATTGTCGCGCTATTTAGAACACTGGTATTAGCATACGTGCATCTGGGAAATACTCATTGTATATCATCATTATTATAATTTTTTTATATATTGATGTGGTGCCAACAAGAAAGTGGAATACTTATTTTTTTGGTCGATGAGATTTGACCCAATTAAATTTTGTCACATCATTAGTTGCGATGTACATGAAGCACAATCGCTCATCAATGAAATGTACGGAATGTTTAATTTTTGGCTACTTGGATTTAGGGTTTTGCAATTGGATTGCGTGAAAAGACTCATTCGATTTTTAATAAGATCATTTTTAATTCCTCTCGCCTAATTTCATTAAGGGTGTATTTGATTGCCAGTATGTAACTTATATGGAAAGAAAATAATTTTTAGGCAATTGAATTGTCTAAAAATTATTTGTACGAAAATTGTTTATTAAATGTGTTTGATTGATTTTATTTTTAATTTAAAAACTATTATATTTGTTTTTTCTTATTGGTGGGTAGATGAAAGAGAAACAGATTGTGAATTACCTGGAAAAAAAAAATCTATTCTCCCTAAAAAAAAAATTTCCTTGTTTTATTTGGGATTAGGTTTAGTAATGGGTCAAGCGACTCAAGCCCAATAGAAAACTCATATGTAACCAGTTAGTGGGGCCAAGTATATCGTTAAGTGGACCAACACTAAAAGCCGTCCAAGAAGTGAAGAAACCATGAACGTCTCCAATTAAATTGGGCCACTTCAAATGGTCTCAAGTGGTTTTCGAGTCGAGTCATTTCATAGAGATGTCGATAATTACTTAGTCATTTGGTTAAAATCGACTGAGAATTTTTAGTTAGTAACATCATCGCTCGAGATTTATTAGGTAGACATGTCAAAATGGATGGGCTTGCTCAGCACGGCTAAGCCCACCCGCAAATGGACTGGCCCATAACCGAATTGGGCTGATTCATCAGTTGCCTACCAATAATATTGGACCGGTCCGATTTTTATACAAAGGCCTGACGGTTAACCATCACCCATATACACACAAAGAAGAGAGAAATTTCTCTCTCCACATTGAAACTTCTTGCATTAAATGGAGTATCAATGACAACTACTATGAATTGGGAATTGACATGTCTAAAATGGTAGGCTTGTCAATCAAATGATTTTTTTTATTAATAAGATATGACAAGTTCATTTTTATTGAAAAAAAAAAAATCAATTAGAGCTGGGAACTTGTGATTTGCTTTCTTTTTTGCCATTGTTAAATTATGACCAGCAACGGTCAATTTTTGAATTTATATATAAAGGTCTTTTCATTCATATTAAATATTATAATCAAAGTTTATTTCTCATTTCAATATACTTTCTTCCCTTCAACCGTACTAGACGAACAGTTTGAAATGACCACCCAGTTGACCGCGCACACACACTTCGGGGGTCGGACATTATTTTATTCACGTGGGACCCCCTCACAATGTGAGGGGGTGGTCATTCATGCGGTCATTGAGAAGGGGCAAAGTGATTTAATCCTTCTTCCCTTTCTTGTTTACATTATTATTTTTTAAAAATTTAAAAATTATTCTTTACCCTATTTACAAATTGTTGATTTAATTTTCTATATTTTTAATATTCTTTTCAATTATTAATTTCTTAGATTCTTGATTTTTTTAATTAATTATACATACTCCATAAATATTTCTTTTTTCTTTTATCAATATTTTAAAATTATGGAATCACACGGTTTCCCTACTGGTGATTTCAATTGAAGAAATAGTGGCTCTCCAATAAATTTGGAGGATGACGCTACAAATATTGGATCATCTAGCACGTTGAAAAAAAAAACAAACATAGAATGTTTGGGAAGTTTTTACAGTAGATGCAACTCGTGGAAAAGTAATATGTAGTATTTGTTTAAAGGCTTATGCATGGGTTAATGGTTAAGGCACTGGCACATTGTGACGACATAAAAATTCTCATCTTAACGAAATAGGACATTTAGATCCTAGCCAGACACAAATTACTTCTTTTAGAGGTGTTGGTAGATCAATTACTTTTGCTAACTTTTCTTATTCACAGGAACGGATGAGATTTGAAATGTCCGAATTTTTGGCAGCAAGTGAGATGCCCATCACTTTTGCAGAAGATCAATATACTATTCAAAAATTCATTTTTTTTCTTTTACAAGAATGGAGCTCAAACAAGGGCTAAACAACTTAATATAGTTAAGTAAGTGCCAACTTAGTTGGGATTTACTTAAACTATATAGATACAAATAACTGATAAGGGATAGATCCAGAAAAAAAAATTAGCTCGGGCTAATATAGGAATTATTATTATTATTATTTTTATCACGGGCTAATATGAAAAAAAAAAATTTAATTAGAATTTGGGCTTGAGGGCCTGGCTACCCTAAATCCACCCCAGACTGATAGTGAAGTAAGTGCCTACCCAGTTGGAACGTACTTAGACTATAATATGTACAAGGTTGCAAATTATTTTTGTTCACTATTTTTGTTTACAGAGGTAGAACATATCAATGTCAGTTAGTAGTAGAAAGTCACTGTAATTAACTAATTTAGTTTTAATAATAATGTCTGCAAATTTATTTATTTGTATTTTTATATTTTCATTTGGTATCGATTATATCATTACAATAAATAAAAAAAATCAAATGAAATTACAATGTCATATCATCAACAAAAGTATAAAAATTAATAATTCAAAATTTCATTAAGGAAAAAAAGAAGTTAAACTCATACCTAAAAGTTAAACAACTTTTCATTTATAATTTAAACTGAACGTCGATCTCAGCTGTGCTTGTAGATGACAACGATGTTTGTCATTGAGATGCTTGTGCATACTGTAACATATATGTTATTGAGTTTGTTGAATGCTGTGATGTATTTGTCTCTTTGAGTAAAAGTGGAGATTGTTGGTGTGTCTGTGGATGCATACTGGGTTATATGCGTGCCTCTGCGTCGCATGGATATGCCTGGAGGGAACACGGGCAGCCACTAGGGTGTGGTCGATGTGGGTGCCTTGCTCCCTGGGAATGGTGGTGGTTTGTTTGAGAGATTTGTTTCCATCTGCATGCATCATATGTATTTCCTTTCACAAGTTCTCTAAGAAAAAGAGGCAAAAAGTTACTAGGAAGTCATAAATACTCCATTTCTTATAGTTACCTAAAACTTACTCTTTAAATAGTAATTGTGCAAGAAAGAGATGTATTTTCATGCGTTGCAAATGTTAATTATAACCCTACCTTGAAATATGTACATGTTATACACCATAAACTCCAGGTGTAGTACTTTATATGATTTTTTAAGGTTAATTTCTATTTATTTATCTTTTCTTGGGGTGTTATTTAGTACCAGCGATTTTTAATTATCGTAATCCAAATATTTTTGCATGGAAATTGAAAGTCATGATTAATTACTTGTTGACTCCTCTTATTCCTGAAAATTGGATTATGAAGATTGTAAACGTGGAAATTTTTCAGGCAAAGAATTTGACTGATGCAGTTGGTGCTGGGATTGGAGGTTCCTTACCAGGATTTATGAAGAGAGTTTTCAATGGTTGAATAACATAGTAGAGGATGCTTTGGAAAATTTCATTTCAAGCAACCTTCTCTTTTTGGCTTGGTCATTTCTAAGTTTAAAGTTGCAACATTTTCCCTCAATTTTACAGGTTCTTTTATTCCTTTTGTCTGGAAGAAAGTTGTTGGAAAAATGTAATTCCTCTTTTCTTGAAATTGTAATATGAACCAGTTTGATTGGTAGTGCGTATATATCAATAAAAATTCCTGTTTAGCTTAGATGAATAAAGTGCTTCATTTCTCTGATAGGTATTTTATCCTTGGTACACACAAGGACATGAGGACACAAGGACATTATCCTTAATATAATTTTCTTATTCTTGTATCATGTAAGCCTCTGTATTTTTTTATTATTATTATTATTTTTTTGCATATACTATGCCATTATAGTTATTTCTTAGTTATTTAATTCAATGCTTAAAATTACATTATAGAGTAGATCGTACAGCTAGACATGATTTTCCAGATACCAGGAAAAAACTAGTAAAAATCTGCTCTTTCTTCCCCCATTGAACAACAATGTGAAGTTTGGAGATATACATAATGTTAGCCAACCATGGCAAAACAAGATACCAACACAATAAGCCATGGCAAAAATATGCACATCCCCCTGAGAATAGCATTACTTAAATGCAAAAGTTGAGCTGTAAAAATTCCTCCAGAACTTGGACTTGTATGTCTAGTGCAGATCGATAGAAACAGAAGACCTACAGAAATATAACAACGTTATCATGTAATACTGTAGGCTATGAGTTGACAGAATTTGGAACAAGGAATTTAAGCATATTATTACCCTGAAGATTTGTAGTTGGCAGAGAAGACGAATTATATCTCTAGAACAATATCTGCAACCCAGAGAACAGATGCAATTAGTTTATTTTTACCCGAATAAGCCAACACGATGATCGAATCTTTGCATAAATTTCTCGTCGACTTACATTCTGAGTCTGTTTTCACCCATTTACTTCCTTCACTTTCACCATCACTTTCAGGCATATACAAGTATTTCTTTGCAGTAGTCATTTGAGTAGAACTTTGGGGGTAAATCTTTTTCTGCAGCATAGCCTCTAAAATCTGTAAAGAAAAGGCATCCATGAACCAACCGATTATCGACAGGTAAAATAAATAATATTAAAAAATGCATATGCATTCTTAAAATTAAATCCAGACCTTCTCCATTCTTGACTTATCCCATTTTGGCTCTGGAAATGGATCCCTTAAGATGGGAGTCGAACTGAATCCGCCTCCACAGAGGAGTGCTTTCTTAAAAAGAAAAGACAATGACTTTTTACCAATACTATTTGCTGTGCTATGCAATCGAATATCTGATTCTCTGCTGGGGACTACACTGATCGATTGCTGGAGATTACTGTCTTCGTTTTCTGAATCACCATTTATCGACTCATCGGAAGTTTTATTATGTTCCAAGTTTGGCAAACAGTCAATGTGTTTTTCCGATTTAAGGTTATCCTTTGGCTGATCTTGACAGGATGATAAGCTTTGTTGAAGATTAGAATTTTCTGGAAGTTTCAGAGTGCTGTTTCCAAATGTTCCAATAGAAAGCAATCCATTTGGCCAATCACTGAATTCTTCTTTACAGGTTTGGTGCATGATATGATCTGGCAAGTAAGAAACAATGAAAAAACAGCTGACAGTCTTTTAGGGTAATTGCATCCTGTGATTTCTACATAGATCATTACCAGTTTGTTTTTTACACTAATGAAAGATCGATACTCCGAATTAAAAGGGCTTGAATTAATTTATTGGTAGTTTATGATACTTGATAATGAGTGGCGAGTTGTAGAAGGAAAAAATGTCCATATGACGAGAAAAATATAAGGATACTAAGATCAAACTGAAATGGAGAAGATAAGAATGAAAATATACCCTTGACAAGTGGAGATAACATTAGTTGAGGATAGATTAGTCGATCCTAAATTTATTGAGAACGAGAATTAATTTGTTTTTATCGAACGTTTTTATATGACAGTCTATAGCATTAATATGTAGTAACACTCACTACCAACCTTGTATTAGAAGGAAACATAAAACAACAAAAGATGATCTTTCTTGTTAAAAATTAAAGATCAGTAGTCATAGAAGGTTATGAACTCATATACCAGTTGCTGATGCTGAATTTGGTTTGCTTCTCCTTTCTTTTCCATTAAGCTTGATTTGCATCCAACTAAATATCTGAAAGAATCATCATTAATTAAATACATTATAATCTGTAAACCATGCACCATTACATTAGCAAGAGTGTGGGTTGTAAGTTTTTAAGCCATTACCTTCATTATGTAGTTGGAGATTCAGAATTGCAGAAATGGGGGGATTTGTTGAGGGTGGAAAATGAGAAATTTTGAGTATACAACAAATCCCATAGACGCAAAGGAAGTCATCTTTGGAACATTTATAATAGAGGGTGGGGTGGTGGTGTGGAAGGGAGAGAAATTTCATAATCTAGCTGATAGAAGTGCTTCAAGTTTCAAAACAATGGCTCCTGCCCCCTTTTTTTATTTTTTTAATCTTTCAATCATTTTCTTTCATTATATTGGTAATATTTGCTAAGTATGAATCATTTTTGTTTTAATTTTGCTAGTGATAGGGTTAAAAAATAGGGGGTTGTGACACAATATCATTCTACAGTTAGAAAGAAATAAAAAGGTCCATACATGTGTTGTCAATGCAAAACCTATCGTAGCCCCTGTTTTTAAACCCTGTTTGAGTAGCATTATTATTTTTGTTTTGTTTTCACTTATATATTCTCGTCCCTGAGGAGCCCATCTAAAAGTAAGCATGGAGCCTTGTCATGTCATCGAACCAGACAACAATTTTAGTTAGTTTCTGTAAAAAGAAAAAATGGGTTTTGCATGGATTGGCTAATGGTTCGATAGAGTTAGTCTTCACTCAACCGACCACTTTAGGTGGGACACAGACCACCGTTGTCTAGACTTGGACATTATTGGTCTTTTATAATGTTATGTCAATTATTTTATATTTTATCGAAGTTTCTGTACACACAAAAGCGTTACACAACAGACACAAATAGGGGGTTGGTTTTTTTTACACTATTTATTTACATGGGACCCACCCCATATGAGTTTCTGTATGATTTCTGTATTTCCCTTCCTATACAAATGGCATTTCTCTACTTTATCTACTCTTGAGCACATCTAATATTGAAGGGAGGGAAGGCGGTAAAAAGATTGAGCTACAGAATGAAGTCCAGAAACATGTTACTGAGATGCATATTCAACCTTAATGGAAGGAGCTGGAAATGGCCTTTGGAGTTTATAACAAATTAGATAGTTTTAATCTTGAAAATCATCAAGACATTAATTTAAACTAGTCAAAGTTGAACGTACATTGCACGTTATTTTGAAATACTTATAAGTGCTTAAAAATAATATTTGATACCAATTTATTGCAAGGATTTGACGAGTTTCAAACAAACTAAAGAAAAAATTAGTAAATAAATTTAAGAGAAGAAAATTGTACTCTCAAAACTCGACTTCTATTATTCAATTTTGTTTTTTGTTTTTTTTTGTGATGATGAAATACTATAAATGAATAACATTTTAATACTATATTTGGCACATAAGAATTAATTGCTAATACATAAATTTAAACAATCATTAAAATTTTTATAGAAATAAATTCATCTATAATAACTCTAAATTCATGTAGATCCAGATTCATCAAGTCAAAATTCATTGAATCTAGATTAATGTTAATATTAATGTTAATTAATTGAGAATTAATAACACAAATTCATAGAATTTTGTAATATTGATTACATATTGAAAAACGAAAAGTGAGGTATTATTGAAATAATTGAATTATATTAGGGTTAAAATCATCCAAAAAATTATTCTCATTTGATGTGATATTTAATAGATTATAGATTATAGATATAGATTAGTCATAGTCAAACGTGGAATGCATGTTATCTAAAATGTTTTATATGTGCTATACTAAATAATATTTGAAGATGTGAGGATATAAAAAATAATTAATACAAATTATTTATGAGGAATGAAGTTTTTATTCAAATGAAATAAAAACTAATATGTGAAAATAATTTAAATAGATGACAAAGTCAATTAGAATAGTCCGTCCATTTATCATTTTGATTTGAACTAAACATCCAATGAATACCAACCTTTATTTGGCATCGAATAGATCAATTGAAATTATTTATTATAGATCCGTGTTATGTCCCCTGCCCATTTACCTTCTTTGTATATTAACATTTATTAAATAAATCAATTGGAAGAAAATTCTAAAATATTCATCTTTTGTTTCAAATTTTTTTAGTGAAATTAATTTACTATCTAATTAAGTGCAGTGAATTTATCAAATGTACATTGATTATAACTAAATAATTGACTAAATAAGACATGATAATATTGTTCAAATGATTAAATAAATCAAATACATATTAAAAAATGAAAAAGTAATGAATCTGTCAAATATAGTTAAATAAATTAAATACACATTGAAAAACGAAAAGTAAGATAATGAATGTGTTAAATGTACATTCATCATATCTAAATAGTTAACAAAATAATTAATGATAATATTGTTTAAATAGTTCAAATGATTAATAAATTAAGTACATACTGAAAAAACACAAAGTATTGTATTATTGAAATAATTAAGCTCCCGTTTGAGTCACATTTTCTTTCATAAAAATGAAAAATATGATCATTATCAATCACATCCAACCACCATTTTTTGACTTTTCATCTCTTATGTGGGACCCATAACGAATATATTTTTTATTCTCATTTTACAAATAATGTGACTCAAATGGGGTCTAAATACATATTGAAAAGCGAAAAATAAGGTATTATTAAAATAATTGAATTATATATTAAATATTGAATCGTCTAAAAAATGATTCTTACTTGATGTGATATTTAATATATTATAAATATGTTCTTAAATAGCAACTGAAAATCTATGCCGTGTTTCAATTTTTCTAATAATTTGACAATAGAAATCGAGGAAAGATGAAGAAAATGATAGATTTAATGTGCGGAACAAAGGATAACACATGAGATAGTGTAGACTATTTATCTTTAGCTATCAGACTTCAACACTGCTACTCGTACAGAAGAGGTTGACAGAAAATGTTGACATTCACTCACAATTGGGAGTCCCACTTTTTTTTGGACTTTTTTATTCACGTGGGATCCGCATGCATGTGAGTGGATGTCAACCTCTTTTGTACAATGAGCTTTATTCATCAGACTTAGGAGATTGACTATTAGATTTTTACTTGTACTTTCATTAACTAGAGGTCATATTTTGAACTCACCGTTGAATCTTCTCGTGGAACCACTTAGCATACAAAGATAACCTATAAATTTATTGAGATGTGCTATGTGTACAAAGACACTTGACAAAAATGATTAACAAAAGGGTAGGTGACGACCCCTATTGGAGGGGGCGGCTGGTGAATAAATGAAATTTAATTATTTTCAGCACACCAAATTGAAATACATTCTTATTTAGCCTTACTGAGATTTTAATTTCAGTTTAAGTGACGTTAATGTAGCATTAAATTAAATAAGTGGAGTTAAATGACTCATCTAATTTCATATTTCATTTATTCAATCATCTATTGCTACCTAAACTGAGATTGCAACCTCAGTGAGAATACGTAACATTACACTTCTTCAAAATCCCTAAAATCCATGACCTTAACCCGACATTCCTTATTGGAGGCTCTCCCTCAAAAGCACCTATGCACGTGAACTTGTCCATTCCCACATGGGAATTGGGATTTTTTCACTTGGACATAAAATTGAAGCAACAATCTAAATATGTCTGGACATGGACATGAATATGGGTATGGGCATGGGATTATTTCTACAGCAACTTGGCCTGATTGCCGAGGGGCCCTTTCTACGCGTCGACATCTGACATTTTGATTGATGTTCATCATCTGTATTGCTCCAACACGTGTTCTTCAAAAGATTCATTCTTAAGAATATCCGAGCTCGGTAATTCCATCGAAGAAAATCATTGGAAGCCATTTATTTCTTTATTGGAGCCTACCTTTTTTTTGCTTTTATCCATGCAAATGTTCCTTACCTACATCCCAATTCATTAAAATAACAAATCACAGATTTCTATATAAAATCTTTCTGGACTGAAATAGAATTTGTATTGATAATCATCCTCTAGATTTGTGACTAATTAATATATCAATAACAACAACAAATTAAACCTTGTTCTTAATATATTTGAAGTAGGCTACATGATCCTTCTACAAGATATTGTTATATCATCGCTAAATTTACAGAGACATTACACTCTAATCAACTAGGTACCATATGTCAAGTTAATTTTGTTCCAACCCTTCTCTTTTTAATTGGCTTTGTGTTGAGACTCGAACCCTTGATCTATGATGTGCTCCCAAAATTGGTTAAAAACGTGTTTACTAAAATGCAACTCTTTTAGTAATGCAACTCTTTTCAGATGGTGACATGTGGACTATTGTTGGCCCTTGGATCTGTGGTTTGTTTTGTGTGTGACATATACTCACTTTGAGTCTTGGCTCTTTACTTGCTTCGTCCTTCGAGATTCTTCTGAGAGTTTTCCCTTCTCTTGTAAGCTAGGGTTGGAGGTCTTTGTGTTTTTCATCTCTCATGATGAATCAGTAAATTGAGATCGATTAGTGTTTTAGCCTCTGTAATCGTAGTCTGAGTGAAAGCTATGAGAATGAAGGGTTTCTTGCAGTGTTGTGATGCGATAGGCTGTTGAAAGGGTTTCTTCTATGATTCATTTGTTCGATCTGCAGATTGGTTTAGAGATAAGTGCTTTTGTGCCTTTTTCTTGTATGCTGTGGATGATCTGTAATATTGTTGCCATTTTGGGCTTGTTAGTGCAATTGAGCTGATATCCATTAGTTGGATGCTCAACGGGGGGATGTAGGCGCTAGATCCGATCCCAAAACCTCGTGGGTTTAGGCCGAAAGAAATCTTGTGTTCAATCTTTTAATTTTCTGTAACTTACTTTCTGTTTGTGATTGATTCTTTTAGATCTTGTTTTAATATCGTGTGACTTGGGCCTTTACACTTTGTCAAAATCATGTCATTCTTGTCATTTGTGACTTCCTTAAGTTAATTTATTCTAAACTAGCGTCACGTCCAAAGTCCAAATATATTTTTATTTTTTATCATGTCTTTCTTAGCCTCTGTTTGATTTAGCTAAAAAAGTTTATAAAAAATGTCAATAATCAATTCCAACCAGACGTTTAATTAGACTCACAATTTTTATCAATTTTTTAATCACATTTCATAAACTTTTATCAAAATTTACTAAAAATCTAATTTTCAGCAAAATCAAATCCGAGCTTAATATGACCACATTGACTACATTTATGACTAATTAATATCATAACAAACATTAATAACATTCCAAAATCTCCAATGTTGGTGGAGCACATATATTTAGTTGGTGGTCCTAACATTTCTAAAGAAGTAAATGTCAATCATGCATGCATGATTAAGAGTCTATAACCAATCAAGAACAGTCTCAATTAAGCTATAAACATTTTTATTTTGTGGTCCACCAACATTCTCGTATCATGCATCGACATCTTCACTCTAATTATTTGTAAAAGTCTTCTTACGATAAAAGATTGAAATGGAAATAGTTTTATTTGGTAGTAATTTGTATAATAATTTTTTTGAATAAGTTTTGTGAATGTGGATCACAAATGGTCCCTAAAGTTTAGCCCCTTTGTGAAATCCCAATTAGGACATAATCTTTCAGTCTTTGCAGTTTGCACATTTCCATATTAAAGTTTAGGTGTGGTAATGGTCCTTTCAGTCACCTGATATAGCTTGTTAGTTTGTATATTTTCAGTTAGGACCTTATTGAAAAAAGTGGAAAGTTTGAATACTTAATTGAACACCTTATATTTTCCATGGACTTAAGTGAAAATGTTGAAATTTTTTGTTTAGCTGAGAAATTATGAAATTTTGACAGTTAATAGTAATAAGAGTTTTATATTCGTAGAAGATTTGAAAAAAAGATTTTGATACTTATTCAGTAAGTTTAGATGATCAATCAAGGACTAAAACACAAATTTTAAATAATTGAGCAACAATACTTTTTGTCCAAAAATGTCATTTTTGGGTAGAAAATATATTGTTTGGGCTTTAAAAGAATTTTGGTTAGTTTCGAGCTAAACGGGAATAATATTTTAAATTCGATATTCGATAAAAGTTGTGAATTTCTTGAAAATTAATTTTAAGAAATGGAAACCAAACATGCTAGAGCAATAGAAACTTTCTTGAATTAATTTATGAACTTTTTATTCAATTAAAAATCTATGAAAATTTTATACAGTTGTAGTGCACTACTGTACTTTATTTTCATGTAAAGTAGCTCAAGTAGTTCAATACACACTAATGTTTGCCCCTATTTTTTCAAAAACTCATTTTCAACCACACATTCTTCTATAAAATAATTTTACATGTAAATCAAAAAAATTTCCTTATTTTTTAATCACACATTTTCTAAAAGATCACCATTCCAAAATACATTTTCTTACAAAAATGGGGCTCAAAGAGTTGTGATTTTTCAAAATTTGCTATTTTGCTATCCATATCTAGATTATGTCACGTGAATGAGGTACCCGTTTTTACGTTTTGAGTAGGGATTGACAGCCTTACAAGCTTAAAAGCTTTTCCAACTGTTTGGCTTTAAAATGAATTCTATAGATAGTTATTGTTGACCCAGAAAATAAACTTTCATGTGGTCAATATAAAGTAGTTTCACGTATGTTTCTCCCTGCACACTTAACACAAATCGTTGGTCACCTATCGCCTTTCTTGGTGGTGATGGTAGCATCCACGAGCACTTCAACGGTCAAGTCAGTAAATGATAATTGGAAGCAAGTAATTTCGATAATGGGAACCGCCGAAATTTGTGTAACACAATAAAATGGGAAGGAGATAATATATTGTTAAGTGTAGAGTTGCATTACCTTTACAAAAGCACAAATCATGAGTATTTATAGATAAAGAGGTGAAGGAATGACAGTTGGATCAAAGACACGTGGCTTCATCTGCTGGCCGAGGCATCTCTTTGTAGATGCCCATCAATCACTCCATAGGTGGGTGGGTGTTTAACGATTCCTGATAAAATAGATTCGACTTGATATTTTGACGCCTACTACAAAGACATCCATCCATCATCTAAGAGATTTAATATTAGAAATTTAGACGGATCTTTGTATTGCGCCGATGTGCCGTAACTCATATCAGCAGGCGTGTTCCTAGCCATGTGACTTCATCTTTGTTCAAGCCAACCCTAGTAATTTCAAGCTTCGGATCCAAGTATGTGCTAGGTATTGGCCTCGGAGCATTGGTAATTGATTGTTACACTTTTAAATTTAGACCAACTCTTTGTTTGAGTCCCATTCTTTGAAAAAAAAAATGCATTTTTCAACAGTATTTTGACATCATTTCAACTACAAATTCTTCAATAAAATAATATTACACGTAAATTCAAAAAATTTTCTTATTTTTTAACCACTCATTTCTCATTAATACACTATTCAAAAATTCATTCTTTCCCCCAAAATGGGGCTCAAACAAGGGTTAAATAAAAACACATCTCTCGAGGTAATTAATTGTTACAATCACACTTCTGCCAGTAAAAAAATTACAAAAATCTTGTTTCCACGTAGGGTGATTATATTCACAAAACAATTTTTATTAATTGCATCATATTTTAATTAAATTTTAGGTCTTCAATTTTTGATCATTATAATACTTTTGTCTCTAACTTTTTTCAACATTAATATCTTTCCATTAATTAGTATTTTAAAGTCTTTTGAGAAGGCTTAAAGACATCTCATTTGCTACATATTTTTTAAAATAAATATAAAAGTGTGACAAAATATTTTTTATTCATTTTAAAGTACGCCAACAAATTTGTTAAGATTTGAAATTATTGATAAAAAAAATTAAACTGTATTTATACTTATTTTCTTATTTCTTAAAAATATATCATTGTTTATGCAGTAAGTAAAACTTCTATATAATTTTTAAAAGGATTAAGTCATTTGTATATTATGGCTTATCCTTTGAGTTATTCGATCTCATCGGTGCTCTCACATGGGGTTGGGTCCCACTTCTGACAAATGTACCCCATTCATTCTAAATATGAGAGAGACGAGTATGATCGAGTAAAGGAGAGGATAAAAAGGAAGATACATGCAGCAGTATGATTGTTTTTAAAAAAGCAAGAAGCTATCTAATAGTATTCACACACACAAGTATCTCAGCGATTTGCTCAATAATTGAACTTTTTTCCAAACCTTAGCAAGTGATATCTTCAAGACCAAGAATCAACGCAATCACAAAAACGCTAAGCGACATCTTTGCTGTAAGTCACGATTTTTGATTTGTGCGAGAGCCACAACGTGTCAATTTGGCTGAAACGTGTCCAATTCTAACGCAAATCTGCATGGTGCTGACAAATAAAACAGTTTCCTCTTTATTAACAATCGTTAAGGAAAAAAAAAATATTCTCAAATCTTCTGCGCAAACAAAATTTTCCATGTTATTCTGAAAATCTGAGGGTGGAATTCCACTGGCGGAAGAACTGAGTCACTGGTGAGAGTATATTGTTTCTACCCAGAGGGCTTTTGTTTTTTCCATTTTTTGTATTGAGATTTAATTATACAACATAAATCGACACTTTTGTGATGCAGTTTGCAAAATTCTTTCTGGGTTTTTTGATTTTTTGTAGGGTTACGTAATTATCTTGATTAAATGATAGATAGTTTCATTAAGAAGCTCTATTGAAACGTGAAATGTGTATGGGCTGAGCTTGAATAGTTGAATATATTGAAATTTAATCACTTCCTTACAAGGAAAAGGATTTCAGTATATGATTACTGATTTTACTTCAATAATGAGATTGTTTTATATATTTTTAATGGTAGTTTAAAATGTTTTTTGAGTCATTAACTATATTAAGCCTTCTCAGGGAAAATAGTACCGGATAGAAAATACTCGATTTGTACATCATATTGGTGGATGGACAATTCTGCTTAATATTTTAACATTTAGGTTGTATTAGTTCTCTCATGGATTGTGTAGTGCACTAATTTCTAAGAGAGGATTGATTATATTATATGTTCTTTTGATAGCTACAACTAAAAGAAGGTTTCAATGACATTACGAATCAACATTAATGTAAAACAAGAAATGTGGTACCAAATCATGCTTACTTTATTACTAGGGGTGTCACTAGATACTGATATGATAACTCATTTATACAAGCTAGTGAATAACCTGAGAACACGAAACGTTAAGGTAATGGAAATTATTATTACTAGACAAGAAAAATAGGTAATTAAAATGTAAGTGCCTCCAGAAGTATTTGTATCTGGGTGAAATTGAATTTGTTAAACTAAGTTACTTGACTAAGAATGGTCAAGCAGATTTCCCTCATTCCCTGCATTCGACAGTTCTCCATGACTCGATGGGAACAAATATGAAGTCTTATTTTTGTGGTTCTGGTTCTTTATCGTTTTATCATGCTCAGCATCAAAGCATAAATGTGTGTCTTGGTCATCCGATTCCTGTATTTGTTTAATTTTTAACAGGCTAGACCCTCTAAGATTCGTCGAAAGTGGAAGAAGTTGGTTACACAGCTATGCATCTGACATGGCAGCATTCTACTTATTACCATATGAAAACAAATATAAAGATCTCCACTCGCCAGCCCTCATTGCGGCAGGATGCTTTGTTTTGGTAGCACTGGTCCTTTCCCTCTTCTTAACTTACCAACATCTCAGATCATACACCAACCCATCGGTTAGTTTTTGCTAGTAATGATCTTTATCAAATTTGTTAAAGCAGATATTTTTATTTTATCATTGTTAATGACAGATATAGAAACAGGAATGAAATATGAGAGTAATTTGTATTACTTTCGGACACATTATTTACAACCTAATGGACTGAATTTATAGTACAAGTAGAGAACTACAAAAGGTAAGATTTCGGAAAAGGAAAAGTGAAATTTACCTAATCTAAATAAGGCACCTAATCAAACATAATCAATTACAAGCTAATACAAAATAATCTCTAATTATTCGGGATTTCTACACTCCCCCTCAAGTTGGATCGTAGATATTGATCATATCCAACTTGCTAATTAAATGCTCGAAATTTGGTCGAGATAGTCCTTTGGTGAAGATATCTGCAATTTGTTCTTTTGTGGGCACATATGTCATGCATAGAATCCCGTCTTCAACTTTTTCTTTGATGAAGTGTCTATCTACTTCGACATGTTTGGTTCGATCATGTTGGACTGGATTGAGAGAGATATTGATAGCAGCTTTGTTATCGCAATAGAGCTTGATTGGGAGATTTACCCCAGTCTGTAGTTCCTCCAATAGTTTCTTTATCCATAGCCCTTCGCATATACCTTGTGCAACTGCTCTAAACTCAGCTTCAGCACTGCTCCTAGCTACTACATTTTGTTTCTTACTTCTCCAAGTTACCAAATTTCCCCATACGAAAGTACAGTAACCAGTAGTTGATCTCCTATCTTCTATTGATCCAGCCCAATCTGCATCAGTAAAGACCTCTACTCCATTTCTTTCATTTTTCTTGAAGAAAAGTCCATTCCCAGGAGTACCTTTGAGATATCTAAGTATTCTGTATACTGCCTCTAAGTGAGCTTCCTTTGGAGAATGCATGTATTGGCTTACCACACTAACCGCGAATGCAATGTCAGGTCTAGTGTGTGAAAGGTAGATTAATTTGCCAACTAGTCGTTGATATCTGTCTTTTTCAACTATTCTTCCAGCATCTTCCCCTTTTTTTCCTTGGTCCATGGGAGTGTCATTTGGTTTACATCCAAGCATGCCTGTTTCAGTTAGAAGATCAAGAATGTATTTTCGCTGTGAAACACTAATTCCCTTCTTCGATCTGGCTATTTCCATTCCCAAGAAATATTTCATCTGTCCCAAGTCTTTTACTTCAAACTCCGTGGATAAGCTTTTCTTAAGTCTCTCTAGTTCCAATATATTGTCTCCGGTTAGTATTATGTCATCAACATATACAATCAAGATTGATTTCGTCCTAGCTTCAGATAGTTGGTAAAACATCGTGTGATCTGACTGTCCCTGCTGATATCCTTGACTCTTTAACACTTTTGCAAATCTGTCAAACCATGCTCTTGGTGACTGTTTGAGGCCGTATAAAGATTTTTTAAGTTTACACACTTTGTTTTCTTCATTCCCCTTACTGAAGCCTGGAGGTAACGTCATAAAGACCTCTTCTTCTAATTCGCCGTTCAAAAATGCATTCTTGATGTCAAGCTGTTTGGAGAGGCCAATCCAGGTTCGCTGCTAAGGACAAGATGACCCGAATTGTGTTCAACTTTGCTACAGGGGCGAATGTTTCTGTGTAGTCAATCCCGTAGGTCTGTGTATATCCTTTTGCAACTAGACGAGCTTTGTACCGTTCAATTGTCCCATCAGCTTTGTACTTCACAGTAAATACCCATTTGCACCCAACAGGTCTTTTTTCTTTTGGTAACTCTACCACATCCCAAGTTTTGTTTTTCTCCAGTGCTTGCATCTCTTCTAGAACTGCATCTTTCCATTTTGGAATAGTCATGGCTTCTTGAATATCCCTTGGAATTTCTGTATTATCCAAATTAGAAGAGAAGGTGCGAAATCCTGCAGATAGAGCATTATAGGAAACGAATTTTGAGATAGGGTGAAGAGTACATGACCGGGGTTGTTTTTCTGAGAGCAATAGGTAGGTCATTATCTGAGAGCTCAATTGTGTCTGAAACAGGAAAAGTCTCATGAATATCTGGAACTATCATCGGTTCTGATTCTTTTGATGCCTCAGGTGTGAGGTTCTCTCCATACATTTGCTTTGGCTTCCTTGAGTAAACTAATATCTCCTTGTTAGCCTGTTGTCTTGCATCTCCCCCTGAGTTTAAGGTATTTTCTGTAAATGGCATATTAAGGTGAGGAGTGGTTGAAGGTGTTATGACAGGTTTAGTGAGTGAGAGATCAAAGTCAAAGAATCGATCGTTACTTGGGAGCCGATCTTCACTCCAAATCTCCCCCTGAAGAGAGGAATTTTTGAAGTAGGGGGTGCGTTCAAAGAATGTAATATCCAGGCTAACAAATACTTTTCTTGTGGACGGATCATAGCATTTGTAGCCTTTTTGGGTAGGGGAGTATCCAATGAAGACACATTTACGTGCACGAGGGTCAAGTTTACTCCTGTGATGAGGGTGTATATGGATAAATGCAGTACAACCGAATATTCGGAGAGGTAAGTTTGACTCAAGGCGGGAAGTGGGAAAGGATTCTCGAAGTTTTTGGAGAGGTGATTTAAATGAGAGTATACGAATGGGCATTCTGTTTATAAGATAAGCCGAGGTTAAAATGGTATCTCCCCAGAAATGTTTAGGCATATTTGTGGTAAACATCAATGCACGGGCAACCTCAAGGAGGTGTCGATTTTTTCGTTCGGCAATCCTATTTTGCTGGGGAGTGTCGACACAAGAACTTTGGTGGATAATTCCATGATCCTGGAGGTATTCGTTTAAGGTGTTATTAAAGTATTCTGTACCGTTATCGGTGCACAAAATTTGGATGTTCGTCTGGAATTGTGTTTGGATCATTGAATGAAAATTTACGAACACGGTTCGAGTATCAGTTTTTTCATTTAGGAGATAAACCCAACAAATCCGAGTATGATCATCAATAAATGTTACAAACCATTTTTTGTGAGTTCGATTAGGAATTCGAGACGGGCCCCATAGATCACTGTGAATTAAGGAGAAGGGTTTCGATGGTTTGTATGTAGATTGTTTGAAAGAGGTACGGTGATGTGCAAGTATTGAAAATTGGGATGACCCATTCTAAAATGCCATAACAGAATTTCATCATCTCTAGGGATAAAAGCAGAATCACAAGTTACAATTTGATTTCGTTTACTCACATCTGCCTCTTCAAAGTAGTAAAGTCCCTCACATTCCTTAGCACTGCCAATCGTCTTCCCCGATGATAGGTCCTGAAAGATACAATAAGATGGAAGAAATTTAGCCGAGCAATTGGACTGTTTCGTTAATTGACTAATTGATAGCAAGTTACAAGATAAATTTGGAACATGAAGAACAGACTCTAGAGTTATTGAATTAGAAATACGAATACTCCCTTTTCCTGCTACAGGTGAGAGTGACCCATCTGCGATTTTTACTTTGATATTGCCAGCACAAGTGGAATATGTAGAAAAAAGATGGTAAGAGTCCGTCATGTGATCGGACGCACCAGAATCAATAATCCAGGGAGTTTTGGATGGGGCGATTGTATAGAAGGCTCTTAAAAAATTACCTTTATGGGCTAGTGAACTAGATGGTACAGATGTTTGGAAACTGGAGGATATTTTATAGAGTTGCTCCATCTGCTCGGGATTGAATGCACCGTTTGGATTGGAGTTATTTTTTTCTTCAACAGGATCAACATATGCCTGATAACCACGAGTTTTGTTAATTTGTCTTGATTTCCAATCTGCTGGTTTCCCATGTAAATCCCAACATGTGTCTTCTTTATGTCCTGGCTTCTTGCAATGATCACACCAAGGGCGTCCCCCTCTTTGTTTCAATCCAGGCCCGTTGGTATATGACCCTTTAGAAGTTGGGCCCAATCCATAAGTGCCCTTTATTTGATTTGGCCCATAATTTTTAAACCCTTGGACCGCCGACCCACTTGGCCCATCACTTTTAAAATTCAGTTTAGGCCCATTAGGCCCAAACCCTTTGGAGATCAACGCAGATCCAGCGTCTTCGTCTTCCAGGCCCGGCTTTCCTTCCTTCAGCATTATCTTGCGTCTGTTCTCTTCCCGGCGGACTTCGGCGAAGGCGTCACGCGACGACAGTAAAGGTCGTTTGCTCAAAATCCGGCCCCTTACGTCATCAAGGTCCCGATTCAAGCCGGCCAGAAACTCATACAACCTTTCGTTCTCCAATTTCTTCTTGTACCGTACGCTGTCAGCTGGGCTATCCCACTCTTCTTCAAGGTTTTGGTCGAGTTCTTGCCAGAGAGAATTCATTTCGAGATAGTAGTCTGTCACCTCTCTATCCCTTTGTTTCGTCTGCCATAGTCTAGTTTTGATTTCAAAAATTTTGGATGAATCTTCAGTGTCTGAGTACATGTCCCGTACAGCGTCCCATACGTCCTTTGCTGTTGGGAGGAAGAGGTAAGTTTTTCCAATTGCAGAAGTCATGGAGTTGACCATCCACGCTGTAACCATCGAATTTTCTGATTGCCATCTCTGCAGATGAGCCGTGTCGGTCGGAGCTGGCTTCTTCTTCTCTCCGGTAAGATATCCTAGTTTGCCTTTTCTGTCAACGATAAGTTTAATTGACTGAGCCCATTCTCGATAATTTTTTCCATTCAATTTTTCTACCGTGAATTGGAATGATGAATTATCGAGTCCACCAGGGCTCATGGCTGAGTGGGATTCAACTTCACTGTTGGCAGACTCTGAGGTTGTCATGTGATCCACGTTTTCTGCCATTGACGGCTTATGACTAAGGTGGCTAGGTTAGGAATGAACCTTGCTCTGATACCATATAGAAACAGGAATGAAATATGAGAGTAATTTGTATTACTTTCGGACACATTATTTACAACCTAATGGACTGAATTTATAGTACAAGTAGAGAACTACAAAAGGTAAGATTTCGGAAAAGGAAAAGTGAAATTTACCTAATCTAAATAAGGCACCTAATCAAACATAATCAATTACAAGCTAATACAAAATAATCTCTAATTATTCGGGATTTCTACAACAGAATTTTCTATAATCAATATAGATTTATTTTCACCATTTAAGAAACATGTACAAGACTCTCTCCAATTGTTTCAAACTCTGATACTCATTATCTGAGCTTATTTTTCTACAGGAGCAAAAATGGATTGTTGCTGTTATTTTTATGGTTCCAGTCTATGCAACTGAATCTGTAAGTACATTCAGTTATTTGCATCTTTATCACTCCAAGTGAATTTTTTACTAGCTAATTAGTCACTGGATATGTAGCAACATATGTATGCTTAACAAGCTAGATCGAGGCCCTGAACATCATTTTGTACAAGTGCATCACAATTGCTCTAGGATGGAAAATAATTTGGAAGATTTCATATATTTTTCATAATTCACTTTTGAATGCTTAAAAACTTTATTAACCACTTTGTTTCCTACTTTATATAGTGTGAACACAAAATCCTTCTACAGAAACAGAAGTAGTAGGTTTTGAAAGGGGAAAAGGAAAAATAAACAGTAATATGAGTCCCTCTAATATGTCTTAGTGTTGAAATATTGGTGATACTTTAGTTGTCAACCAAACATGTATTTCGTTTTTACTTAGTTGTAGTTTTTAGTTGAGGTCTAACTATTTTGTGTTGTAAAAGATAGACTAAGTATAGCCTACTACAAGTAGAGTATGCTGTCAAATGTCTAAGAAATGTATTGTCAAGGTATGGTAGTGTAAGAGTAGGTAGTGTGGTGGATAGAAAGTCTTGTAAAAGGCTCTATATATGCAGCCTTAGATATACTCGAAGATCAGAAGAATATGATATGAAAATGTTAAGTTAAAACCTCTTCTTCTCCTCTGGTTTTCTGATTTTCTTACCAGAAAACCAGAGTTTATATCTTTGTTTTTGCCTAAATCCGGTCACTGCCATAACCGGTTACTTCAACATTTTTGTTCCTCTTTTTGATGTTAATCTTACAATATTTTAGAGCTTTATTTGTAAAACTTTAGATCCATAATTCCAACAGTGATATCAGAGCCTTTATGATATTAGAAAAGGGCAGAAAAAGGAACCAGAAAAAGTTGCTGTAAAATGGCTGAGAAAACAAAGACGAAATCCGGTATAAGATGTTGAAGAAGGAGCTCAAAATCCGGTATGTGTTGAGCAAATCCGGTAAGAAGCTGTCAAATGCGGTAAGTGTTGAAAAATCGGTAAGTTCAAATACGGTATGCAATTTAAATACGGGATGCAACAAAACAGAAATCCGGTAAGTGCAAAAACCAAATACGGTAAGCTCAAAGTTGTTGATATCCGGTATGTCCACTTTAAATCCGGTAAGCTCTTCTAAGAAGCTAAAATCCGGTAAGCATAGAACTTCCATATCCGGTAAGCTCTTCTAAAATCCGGTATGCATAAAATGATCAAATCCGTTAAGCATTTCAAACACGGTAATCTTATATCCGGTAAGCAAAGTTTTTTTTTTCTCATATCTAGTATGCTGAAAAATGGGAAAATCTGTATGTAATGAGAGTGAATTTGGTATGTTTTTAAAAAAAAGGGATTGAAAGCCAGTAAGCTCATGTTGAAATACGGTATTTGATGAAAAAGATGATAACTGGTAAGCTGATGCAAATGAGGAAAACTGGTGTGACAAAGAAGCTGAATCCGGTTAACGAAGGAGTGAATCTGGTTGAAGTTAGTAAGCTCGAAACCCGGCAGGCTAAAGTCATATATCATGTGCAAAACAGTAGCTGAATGTTGCTGAAAATGAAGGCGCTGCAAGAATGTTGAAAAAATTGAGAAAATCTGGTGCTAAAAAATGGAAGAAAAATGCTGATGAAGGAGCTGTAAAAAGGCCAGAAAAAGTAGTAGAAATATTGTCTTTTATAAGTGTTGGAAATGGCTGAAAAATGAGAGTGAATCTGGTAAAAGCCAGTAAGCTCAGCCAAGCCAAAAATCGGTAACTGCCCCTGAAAATTTGATCTCAAGTGGTTAAGAAATGGCTGAAAGAAAGCCAAACCTTGTAAAAATGTTCGACAGCAGCAACAACCCTTGATCAAAAGATTAGCAGCAGCATTCGAAAAAAAAAAACAGCAGTAGCCGCTGATGAAAATAGCAGCAAAGTCTGATATGAAGCAAACTCAGCAGCAGCCCAGAAAAAATGAAGAAAACAGCTTGAGCATGAAGAAGAATGCTTTGATGGTTTCTACCAATGGTAGAAATTTTGATGGTTTCCAACCAAAGTGTTAAGGAGGAGTGTTGAAGTATTGGTGACACTTTAGTTGTCAACCAAACATGTATTTCGTTTTTTACTTAGTTGTAGTCTAACTATTTTGTGCTGTAAAAGATAGACTAAGTATAGCCTACTACAAGTAGAGTATGCTGTCAAATGTCTAAGAAATGTATTGTCAATATATTGTAGTGTAAGAGTAGGTAGTGTGGTTGATAGAAAGTCGGCTCTATCTATGCAGCCTTAGATATACTCGAAAATCAGAAGAATATGATATGAAAATGTTGAGTTAAAACCTCTTATTCTCCTCTGGTTTTCTTACCAGAAAACCAGAGTTTATATCTCTGTTTTTGCCTAAATCCGGTCACTGCCATAACCGGTTACTTCAACATTTTTGTTCCTCTTTTTGATGTTAATCTTACAATGTTTTAGAGCTTTATTTGTTAAGCTTTAGATCCATAATTCCAACACTTAGACTAGGGTAACAAGTTGCTGAAGTGAACAACTTTGAATTCTTCATCCAATCTACTTAGTCATTTTATTATCTATTTCAGTTTTACATTTTTTGAGGATTTGGGATTCGACCAGTTTCTTATCTGTTTCAGATTCTGTCATTGTGGAATACGAAGTTATCCCTTGCTTGCGACATCTTAAGAAACTGCTATGAAGCGTTCGCCCTTTATTCTTTTGGAAGTTACTTGATTGCATGCCTTGGTAAGCAGGATATGAGCTTTTTTGAATTCTAGCAGAAATTCTTAGCTTGATCCTGTTTCTTTGAATTCAATCTTCTTAAGGATGTCCAAACTTCCCGTTTCAAATGATTTTAGTTGTAATTCTCATTCTGCCTTTCAAGGGTGCCAAATTAACATGAAAGTATGATGAAATGTGCATTTACTTTTTTTGTGAATTGGAATCTTCATTTAAGTTAGAAAGTTTCAAAACAAGCTCGTATATATATTTTTCTCTTGCATGATCACACAAACATTAAAAGGACAATAAATTCTTATAATTTCTTTAAATCTAGCTTTTGAATATATTTAATTTACTTGGGGAAGTATGTGATAGGTGGTGAAATGAAAGTCATAGAACTGCTAGAAGATGAATCAAGGAAAGAAATTAGCAAGCCATTGCTAGAAGGAGATGAGAATACCGAGTTGCAAAGAAGAACATTTTGCAACTTTATCCTACATCCATCCGCTCTTGGAAAGGACTTATTCACAATAATAAAATTTGGTCTAGTACAATATGTAAATTCCTCTTACTTAATCTCCAATTCCCCACACCCCCAGCGGCACTTGGTGGTCTTGCTTAAGCCTTATTCCTTACTTGCAGATGATATTGAAGGCTGTATGTGCATTATTAGCACTTATACTGGAGCTCTTTGGCGTGTATGGTGATGGAGAATTTAAATGGTGTTATGGGTACTTATCATCCAAAATAATTGTATTCAAGGCTAACTGATTCCATTAGTTAAACGAACAGATTTCCACTCCTAGCAACCATGATTCTTAAAGAAATACAATTTGTCAAATTAAAATAGAAGATATATGTATAGAGATTAGAATTATGCACTTCATTTTTAAAAAATCTAACTCATGATTATAAGTGCACTTTATTTCTTTCTCAAGTTATATTTTATTACGGAGTTTTATGTCTTGTCATATCTTACTGGCATGGGGTACATCTTCTTTTTTTCTCCATTTCCTTCTTAATGCACACTGGTTCTTGCAGGTACCCGTATATCACAATAGTATTGAATTTCAGCCAGATGTGGGCGCTATATTGCCTCATTCAATTTTACAATGTGAGTCATCAAAGACTTGAGGCAATAAAACCCCTTTCAAAATTCATTAGCTTTAAGGCTATCGTATTTGCGACATGGTGGCAAGGTATATGTATCGTTTTATTGTGTCATTTTGGAGTCCTTCCGAGAGAAGGAAAATTTCAAACTGGATTGCAGGATTTTCTGATCTGCATAGAGGTAAGTAGCAGTGATTACCTGTTTATGCATAGCCTTCGTTTGGAAAGAATTTATAAATGATTTAATTTATAAACAAGATAAAATTGAGTGGTGGATTAGCGAATATTACTTGTCGGTTCATTGAAATGTGTAGTTGAAAATAAAGTTTGACAATCTATAAATTTTTGGCCAAGTAGAGGCTTAATAAGATAATATCTCTACCCTGGGGCCTGGGCACTGTTGAAATTTGTCGAAGTATTCTGCTTGGGTCCGAGTACTACATATAGCTAGCTCCCTATAGTTTTTCCTTCTTTCTGAAAAGGTTTATTGTACTTTCTTTCTTACACTTTCTATAACAGATGGCAGTCGCTGCTATTGCTCACATTTTCGTCTTCTCTGCAAAACCGTACCATTTTGTACCTGTATCTGAGGACGGAGAGCTTACCACCCAAAAGACGCAAGCAGTGATAAAGATGGAAGAGGGCGACGAGAAAAAGCCAGCTCTTATTGAAAAGAGAGAAACTGAGGTTAAGGCTCCTGGGACTAACGTCAAAGAGAGCGTCCAAGATATTGTAGTTGAAGGAGGTCAAAAGGTGAGGTTCTTCCTCCTCATATTTGCTACGAACGCGTATACACCCTTTATACTCGTGTCTGTTGGTACATCGTTGACGAAAAAAGTCAGCTTCTTGTCTTTGGTAATATAGAATAGATTTTCATATTGGTTTAAACTGCTTGAGCAGGTTGTCAAGGATGTTGTCTTGACCATAAACCAGGCAATTGAACCGGTTCATGAGGGCATGACGAAGATCCAAGAAACTTTTCACCAAATATCAGTATCAGGGGACGGCAAAGATGAGCCGGAAGCGAAGGTTGAGGAACATGAAGAGATTACCGTTGAATCTGAAGTTTGAACTTCTGAAAAACACGATCACATTAGTATTTGTACTTCATGTGTGTTAATTGTGTTCCTGAAGAGAACTGCTTTAAATTATGACAGTACAGCGGTGAGTTTCACAATGACTTCAGTTGCTACCAACTGCCTTGTTTAGATTAGTTATGAATTAACATCACCATTAATATGAAACATTTTGACGTTATCCAGAATGTAAGCACGTTTTAAACTAACAAATTTGACCTGAAAGTGCAATTATTATGCAAATATGTTCAATTTTGATTTAAGAAAATTGCCGCTCGTGATTCAAAGTTACGAGGACAAAACTATCATGTCACTATTATTTCACTCATGTTGCTTCGCCTAGCAGCACAACGCTTGTGTTGCTCTCCTACAACCCCCGTTTTCCCAATTTAGATTACTCCCATTTCGCTCGTCGTTACGGGAATCGTTTTTCCTTTCTTTTCCTCTGGCTACTAAGATGTTTAAGTTCGTCAAGTTGTCCCTTATCTGCCATGGATTCAGTAGCAGTTCGAAAGGTTTTCTTATTCGGGAATCTCCGGATCTATGCTTATTTTCAACATTTGAAAATTGCGTGAAATTTTGACATCACCACATGGTATCAACTAAAACGGATGGCATGAAAGACATTTCAATTTCCCTTAGTTTCCAGTTTCCACATCCAAGACCGAAGATGGAAGTCAGTCAAGTCTCTGTAAACTCCAAGGAAGTTGGAAGACGTAGCTAGGTTCGCCAACCTTCATCGGGTTTGGATGTTCAGCTGTTCAAGGGAGTTTTTCAGGGAATGTGAGCCGCCGGAAACAGAGTTCAGGTAATAAAAATTCACTTAAATTTCCATAAATGGATTTTTTGTTCAAGCTGCAATGAAAGGTGATAGGGAGAGTGCTAGTATATTTTGATTCTAATCCAGGATTTTACTTTTAGGTACTGATCATGCACTTGCTTAACTGTTGCAAATAACATTATAACATTTGCCAGTATAATAAGAAATTTAGCTATTCAATTGCTGTTCTTGGATACAGAGAATTTGTGGAAAATGTTGCATTTATGTTGTGATGTGGATTGATGATAATGTACTTATCTGTGTATTTCTGCAGATGTGGCTCTGGATCTCGTTCAGTGTTATCCTAGGTTGGCTGTTACTATATCTCCAGGTGGCAATATAGAATTGAGAATTTTAGCAGGAAAGCCTTCAGCATATCTGAGAGGAAATTCCTTAGGGTTTTGGCAGAAGTTCATCCATTCTCATTAGTTTCCTCAACTCCATGCTTTCTTATAAAGGACATGTTTCCTCCTAATTCATCCTTCAAACTTTCTTCTACTCCCTGGTGTGGAATGGCCACATGCCTTTATGAAAATGATTGGCTTCTAGCATCTAATCATCTCAATCATTACTTTCTTGATGAAATTTATGGGCAATCCTTATCCTTCACCTTTCCCAGAGATGTGAAAATGATTTGCTACCCATGTGGGCTGATCATGTGCTGCTTAGCATCACAGTGATCTGTTAGGCAACTAACCTGTATTTCTGATAGATTTATAAGAATTCATCTAGTAACAAAAGAAATCTAATTTGAATAATGATCTTCTATTAAGAGTTAAATTGGATAAGGCTATAGGTCCCAACTATTATAGGGAACCTAGCTCAAGCTGCCTAGCTGCGTGGAAACTTAGCTCATGTTTGATGTAAATTAAAAGTTAATAAAAATTTCAAGTCAAAGTCAAAATTAATTTTAAACACACATTTCATGATATCCACAACTTTTCAACTACACACTCTATCAATTTTTATCAACTTTACTGAAAATTTAATTTTTATCTAAATCAAATAGGGGTTTCACAGAACAAAAAAAAAAATGAGGGGGCGTTCTCTTTGCTATTTTCAAGTCGTTTTCTGTTTTCGATTTTCCAAAACATTGAAAACGCGTTCTCTTTCCCATTTTCAAAAAGGAGTTTTTGAAAACAGCTGAAAATTTTGTGAAAAAAACAGAAAATAATTTTTTTACGTTTTGACTGTTTTCTTCACAAATTTGCCAAAACTCAAAAAATACGGGTTGCGAAATATTTTTTTAAAACGACAAAAAGAACGAGTTTGCAACAATCTCAAAATAGACACTCAAAATACAAAATACAAAACGAATTCAAAATTCAAAACACAAAACTAAAATACGAAGAAAACGACCCCCGAACTTTCTGAAAAATGGAATCAGGCAGCAAAGTTTTGAAGATACATGAGGGCCTCCAGCTGTATCCTCAGTTAGTCTTCCATTGTCTTGGCTATATATATATATATATTCACAAACTACAAAGGCAAACTTTTTACGATTGAAAACTTTTCTTAACTATGTGTGTATATATACATATTTCAGTAAAATTCTAAATCCAGCAGATTTTTACGTTTAATTTTTCTACTAGCTCAAGTACCTAAATAATGGATAGCAGGCAATTGCCAAATAAATGGGATACGAACTTTGTTTTTCGGTCAGATTCTTAAGGATGATATAAGGAAATGTTTGTTTGATAAAGATATTTTGAGAAGTGATTCTTTGAAAAAAAATAAAAAAAAAATAAAAAAATTGTTGGTTGTGCAATTGAGAAGTGTGGAAAAGTTATCGGAAATATGAATAATTATTTTTTTGGAGAACGTGTGGAATGATTCTCAAATAATTAAAATCAAACCAGCGCTAAATAAGAAGGCAATAGACAATGAGAGGCAGCAAATTATAGCCGCTAAGGAGGGAAACATGAAGGGTCCGTTTTATTGCAAATGTGGAAAATGGGTGGAAAGAATTTTTTTTACAGGGAATTGATTTGTCTAGAATTCATTTTTTTGGGAATTGCAATTAATTGTGTTTGATTGGTATAATTTTTCATCTGAAAAATATCGAAAGTTTGGTGTCCGTTTAACTTTGTTTTTCATGAAAATTATTCATTAAAGTGATAAATTTTTTCACCATTAGGTCTAAAATTTGTTCCAATTGTAAAAAAAATTAAAATTTAAAAAAAAATTAACAAATTTTTTTTAACATATCGAATATCATTCGTTTGACTTTGTTTTTCATGCAAATTGTCTATTAAAAGAATAAATTTTTCTACCATTGGGTCTAGAAATTTTTTTTTGCCCAAAAATTAAAAAAAAAAAAAAAAAAAAAAACCCACCAAAGTGGTTGGAAAATATTTTCACTAAAAATCCACCAAATGTGCACGTGTGAGCAAAATCAAGAAAAAATTTTCCATGAAAAATTTGTCAAATCAAACATTCAAAAAATAAGAAAATGGAAAAAAAAATTTCTAGTTTCATGACAAATTGTTGCAATCAAACAGGGCCGAATAGAAAAATCGCTGCCAAAAATTAAGGGAACTTCTCCTCAGGAATGGTGAAGGATTTCCAGCAATCATATTAAATGCAGTGTTACCAGCAGGATATCTTAATGTTGCCAAGCTAGGATTACACCTGTATTATCCAGAGCCAAGTGTGGTAGCATGTAAAATGTTGATTTGTCAGTAGATGACTAATTTTCTTTTTATCTTCATACATAACATATAAGGATCATTACCACAGATTTCGGCAAGAACAACAAGATTCAGAAGACCTACACCAGATTTACCGGTAAGGGAATTGGGAATCTTGTCATCCTTTGTGAAAGTTCATAAATATGAAACCATATACTAGTTGGCATGAAGAGCGGCCAAATGGATGGGCAGAAATAATGTGTGACTATATATTGGCACTTTTGTCCGGTTCTTTTTGTTCCAACGATGCCGAACACTGAGCACTTTTGTCTTTTGCTGTTTGAACGATGAGTCTCATCGACGGTCCAGGCTCCTATTTGTCAATGTGACTAGCAACAGGCTGCGAAAACAAGTTGGCCATCCCTTTTGTAGGAACGAATTTCAACTATTTTATCTGAAAACAAATTGGTGTCCGATGAGAGCAGACTAAACCTTTTATGACATTCGATCACCATCATTTGAATGACCAAATCCATTGGCTTAGGAGAGGTCTTATTGTACCCCAACAATCACTCCCTCAATGTCGTAGGATTGAATTTCTACCATCATCAATTAGGTAGTGTTTGATTGCATAGGAAAAGACTAATTTTGCTGTTTGATTGCATATCTTTTCCATGAAATTTATTTTCACCCATTTTCTAGGTACAACCATTTAAAACATATTTTTCACCTTTTATTTTCTCATGGGTTTGATGGGAAAGTGTTTTCCATCATTTTTTTTTTAAAAAAAATTTGGCAATGGAAACATATTCTAAATCCAATGGTAAAAAAATTATCCATTTAATTGACAATTTGCATAAAAAAAATAAAGTTAAACGAATCCAAAAAATTTTCAAAAATTGTTTTTAAAATTTTTTTTTTTTTTTTACTTTTTTGCAATTCAAACAAATTTTAATACAGATTGTAAAAATATTTATCCCAAAAAGTAACAATTTGCATGAAAAACAAAGTCAAACGGATTAGGTGGAAAAATATACCAATCAAACACTATTAATTACAATTTTCTCTAAAACAAATTCTAGACAATTCAATTCCCTGTCATTCATTTTCTTTCCACCCATTTTTCACCATTGCAATCAAACGGACCCTTAGTGCCCAATGGGAGCATGCTAAAATTCAGAATAAACTGCTATGATGGGTACATTGATAATTACAATATCTCCTAAATATGTTCAATCTTCATTAAAGTTTAAATTGTTAGAGAGGACCGAAGTCTTAATTTGAATCACAACAAACTATAACTTTGTGAAAACAGTTGCAGCAGCAAATAATTACAGTATTGCATAGTTGAATGACTATATTAGTGATATACAGTGTACTTCTCAATCACAATCTATGGAATTGGTATTAGAATAATTCTATTTGTAATGAATTGTTTACCCTTTCTCACATGCACGCGAGACTCACGTGAATAAAAAAAAAATTCCAAAATATGGTCCTCATCCTCCTATTATGAGTAGTCGATAAAGAATTAGCTAAAAAAATTCGTTATATATAACATGATCCTTAGTATTAATGATTGTAATCATACGCTTGTTTGATATATATTCTTTAAAACTTATTTTTATTTAAATAATCTCTCAATAAAAGTTAGTGGTCTTATGACTTTTTACTATTTTTTAAGTTAAAGAATGCATTCTCCCAAAAAAAAAAAAATTTATTTTTCCCAAAATTTATTCTTAAAATATCACATCAAATTAGTGTTAAACTAAAGTGGGAATTTTCTGCCTTTCTTTTATATTATTGACCCACACAAGAATAATTTCATATTGCGTTATTTGCTTTGTCTTTTCAGTTTGATCTCGACACGATATTAATTTTAGTACAAAAACTTCTCGTGACTTTAATACAACGACATCGTCTTTTGTCTATACAATCTGTTCTGCTCTTGAGAGGGATCCAATCCATACTCGTCTAAGGTGAGTCGGTTTTTCAAATTTTACGTTATTCCAAGTTCATTCACAATCAATCAGTTGATTAAATAGTTCAATTGATTTTATTCTTTAGGAATTTTGAAAAATAAAAAACGGGAATCTGAAAATGGCAAGTGGAGTAGAACAAGATAACTCTCTGCTGTCAATATGTTACAAGCGTGGTTCACTTCAGCTGCTCGATCAGGTACATCTTTTGATAAGCACACGAATTAGGTTGTTGTTAGCTAAATAATTAGTGAAAACTTAATCACCTAAGTTGAATCTTTGACTTTAGTGAATTCTGGGTTCATTCTTAAAGCTTTGTTTCTGAATTTCTGCAATCATTTCTATTTTAGTTCCCGGTTCATTAATTCTGTGAAAGTAATTATTTTGCTTTCTATTTATCTTTTTGGGTTGTGCAGAGAAAGCTTCCATTAGAGACCGTTTATTTGGAAATGCGAGACACAAAAGACGGATGGTAATCAATCCTTGCTCTGTTTTCTTATTTAATTTTTTAAAAAGGTAGAAAATTTTCTTTCAATATCAGCAAGAACAAAGGAAATTCCATCTAAAAGCTTCGGCTGAGGCCGCTAATATTTATTTAAAATCTACATGCCTCTTTCTTGCTGGTTATATTCAATTTTTCTCAATCAAATGTCTGATTTTATCTTATCTAAAAGCTTAAGACGTTAAACATGAGCTGTGTGTATTTGTCTAAATCTTATCTTCGACATTTCAAAGTCATTGATCATCTTAGAAGTGTCCCAATTTAAAAGCTACTTTTTCACCAATTATTCTCAAAAGTGTCCATTTCAAATGAGATGCCTTTTTCTGAGATGCCTTTTTCTAGGCAGTCTCCACTTCAGTACACAATTCTGTGATCGCACTATGAGTCCCCATCTAACATGACTTCATGAAAACTTTGTTCAGCAGAGAATTTAATAGCTATTTCTGCTGCCAAGTACTCTACACATTGAGTTGTCAAACTCTTATTTCCTAGACGAACCAAATCATATTCTGATTTCCAGTTTCTGATCACTGATCTGCCTTCAATGGACTTTTCTTATTTGAAAAATGCTGCAGAAACAACTTACTATAAATTTTCTTCTGGTTGCTGCATCTGCGAGGAATTTTAGCTGTTGTTTCAGTCTCCATTTCCGTAGCTTCTTTGTGTCGTCTTTCACATCCTCTTGCTAAATTGGTAAGGGTAGCAGCTCTATCTGGCCAGTGTCGTACATCACCTGTTCACCATAACACAGTACTTTTCGTGGTAAATAACCCGACAACAACAAAGAAAGTCACATAATTTCCATGGAGCTTGTCTATGGCTTCTCTTGTTCGAAACCTAACACTAGGACTGGTTATGACCATTGTAATAACATTGAAAATTGACAAAGCACATATTTACATTGCAAGATAGCATTCTTTTCGGAGGGCGAGTGTTTTGGTGTGGGAGAGGTGTGCTAAAACCACAACTGGGAAGTGATGGCAGCTGTTAGTAAGAAGCTCCTTGGAAGCATCACTGCCGCCATCAAACCTTATATAGAGGAATGCCTTGCTATTCTGGAGGGATTAACCTTTCCCCGCATGCATGATCTTGCCATTACCATGACTGAATCTGATTGTTTTAATGCTGCCTATCCATGCTGTGAATATCCCACCAATACATGCAACAGAGGGGACTCTTTTCTCTATGATTTCTGAATTAATGAGTTATTTTTCTTTAGTTTTTTCATTTGTAAGGCGGAAAGCGAATAGTGTTGCTCAGGCCCTCGCAAAATTTGCCTTTTAATGTTCAACTCAATCAGTATGGATTGGAGAGTCCCCAAGCTTCACCACCTGCCCTTGTACTCCATGATATTTCTGAATGAAATCTGAGGCTTTTATTTTAAAAAATCAACAAATATAGCACCCACCATCTGTTGGAATTTTACTGATCCTCAATCTAGCTTCGGTAGGTAAAATGTTCTAGTAAACTCTCTAGAGAAGGATCTTCATGTTTTTAAAAACTTTTAACCTCCAGATTTTTCCAGTCACTATGCTGCCTCCACGATTCCCCAATCCGCTGCACAATCTTTCCATGCAGATTGTGATAAACTTTACCGAAGTATGCACTTTTGACTTAGAACTTACCATTGTTGGTGTAATGCCTGATTAGCTCTGTTGCATGGACACTTCAATTAGGACGGTGTGTCCGTTCAGACATGAGTCGAATATCGACACTCTTCAGATACTCTGGTCATTTTTCTTTCTTTATAAAAAATATTATATGTTTTTAACTCATAGTTATTATTGAATATAAATGGGTACTCATATTCACAAGAATTCAACAAATAATAATAATATTAAGGATAAAACTAAATTTATACTATAGAAATGAATAATTTAAAAGAATTTAATCGTGTCGGCGTGTCCGTGTCCGTGCATATAGCTGATCAGTATATCTTTGTTGTTCTGTATTAGAGTGCATTCCTCTTCCCTAATCATCTGGCTCTGTTATAATATGTCTTGACATCTATGACTTGAAACTCTGGAAGTAAATTTGTAGAAATTTTTTGAATTATCTGTTCCACTAAGTCACACAAATATTAGATAATTTTTTAATCATGGTAATTTTCTGTGCCAAGTATGTCTTTGTAACAACCATATAATTTACTACAGTGTATACTTATTTTATTTTGTATTCTGATCACAGCTAAGTTTTATTCATATATATGTGGAGAAACTCAGTATATAAATTTTAGATGAGTTGCAGTTAATGGATTCAAGCTAGTACATGTCCGTATGAAAGTATTTATTAACAAAAAGACTGTCCATCTGATGACTTTCTTGATTGTATACGAGTGCAGGACCTGTTTGAAAGTCTTATGTATCCTCAACATTTCCTCTTTGTTTCTTGAGTGATGATTTTTTTCTCCCAATGATTATTCTCCCATCTCCACTTTTTGTATCTGTGTAGATCAGATATTGCCCTCCCCCTCACAACCACCCGACACACACTATCCACACAAATGGATTATGCATGTCTCCTGGATTTATGTGGTTTTGATTTGTGAAGATGACAAAGGAGAAAGGGAAGATACACTTCCTCCTGAAGAAGTGTTAGCTTTTTAACTACAAATATTTAATGACCAAGGGGAGGGGGAAGGGAAAAAATTGGGAGAAAATTAGCAGCAAGAGGTAGAAAGTGTACTGTTACAATTTACAGTTAATTCATTCTTGATTTATCTATTTTAACTAAGGTTAGTTTAGTTTTTTAGTGCTTTGTCACCCCCCTTCCCCTCCAATTTGGTAGGGGAAAATTGGGCCTCTTATGTCCTCGCCCTCAATTCACCCAAGTCAAGTAAGGTGATTCGTACCCTATGCTTCTGCTTCTACTTGCCTCTCATTCTGTGTTTCCCTTATGATATGTTTCAACAGGACTGCGATAAGGGACATGGTTGTTCGTGGTGCGCCAGCAATTGCCATAGCTGCTGCCCTCTCCTTGGCAGTAGAAGCTTCTAACTTGGGGGCTTTTAATGGGACATCTGATGATGCAGCATCATTTCTGAGCAATAATCTGGAATATCTTGTCTCAAGGTAATTGTGGTTCTACATGGAAAACCACAATGTACTTCCATTATCTGCCATTTGACATTATTGCCTAGAAGCATAGCAAACTCAAGTGTCTTGAATGCAGCCGCCCAACAGCTGTTAATCTTTCAGATGCTGCAACAAAACTCAAGGATGTCATACAGAAGGCTGCTTCCACTTCTTCGGAAGCACAAACTGTCTTTCAGGTTGACACTTTCATACCTTATGGAAAAACTGTAACTTCTCGGTAATTGATCATAGGCTACAGGACAGAGTACAAAAGTAGACTTCATAGAACCATGCAATATATTGCTTAATGTCTCATGCACACATTTGACTAATTAGGTACAGAACATAACAAAGTAGCAGTCTCTTTATGCGAAGCTAATATTTTCATTATATAGGCTTACATTAAAGCTGCTGAAGTCATGCTTGAAGAAGATGTTGCTTCCAATAAAGCAATTGGATCCTATGGAGCTAGTTTCCTTCAGAAGCAGCAGAATGATTCTGAGAAGCTTTCTATTTTGACCCATTGCAACACTGGCAGGTACCATTTGCTAATTTTTACCCCTATTTCTTCAACTATCATAATCCTCAGAAATGCTGGGCTTTCCTGTATTGTCGACATATATTGTGAATCTAATTTTTCCATATAGAGTTCTTTAAATGTTATAATTTTACTTTCAAAATAGTCTTGCAACGGCTGGATATGGAATTGCGCTTGGTGTGATTCGTGCACTTCACGCAGATGGTGTTCTTGGAAGAGCTTTCTGCTTGCTAATTTTTGCCCTTATTTCTTCAACTATCATAATCCTCAGAAATGCTCCTATCACTTGGGCTTTCCTGCATTGTCGACATATATTGTGAATCTAATTTTTCCATATAAAGTTCTTTAAATGTTATAATTTTACTTTCAAAATAGTCTTGCAACGGCTGGATATGGAACTGCACTTGGTGTGATTCGTGCACTTCACGCAGATGGTGTGCTTGGAAGAGCTTTCTGCACAGAAACACGCCCATTCAATCAAGTGAGTGTTGCTACTTTTTCGTATTTTATACCAGTGTAGTTAAAAAAAAAAAAAAAAAAACTCTGCTTACGTGTTATGGTCGGGTTTAATATGAAATTAGGATGTCATTGCAATGATTTTTATTTTTTGAAGTATGGAAAGATAGTAATCTGTTGATATGTTTCCACTACTCTTTATTATGTAATTCTCACCACATCTGTATGTAATTTATTATGTAAACCTATTATGTACATATAGTACAACCGAAATAAGGCAGTTTGTAGAGGTTAAATATCATATCTGAGATTATAAATATAAGGTAGTGATCTACAAGAAGTATGTCCAAATTGCTTGATCCTAATTTGGCTAGTCTAAATATCTAATACAAACACATGGCTTTTGAATTGTCTAATATGATTAAATGGAAACGAGAGAGCTGTCAAGTATGATCTTCAATGACTATTTATGGACAACCTTGACTTCAAAGCTTATACAATATGCATTACAAACTTGACCACAAATTAAGGAGTAGTTACAAGCACATCGGTGTAGTAAATACATTATATGGACACCATTACTTTATTAAAGAGCGTCTAGATAGCTTGTTAGAAGGATACAACACCTTCAACTATATTCACATCACTCGTACTTTACTTCCTTCGTAGTTATGCTTACACGTGGCACAAATACTTCACTTCACACATATGCTTACACGTTGCACAAATGCTTTACTTTTGAGAGACTTCTCTTATGACTGATTTTCTTTTCTCCACCTTTTTAATTTTTTTGGAATAAAGCTGCAACAAATTTTGATCTTAGCATCTGTATAGTTTGTAAAATGTGATTTGGCTGTCGCAGACTGTCCAGCTGCTGACTATGTAGTAAAATGTGCTACTTTTCGTTACCTCATAAAGTTGTAGGCATTGTTCTCATTTTGGAAGCATTACCTTTAATGTATAAATGCCTTTGTTAAAAGGAAACTGGAATTAAAAATTTGAAAACTTCAAGCATTTTCTTGGTTGCAAGAATTTGTATTTTGAGTTATTGTTCAAAAGAATACCGATACCAAGCTTTTTTTTTTTTTTTTTCTTTCCTTCTTTCTTTCTTTTGAAAGTATTCTGAACAGGATTACCATATGGCCCAAAATGATAATGCTCCTACATTTTCTCAATTCTGTCTAGAACCAATAGAGATTTTTGATTTTCTTATTTGAGCTTCTGTGCTTACTTTCTTGAATTGACCTCAGGGATCAAGACTCACAGCATTTGAGTTAGTTCATGACAACATTCCGGCCACTCTAATAGCTGATTCTGCTGCTGCAGCATTATTGAAAACTGGGCAAGTGAATGCCGTGATTGTCGGGGCCGATCGCGTTGCAGCTAATGGTACTAAAGGCATTTTCGCCCTCCAATTGAATTCCCATGCTAAGTACCAAGTTTCCCTCAAATATTTGATCATATTTTAGGTGATACTGCCAATAAGATCGGAACGTACAGTCTTGCCGTTTGTGCAATGCATCATGGTATCCCATTTTATGTGGCTGCTCCTCTCACTTCCATTGATCTGTCACTTTCTTCTGGGCAAGAAATTGTTATAGAAGAAAGATCTGCAAAAGAACTGTTAAATGCTCGAGGAGGACTGGGAGAACAAGTTGCTGCTTCTGGGATTTCTGTTTGGAATCCTGCTTTT
The DNA here is from genome assembly GCA_019395295.1 of Osmanthus fragrans. NCBI lineage: Eukaryota > Viridiplantae > Streptophyta > Magnoliopsida > Lamiales > Oleaceae > Osmanthus > Osmanthus fragrans. Next base: position 12,177,309 of record CM033354.1, on the reverse strand, counting down.
GACGTTACCCCGGCAAACATTATTAGTGGCATCATTACAGAAAAGGTCTCTCTCTCTCATACACACTTTTTGACTCTACATCCTTTCTAATGCTATTGTGCACATCTTTGAGTTGTGGCACCTAATTTTCTTGTCATTACTTACAAATGTCCAGGGTGTCATAACAAAAGATGGGAGTGATTCATTTGATATTAAGAGTTTCATTCAAAAGGTACTGAGCAAGCAGTAACATAGAAGCACGATATCCCTCTATCAGCGATGAACATTCCTCGTCAGGAGAGGTGGCCCATGGCTGATACTTTTTAAGTGTTGCCTTGAAGAGGCATCGGGCAACTCATTGTGCTTTAGGCGTCTTATTTTATGCGTAATTTATTTGTGTGGTTTAAGTGAACAATTTTCATGCTTTCTTTCGAGTGTTTAGTTCCGGTGGGTCACGTGTGCTGTAATGAGATAGCACGTTCTGCATGCTTAAGCCTTGTGATGATTTTGACAATAAAAAATAACAAAGAATTGCAAAACTAGACAACGAGTCATCTATGTTCTTAGTTACTCGCGTTTCAAAACCAGGCGCAAAAAGAGAGTAAACATGACATGAAGTTTGTCGCTTTTGACATTTCGTAAATTGTTGTAGGCTTACTTGTCTCTAGGAATGAGAATATAACCCGTCCCGCTTCTACCCTAATGGGGCCAAAAAAATGGGCCTCGATGGGTTGATGGGATGGGATGGGATGGAATGGGATGGGATGGGGATCGCCCCATGGCAGGTCGCGGGGTGGGGATGTCCCGCCTCATGAAAAAAAAAATTAAAAATAGAATTCTAATAAATAGTCAATTTAAAAATATTGTTGATTCTATTTACAATTTTAAAACATATTTTTAATCCAACAATTATATTATATAATTGTCAATTTAAAATTTTACATAACTAACATTTATTTTATATAATTTATAAATTTGGCCATTCAATCTTTTTATTTTAATTAAAACATATTATCTGAAGTTCTAAATGATGATAGTTAAATAAATATTCTTTACTTTTGAAAGATTTATACCAATTAATCAAAACGAGTTTATAATATCTTGATCGAAAAAATTTAAAATATTTGGAATGACATTTAGGTTTTGGGTTAAGGGTTGAATTTTGAATAATAGCATAACTAAAAATTTTGAAAATGTAAATAAATAAAAAATCAGGGCAAATTCTCGCCTTCCTTGACCCGCCACGCGCCGCCCTTTCTAAGGCGGGGCGGGGTTGGAGTGAGTCAGGGCAGTGCGAGGGTGCCCTGCCCCACCCCAACTCACCTCACCTCACCTCACCCCATCCCATCCCATTGCTATTCCTATCTATCTCTGTTAGTTGACTCGGTTAAATTTTGTTTAGTTTAACATAGGTCTATAACGTGGAGATCAAAAGCAACCCCTTTATTCGAGTTAAGCAGTTCTCAACTATCTTTGCATTCGGTGACGTGAACAAAACTTGATTTTCAAGAAGCGGTTCGAAACTTTAACAGTAATGTTTCGAGTTCGTTTAAAATAAAAGCAACAATCTACATTATAACTAAAACAAAACATCGGTTCTATACCAAATTAAGAGGACATACAATTCCATCATCTATTAGTATAATGCATTTTGATCCTTCAACTCTTTAAGTTGTACAATTCGGTCTTAAACTATTTGTTTAATGCAATAGAGTTCAACTATTGTAATCATGGAATTTCATGCAATTGTGTGCTCCAACTATTTGATACGTGCAATTTGGTCCTTCGTCTATTTGAGTACTTCATTTCGATCCTTCATCCATTCATTTTCTGCAATTAGTTACTCCAACTATTTGAATCAAGCAATTCGATCTTTCAACTATTAGAATGATACATCAAGGTACTCCAAGTATTTTAATTATATAATTTGGTCCTTCATCTATTCATTTTTTTGTAATTGGGTACTCCAACTATTAGAATCATGAAATTTCATCCATCACCTTTACAATCATGTAATTGATTCCTATAACTATTGACATCATGCAATTTGATCCTTCAACTATTAGAATCATACAATACAGTCCAAAATCAGTTTAAAAATCCAGGTTGCCGGCTTGGGTCGGGCCTTAATTAGTTTATTGATTCCCAAAGTAAGAGATCATACCAACCTAAACAAATAAAAATAAACATATAAACTTGTTAGATATACTAAATATTCAATTTCCTTGGCGTTGCTGCGGAAACACTGCCTGCAACACATTAGTCCATACTCCCTAATGATCCCATGTGGGCTCTCGCAAACTCGGCAATTCCCACATAATCACCAACAGAAAACCAGTTAAATTTAGTATATTATGACTTTTTATAAACCAGTTAAATTTAGAATAATACTACTTGATCATAAATAAATTATATAATGATTTACATACAGATCATGTGTCAAAAAAAGTGTAAGTGTGTGTGTTTTTGTTTTTTTTATTGAAGAAATTTTCACCAAATCATATTTCAACCCATAATGTATATATAAATCATTATGTGCATGTAGCATAATAATTTTAATTTTAGAGGTCATTTTATAATTATACCATTGGTCTACCTGGAAAAATTATCAGGATCACAGATTCAATTGGTGGATCTAGTCCGATTTTGATAACATTGCAAAAAACGATTAAACTTATACCTATAAAGCCCCTATCCGACTTAGATAAAAATTAGAATTTTAGTAAATTTTAATAAAACATTGATGTAATGTGATTGAAATTACAAGACCCATAAAGTTTGGTTAAAATTAATTGTTGATTTTGACTTAAATTATGTGGTTAAAATTAATTGCTAATTTTGATTTAAATGTTAATTAAATTTTTTAATTGAATCCAACATGGGCTAAATTTAAAACCTTTTTACTTCAATACACATACAAGGCCCATGGGCTGCAGGTATAGAATTTGGGAAAAATTCACAAATCTGACCTTAAGTATGGGGCAATTCAATTTTCAAGTTTTAAGGATTTAAAAAAATAAAAAAATGAGGTATTAATTAATTAAATATATTAATGTCACAATTATACAACAAATTATCACGAGTGCGTACTTATATGTCACAATGTCATAAATTATCAAATTAATCGATCACTAATAATTTGATGGTCACAATAAAAAATTTTGGCAGATCACAATTTATTTTATCGGCTACAAATCAAAAAATTTATCGGCCACAATTTATTTGTCAGTCATAAATTTTTAAGTTAGTTGATCACATTATTTTTCAATTACAAATTATTAAATTTTTAGGTCACATATAATGAAATATTGGTCAAAAATTAATCAAATAGTTCGATACAAATTAACCAAATAGTTGGTCACATACCACCACCACCACCACACCTTCACTACCACCACAGCCATTTGTGACCATCAAAGCTACCACCACCACCTTCACTACCACCACAGCCATTTGCGACCATCAACGCCATTACCACAACACCACGAACATCACCAACAAAATCGCCACCGTCAGATCTACTGCCAACAAAAATCATCCCAACATCAAATCATGAAAGCCACCACCACTTCAAAAACTAGCAAACCAAATACACCAACAAATGCAGCAAACTACCATTATCATCATTCACCAGTTGCGGCACTCAGAACTCTCCATCGATAGCGATGCAATCTCTACATCGATAGTACGGATCGAAGAGAAGTCGTAGTCACGCACAACCTGAGATTAACAGTGGCTATGGTTAAGATGGAAAGTACAGATTTGAGAGAAGTCGTAGTCATCGCAACTTCAGCCTGAGCAAGTCGTGAGTAGTCACGACTCCATGATGAACCATCGTCATTGTGAGTTCAGCGGTAGTTTTTGACAGTGGGTGCAACAATGCTAGAGGTGTGGGTTAGATGGAAAGAGTGAGAAAACAGATGGAGAGAAATGAATTTGAATTTTAGGGTTTGGAATTAGATTGGAATGAAATGGGGTTGGATATATTTTATTAATATTATTAATATTAATAGTTAAATTAATACCTAATTTATGATTAAATAAACTTATCTGATTTTTGAAATGTATAATCTTGAAAAGCCTGGCGCAGTGTACTTTCCACTAGAATTTTTCTCTAATTAATGAAACAAGTCTAAAGTGATGTAATAGTTAACGTCATTTGTATTCCAGTGAAAACTTAACATTAACACACACAATTTTAGTGGACTGCAACATTAAGCTAGCTTTTGGGTTAGTCACCACAAGTGAAATCACTAGAAACTTGAATAAAAACTACCATAAAAAATTTACTTCAATGGCCATTTTGAAATTTTTAAAAACTTCAGTGACCGACACTAAAATTTACCTATTAATACACCATATCTAGCACAATGATACTGAAGCATCAATCTAAATGGCCAATTCAATTAAATGAATCGTGTAACATTGCATTTAAGTGAATCTATCATTTAATGTCATAAAATTATCATCCAAACTTGTGCTTGACGCAGTGATGCTGAATATCATTACACTTTTGAGGGATAAACCGAATAGACAACTCAATAAAACTTGATTTAAAGTTTAAACGTGGGATAAATTATAAAACTAGCTTCAAAATAAAGCGAACCATTAACATTTCATTAAACCTACTTACTAACCAAATTAGCTAGCCATTTACTAAAATGACCAAATTAAACTATTCAACAATCAGCCATTAACATTAAAATGAGAATGAAGTTGGAAGCAAAGAGGGCGGGTCGGAAAGTACAGAAAACGCCAAGTGTATACTACTTAAAAAGCTTAAAAACTTGAAGGAGGTTTTAAGTTCTGAAACTTACAGATGTAGTAGAGCATATTTCCTTTTCCAATATGGTAATAAGAAAACAAATGGCAAGGCCATCTATACGCACAAGACTATAATCTGGTGCAGGTAATAACCAAGAGGCCCAAAAAGCCAGAGCCACAATCACAAACTCACATTCAACATTACTGATATTTTGTTTTCTTCTCAATACCCGTGCGAATTCCGTCCGTTGACTGCCTTTTAGAAAGAGTCGATATCTTATCCTCAGCATTTCTTCTGTTAATGAACTCCGACAAAGACGGAATTGGTGGGAGCTCTGTTTCTTGAGAAATGCTTTCCGGTGCTTTCAGTGGGGCATCTGATCCATTGCTGCCATCGATTTTTTCATCAGCGACTTGTGTTAATGCTGGGTTTATCTCAGACGGTGATGGCAAAGTATAATTTGGTCTCGGACTTGTATCCTCCAATGTAGTACAAGCACCGGTCCCAAGTCTACATGTCAAGTCATCAGGGCTTGCCGTTGACAACCACCTCACTGTGCTTGCCATCTGTGATAGATAAAACCCCTTCCCAGCCTTGCCGTATTTCTTATAGCAGTCATTTTCAAGTTTAGAAGCAGATGTCACAAAGTCAATCCTGCAAAAGGCCAGCAAATGAATTGGATATACCTTGGTCAATCAAAGTACAGAACTATGGTATATTATAATTTGACCCTTAGCCTATCAGTAACAAGGGGCGAGATATCATACTTAAAGTTGTTGAAACGATGTTCGTTCTGCTTCAGTGCATTTAATAATCTTTGCTTGCCTGACTCCCGTAATGTTTCAGATATGGTTCTTTTGTCAACCTTATTAACCTATCAACAGGAAAAAAAGAAAAAAACGAAAACAATAACTCATTCGACTAAAATTGCTGAAATTGTGTAACAGATGGACGACATAAAACCCCTGTATAAATTGACAATATGAACTTACAATTCGGAAAGATGATGTTCACTTTCTTTACTTAACACAGGGCATCTAACTACTACAACTAATAGAAGACATTACACAAGATGAAGATCTGTCAATCTTCAATGTCACAATATGACATGGATTTAGATAAAATAAAAGAAACGAAAAAAATATCTGAATCAAATAATATCAGTAAATAATTGTGGAACATTTTATAGCAAAGATTCTAGTCGATGATGGTAAATAAAAACAAAAACAAGAAGAATAAACATCAAGGAAGGACTTCAAGCAATCATCAAGAAAGTACTTCAAGCAATCATCAATTAACTTTTGTTACTAAAACTAGAATAAGTGGAGAAAATTAACACAGTTCACCTGCTTGTCTGGACTTCTAATCCGGTAATAGTTCTCTTCTGCACACTGCAACAACTCAATCCTGTCATTTAGTCTAGATTCTAATAATTTACCGGAATGTGCTAAGCTCTTTGCAACTTCAACAGCATCTGAAATCAATTTACTAATTGGTGAATAAGATGAAAATTCAGGAGAAATCCAGAATTAGCATTCCAAACCAAACCATATTGCAGACTAGCGCATAAATGTCAGATCCAAGGGTTTTTAGTAAATAATCAGTGCCTGTTCAAAATATACCATCAGAATCAGATATATCTTCCTCACTTCCACTAGCTTCATCATCACGATTCCAGAATTCCGAGAATTGTTCTTCGCCATTGACATCTGAAGCACTGCACAGAAAAATCCTAATTGAATCATCAAAAATAGAATACCAACAAAGCCATAGCTGAATGAAGCCCATTTAGTAAAGGGTCTAAATCCTAAAACTACTACTTCAGCAAAATTCGACCAATGACTAGCTAGCAAATGCTATTAATTAAGGAAAAGTGCTAGCAATTTTTATGAATGTCACTGCAGTAGTCCTTCCCAAGCCAGTTAATGGACAGCTAACATCAAATAATCCAACACAATGACTAAAATAATACAAGCCTAGATCAGAATACTCCAAGGAATTTCATTTCCTTCTCTCTCTCTTCCCTTAGAAAAGGCGGATCCGCAGATGCATTATAACTGAAACATTATTTTTCCCCATTCTTTCATCTTTGTTTAAGTGAATCACATCATAAGAATCAATCAAATTTCTATATAATACCTGAAATACAAGCAAAAAATATTTGATACCAATTCTGAAATCTTATGCCATCTTGATCATGATAACTGAAGCACATTGGTGAAAAAGTCAGGGTAGTGATGGCATGGTAATAAATTTTTTTTCCCATGGATAAACACTTTCACGAAACCAACAATCAGAATTTCAATCTTCGATGGTTTGACCAATTAGAGAGACAGCATACACAATACCATTTATTGAAGAAATGACCATCAAATAACTTCATATCTTGTTTGATGATAAAGCGAAACAAAAGGCACTCTTTCTCTAAGACGTATAATTGCAATACCTAATTTTATCCACAACTTGGGGGGCCACATAAACTTAATTAACGAAATTTCATCCTATCTGCGATACCTTGTTTGAATCATCTAGAATTAGGACTATCAATAGATTGAATTTTGATCCAAATCCGATGAAATTAATGGGAGATGAATTTAGGATTTCGATTCAATAACCCAATCAAGATCCGAATCCGATAATCCATTAACTAAATGAAGTCATCAAGAAGGATCAATTTCCAATGAAATTGCAAGCCGAAATTGAATTTATTTAATCCAGTCTCATGAATCACGAATCTCTTTAACGTTGGATGGTTGTTTGGGTGAATTACTACGAGAGGAGCAGCGACTTGTGCATCTTTGGAATAACAGCAGAATCAAGTAACACCGGTTCTCGTTGCATATGCCGTTCAAGGGAAATTCAAATCTCGGAATACGTCTAGTGTGCAGTGTTACAATTGTAAGGGATTTGGTCACATGACTCTTCAGTGTTTCAAAAAGGTATGCAATTATTGCAAGTCCGGACATATAATTAAGTAAAGAGGTTTTGTTGTACAAAATTAAAATCCCTGATTCTATTGAAACTATCAATTCTATATGAGTTATACATGGAAACTCCTAATTAGCTTTAAATACTCTAAACTTGGAATGTTGTACCATGTCCCTAATCTGTGAAACCCATTGGTGGGTATACTCAGTCAAACTTCGGTCTGATGGTTCTCCTGAGCGCTATAAGGCTCAGTTTGTTGCCTTGGGTAACCGTTAAAAATATAGAATATAATATGATAAGACATTTGCTCTCATGGCTAAAATGACCACCGTTTGCCTCTTGCTATCACTTGCCGCTTCTCGATTTTGATCTTTACATCAAATGGATGTAAGAACGCATTTTTACATGGAGATATCAAGGAAGACATTTTTATGAAATTTCCATCTGGTATGTCAGTTCCCTTAACTGACTCTGTAAGCTAACATGGTTTTTGCATGGTCTTAAGCAGGCCCTTCGAGCATGATTTGACAAGTTTCACCGCACTCTCTTGGACTTTTCCTTTATCCAGAGTCAATATAACGCAACTCTGTTCCTTCATAAGAGTACTAATGGCATCGTTTTCTTCTTAGTATATGTGGTTGATATTATTATCTCTAGATCTGATTACATCCTTATTCAGAAGCTTGAGTAGCATTTTCACTTGATTTTTCATATGAAAGACCTTGGTCGTCTCACTTATTTCCTTAGCTTGGAAGTTCAATGAGCACCACATTAGCTTGGAAGTTCAATAAGCACCACATGGTATCTTCTTAAATCAACATAAGTATATTAAAAAACTTGAATAGGTAGGCTGATATGTCTAAAGTCTCCTCAGTTGAAACTCCATTATTCTTCCAGACCCTGCTCTATATCAAAGGTTGGTTAGGAGTCTCATCTATCTCACTATCACATGTCCAGATATTTTCTTCGTAGTACATACTGTCAGGAAATTAATAGATGCTCCTCGTCATCTTCATTTGGTAGCTATCAGCAGCATTATTAGATACCTTATTGGGACTCCTAATCGTGGTATATTCTTTCCTAGGGTAACATCTCTTGAGCTCACCGCTTATAGTGATGCTGACTTGGTTGACTGTCCTAATTCTCGTCGATCTATGATTGGGTGATGTATCTTTTTAGGTGATCTTATTTCTTGAAAATGTAAGAAACATGATTGTGTTTCTAAGTCCTGAGTTCTGGGATTGTGTGCTTACGTGGTCTTTTAACAAAACTTGGAGTTGCTCAATTACAGCTTACACCTCTCCATGGTGACAACCTTAGTGCTATTCAGATTGCAGCTAATCTAGTATATCATGAAAGCACCAAATATATTGAAGTGAACTATCATTACATCTGAGATGCCTATGATTCCAAGGGCATAGCTCTTCCCCATGTTTCCACTGCTCTACAGATCTCAGATATCTTTATTAAATCTTTGACTCGCCTCCGTCATACTTTTTTTGCCCGCAAATAGATTCTTGTGGACTCACCAGTGGAGGGTATTATAGTATTTAAAGCTAATTACGGGTTTTCATATATAACTCATAAAGAATTGGTAGTTGCCATAGAATTAGGGATTTTGATTTTGTACAACAAAACCTATTTCCTTAATTCTCTTTATAATATTCTATAAAGTAAAGCAACACGCACCGAAAAGATCATTGAGTCAATTCTTGTCGTTTATGACTTTTAATGAAGAACGTCAAACATATCAAATTCCAATATAACATTAATATATATTATAATAATTTTTGTGTTGAGATTGAGAATTTCCTCTTTCCAAAATTACTTCAAACGAATTGTAGTTGCTCACCAATAAAAAAGAATGTGTAATTTATTTCGGATCAGTTTATTGGATTGGATATCCGATAACATAGCAAATCGGATATAGATTTAACAATCATATATCTATTGGATTATAGGATCATATCGGATCTACGAATTATTCTTATCGGATCGGATCAGATATGACTGGATTGGTCAATATCTGATCCAAATTCGGTCCATATCTAATACATTTATAGCCCTATCTAGAATCCACATTTTCCCCACCATTAAAATATAGCAAAACAAGAAAAAGGATTTCTTATCAACATACAAATATAATAATAAAATCATATTTATTATCGAAACTTTGATACGATGTGCTAAATACTTTTCCAGCAATCTTTCTATTAAAAACTATGTAAATTCTCCAGCCTCATTGGTAACCTACTTGTTTAAAGTTATGTGTTGCAACAATTTGTGCTTGTACGGTTTCATTATAATTTGCTGAAATTATAATGTGGTACAAATGATAGGTGAATGAGTGGTAGTAATTGTGGATCCTACGAAAAGTGTAGTTAAAATTAAAATTTGACTTTGACCTTTAAATTATAAGCAAATTATAATGAAAGGCAAACAAGCTCTCATTCCCAGAAAAAACTTTCCATTTTATATATGGATAAGAAAGTCAAAGTATGTACAACCAGAAAACATTAGTCAAACCATATCATAAGAAAAATACTATGAAGTTTATTAAGTAAAAATGCAAAAAATAGATGAATAAAAAATGAATAGTCAAATAAAGAAACCCAATAACTTAAATTTGGGTAAACCATCTGTCGTACACATCGAATTTATGGCAATTAAAAATGTTGGGGCAAATTCCCTAATCACTATGCTTAACTGTACAACAAAAGAAACGAGTCAATAATGCAGCAAGCTACATCCCAGTTTAAAAGGAACTGGTATGCATACAACAAAATATGGAATAAGCTACCTGCTCATTGATAATGATATCCAAGAGGATCCATATCTGGGTCGACTAGCACAAACAGTTGTAAGGTCCTCCAAATGCTTGGAAACTAATTTAGGGTGTTTGCATGCATCACAAGATTTCGCACATAATGACGAAGTTACCTGCTTTTAGAGAAAGACGTCTATATGGTGTTATCTGACATTCTCATATAACAACAGGACCATTCATCGTTCAAGAATAAAATACCTGCTCCCCAAAACTCTCAAGAATCTTTTTCCTACGACAACCAGATTCCTCGCAGTATTCAACCATCTAGATGCATTATATGGCTCAGATCAAAATGGAATCAATGGAAAATGAAGATAAGGCCCATCGTTATGGAAGAGGATGAAATTTACCTGGTGGAAATCAGCCAGTGACTTCTTGGAGGACCGGTCTTGCAAGTTTGAGGACTGCAACTTCTTGCTCTCAGTGTTACCCAAAATAAATTCCTACAATTGTGTATGAAAATTTTGGAGTATAAATACGGTGATCAAAGGAGACAGTAACATAGTGGCAAAGATACAACTAACCATTCTTCTGCGATCATCCACTCCATAATACAGTAGACTCCGGGAGGGAAGTTGATCACGACCAGCTCTACCTGACTCTTGATAGAAGGATTCCATTGACTTGGGAATATTAAAGTGGCAAACAACTCTGACATCCTTCCTGTCTATGCCCTAGAAATATAGTGACAAAATATTGGGTTAAAATAGCACTGCTTGAAAAATCTCTACTTCGGAGTTTCACTGAAATTTGTATTAAACATTCCTTGTATTTGATAGAAATAGTCGCATACCATCCTGCAGTTCAACAACCAGTTCAATTACTCTTGTGTGTACCAAGTATCTCCAGCAGCAACTCAGAAACCAAATAGGCAGAAACGATAATCATCACCAAACAATTACAATCAGATTATATGTGATAAAGAGCTTAACAGGAAGAAAATGCATGACATTTCAGACAATTTGTAATTATTACAAATTGTGAAGAAATTTGTTCTGAGGGAATCAGCTGAAACTAGTTACACATTTCTCTAACAGTATTAAAAAACCTAAAAACAAGAGATTGGAAAAAATAAAACCTTAAGCATACAACTATCAAATGTCAACCACAGAGTACATGAGGCGTTCAAGGATTTCTTTTGTATTGGTTTGCAAGTAGTTAGCAAGGCAGGGGCCTCTAAATACGTTTTCAGATACCACTACAGAATTACAACCCTTTTTGCCCAATGGAAGGAACTTATGAAGACACGTACTTTATTATGAGCATGTTTGGACCCGATTAAAATCTGATTTTAATTTAAGTCAAAGTCAAACAATCAATATTAACCACATCTTTCATGGGTCCTACAACTTATCAACCTCACATTTCAAAAATTTCTATCACAATCTACTAAAAAATCCAATTTTAATCCCCACCAAACACTCTCTATATTAATTTCAGAAGAAAAAAATGCCATTTTTAGGCATTTTTTATAGTTTGTTTAATGATGAAGTGAATTTATGCAATATCCCAGCTCAAACTTGATCAATGTAATGATTTATATTTGAACACATGGTAGCACTGCAGAAGAGCCAGAAATCTAAGTCTCTACTAATAATGTCAAAGCATTGTAATTCATTGGCTTAGGATACTCATATGAGAATCGTAACTGTCAAACATCTATCACAAATATCTACTTCTCCTTCTCCCAGATAACACAGGATTCAAGATAAAGAAAAAGTAGGCATAAGATAAAATAACATGGTTGCGTCAATATAATAGGGTCTGACTGAGACCCAACATGGTGAATTCCACTTATTTAACTCGCACAAAAGGCCAATCACAAATTGTCCAATCTTCAGCTGTTAATAATAGTCTAGCAATAAGGAAAACAACATTAAACTTACTGCGAGCAAGAACTAAATCTGACATCAGTATGATTTAATAATATTACAATGATGGTGCAAAAAATGACCCACCAGCTCAAACAAAACTAATGAGTTGCAGCACAGTACATTGGGAATCCTAGAGTAATGGAAAAAAAATTTGAGGGGGGAGAGAAAAAATACCCAAAAGCCACTGTCGCCACGACTACTTGTATTTTGGACGAGATCCAATCATCCAAAACAGAGCTCCGCAATTTACTGTTCAATCCTGCATGATATGCTAGAAGTGGCAGAAATGGAGTTAAATTTGGAAAGCCTAACAAAAGTGACATTTAGTAGTTGCAAGATACAGTTGTTTGTTACCAGAGCAAGAAATTGCATTCTTTGATAAATGAGCAGCCAAATCATCGGAAGTCTTGCGCTCAAGGCAGTAAACAATTGCACAAACACTTCCAAAGGACTTGAGAAAATTACATAAATCAGCATGGGGATTGTCCAACAAATCTTTGTAACGAACTGCAAGAAGAGGTGTTTAAATAGACAGGTATTAGATCTAGTTCACCGTTGCTCTGCCTAAGTGCATAAAAACCATTTAATCAACTAAAGTGGCACATTCAGAGAAATTAAATATGAAGCATATTTCTAGCATATTAATCAATTTGCAGAGCATGTTCTACCTTTTGTTCTCCTTTTATACTCAATTTTCTTATTTTCCTTCAGATGTGCCCATGGGGAGGAAAGAGTTTGTGAATTAAGATTTTATACTTCCCCAAAACCTTTAACACATGAGGTGAAATATTGTCAAAAGTATAGTCAGTGAGCTATGAAAATGAAAAAAAGGACATGTACACTCATTAAAATAACTCACATAATGCTACAACTAAAGCAGAAGAGCAACCTATGCTGATGCTTAAAGTGTTCCATAACAAAGAACAGAAGGAAAGCAAATAGATCAAGATAAATAGACCCCACCTTCATAATAAATATTCGGGCGATTAAACGATGATTTCAGAACAAGAGGGTCTTCCAAACACAAGGACTCTATCACATCCTTCTGTACTCTGCAGAAACACAAAATCTAGTGTGTAAATGTTTTTCTGTTTCACATAAATGAAAGTATTTTAGTTGGACTGAAATTTTGTGCACAAAGAAGTTCCAGATAAATTTAAACAACAATTAAAGATGTTCCATATATATAAAAAGTATTATATTAAAGAAAGGTCATTCAGAAACTTTTCCTTTTGACAGGCCAACAACAATCCTTTTTACAATGATATTTTAACAACATGGATACACAAAAGGAATTTATCTTTGAAATCTGAGTAAAAGATAAAACTGATGCTTAGGGTGAAAAAGTAAGAGGTTGCAGAAGATAGTAAATCTAAATTAATAAGAAAAAGTGTTTAGAAACCTTTGCCAGGATATAGACGGAAAGTTATATTTTCTATTGAGAAAATTGTTGAACACTCACTTAGGAGCAGCTGTAGCTGTCAAAGCCAACACTGGTATGTTGGGCAGACAATTCCTCAAAGAAGAAAGTTTGCGATAGCTTGGCCTGAATATAAGAACAATCAATAAATACATAAAAAAACTCAAACAAATGGCACATATGGTAACTAAATTCAAGTCAAAATCACAAGAAAATATGAATGATAACAAAAGAAAAAGAGATACTTTCAGTGTATCGTGATGACTGAAAAAAAATAGCTCCCTCCCTCCCTCTAGTTTGGGGGGAAGCCCGGGCCTGTGAGCATAAGCTTAAAGACATCCAGAGATCAAAAGAGAGACAACATAAAATGATGCCCAAGAAGATCTATAACAACCGTAAAACTATCTGCACTCTCACCTTATTTCATTAGATTTAAACATTGTCTGAAACCATGTTCAGGGTCAGAGTAGATGATATCCAATAAATTTGGAACTGTCGTCAAAATATTTTGAACATTTTGTTTAAAGAAAAATTAAAGCACCAAGAACCCAGTTCTACATATACATAACTAACGAGGTTATGAACCATCAACCATGAAATATATGGAGATCTTTTTGTTTAAGGATAATTTAAACCACCAAGAACCCAGTTCTACATAGACATAACTAATGAGGTTATGAACCATCAACCATGAAATATATGGGATACCACTATATTTATAAACAAAGTAAGAAAGCAGAATTTCCACGAGTATATTTGTATAAGAAAACGTTCTCAATATGAGAATATGTTGTAAGCTTGAAAAATTACCTGAAATCATGGCCCCATGATGAGATGCAATGTGCCTAACAGTTTTACAAGTGAAGGTAAAATTAATCTCCTTGACAAATAAAAAACCACGCATCTGTGTATGTCGACTTCAAATGATTCTTGCAGTGACCAGCCATGTATGTGACTAAGGCCATGAACTACAAACCTCATCTATCGCAATAAGATTTAGCAACCCCCTGGAATGAATCTTCGTCAGCCTTGCCATAAACCCTGATGTTGCAATCAGTTCAGGAGTAACGTACAGTAACCTCAAAGACGGCTTTCCCGATTCAAGATCTTCATATATCTAAACATTCAGAAAATAAGAGATATATATCAAGTGGAAACTGCTTATCGTCAAAAGTTATTGATAGGGTTCAAACTAGTAAAGAACACAGGATAAGTAACTGTTACTGGAATTAAGGAAAAATAAACGGGTTACAACAATAAAGAAATGACAAATAGCCTCTAGAGAGGGCTAGTACTCTACTCCTTCATATAACTCACTAGAAAGATGATAGATTCTACTGCTATGGTAATCATTTATTTATAGCCTTTGTGTAACAAATTGTCCACCTCAACCTGACACTATAACCGAATTAGCTGCTGCTTCCTCTCCTCTTTTCTTCTGGATTCTTCTAGAATAAGTGTATTGGATTGGAGGCCTAACAATACCCTCGGGTTCCAAAGACACTTTGTCCTCAAGGTGGAACATGGGAAATTGCTGTAGAATAGACTCCATGAGTTCCCAGGAAGCTTCAGATGCAGGCAACCCTTTCCATTGAATGAGGACTTCGCGTTGGCCTATTGGGGAGCGACGGCAATCAAGGATCCGTTCAGGTTCTACAACCCATTCCAAGGTAGCCTAAAGATGAGGAGGTAGCTGCTGGCAGGATTCTGAAGCTCCTAAGGCTCTTTTTAATTGCGAGACATGGAACACAGGGTGAATTGTAGCCGTAGGAGGTAGCTCCAAATGGTAAGCGACCTGTCCTATGCGTTTAGTAACCATGAAGTATCCGAAGTAGCGAGGGCAGAGTTTTTCATTAATCTTTTTAGCCGAGGATCGGAGGCGTTAGGGACGAAGCTTGACATATACCATATCCCTTTCCTTGAACTGGACATCCCTCCTATGTTTATCAGCTTGTGCCTTCATCTTATTTTGAGCCCGTAAAAGGTGAAGTTTGAGTTCATCTAGCATGGCATCTCGGTCGCGTAGCTGTTGTTCTACTGCTGTTACCTTTGTCGTCTGAATTCCATAGTGGATCAATGGGGGAGGATCACGGCCGTAAACTGCCTGGAAAGGAGTGGTATTGGTGAAGGCATGAAAAGTAGTGTTGTACCAGTATTCTGCCCAAGGTAACCAAGAGGACCATTGCCGCGGCTTTTCATAGGAAAAACATCTTAAATATGTTTCTAAACATTGGTTTACCACTTTCGTCTGCCCGTCCATTTGATGATGATATGCCGTGCTTCTTCTCAGATAAGTACCTTGCAACCTGAAGATCTCTTTCCAAAAATGGTTAATAAACACCTTGTCACGGTCAGAAATTATAAAACGGGGAATTCCATGAAGTTTAACTATGTTTTGAACAAAAACTGTAGCCACTCCTGAAGCTGTGAAGGGGTGTCGAAGGGCTAAAAAATGAGCATATTTAGTCAAACGATCCACCACCATGAGAATTGAGTCATTCCCCCCTAATTTTGGTAGCCCTTCTATGAAGTCCATTGAAAGATCTTCCCAAATTAATTGTGGTACAGGTAATGGCTGTAGCAATCCGGCTGGGGATACAGCTAAATTTTTATTCTTTTGACAGATGTCGCACTTCTCCACAAACCGCTTCACGTCATTTTTCATGCCTGCCCAATAGAGATCACTGGTGAGCCTTTTATACGTTCGAAGAAACCTAGAATGACCTCCTACTGTGCTGTTGTGAAACTCCTGCAATAATGTTGGAATAAAGGAGGAAGACTTTGGTAGTATTAATCGACCTTTATACAATAACCTGTCCTGTTCCAATGAGTTGGAATACTTAGTTGTAATATTTGTTATTGTTAGGGGCAAAATTGTAATTCTTTGTATTACATATATTACTCTTTTCTATCTATAAAACATAAGTTATATTTTCATCCCAAAATCTCGACTTGGTATCAGAGCCACGAGGAAACCGACTACACCGGCTCCCGTTCGCCCGTTCCTTCCCAGCGGCAACTCCGACCAGAGCCAGCACGCGAGTCCAGCGCAGCTCCGGCACAGCCCTAGAGGCGAGTCCAGCGCGTTTCCTGTACAACCCTAGGTGCGAATTTGGCACGGCTTCGGTGAGTTTTTTTCTGGCTGCTACTATTTTGACCAGAGCCAACCCTAGGCGCGACTCCGGTACGGCCCTAGGTGAGTTTTTTGGCTGCTTCTGTGTCTGTTTCTTGGGCTGCCTTTGAGGGGTCCATTTGTGAGTGTTTTTACCTCACTTTCGCCAACTCTGGTGTCGTGGCTACTAGTTTTATCCTTAGTCTGCTCAGTTCTTCTTGTTGTTCGGCCTTTGTGTGGTTTTGGGTGATCTGTTCAGCCTGTGTCTGGTTTTGGGTGATTCCAGTGTGTTTTTGGGTGATTCCAGCATGTTTTTTGGATGATTCCAATGTGTTTTTTCTGCTGATTCGGCCAGTATGTCTTGTGTAATACTTGTGTCGTGTTGTTACATTATTCATTAACTTGAAATAATGGCCGACAACAAAGTTGTTACATCGCTAGTTCATGAAACATCATCTCCGATTCACATTAAGTTAGATGGCACTAACTATCGTGTGTGGTCTAAATTACTTGAGATGCACATTACTGGCTGAAAGAAAAGAACCCACATTTTCGGTGAACTAACTGTACCAAAAGAAAATGATAGTAGCTATGGTGAATGGGTGGCGGATGATGTCATCGTTAAGTCTTGGCTTATCAATTCAATGACTGATGCTCTTGTGGCCCACTTTGTTCAGTTTGACACAGCAAAAGATGTGTGGGATGCGGTTAAGAGAAGTTATCTTGATGTATCTGATTCGTCTCAGGTTTATGAACTAATGAAAAAATCTTTTTAGCTACGGCAAGAGGGACGGCCTCTTGTCACATACTATACTGAAATGAATTCCATTTTCTTGGAGCTTGACTATCGTAGACCTAATCACTTTCAGGAAGCTCTTGATCAACCTAAATGAAAATCCGCTATGGTAGAAGAGATGAATGCTCTTCAAAAGAACTCTACATGGGAAATGGTCTTATTACCACCAGGAAAAAGGACTGTGGGATACAAGTGGGTATACTCATTAAAATTCAGGGCAGATGGAGGTGTGGATAGGTATAAAGCAAGATTGGTTGCAAAAGGGTACACACAGACGTATGGAATTGACTACCAAGAAACGTTTGCTCCTGTAGCTAAGATGAATACTGTTAGAGTTATCCTGTCTCTAGCGGTCAATCTTGATTGGCCGTTGCGGCAGTTTGATGTTAAAAATGCATTCCTTCATGGTGATCTGACAGAGGAAGTGTATATGGATCCTCCTCCGGGTTTTACCCCTTCACGAGGTAATGTGTGTAAGTTGAAGAAAGCCTTGTATGGGCTAAAACAATCACCAAGGGCGTGGTTTGGAAGATTGAGTTGTTCAATGAAAAAGTATAGTTTTAAACAGGCCTTGGCTGATCATACTCTTTTTTATAAGAAAGAGGGTCATGATATTACTATGCTCATTGTTTATGTGGATGATATGATTGTTACGGGCAGTAATCCCAATGAGATTGAGAAACTCCGAAGCCATTTGACAAAGGAGTTCGAAATGAAGGATTTAGGTACTTTGAAGTATTTCTTAGGCATTGAAGTATCACGGTCTCAACAAGAACTTATCCTATCCCAATGCAAGTATGTCCTTGACCTCCTAGCAGAAATTGGTATGTCGAGGTAAACCATGGTCTATCTATCTATCCTGATCAGATTCCCACAAACAAAGAGAGATATCAGAGATTGGTGGGGAAGCTGATTTATCTAACCCACACGAGACCTGATTTGTCATATACAGTTAGCGTTGTGAGTCAATTCATGCATAATCCCAGTGAGCAGCATATGAGTGCAGTTAATCGGGTATTGGCATACTTGAAGTTTTCTCCAGGCAAGGGTATTCTGTACTTAAAGAGGGGACATGTAGATATTATGGGTTATACGGATTCTGATTTTGCTGGATCTAGATTGGACAGAAAATCCACATCAGGATATGTATCATTTGTTGGGGGTAATCTGGTGACTTGGAGGAGTAAGAAACAGAATGTAGTCTCATTATCCAGTGCCGAGGCGGAATATCGTGCATTACATCATGCAACTACCAAGCTTACATGGCTAAAACTTCTCCTTGGTGAACTTGGTTTTGGTCCGGACAAGCCTATGTTACTTTTCTGTGATAACACTGCTGCCATTAAAATTGCAAACAATCATGTACAACACGATAGAACAAAGCATGTTGAACTTGATAGGAACTATATCAAAGATAATCTCGACTCCAAAAATATAGAGGTTCCATACATCAAGAGGGTAGAACAACTGATCGATGTAATGACACATGGAGTTGCTAGTGGTCCATTCCATACAATGTTATCCAAGTTGGGCATGCGTGATATCTATGCACCAACTTGAGGGGGAGAGTTGGAATACTTAGTTGTAATATTTGTTATTGTTAGGGGCAAAATTGTAATTCTTTGTATTACATATATTACTCTTTTCTATCAATAAAACATAAGTTATATTTTCATCCCAAAATCTCGACTCAATGTATACCGCGGGTGAGAGTCCGGATCATCCTGCAACTCCTTTTTAAGCTTAGCAAGCTAGGGATCAGCCTCTATTTGGTCAGTCACCATTTGTATGTCCGAAATCAAGGGAAAAGTGAGGTTTGAAAGTTCGACTGCAGGTCCTATCCGAGATAGGGCGTCTACTACCTTGTTTTCCAACCCCGGCCGATATTGTATTTCGAAATCATACCCCATCAGTTTAGTCACCCACTTCTGGAATTCGCCTTGAACTATCCTTTGTTCCAATTAGAATTTCA
Organism: Osmanthus fragrans; assembly: GCA_019395295.1. Classification (NCBI taxonomy): domain Eukaryota; kingdom Viridiplantae; phylum Streptophyta; class Magnoliopsida; order Lamiales; family Oleaceae; genus Osmanthus; species Osmanthus fragrans. The sequence continues at coordinate 12,157,636 of CM033354.1, read as the reverse complement.
AGCTCCGCTGATCAATCCGCACTACGAATTGCTTCCCCAAAAGATAATGCCTCCATTTTTGGATGGCCAGCACGATTGCCATAAGTTCCCTTTCATAGACGGATTTTAGGCGAGACCTAGCTGACAGAACTTGACTAAAGTAAGCAATAGGGTTTTGATTTTGCATCAAAACTGCCCCAAGTCCATATCCTGAAGCATCTAACTCTACTACAAAAGGCTTGGAGAAATCGGGAAAGGCTAACACCGGTACCGTAGACATGGCCTCCTTTAATTTCTGGAATGCCGCCTCAACCTCTAGGTTCCAGCTGAAGGAATCTTTCTTGAGTTGCTGTGTAAGCGGCCAAGATAAAGCTCCATACCCTGACACAAAACGGCGGTAATACCCTGTCAACCCCAAAAAACCACGTAATTCTCGAAGATTTTTGGGGGTCAGCCACTGGACCATGGCAGAAATTTTGCTGGGATCAGCTGCAACTCCTTGTTTCGAAACCTAATGCCCCAAGTATTCCACCCGACGTTGTGCGAAAAGACATTTTTTCTGATTTGCATACAGCTGGTGCAAGGATAGAGCGCTGAAAACCAACTCAAGGTGTTTCTCGTGAGATGACAGGTTATCACTATACACCAAAATATCATCAAAAAAACCAAAATGAGCTTCCTGAGATAATCTCGAAATACTCAGTTCATCAGGGATTGAAAAGTGGCAGGGGCGTTGGTTAAGCCGAAAGGCATGACCAAGAATTCATAATGACCCTCGTGAGTTCGAAATGCTGTTTTGTGCACATTCTCCCTTCGCACCCGTATTTGATGGTAACCAGATTTTAAGTCCAGCTTTGAGAAGATGGAAGCCCCATGGAGTTCGTCCAACAACTCATCAATAACGGGGATTGAAAACTTGTTGGGCACCGTAGCTTTATTCAAAGCCCTGTAGTCGACACAAAATCGCCAACTCCCATCCTTCTTTTTGACCAACAATACTGGGCTGGAGAAAGGGCTGGTGCTTGGTTGGATAATTCCTGCCACCATCATGTCTTTCACTAATCGTTCGATTTCATTTTTCTAGATGTGTGGATATCTATAAGGCCGAACCCCTACTGGTCCCACCCCTTCATATAAACGAATGGCATGGTCAGTTTCTCGTAATGGTGGTAAGGATTCCGGCATTTGGAACACATGATGGTGTCTCTGTAGGATCTGTTGAATGGTGACTGGTATTTGCACCTTGTCCTGGGAACCCTCTTCTGCAACTAACAAACTTCCCAGCTCCACCCAAAGCCCCTGCCCTTCTTTTTGCAATGTTTTCATCATGGATTTGAGGGATACCTCTGATTTGACGAGTCCTGGATCCTCTTTTAACGAAATCAAACTATCTCCCATGCGAAATTGCATGGTTAATAGCTTCCAATTCACCTCCATTTTTCCCAGACTTCCCAGCCATTACATCCCCAGAACTACATCAGTGCTTCCTAGCTCCAAGGGCAAGAAATTTTCAACGATGATTAGCCCTTGCATTCTAATAACAATGCCTTTGCAAATCCCTCGTCCTTTCACCGACACTCCGGTCCCCATGATTACACCGTAGTTGGTAGTGGTGGACACCGGTAAATCCAGGAACCTGATTAACTCGAGAGAGAGGAAATTGTGCGTTGCCCCATAATCAATCAAAATTGTTACCTGTCTTCCCCCAATTTCCCCAGCCACTTTCATCGTTCCTGGCATAGTGAGCCCGACCACTGAGTTGAGCGATAGCTCCACTTTTCCTGCAATTTCTTCCGGAACTTCCTCCGTCGACCCTTCTCCCATCTCGTCGCCTTCGTCTTCCTGTACGAGTAGAACCCTTAGCTCGTGGTTCTTATAGATGTGACCCACTGTGTATTTCTCATCACAACGAAAACATAATCCCTTCTCCCTCCTCATCTACCACTCGGAATCGGACATCCTTTTTGTCTGCGGTTCCCGGCGATTAAACGGTGCCTTCTCTCCGACGGTGACCGTGCGTGTTGGGAATGGGTCTGTCGCCTTTGCCTCCCATCGATATGGCCCTGATTTGAAGATTTTCGAGCCAGCAGGTTCTTTGGATTATCTTAATAGACTATTCCTCTCTTCCACTCGTTGTACCACCTCCATTATTTGGCCCAGCCCACTAGGCTTAAGTAATCTGATTTCGTCCCTAATATCTGGTTTGAGCCCATTTATGAAGACCCCCTCCATCACATCTTCTGGCAACCCACTTAATGGTGCAGCCAAAGCCTCAAAGGTTCTCTTGAAATCGTTAACTGCTCCCGTCTGTCTTTTGGCCAACAGCTTTTCGCACAGACTCCCTTCTTGGGATGGTCTAAATCAAAGCAAGAGAAGAGTACGAAATTGATTCCAGCTCCTAAAAGGCGTGCGAGTCTCCGTCCACTGCAACCAAGAAAGAGCATCTCCAACCAGCCGTCTGGATTTTCACCGCTGAATATGGGCATTTCCAATTTTCTGACTCTTCTCCAGTTTTCCTCCGAGAACTGACCGTTAATGGCTTCTTCCCCATCTTGGCTATCCTCAGTATTTCCCTCCCTTTTGCCCTGACCTTGAGGATTTTGGTCCTTCACTTGTCCCTTTTGAAAGTTGTTTGTAATCTATGCCTCCGACATGCTTTCAGAACCTTCTCCATCCATTTCTCGATTCCTTGTCGATTTGGGCAGAACGAGGTAGCCAATATTTTCTGCGTTTCATCCATGGACTGCATCATTTTAATATTTAGCCATGCTCTGGGTGAGATGATCTACCGATCTTTCCAAGCCTGGCAACCTTTGCATTCCTGTCTTTAATTCCTCCATCTCCTTCTCCATGGTTTCCATTCTACCTTCGGTTTTCTTTTAGGCCATTAGGAAAGAACAGCTCTGATACCAATTTGATAGGGTTCAAACTAGTAAACAACACAGGATAAGTAACTGTTACTGGAATTAAGGAAAAATAAACGGGTTACAGCAATAAAGAAATCACAAATAGCCTTTAGAGAGGGCTAGTACTCTACTCCTTCATATAACTCACTAGAAAGATGATAGATTCTCCTGCTATGGTAATCATTTATTTATGGCCTTGGTGTAACAAATTGTCTACCTCAGCCTAACACTATAACCGAATTAGTTGCTGCTCCCTCTCCTCTTATCTTCTGGATTCTTCTAGAATAAGTGTATTGGATTGGAGGCCTAACAGTTATTTACCCCGTGATTGCATTTTTCTGAGCATCTCAATTAGAAGTTTTGACATAGACAAGTGAATTCCAATTTAAAATGTATAAGGAGAGAAACCAATTAGAATAACCAGTAGTTCAGATATAGTGCAAAATAATCATCGTGGCATGTTCAGCAAAAACAGAAAATTAAGATTCGTATATCTTAGATAAGACTGTTAAATAACTTCTCTCTACATATCATACTTTTCCAACAGGTATATCATAAGAAAATTTATCTGAACTGCAAAAGACGCAATCTGTATCAAGTTCTAATAAGTTGCTACAGAAGTACTGCTGCTCTTCCTTTTCTCTCCTTTGGAGGAGGGGGGATAGTTTAAATTTTTAAATTTAATGCATTTATTATTCTTGTTACTGTTACTATTCTGTTAACTAGAAGCAGTTATAATCTTGAATTTCTTAACTTTTTTGAATTAGCAATTACCACAAGGCAAACAACTTAAAGTCCAATTGCCACAAAACAGCAGAAAAAGTAAATTACTTGCAATCCACGTAATTCAAGGATTGGATACTTTGGATTCATAACTTGGTTCATGACTCCACAGGCAAAATTAGAAATGCGTGTCAAGCTTAATTCAGGTTGAGCCAAACATGGCCATGCACCAGTCATATCTAATTTGACCTTGAACTTAAGTTCAGCTTAGCCTTGTTCATATTTGATTAATTTCCAATTGATACACTAGCAAACATTGGGCCACTCCAACTCCATTTTCAACCTATGACCCGTAAATATTTATCATCTCAATGTTGATAGTATCTTCTTTCATCGTAATAAAATTAGCAAAATCTTGTGCATCATCACTACCACCTAGAAAAACTTGTTTACAATTTACCGTTTGGAATATTGCAATTATGAACTTATAAGCAGATTCTTACAACATTATCATGCTAGTTGATAACTTCAAAGCTTAGTCAATGTTTTGGAGGATTTAACAAATTTTTTTCTTGAAATTTGGTTGAAATTAGATTCTAAATTAGGAATAAGAAGCAATATAGCATTTCGAATAACATCATCTGTTATTAGACATGCATAGTAATTCGTGACTAAGGTCCATCAGACTTCATTTACTTAATCCCTTGAAAAAGTTGCCTTAAATCATTCAGAATCCAGTATATAAAAATTATTAGAATCCTCAATACCTTATTCTTGACTTTCACAACCTGGGTTGATGAGAGATATTCAGCAGCAATTCCTTTCTCTTTCAACGCCATTACTTGATTTTCCTAGCCAATGAAGAAAATAGCTTTAATTTAATAAGAACCATATTCAAAGTCCATTAAAAGATAGTTCGAGACAATGAGAACAAGACATTTGAAATGCCCTTACCATGAGGGCTGAAATCAAACAGAAATCCCAGCAAAAGCAATCAAGTTTTGTCCTGGCACACTCACAAGGAAACTGTACTTCTTAAGCAATCACATTGAAATAAAATCAACAAAGACTTTCATAATTCACCTATCAAAGGACAAACAACGAGCACAATCCCAGGTTTTGCTAGAGCAGGAATCTGATAACACATCGACTTCCCTCCACCTGTTGGCATTAGACAAAAACAATCTCTACCTGCAATTGAGAATAAACACAATTAATCATGACACCCAGAATTGCATTAACATATGAAATGGTCGAAACCTGATAAAACAGCTTCAATGGCTTCCAATTGCTTCCCTCGGAAACCAGAATGCCCAAAATGCCATCTCAAAAGCTTCGCTAAATCTTCCTTCTTGATCAACCGCTTCTCAGGCCCGCATAAATTTTGCAATGGCAATGGAGACTTTTTCATCTTCCTACTGAACAAGCCCGCAAAACTTCACACGATAGAAATAACCTAGATTAAATACCAAATAACTATTCACATTTCAGGAAAAAAAAAAAAAACTGTAAGTTTCCTCACTTTTCTCTTGTTTTGTTTTTTTTGTTTTTTTTTAATCCTGCCCTTTTCACAATTATGGGTCAAGTTTTGATGTTAATGGAATATCACGGACGAGATTTTATAAGTTGAGCGTTCACATCCTCGGTCTTCTGTTTCTAACATTTAAGTCCTCAACCTTTCACCTTCATAGCACTTCAGTCCCAAATAATTAAGAGTGTGTTTGATGGAGATTATTGGGGAATAATGAATTTTGAAATAGTGATATGATGGGAAATGTGTGGTTGAAAAAGAAGGAAAAGTTATTGATGTGATAAAAAATATTATTTTATTAAAAAATGTGTGGTTGAAAATAAGTAGAAGAATGAAAATGTGGGTCAAACGGGACCTAATTTTTTATTGAACAGTCCATTGAACCCTTATTCTCAACAAAATAAAATTGGTACAGCCTGTTTGATTCCCATTTTTAATAAAATGCATTTTTCTCTCTCTTCTTTTCAACCACACATTATTCATTAAAATAATATTTCACGTAAATAAAAAACTTTTCCTTATTTTTCAACCACACATTCTCCATCAATCTACTATTCTAAAATGCATTTTTCCTTAAAAATGAGAATCAAACGGACTCTAACATTGAGGTCGTCAATAGTATATCAATAGAGCGACAAGCGATTCCCAATTTTATTTTACAAAAAATTACGGCAAAAATTTCAAATCTTTCAATTTGCTATAGACTACATCTAAATATTTTATTTTTATAGTTGCAATCCTAAATCTTTCACTACAGCTGCAACTGGAGTCCATTAGATAGAATCCATCCATTAATTGTCGGCCAATCTTGAAATTGAAGTTTGACTCAAATTGATAAAATAAGTTAGGAGTAAAATGATAATTTTACATTAATTATATTAACACCATAATTTTTAAGTGGAAATGAGTTGGGATAGCCACTACTAATAAACCTTTTGTCCAACTGGCCTTTGCCTGAAATTAACAAAATAAAAGGAATTTTAATTATTTAAAACTGTTAAAAGGCCCATTTACCCTTATCTTGTAAAATGAAACTGAAGAAGGAATTGGGAAATTTCTTTTCATTCATCACGTGAAAACGCCAAAACCTCTTGTAACCCTACACCAAGCTGGGCCTCTACGTCTTGTCTCTTCCGATTGTGCTGCGTCGTCTCCCTTGCCGTTTCTGAAGTCTCTCAAGGTAATTCTCTCCGACCATTCCTCACCCTCCCAAAACCTCTTGTAACCTTACACCAAGCTGGGCCTCTGCCTCTGCCTCTTGTCTCTTTCGGTCGTGCTGCGTCGTCTCCCTCGTCGTTTCTGAAGTCTCTCAAGGTAATTCTCTCCGACCATTCCTCACCCTCCCAAAACCTCTTGTAACCTTACACCAAGCTGGGCCTCTGCCTCTGCCTCTTGTCTCTTTCGTTCGTGCTGCGTCGTCTCCCTCGCCGTTTCTGAAGTCTCTCAAGGTAATTCTCTCCGACCATTCCTCACCCTTATCTTCTATCTTCCAATATATACAGATTTACATTTATGTATCACATGTACATGTAAAAGAAAGCATTCATCTTTATTGAAACGAATTAATTCTTGTAAACTGTGGGAATATAGATATTTTCTTCTCGTATACTGATTTAGATTGTGGGCCTGCTTAAGAATTCCAACGGTATGTTTGAGATTTAGTTTTTAGTTTATTTTACATTGATTTGGGACCAAGGCAAATTGAAATTTTGAAAAGTTGCCTTTGGTTTGGTTTGGTTTCAAGAATTAGGTTGGGTATGATTTTGGCTTGCAATGAACTAGTTTCGGATTGGGCTGACCTAGATATTAGAGTGATTGTTATATTTGAGGTAATTATTTGCAAGGGGATGATGATAAATTTCTATTATTTTGTACACAAGAAGTAACAGCACTAAGTTGAGTCTCATTCTAAATAAATACAAAGTCAAGACTCTGAATTTGTCAATTTATTTGAAACTAAGTCTACAAACAAAGTTGCATCAGATTAAATATTTGCAATATCGTCAAGTAATGTCTGGTGTTTTCTGCCTATTCTTCTTTTAAGAATTTTCTTGAGTTCACATTGATCTTTCAAAGAAGTACTTATTCATAATTTTCTTGCATAATATTTGTAAATGTTTTATAATTTGCAGTGTTATGGAAAACACTGTTCAAGTTGACGCTACAATCACTATGCGATGTAAATTGCAAGTAATGCAAGACGTATATGAGAAACTTGACACAAATTTCCAAAAAAAGGCTTCAAGAGAGCTGCTTCGAATCTCTCTTACGATTGAACAACATAAAGTTGGCTTCGCAGATTATACATCAATTAGCAAGACGAAGACCAACAACAAAGGAGATATATGGCTTAAAATCGGAGATAAAAGGTCAAGATTTGGATTACAAGAATTTGTTTTAGTGACGGATTTAAGGGCAGGTGATGATGACACCGTTGATAAGACCTTAGGGAAGGAGTCTCGAATTGTGAAAGAGTATTTTAAGAATTGTGGGGGAAAGATTACGAGGGGAGATGTTTACAATGCATTTGTAACCTGTAGGAAAAGAAAGAGCGACAAATATAAGTTGGGCTTGATTGTAATCTTGACATACGTCCTGTGGGCCACGGAGGAAAATACCCTCATCGACTTATGGTGGCTGGACTTGGTAGATGATCTGGACAGGTTCGAGACATATCCATGGGGAAAGTTGTCATTTGAGTACACGGTGAATATATTTAAACGTGAAATGGGAGATAAATTGAAAAGCTCAGATGTTGGCGGAGAGTCACGCTATCGGTATTCGTTGCACGGCTTTCCCCTCGCTATAATGGTAAGAACAAAAATATACTTGATCTGTATTATTTGTTATATATAAATTTGTGTTGTTAGATAATAATGTTTGTTTTGCAATAGATTTGGGCATTCGAAGCGATTCCATCATTGGGAATGAAGTTCGCTACGAAAGATCCAGCTGTAATTCCAAGAATGGTTGCTTGGGAAATGTCGAAGAGGTTAGCGTCTGCCACCGTTGATAATGTGTTGAAATTGAAAGAGGTAAAATTGCCTTTTTTCTCTATTTACTTTATTGGGAACAAATTGTGGAATTAGTTTAGTAAATGACTAATGATTTGCACGATTTTAATATTTGCGGCTGGAGGTTAATGAGACATTAATTTCCACAAAACGTAATTGGAGGAGGAATATTGGAAGGAGTTAGAACCGATAAGTCCAGAAGATGAGAGCGCTTCCCACCATCCCAAAGGAGACGAAGCTGAGCATCATGTCGAGCCACCACGGGTATCTAATGAGATCAACATAGTGGATTTATTGAGAACCGAAATGGACAAACTTGAAGGAAGGTTACAAGCAGTCATATCAACTCAACTTGATCGGGTGAAGAAAAAGGTTAATAGGTTGATTGAATTGGCTGTGTCGGGTCGATTCCATTCAGCGACTAGTGCATTTGATGGTGCCACTAGTAGTACAGCTTATGTACCGGAACATGAATTGAAGGAGGCTAGATTTGATGATCCGACGGATGTCCCTGCAGAAGAAAGAAAGGTAGAAGAGCCTGAGGATGATCCAGAATTAGAAGAGAAGGTCAAAGGAAAGAATGGAAGAGGGAATGGAACTGAGGTTGGATCTGGGAATGATATGGAGGAGCAAGAGAAGGAAAAAATGGTCGAAGAGGGGTTGGAAAAATAGTACAGGATGAGCATCCCGAGGTGGACAAAGACATTGCTGATTTTGTGACGCCTGACAAACATAAGGTGGATGCGAATACATCCACTCAAGGTATGTAAAAAAACAATTAAGTTCAGCTGCATGTCATTACGTCCAAATGAAACAAATTTTAGATTTCTAATTGTTGGTACTTGCAACATGTAGGTGACGTTGTGCGGATCGTGGAGGTCGGAAGTGATTCACCGAAAGGAAGAGGGTATCATCCAAAAAGAAAGGCACGCTTATTGTGTTCTCCCTTCAAGGACCCAACAAAGAGGAGAAAGTTGTTGGACATCAATGTATACGATCCTTACCGAGAAGTGGATCCCGTGAAGGTTGATGCTCTTTACAAATGGATGGAAATTGCATCTTATGGGTACACTAATATATATATAGTTGTAAGTACATGTGAAAGTAATTATATTATTACATAAATATAACTTTGTGTTGATTTTGTTGTATGCGCAGCTAAGTTATACCTTTGCGCTTTTACGATGTTCAAGCAAAAGCTTTGATTGACCTTTTGAATGATGATAGTTGGATTTTTGGTAGTGTAAGTAATCCAACTGACATGATTGTATCATAATGTTGCACAAAAATTATGATAATATTAATTAGTTTATTTTTGCAGATTATGGACGAGGCCTTATATCAGATACGAGAAAGGGCTTCGAAATTTTCCCATCTTTTCCAGCAAAATTGTTGCATAGTGGATACTTATTTCTACCAATTTGTTGTCAAAACCCATGGCCAGATGCAAAAGAGTAAAGAGCTCAATATCAGTAAAAGTCTGACCAATTACGTGATAGGGGTTACTCCAAAGCGTAGTAAACCTTGGAAGGATTGTAGATATGTGTATATTCCTTGCTGTACCGGCAGCCATTGGTTCGCCCTTCAAATCGACTTGGAGGAACGAACAATTTTAAAGTTCGATAGTCTAAAGGGTCATATTCGTAAGGCAGAATTGGAAGCTTATGTTCTACCTCTACAGGAGGTTATTTCATTGCTCATAAAGTTCCATGTCACAAGCGAAGAAAAATATAGTACCGAGAAGTTCAAATTTTTGAATGTGAAAGATGTTCCCCAACAAGAAAATGGGTAAGATTCAGTAACTTCATAATTTTTAGTACTAGATTATTTTAACTGTTGAAAATTCATAGGTTAACTATACAATTGTTTTGTAGATCTGATTGCAGGATATTCACATTAAAATACATAGACTTTCTGCAAGCGAATATAGATGTACATGAAATTTGACGAGATTATGTACCAATATGGCGGAAGAAACTGGCTGCGGAGTTGTTGGCATGGGACTTCGAGCTTTAGATCGTGTTTTTCTATACTTACTGATGTTTTGATAACATTGTGTAGTTACTGACTTCTTTATATTCAAGTTGTAACAAATCGACTTTCATGTTATTGATATCTTTTTGGATACTGTCACTGCTACTCGTTGTTGGACTTGACTATGTAATGATTGTGAATATTGAATTCAACATTAATGTATATTTTCATGGTCTTTTAAAACCTTCAAGTTCACATATTATATTAGAGTGAAATAGTAGATACTATGCATGTTCATGTTTTACTGTTCCAAACGTTACGACATTGAACTTGTTCTTGAAGCAAATAACGACATACATATCATTACAATAGAAAAAAGAGACGTTTTTCATCATAACGACATTGAAATCATTATCGTGCTTTGATAACGACTTCCATATCGTTATAATATAAAAACTACACTATTTTTTAAAGACCGTGATAACGAGTTCGAAATCGTTACTGGAGTAAATAACGACATACATATCGTTACCATAGAAAAATGTGACTTTTTCCATCATAACGATATTTAAATCTTATCGTGCTTCGATAACGACTTCCATATCGTTACAATATAAAAACTACACTATTTTTCAAAGACTACCATAACGATTAACGAGTTAGAAATCGTTATTGGAGCAAATAACGACATACATATCGTTACCATAGAGAAAAGTGACGTTTTTCACCATAACGATATTGAAATCGTTATCGTACTTCGATAACGACTTCCATATCGTTACAATATAAAAACTACACTGTTTTTTAAAGACCACCATAACGAGTTTGAAATCGTTACTGAAGCAAATAACGACATACATATTGTCACCATAGAAAAAAGTGACGTTTTCCACCATAACGACATTTAAATCATTATCGTGCTTCGATAATGACTTCCATATCGTTACAATATAAAAACTACACTATTTTTCAAAGACCACCATAACGAGTTCGAAATCGTTATTGGAGCAAATAACGACATACATATCGTTATCATAGAAAAAGTGACGTTTTTCACCATAACGACATTGAAATTGTTATCGTGCTTCAATAACGACTTCCATATTGTTACAATATAAAAACTACACTATTTTTTAAAGACGTCCATAACGGGTTCGAAATCGTTCTTGAAACAAATAACGACTTACATGTCGTTACAATAGGAAAAAGTGATTTTTTCTACCATAACAACTTTGAAATTGTTATCGTGCTTCGATAACGACTTCCATATCGTTACAATATAAAAACTGACTTTTTGAACCATAACGACATCTACATCGTTATCGTGCTTCGATAACGATTTTCATATCGTTACAATATAAAAACTACACTATTTTTGAAAGACGTCCATAGCGAGTTCGAAATCGTTTCTGGAATAAATAACGATTTAGATGTCGTTACAATAAGAAAAAGTGACTTTTTCTACCATAACGACTTTGAAATCGTTTTCTAAGCACATAACGACTTCCATATCGTTACAGTATAAAACCTACACTATTTTTCAAAGACTACCATAATGAGTTTGAAATCATTCGTGGAGCAAATAACGACTTACAAATCGTTTCAATAGGAAAAACTGATTTTTTGAACCATACCGACATCTACATCGTTCCCTTCATAACGACTTCCATATCGTTACAGTATAAATAATAAGGAAAACGACATTTATATCATTTTTTTACATAGAAAACGACTTACATATCGTTATACGTTGTAAGGCGTTCTTGAGCATCCACGATCATTCGACATACCTTCGACATATCTATGATGATCGAAAGAGGGTATTAAGTGGGCTGATAGCACTCGAATGTCTTAGAACGGGCCAACAAATGTACTTTCTTTAAATCGAAACTAGTCCAATGTGTTGGACTACTATAGAAACATAAATGTTCGTGATTTCACTCGATCTTCTTCAATTTCGGTCATCATATACATATGTCGAAGGTATGTCAAATGATCGTGGATACTCAAGAACGTCTTACAACGCATAACAATATGTAAGTCGTTTTCTATGTAAAGAAACGATATTAATGTCGTTTTCCTTAATATTTACACTGTAACGATATGGAAGTCGTTATGTCGAAGGGAACGATGTAGATGTCGTTATGGTTCAAAAAGTCAGTTTTTCCTATTAAAACGATATGTAAGTCGTTATTTACTAACGATTTCAAACTCGCTATGGTAATCTTTGAAAAATAGTGTAGTTTTTATATTGTAACAATATGGAAGTCTTTATCGAGTTTTGATGACGATTTCAATGTCGTTATGGTGGGAAAAGTCATTTTTTTTTCTATTGTAACGATATTTAAGTCGTTATTTTCTCCAGGAACGATTTCAAACTCGTTATGGTAGTCTTTGAAAAACAGTGTAGTTTTTATATTGTAACGATATGAAAGTCGTTATTGAAGCACGATAACGATTTAAATATCGTTATGGTGGGAAAAGTCACTTTGTTTCTATTGTAACGATATGTGAGTCGTTATTTTCTCCAGGAACGATTTCAATGTCTTTATGATTTAATCAATAAAACATGAATATGCACAATATCAACAACTTAGACATGTGCAAAATCTATGAATTTTTCATACTGGAACAACATATGCGTCAACTATAACGATATAAAAGTCATTTATCGTAATGTTTAAAATTACAGCAATGAAAAATGACTTAAATTTTTGTTCTAATAACATAATAACTAAAAAATCTGAGAAATCATTTTGTGTTTCCAATAAATACAAAACAATAAAGTTAGAAGTCACGATAATATGACAAATTCAAGTTGCACTACCAACTGTTTGGCCATTACAAGTGGAGCGAACATGACCGGTTTCTTACTCCTCATTCACAAGTGAGGGTCTTCAAAGCTCCTAGCTGTAGAAGCTGATGGAGCCATCGAAAGGGAGGAATTTACTAATTTGCTACCGCTTGTTGGGCTCAGGTTATCCTTTGCAGTAGAAGAGACAACATTCCTCTCTCGCACTAGCTTGAGAACATGAAGCTTTCCCACATTACTAGTCTTTGAAACATCAAATTTCACAAGCCTACCATGAGGAGAGTGGCTAGCAGGAAGTGAAGGCGAAATCGGATGCTACAGCTGACCCCCATTCATTTTTTGTTTATCTGAAGAAGTCAAGATCAGAGGGAAAAGTTCAACATGATTAATCATATCTTCTAATTTATCCAAAAAAAAGCACAAGATAATAAGTTGTTCATTCATATTATGCAGAATGGCCCCAAAAGCACACAAAGTGTGATGGAGATAGTTGCAAGCTTAAAATAAAGATTCGGCTATGCAAAATATTGGATTGTGTTAAGTTGAGATGAAGTTTCATAAAAGTTAATGAATGTTCCATCTGTATACATTACATTGTAGTTTGAATTTAGCTAAATCATCATCATTTTCTACCTTTGACACTAAAGAGTTTGAGGAAAATTGGTATTTCAGACACGACTACACTTCACCGAGTTAGTTGCTCCCTATTGTCCCACTGGCTTCCTCTTTGCTCTCAAATTCTCCTTTGCTGTCGTCAAAAGTTATCCAAACTCTCCCACCCACAAAAGGCTTAAGAGTATCCTATTCGAATTGATTCCGTACAGTTCATATGCACCCAAAGGTACTATAATTGATTTTAAATCAGATTTCATATCAATCTACATTGTTCACATGCGAGATCTGGAAACAAGTATAATTCAACAATTGGGCATATAATTTAGCAATTCAACAATTCTACCCAAAGATTTTTGGAAACAAGTAAATACAGAACCCACATTTATTCTACTTCAAATTATATACTGACATATTGTTTTATGGCTTCTACCAGTTAGCACCCTAATTATTATGCCAAAGTAAAATTGAAGGGAGTAGCTTGGCGGGAAAGATGAGAACAAAGACAAGTAAGAAACAATACGTAATATATTCTCATTAGTTAGAAGACCAGCAAAATCGAAAGGAATATTGAAATTTAACATTATCTTCTCTTCTTCTCCAAATGCCCAACAAGAATATTGTAAGATTTGGTTACCCACTTCAACCAAATTAATGTTCAAGAGAATGACAATAGATTTATGGGTTTTAGAAAGAGAGAAGATGATGACAAGAAAATGAGAAGAATAATTGCAGGGGAGGTTAACTGTGGAAGAAATGATGCCAAAATTGAATTAGGGCTAAATGGAAATTGAATGGGGAAATATGGTTTTATATCTTTTTACATACAAGGATATTTTAGTAATTTATAAATTATATTTTTCTTTTCTTTATATCTTTAGGTTATCTAGCCAAAAAAGATAGTTGATGGTCTTTTAAAACTAATCTTTAGTTTGATTAGGCCTATTAAATGAATCCCCCAATTTTTAATACATGCACCAGTATTTAAATTGCAATGGAGGTCTTCAATTTTGATTATTTATACACTTATATCCCAAACGTTTTCATCGCATGCTAATCAATAACATTCGAACAAAATTAGTATATCTTGTTTCAAATAACAATTTTTGTCCAATGTTTTGCTAACATGTATTAAAATTACCTTAGGGTTTCAAAAGGGTAGAATTGAGGAAAGTTTATATCCAACACTGACACGCTCCTGGAAGGCGACATCCCCATGGTTTCGAGGGGCCTGGTGATCCCTAGGTTCCAGCACGTCTGGTCGTTACTCCTCGTGTTGCTACCATTCAGGTGTGAATTTTTTTATCCTTTTTTATTTTGAATATGATGGGAGCACTTCCTCTTCCGAGGACAATTGTTTTGTCAAACTTTTATTTTTATTTATTTATTTTAGTTATTTGAAAATATGAGCAACGAATAAATTTCTTAATAAATTTTATGGACGCAAACCTTCATCAGATATAAGATGCGAAAATTAAGAGAATACTTGAGGATAAGACTATAATGAAAAAGTTAGAGATATATGTGCAAAAATGAGCAAAGATTGAGGACGTTCAATGCAATTAAAGTATGGTTTACTTAACAAAACATATATTGTGAATATAATTACCCTTTTAATAATTAAATAATTAAAGGAAAACCAAAAATAAATAAATAAATGAACTCCATCTTCTCCAAACCATCACTCCCAAAATAAAAAACCAGTAAAACAAGATTTGAAACGGTATTAATTACATAGTCCAATTCATTTCTGTGCATTTAAATGCTGTCACTTAATTTTTTCATTCAAACTTTTTTTACTGTGGACGTAATGGTGGAATACTCTATCCATTCCTTAAGTAAATCAAACTGAAATGTCACCTTTGCCAATTTCTTAAAATTATCTTTGAAATACATACGACTCAAAATATCAGCAGCTTGTGAGTAAGTAGCATTTCCACTCAAATCCTTCCTTAAACCCAAATCCCTGTAATTCAAATAAGCAGTTCTTGGCTTGGCAATATAATCTCCAACCACGTTATATAGTCATTTAATCCATTTTGGATTATTTCTCATATCTTGATACCCACTTTTTCTTCAAGTTGTGTAGTATAATAGGTCAAACAAAGTTCCAGCTCTAAGTGGAAATAACGTTTCATGTTTTGAAATTTCACTAAAAAATCACGAGTCTTTATTCTCCACCTAGAATAAATATATTGCAGATTGCTTTCGGTCTTTTTTTTTATTTTTTTATTTGTTAAACATTATGCTTAACACTTTGGGCCCAATGATGGAACCCAATATTTGAGCCCAATGATGGAATGTGACCCGACTGCCCCACATTTGAGCATTCGCATTTTACTGGAGTGCGACTTTGGTATATTAAGTTGAAAGGTCGAGATGATGCCACTTGGAGCTAGTGCAGCCATTGGATGCATTTTGACCATTTGTATTATACGTCTTGACTCCTCATTTGTTCAAGGGATAAGATGATTCTAGGGGTTTCTTGATACGATCTGTCCCGAATCACCCTAATGTATCTGACACGTGTTGTGCGCTGATGGTAAAGTTCTGCTAAGTGTCGGACCCATCACCAAGGCTACCTTCACTTGTTGACTACGACCTTTTTTCTTTTTTCTTTTTAAAAAAAAAAATTTGCAGAGTTTCCTCTGAATTATGGACTAAAACCACCTGAACTCAATTCAACCTTCCCAAACATGCATATGCAATTAAAACAGGGTACTCCAGTCCCAAAAAGTGCAACAAACTCAAAATAAAGTAACTGAAAAGAAATTTGCACTTTAATACACCCCAGAAGACTTCAATGTAAACATATACCAAAAGATGCCAAAAATATGAACTCAATAAACTGATAAAATGATTCACACATCAACAGCAAAATGTGGCTCAGATCTATGGTTCAACAGGCTCCAACTGCTCAACTCGGCTACTATCTGATAAGAAAAAGGGTGACAAATATATGAGCTTGTCAGTGAGTGAATAATTTTGTAAATAATTATACTTTTCCATTATACCATTTTTCTAAAAACTCTTATAAATTTGAAATCTGGTAATACTTTTAAGATTAAAGCATAATGGAACCATAAAATTCATTCATAGTATTAAAAACTGAAATCTTTAATCTGTAAATCGGATAAAATAAATTCTGTAATCTGAAATCTGATATGCCATATAATACTGAAAACTCACTCCAAAAGGTACCTTGAATAACCCTACTCATGTCTCGATTAATCCTGATGTACATGCTAAGATTATTCAATTTTGTAATTGTGTAATTCTGAAATTCTATCATACACGCGCAGAACTATAATCTATCATATACTATGGAAACACATTCTCAATAGTGCAGAGCTGCTAAATCACCATAACCGTCATACACTGTGGAAACACATTTACGCCAGTGCAGAGCGGGTAAATCAGCATAACTGTCATACACTGTGGAAACACATTCACACCAGTGTAGAGCGAGTAAATCACATGGGTATTTTCTGGTGGTTTTAAAGATAATTTTAGCTATGCTTGAACATGTAATATGAATATAACATGCTAAAGAAATGATTTAGTTTAACTGAATTTAACTTTAAAAAGAACTAACTGTAAAATCTGTTCTAACTTGAAAATCATGCTATTGAACCAATAATATGAAATAATTAACTTTTTGGCATATTATAAATTAGTAAATACTCAATTCTGAAAAATAAGTCTTCCACTCACGTAATACAAGCTATAACCTAAGATGGTCGGTAAGCTTTTCCAACTTCCTCGTCACCACCTGTAATACGATACAAGATTACCAATTTAACTACTATCAAATCAAGAAACCGTTGATCTCTAATGATATAATACTTAAATTAAGCTTCTCGATACTTGAAGAAATTCTCTAAAATTTTCCTTTAATCCATTGGAGTTAATTCCACTTTCTAGTACCTTCACAAATATATACTATATTCAAGTTTACATTCATCCCAACCATAAAAATATATATTCCTTTCAATCTAGTGAAAACTAGAAATCACATTACAATAATTTAATATACACCTTGTTCCTGAAAATCATTCTGTCAAGTGAATATTCCATCAATATAATCATTTTCACAAATAATCCATACTCAAGCATCCAATTAAAAATCTAGAGTTTGCTAAAAACGAAATTCCTTACCTTAATGATATTGAAAATTAAATAACCAAGAAACTTGACCTTCAATTTGTCCTCTTATCCCATAAATCTGAAAATTTTAATCACAAGTTAAAACCCTAGAAATTTAACATAAAATTTATCTACTTCTTGAAGAAAGTAAAGGGAAGGGGAAAATGAAATTAAACCTTGAACTACCTCTTCCTTCTTCTTTTTTTCCTTTTTTCTTCCCTTTCTTCTTTCTTCTTTTTCTCTTCTACGCCGTTTATTTTTCTTCTCTGCCGGTTTCTGCTTCTTTGTGTGCATGCATGATTCATATGGAAATGAGTTTATCCTTTGCCATGTGTAATCCACTAAGCCAAAATTGCAAAGGTAGTCCTCCAACATTCCAATAATAAAACATTTGGTTCTTTTAACTTCCTTTAATAGAAAATAAATCACAAACTTTAAATTGTATCCAACTTAACCCTAATATATTGCCAATTTATAAAATAAACACCAATAAAATAATTTATTTTATTTTAGTCCTTATTTGACTTTGACTTTGACTTTGACTAGTCAAATTTTGACTTTTAACTAGAAAAATTGGGTTGTAACATTTCTTCTCATTTGTGCTCCCCGTATTCTTCTCTCTAAAAACTTCTTACTTTTATCTATAATCTTTGGTCTATATATATTTCTTGGTGAAGTCTATGGTGGATTACTTAGCGGAAAGGGTGTTTCTATTTTTGGTTGAGCAGTAACCTTTGATTACTTGGTGTAATCGGTTGAGAATATTCTTGAGAGAAAAACTTGGTCTGAGGGCCAAATTCGTTGGATCTTTGAGTTGTGATTCTTGTACTGATAATCTTTTGCTGATTTCTAGTGGATTAGAGCGATAACCACTTTGGTGAATGCTCAACGTGGTGGTTAACCCTTTTGGGTGAACATTCGGGTCTTAGAACGAAAAATTCTTGGTGTTCTTTAATTTTCTGCCATTAATTTTGGTTTTCTGGGGCTATTAATACCAACAGTGGTATCAGAGCACTTTGATCTGTGTAAAATCCTTCGATCTGATTTCTAGTGTTCTTGACGGCCAAAACCCTAGATCTTCATAGACTATACTGTAAAGGGTTTGATCTTCATTTTTGGAAAAAAGGTAAAATAGTCCTGGTATTCACTATTTTACAATGTCGATATGAGATTCTTTGGTAACAAGTTTCTAACCCTATCTCTCTTATAAGCTTTCGATTTTTTTTTAAAAAGATATTTCTTGGATCTCTTGGTTGAAACCCTCTTGGATCTACCTTTGTCTAAGGTTTCATGTGAGAACCCTAGAATCTGAAGGGACTAAGATTAACGGTTTCTTCAAGATTACCTTTAAGTTCTATATTTTCAAAAGTTGTATATTCTGTGGCTTGGGTAATTGGATTACCTGTCTCTCTGCTTACAAACTTTTGTACGTTTGTGTGAATAATTTATATACATTAACACCATGTGTGTGTGCATTAGTAGAAAATTTTTCTTCTACATTTTGTACTTTAGTCTTGGTATTATTTTTCAAAAACTATCAAAATATCACCGTTCTTTCAAAATTTAAATAGGGAAGTACAAAAGTCGATATTGAAAGTTGAAATGGCAAAGGAGATTTTAGTCTCTAGAATAAAAAAAATGAAGGCTCTTTTAATGTAACAAAAATGTGTCAAAGCTCTTGATAAATCTTAGGGTGAAAAGGTTACTGAAAATAAAAGAACTGAACAAGGTGATATTGCATGGAGCATGATTTTCTTGCATTTATCTGATAGTAATATTAGAGAAATAGGGAAGACTGAGACTGCTGCATAAATTTGGACTACGTTTGAATTCATTTATAAACTAGGTCCCTTCCCAATAAATGTTACTTACAGAAACAATTTTTCAGTTTTAAGTTTGACCCAAATTGTGATATTGAAACAAATCTTAACAGATTTAACAAACTATCTCAAGATCCTACCAACAGTGGTGAGACTCTTTCTGATAATCAATCATCTGTAGCCTTATTATCATCCTTACTTGAGAAATATAAGGAATTGAAAAATTCACTTGAATATGGAAGAACTTTCATTACTGTTGATATTATTGTTTTTTCTTTAAGGAATAAAGAATTTGAATTCAAAAGTGAATAAAAAACCTCCACTTTTGGATTCGTTATAATGTTAAAGGAAATAATCCCTTTAAGAAAAACAATAATAATTTCTTAAATAAAAAATTTGAAAAACCAAAAGAATTTCTGAAAATTCTTACAATGGCAAATTCAAATTCAAATTTAATAAGAATAATAATAAGTCTAAATGAAAGAAATATTATTTTTGCAAAAAAAAAGGGTCATTTTATAAAAGACCGTGTTAAGAGAATTGATGAACTGAAAAATATTAATAAAATTGAAGATGGAGCTGCCGTAGCTTATGAAGAAGCTGCAGCCTCAAATGGACAATTCTATATGACTTGTCAATTCTCAATTAAAAATGAATGAATTCTTGATTTAGGGTGTACTTTTCATATGACACCATGTAAAGAATACTTTACTGATTTTTTTTTGGAAATTAATGGAGGACAAATGATAATGGGAAAAGATTTTTCTTGTAAAATTAAAGGAATTGGTAAGATTGTCTTAAAACTAGAAAATGAAAATGTACTAACCTTGAATAAGATTAGATACATTCCCAACTTGAAGAGAAATCTAATCTCTTTAGGAACACTTGATGGTGAAAGTTTTGATACAATCATAAATAAAGGCATTTTGACACTCCAAAAGAATTTTGCAAAAGTTATTCATATTGAAAAATCAAATGTGATCTATTTTCTGAAAGCTTCACCCTTATTAAATCAACCTATTGCTGCTGCAGATTCTTGATCTGATAAATCTGAAATTCGGCACAAAAGACTTGGGCATATTAGTGATAAGAATTTACATATTCTTAAGAAACAAGGCCTTTTAGGAAATGAAAGAATTGAAAGAAAGTCTTTTTGTGAACACCGTATCCATGGGAATCAAATGAAATTACCTTTTGCTATGGTATTCATAAATCAAAGTCTACTCTTGATTACTTATATGTTGATCTGTGGGGCCCAGCAATAGAAAGCACTTACTCTGATTTTAAATATTATCTTTTTATCATTAATGATTTTTCAAAGAAAAGTTGGGTCACTCTTATGAAAGATAAATCTGACACCTTCCAAAACTTTATAGCATGGAAAACTCTTGTTGAAAATCAAATAAATAAGAATGTTAAAGCTCTTAGAACTGATGATGGCCTTGAATTTTGTAATGAAGAGTTTGACAATTTCTATAAAGATAATAGGATCCTTAGCCATATGACAGTCACTTGTACTCCACAATAGAATAGGCCAGCAGAAAGGATGAATACGACCTTGTTAGAAAGAGTGAAATGTATGTTGATAAGCTCAGGTCTTCCAAAACTGTTCCGGGAGAAGCTGTTAAAACTGTCTCATATCTAATAAACAAGTGTCCTACAAAATTATTGAATTATGATACACTTGATCATGTTTAGAGTGGTCATCCTATTGATTACTTCAAACTAGAGGTCTTTGGTTGTGCTGCATATGCACACCAAAATGAAAGAAAACTTGAACTCAGGTTTGTTAAGGTATTTTCTTAAGATATGGTGAAGGTGTCAAATGATATAGAATCTGGTTGAAAGATCAGAGAGGCTATGAAGTCATAATAAGTAGGAATACTATCTTTAATGAGATGGACATGCCCTGCACTAAAGAAATAGGAATTGCTATCTTTGAAATTGATCAAAATAGATCTTTTATACAATCTGAACTTTCTCCAACTGAATCCTGAAAGTGATGATCAGATTGAGGTGGAGCCTATCCAGGAACAAGATATTGTTACAGAACCAAAACTTGTTATTGAACTCAAATCTGATTTGCCTATAAATCACTTAAAAGACTATCATTTAGCTAGGGATTGAGAAGGAATGGAAATAAGACCATCATCAAGATAAACTGAACTTGATTTTGTTATTGCACTAAGTGTTCATAATTTTTTAAACAATGAGCCTATAGAGAGGCCATTGGAGGGGAAAATGCAAATTCTTGGCTAGCAGCCATGAAAAGATGAAATGCTTTCACTAGTCAACAAAAAGACTTGGGTCTTAGTCAATAAACCAAAGAGAGGGAATTGATTGCAATGAAGTTGTCTTTCATGTAGTCAAATACACCTCTATAAGAATCTTGCTTCCTCTCATTTCACAATTTGATTTAGAATTGGAACAATGAGATGTGAAAAATGCCTTCTTGTATAGAAATATGGATGAAAAAATTTACATAACTCAATCAAAAGGTTTTGAACAAAAAGGAAAATAAAACAGTATGCGTCTTTTACAAAAATCACTTTATGGTTTAAAACAAGCCTCCAGGCAGTGGTACATCAACTTTGATACTTTTATAAAAGGACTTAATTTTAATAGAAGTGAATATGATCCATGTTTATATTATAAAGGTAATGGAGGCCCTGAATCTTATTATCTTTTGTTTTGTGTTGATGATATGTTACTTGCTGGGTGTTATGTAATTGAAATAAACAATATCAAGCAAAAGTTAAAACAAGAGTTTGAAATGAAAGATCTAGGTTCAGCAAAAAGGATTCTAGGAATGGAAATTAAAAGAAATAAAACTAATAATAATCTATTTCTTACATAACAATCATACATTTTAAAAATACTATGTGGATTTTCTATGGATAAAGCAAAAGAATTAACTTTACCTCTTGGTAGTCACTTTAAGTTCTCTATAGAACAATGTCCTAAAACTAAAATAAAAAAGAGTAGGATGGATAAAGTTCCTAATGCAAATGTTGTAGGCTCGGTCATGTATATAATGGTTTGTACAAGACCTCACATTGTCTTTGTTGTAAGTGTTTTAAGTAGATACATGAGTAATCTTGGTGAATGTCATTAGGAGGCTATGAAATGGTTATTAAGATATTTAAAATGAACATCTAACTTATGGCTGATGTTCAATAAAGGTAAAACTGGAATTAAACTAAAAAGTTTTGTTGATTTAGACTTTGCTGGTAACGATGATAATAGAAAGTCTACATTTGCATATGTTTTTACTTTAAATGATACCTGCATTAGTTGGAAACTACAAAAGATTGTAGCTCTGTCTGAATACATTGTAGCCACGGATGCAACGAAGGAAGGTATATGGGTGAAAAAAATTGTTGGATGAAATTTGGCTTTTCTGATAATGATACTGTTATATATTCTAACAGTCAATATGCTACACATCTTAGTAGAAATCCTATTTTTCATGATAGAGCTAAACATATAATGTTAAATTTCACTTTATAAAAGATATTATAGAAAATGAGATCATAAAATTGAAAAGGTTTCAACTAAGTGTAATCCAGCACATATAGGAACAAAAATACTTCATTTGCATAAATGTAAGGATTGTTTAAATTTCCTAAATGTTATTTCTAATTGAATTCTTTTTCCAAGTATATAGAGTGAACGTTATCAAAGGAGGAGTTAATCTCTAATCCACAATGAAACCCAAGAAAGTTAAGAATCAACGTTTAGAGAATGATCCAAAAATATTGGATCAAAGAACCAACACAATCGCCGACAATATGTTGATCTTGTGATCACAAGATTCAAGAATCTCACCCGAATTGTTTGAACCCCACAAGAAACAAATCTTGATAAGTTTGAAAAATTAGTTCAATGAAAAATAAGGAATTGAAAACAAATATACTCACAAATAATCTCTCAAATTTAATTGTATGAACTTTTTTTTTTACAATGTAAATAATGAGTGGAAACTCGTAAAACCCTAGCAAAATGGAATTAAAGTCTAAATATACTAAAATATACCATAAAATAAAGTTTTAACATAGATAGAAGAATTTGGGGAATTGGAAAAATTCCCATCAACAATTTGCACTACACAGTCGTATAGTACTCCATCTTGCAGTAGCATAGGAATCGCCTATGCCTTAGCTGGTTATGCTGTAAAGGGGTTTGCGGTCGCATGCTTTATATAGATATGCGGTCACATAGCCTATTTGCCCAGCTTCTCCGTCCATTGCTCGAATCAAGTTGATCCAACGTGTTTCTTCTTCATAGCCCAACACTAAACTTGTCTGTTTGCTTTCCATGATCGATGTTTCGTCCACCATGGCTTGAGCAAATAGTCTTATCGCTTCCTTAACCATCTTCACTTGAGACCTAGTCATAGGACTTTGTTCAACGATCAATGGATCCTATTGCCTTCGTTCCATGGTTGTTCGAACGATACGTGAACCTCATTAAGACATAGATGAACATGAATTTAAACGCATTTCTCAACACTTCATCCACCCAAATATGATTTTATCAAACACGCATAGTACACAAAAGTTCAACTATGAAAATCTACGGAATTAAGAAAGTCAATCAAGTAACAATTTACAATGACTAAATATAAAATATGTTGTCATTCTTATTTTTTTCACCAGACTCAATCAACCTCCAAATAGACTCCTCAAATTACACAACCAAATTAAAATATTGACTTTAAACCGACTCATCAAACTACATAACCAAGCAGACTTATCAAATTGAACAACGAAATTAGAACATGAACACAAAATCAACGAGCACAATACTAAATCCTTAGTTTAATTGCTTCAGAGTACAACATACATTGCAATGAAATATCTACCAATGGAGAATGCTCGGATAAATTGTGGATTTGATCATAGCAATGAGGGAAGGAAGCTGAAGTATGGCATACAGGACCACTGGTATGCAAGAGAGTATGATTATTGGAATGAGAAGCAGGACATTTTGTCTAGCAAATACAAGGAATAACGTAGAACTAAAGGCAATTATTAAAAATATGGAAGAGAGGAGCAACGAAATTAGACCGATTATCACTCTGTGGGGCAAGGCACGAAGATAATCTTGAACTCCATAGCGGGAGGTGAAAATGGATAAGAAGGATAGAACACTAGTGATAGAAGAGAAAAGTGCAAGAGCATCTGAAATGGCGAAGACTTTGAAGGAAGTTTCATTGGAGAAATTGGGTATGCCATTGTTATTGTTTCCTCCAGGTACTTGGAATGCGGCAGAAAATGCCACTGTGGCAACAAGTGATGCTGCAACTGAGCTTGCAGTTGCCATTCCTGTCATCCAGTCATTTTCTGTTTTAGCCATTTCGGCATGCTCTTCTTCGAAGATGGTAAATGGTATCTTCCCATCTTCATTCCTTGAAGTAGATTCTTGAGGCGTTACAAGTTCGGTCACTTTCTGCATCAATTGGGAAATTTGGTCGGAGATCAATCTTCATATTCAATGAGGGTGCATAATGGAAAAATTGTCTGTGATTTATAACCTGAAATGGTTCTTACTTAAAAGATAGAATGTTTTCTACCAGTTGAAAAACAATTTTCTAGTTATAAGTGCTAAATTAGCCCAGTGAATGCATTATGAGGATGAACTTAAAAAGTTTTCCTAAAACTTCAATTAGAAACCCATTCTCAAACCCCTTTTTTTTTTCCTGGAGTTTACCACTTCCAAATTCAAGTGGAGGCAAAAGTAGTCAAATTCTTTTCAGGCCTGAGCTTAAACATAAGACCCGTCAGAGTATTATTTTTACCATAAACCACTGAAGTTCACGCTGCATTTGAAAAATAGCTCCTGAGTGATCAGTATGAATTCCAGGTAGACGTGGTTTATACCCAACCAAATGCAATATATTGTTTTTATACTTATCAAGCTTTTCAACGTACATCCCTTTGTGTTCCATATTCTTCTCATGCGCTATCTTCAAAATGTTTTCATGACGGTATATTACAGCAACATGAAATACTGAACGCCTCTCTTCATCTGTATAATTTATTGCGGTTGGAAAAGAATGTAGAATTTCACGGACAATTTCTTCTACTCCATTCTGTGCCCCTAAAAGAAATGGCTTCTGAAGTTCCGCTTGGAAACTATCCGATTTTGTGATAATAATTGAGCACAACGATTTGACTAGTTGAAGTGCACGATGATGCTTCAGTACTAGTGCAGGAATGTCCATATTTTGCACTGCATTTGCAACAAATCCCACTAATTAATTCACGATTAAATAATTTTTCTGTTTCTATGTTATGTGACTGCTTATGCATGTTCATTCTTACCTAGCACTTTTGCAAGAACTTTCGAGATAATCATCTTGTACTCTGAAAAAACAAAATAAAACCAGCCTTGTGAAGTTCTTATCTAATTATGGTTTTGTATTGAGGAATTTGGTGATTTCATCATACTTGCATGTGGTGAATTATCTGTCATCTCAATCCGATTCGCGGTAACATCTGCAATACTAACAATTGATTAAAATCCAATACTGTAGTAGACATAATTTATTTATTCCAAAGATAAAACTTTTTTCTTTTGGGTCCCAAACAACAATATAATTAATAATAATGCAAAAAAAAGGCCGTGGGCTGACCCAACCCGTAGCATTTCTCTTGTGAATATTCATGCATGAGAAACAACAGATACATATTTGTTAATGAATAGAATAGGAAAGGAAACTTACCGATATGTGTTGACGAATAGATTAAGGACTGCCAACCACTCAAGCGACATCCACTTCGGAAACCACCCGGATCACTAGCCATCTGCTGTAAAGGACTGATATCTCCTTCCCATGCCAATTTCTCGTTGTATTGGAGTAAATCAAGAGCCAAGTCTAAAATTTGAGTAGAAAATATTTATCTCAGAAATTTCCATGCATGCATTTTTATATTTTACTTGAGCTAAAGAAGTTGGAAGTACTAAAATTGATCTCACCATAAAATCCAGCTTTTACTAAAGATTGCATGACACTCGCACCAGCTGCATCTTTCATGACTCGTAAGAAGTAAGAAGTCATTTTGTAAGCATTTGCTAGATCTCGACGACTTAGAGCCATTTGAATTGGCAAAAGTCCATCTTTGTTGAGAATATTCAGCAATTCGTGATTTTTCTCCACAAGCCTTTTGGCATCTTCGACAACCCCAACATTTGCTGCTAAGTGAAGCGCTGTATTCCCAAACTTGTCGGTCTCAGCCAGTAAATCTGGCCTCATCCTATCCACCAGATTGTTGATTAAGGATAACCCTTTTTTTCCTCCCTTGAAGGCCGATAGGAGCAGTGTATCTCCATCATTATTTAACTTGGCTTTGAATGATTCATTTCCATGGTCGCTGATCAATCTGCAGATACTATCCCACTTGCCTTTTTTCAATTCTTCGTTCAGCTCTTGTATCCAGCGTTCACCCTCATCAACTGCTTTCATATCAAGAATTAAAGGAAAATGTGTGCCTATTTTATTCTTAAAAGTCAATCAATCAAAATGCTAAGTCGCTATTGGATTAAATAGATTTTGATAAAATTTAAATTAAAAATAAGATAGAAATTTAAAAAGAAACACGTGACTACATCGTTACTCACTTCTCAGCGCGCTTTCATCCTGTGGTAGCTTCGCCATCTTCTAATCTCCTGACATTGTGTTCACTGTTACTAGCACTCCTTTTATACACAAGTTACACTCGCATTTTACTCTACTATAATATCGGTGGCAACTTTACAAATTTGTTGGTGAAAACATTAAGTATCAATTAATTTGGAACATGCTTCTTTTTTTCTTTTTCCTTTGTTCCTTATTCTTTTGAATGATGGTTATAGTTAAAAAAAAAAAAAAAAATTGAATTTTTAACAGTCGAACCTACAATTTTTATTTTTTTTAATCAACTAAGAATGAACCTAGCACAAATTCTACTTAATTCAACTTGATGTGAGAGAATAATGTTTTTTTTTTTTAACCCTTCTTTTTACTCTCATTTGTTCTCAAGTATTGGAAAATGGGAGTTATTTTTCAAAATGATAAGTTCCGTCAATTTCTTCTACTCAACCTAGTCGATCAATAAATTCAAAATTTAGAAGGGAAAATTTATTTTTGAATTTTTGAAAAAATTATCATTTTAGATTAAAGTGAATACTTCAATTGGAATCCAAACGTTTGAATCCCATTGGAATTCTGGTAGCCAAACCTATAGCAGACGATGGAAGTCATGTATTGAACCGTTAAAAGTTACCTTCATTATAAATAGATAGAAATGAATGATGGATACATGAATAATATTTGTAGTTCCATTGAAATTTATAATTTAAAGAAATGTTTGATCATTTATAAATAATTTATAAATTTTACTGAACGGAGGCTAAATAAAAGAATATGAAATAAAGAAAAAGGGAGAAAGAATAAAAAGGGAGAAAGAAAAAGGAATAAAGAAAGGTTGATATGGGTGGATTTCTACAGGTTGGTTGGTATATTTTCCTTTTCTTTAGGAATAAAATGATTTTAGTCAACATGTTTGGTATTTGAGTATATTTTCCTTTTCTTTATTCTTTATTCTTTTATTCTAATTACCTTTAAGCTCATGTGTTACACGTAGTATTATTCACTTTAGAACATCCAAACATGAATTATACTTATTTTGAGTATGAATTATATTTAAGCCCAAGTTTGGGCTCCATTTTAACGAGGTTTTGGAAAAAAATGAATTGTGGAATAGTAATTTTTTTTTAAGAATGTGTAATTAAAAATAAGAAAAAGTTTTACATTTATGTGTAATATTATTTTATTAAATAATGTGATTGAAAATTAAGAAAGAGAAAAATGCATTAAATTAAAATGGAGTCCAAATAGGGGCTAAATAAAAATAAATAAATAAAGACTAATGTCAAATTACAGTATACGCCATAGTCTGCGCATATTTGGACTCGACTGAATATAGTTCCTTTGGTGCAGTCTATTCATTGAAAATTTGGCCCTCTTCTATCGCCACACGAATAACTTCAATAACGTTTGTTTCAACGTGTTGTCAAGTCATTACAAATAAACATTACCAATACTATATGTTTAACAACAATGTAATACATTCAACTAGAAGGAATATTTGTTTATCGAAGTTGAGCGATTCATCAAGGTTGATAAGTGCGTTTTGTGCACTTATTTGGACTATATCACTAAACTTTTATATTGTCAAAAGATTTGGGCCATATTACTAAATTTTTATATCGTTAAAAGATTGATATTCTACTTAATTTAGTTTAATTTCCTTTTGTTTCAGTTTTGAATCCGTTTCCAGGCAATTGAAAAAGAAAGAATGATCAGTTGGCCATTGGATGAAAATTTGTGGACTAGTATGCATTTGAATGATCAAAATCGAAGTAATTTAAAGTGGAGAATCAAAATCAATGAAAGAATGAAGAAAATGACTAAGTTGCAATATCTCAAATACGGATACATATATATACAAATTGACACAGATTTACATAAAGATACATATAACATATACACACACAAGCCTATACACATGGACACAAATTTATATATAGACTTGTGGGGTGAATGTGCGTTGTACATTAATTGATTAATGTTAAAAATAAGTGTATGTAAATTTTTAAGAAATTCATTTGTAAACGTGAAAGATAGTTATAAGCTATTTGAAAAAGAAAGAAAGAAAGAACATGTGCTGTTTATAAAGAATAAAAGATTGAGGCAAGAACTAAAAGAAATCAACGAAGAAAGAATTGATTACTACATAATAAAAAATAATGCATTAAATTCAGTAAGAAATACCGCTAATATTAAGTTTGTTGATATTTATCTGCTTGGCATCCTTTTTGAAGTTCACCTTTCCAACCATCCTAATGCATTCAATGGCTTTGACACGAAGCATGCAATTAGACTTGTCAATAACATTCATCAATACAGCTTTCAAGTACACATAATCGCATCATAATATTTCTAGAAATGCTTCTATAAATACAATTTAATAAACTCAATATATAAGTAAAGCAAAATAAAAATAACACTTAACAATTACAGAATGGTGTAACAGATGTGAATCGATAACGGAAGCTAAATCACTTAGGGCACCATTTTGCACCATTTGTTTGGAGTTCAAAAATTTTATATAACAAAAGCATATTATTGGAGAAATATGGTTGTGTTCTAACACATACGTATATACTTCCATGTATATTTATATAAAAATATTTTATTTTCTTCCTCGATTGTACCTTAGAAGTGGAAGCAATTTGTGTACTATTCCATCTAAGTGAAGCATTAAAGTCTCTAAGATGTAATTTTCATTGAAACTAAGAACGATTGATGTCGCATGTACCTGCAAAATAGTACCTAATAATTTGAATTTCGAATATATATTATTAATCATTTATGATTAATCCATCGCATTAGTCTATGGTATCACCATCAAAGTATGATTGTATATAGATTTGAGTTTTCCCAATTTGATGACTTTCTATCATGATCGTTAAATTTAGAGTCAAATATAGATCACGTGTTGACAATATTGAATTTTCAACTAAAATTTGTAATATGCTTAATTAATATTAGACTTCTATCATGTTGAACAGGAAATAGTTTTGAATATGGAGATTTTTTTTTTAACAAAAAATCATGAGTAAATTAATAGAAGTGTGTCAAATGAAATTTTAATTAATTTTAAAATAGTATAAATTCTAATGAATTTCATAAATTTGAATAAATTTTTACAAAATTAATCGTAAGAATCTTATTAAAAATTGTGAAAGCTCAAAAGAGTTTGTTATTGTTAAGGGATAAATCTCATATTGAGAGAAGACGAAAACATAGATTAATTTATAAGAGTTTAGACTACTCATCTTAATAATATTGATATTTTAAGATGAAAATTCAAATCTTAACATAATATTAGAACTCATTAAGTTTCAACGAGCAATTTGATCATATTAAGACTAAAAAATGAGCACGCAAATTTTAAAATTGATTTGCTCAAAAGATCCACTATGTTATGGGGCATATTAAGGAATAAATCACATATCGAGTAAAAATGAAAATATAGACTAACTTAAAAGAGTTTGGGCTACTCCTGTCAATAAAATTGTTCTTTTAAGATAGAACTCCAAAGGGTAATTAGCGCAAAATATCCCTACCTTTCACGTTTATTATGGAAAACATCTCCACCTTTCATTTTTTGGCACAAAAAGTCCCTACCTTCAACTTTCTTTGCGCTGAATGTTATTTTCACAAATTTTTAACGTAAAATGACTAATATACTCTCATATTTAAATAGAAGGAAAAAAAAATAAAAACTAAAGAACAAATTGCAATTATTTGCCAAATCTTTTTAAAAAGTGCAAATAACCCACCAAACTTCACATTCTTCCCAGATCTCACCCCCACCCTATCGCCGCCCGCCAGCCATTTTCAGCCACCTTCCGACCACCAAAACCATTGGATATTGACATCAACGAAAAAACCCTTAACCTCCTCCACAATTACCACCCAAAGACGGTCGAACTCGAGCCTGAAATTTGCTGACCAGAACTGAAAACAGCTGAACTAGTGTCGTCTGTGGTTAATATTTAACTTTTGTTTTCAGATTTTGGGTTTTACAAGTTCTTCTCAAATTTATTTTTGATGGCTGAAAGAAGCATCAGTACGATGGTGACTCCAGAAAAAGATAAATTTGACAAGAAAAACATGGGCAAAATTTCTTCAGGAAAATGAAGTTCTCCAAATAATGAAGGCAATTTTTATTCACAACACCGTAAAGCATCCCTAGGAGCATACTATGCTTGAGAAAGTACGAGATGAAATTCTATAGAGAAACTAGATTCTGCAAACAATAGTCAAAAATCGATTTCCCACTATCTCAAAGCATCCACAGGTTCTTGCCATGATTTTGTAGATCTAGGAGTATGGTATTGTTTTTTATTTTTTTTGTTGTTGTTGAATGCTTCTGACAATTGAGTTGCCCAGTAGGGAGCTAGGGATTGATGAAGAGATTGTGTTATTCTTGGAGCCTCCAGTTCACGTAGCTATGGGGGTGGGGGGGGGGTGGGGGTGGGGGTGGGGTGTGGAAAGAAGGTGAAATTTAATGGATTATTTGCACTTTTTAAAAAATTTGGCCTATAATTGCAATTTGTTCGTTATTTTTTTTCCTTTTATTTAAATATGAGGGTATATTGGTCATTTTACGTTAAAAATTTGTGAAAATGACGTTCAGCGCAAAGAAAGTGAAAGGTAGGGACGTTTTGTGTCAAAAAATTAAAGGTATGAACGTTTTACACAATAAACGTGAAAAGTAGGGATATTTTACGTCAATTATCCAACTCCGAATATAATAGTTATATGGTTAAAAAGTAAGAAAAATTATTCATCCACGTACAAAATTATTTTATTAATAAAATGTGGTTAAAAATGGACTTTAAAAAAACATGAATTTTAAGTAATCTGTACCAAACATGGCCACATAATATTGAATAAAAAATAAAATAAAATATATTATTGTACTTCTTTTCATTGTTAGCGTTTGCCTAACGTATAATATAATATTTACTTTAGGATCTTATTGATCAAAAAAAGTGATATTATTCCTTCATTGATCAAGATTGTACATGCTATGATTTATATTTTATAAAAATTAAAATGTTTTGAAGGTAAATTTTTTAGCATTGGCTTTAAAATACTTATAATTTGGTAATAGATTTTATTACCTTGCACATGCACAATGTATGTACGTCCATTCATATTAATGCATTGAAACAAAATTATTAATATGATGTAAATTTTGTACACAAAGAATATTAAAAGAAAAAACATTGAGTCATAATTTTTTTGGTCAATGAACTCCAAAAAATATTTCTCAACTTCATTTTACCAACTTTTTTTAAGTGTAAACTATCTATTACAGATATTTTTGGAGGAGAATGGCTTACGATCGTAAAGATAAAAAATTGAAGTCGCTAATGAATTTAATAAACAAACTCATACGCTTTTATAAAAAAATTGAGGATGTAAAAAGAGGCAAATCAACAATAAGAAGATTGTGGATATGAGTAAGAAGGCAGTATTACCTTTTCTCTTGCGAGATGAAAATTAATAGTGAAGTATGAATAAGGGTAAAATGGAAATAGAAGGAAAAAAAAAGAAAAGAAAAAAGAAAGAGGTTGACTATAGGAGGTGCTAAAACGTGTTCAACATTAGGAGAATGACTTAAAATCATAAAGATAAAAAAAATTGAAGCGCTAATGAATTTAACAAACAAACTCATACGCTTTTATAAAAAAAAATGAGGGCATAAAAAGAGGCAAGTCGACAATGAGAAGATTGTGGGTATGAGTAAGAAGGTCATATTACCCTTCTCTTGCCAGATGAAAATTAATAGTGAAATATGAATAATGGCAAAATGGAAATAGGAGGGGGGGAAAGAGAGGTTGACGATAGGAGGTGTTGACGCATGTCCAATATGAATTGTGCTTATGCTTATGTTAGGCTCTTTTATATTATATTATATACTAGTGGGTTGAACGTGCATTGCACGTTAATTGATTATTGTTAAAATTAAGTGTAAGTAAATTTTAGAGATAATTATTATTTGTAAACATGAAAGATATTTATAAGTTGATTGAATTTATTTACTTTCAAGAAAGCAGAAGAAAATATTAATTGCAAAAACAAATCCTTAGCAAATGGACAAAAGTGAGGAAAATTATGTCAATAAGAAGATGCGTACCTCTATCAATCAGCTGCCCCTTTGTCATCCAAAGTAATTGATTTTGCAAGACCTCCCATGACCTAAATAAAAAGAACATAAGAGAAGATCAACAACGTTTCTCAAGTATAAGGTTTCCACAACAAATGTTGGTATCACATGGAGAGTATCTCAATTTCAATTCTAATGTACGACAATAGATCGAATACTGTCTAATAAAGAATGTATAAAATAAACTACTACTTGACAAAAATATCACACACCTCATACTCAATTGCAGCACTCTTGCTTACAAGATCGATAGTAGTTATTGCTACAGCAACAGAGTATGCCCTGCAAATCCATTGATGAGATTCAAAAATCCATGAGTAAAAAGGATGTTTAAGCATAGAGAAGGGGGGGGGGGGGGGACCTATATTGGATTTTTAGAGGTGCAAGAATTTAACTCTATACAGGGGGGAAATAAAAGGAAGTGGAAATGAAAACGAAGGAAAATAACACAATCAACACTTGAAATCTTGTTTAGAATAATTATTAATATAATATAATTTTAGGAACATGAGATGCAGTCAGTTTGCACAATGAGGAGGTCATAGGTCCGTTATAGGGAAGCTTGATAGAGAAGCTTAAACCCCAAAGACTGCATGTCCATAGCCATCCATGTCGCTATCATAGCATATAAACCCATAGACCCAACCATACACACTCACACTAAAAAAATAAAAAATAAAAGCTTATTTCACATCTAGTTATTGTGTCAATAGGATAAATAAGCAGAATCCGACTGGCTGCTGGGTCAAGCATACGAATTCCATCCAAGTCAATCTAAAAACGATTGCAAGTTAAGATCTGAGTTGGTCCTACAAAGGAAAATAGAAGTATATCCTCTTTTGCCTAATAAAGACAAAAGATGTGTTTAATCATTGTAGGTAGGTTTGGGCACGGTTCGGTTCTAAAGAGAACCGAACCGAACCGAAAATTTTCGGGTAGTGAGTAAGCAAAATCGTCGAGTCCAAATATAATTTTGGAGTCGTTCGGGTTCGGTTTCATTTAGTTCAGTTTGGTTCGGTTCGGATCTGTTCGGTTTCATACTATAATTAATTTTTTTAATATTTATAACAACATTACAGTCTGACATCTTTAATCTTAACTTTTACAAATTAACGTATTCCAATTTAATAATATATAAATAACAAGTTATCCAATAAAATTAATTTACCAATGTATATAAATAACAAAAAAGTAGATAGTAAATTAGTAATGCTAAAATATCGGTGATCCATATAAATTAGAAATCATAGACTCGTAGAGATAAAATATTGCTAATACAGTAGTACTTACCTGCTATTTGATTTAACCATCAATTGTTTGACTTGTCATACTAGATACTAAGAAACTCTAAAAGAAAAATTGAAAAATCACAATTAACTAATATAAATAAACTAAAAAATTCTTCAACTAATAAGATTTAATAAGGAAAAATATAATATATATTTTATTACTTGTCTCAATGTCCTCATAAAACTCAATGTTTTCAATACAAACTCTATATTTGCTAATTTATTTTTAAAAAGTTAAAATAATTTAATATTTCTCATATATAAAAATTAAAAAAAAAAATCGGTTGTTATTCGGTTCTACGTCTAGAACCGAGAACCGAACCGAACATAACCCGTCGATTCTCGATTCAGATATCCGTTCTGGTATTTCAGTTACGAAGAACCGCTCAGTTTGGTTCGGGTCCGGTTCGGAAGATATGCCCAACCATAATTATAGGAAAGCTTGATAGTCTGTTTGATAAAGAATCTTAAATATCTTTATTAACATATTATTTAGGAAAAACAGAGTCATTATTCTTGTCTATGACATCATTTTGGCCATTTTATCAAACAATTTCCTTGCACATAATTCTCCTATCCATCCCAAAAAAAGTGATTGCTCTTTTCAGTTTTTGGGGATCCACCAAGGGATTGACTGAGAAACTCGACACATGCTTTAAGCCTTCTTCCAGTTTCTTCAGCCTTAAATTCAACTTATTCTGTAACAAATTATTTTTAGCATCTTTAATTTATTCAATCTGGAGTCAATAAGCACAAAAGGTCTTATAGGTTAGTAGAAAATAGAGTTACAAGTTTTAACCTGGAGTTGTGCTTCAGCCTTGGCCGTTCTCTCTGAAATTGCTAGCTCGTCTCTTAACCGTTGTATCTTTGCCTACAATATATAGATCTAATAATTAGTAAAAAGAACTGGAAACATATTCAGATTTTTCGTTTGAAAGAGTTAATTATTGGTTTTAGATTTGCAGGTGAGGAAAAGTGATCAAGCATATGAGATTGGGACACGGGTCGAATACCCGCAACATCCTTCCTTCTTCAAGCATCTGAGATTGGGACACGGGTCGAATACCTGCAACATCCTTCTCTCTTCCAGCCATTGCTTGACTGACATTACTTTGTCATTCTTGTCTTTCCACTCGTTAACCACAACAGTTGCTACTCGATTTGCTGAAACTTTTATTCTTGCAAGTTCTCTTTCCAGTGTCCTCTTTTCCTCCTATGAATTTAGGGTAATTAGTAGAAATTGTCCCTAACATTTACACTCATTGCTAAAATGGTCTCTATCGTTTTAAATTTGACATTTGTACCCTTATTTCAAACGTTTGTTGCGGAATTGGTCCTTCCATCCACTTCCGTTAAATCAACCGTTAAAAATTTAATGAAATTTGCCAATAATATTGGGTAATTAGTAGAAAAATGGTCCCTAACGTTTACACTCATTGCTAAAATTGGTAACCACTTGTTTGAATCTAATTAAATTTCATTCCATTACATTTCATTCTTCTCTCTATTATTTTCAACCACACAATTTTTCATAAAATTATATTATACGTAAATCGAAAACTTTTTCTTTTTTTTTTTTTTTTCTTTTTTCAACCATTCATTTTTCAAAAAAGTATTATGGTTAACAATGTTTGGTTGGTTAACAATGTAATTATCTATTGTGTAGCAATTTTTTTTCCTTTTACTATGATATTTTATATCTATTGTAGTATGTTAATATTGAGAACTTATACTACATAGCCCATCAATGATTATTTGTGCTAAATGATTAAAGGGTAAGAATGATATTTACCGACAATGTTTTGAGTTGGGGTCTAAATTTGTAAATTACATCAAATCATAATAATTATATTCAACAAAAATTTTAAGAGGAGAAAAATATGGAAAGTTGACTAATTTAGCCCCCGTTTGGCCCCCCTTTTTGTGAATAAAAATAGGTGAAATAGCGTTTTTTTTTAAAAAATGAATGGTTGAAAAAGAAAAAGAAGGAAAAGTTTTCGATTTATATATAATATTATTTTATGAAAGATTATGTGGTTGAAAATAATAGAGAGAAAAATGAAATGTAATGGAATGAAATTTAATTAGATTCAAACAAATGGTTATCCATTTTAGCAATGAGTGTAAATGTTAGGGATCATTTATGCTAATTACCTAATATTATTAGCAAATTTCATTAAATTTTTAACGGCTAATTTAACGGAAGTGGATGGAAGGACCAATTCTGTAACAAACTTTTGAAATAAAGGTACAAATGCCAAATTTAAAACGATAGGGACCATTTTAGCAATGAGTGTAAATGTTAGGGACCATTTCTACTAATTACCCATGAATTTACATAGAAATAAGATCAGTTGATATCTACTACATGTCTAATTGCAAGTACCTAGTGTTTGGTAAAATTATTAACTATAAGAGATACAAACATTCAGTAAACATTAAACGAGATCCACATTTAGTTCAGAAAATTTGTCGTTTGTGGTCAAGAAGTGTGTTGGTTGCTGCTACACCAGTAAGAATGGGCTCCTCAAACTCCTGAATAGTTTGGCAAAGTTTTTCAACATCTAAAACCTTTTGTCTACATGTCCTATCAAGTATTTTGTTCTTCTCCTGTGAATCATTTTTTGTTAGAAAAAAAAAAAATTCATGGATTAACATCATACAATCAGTTCGAAAATTTACCTAGTAGATTTCAATTTGTCTTCTAAATTCAAAGTTTTGGTTTTGAACCTCCTCTACTCCAAGTGCCCTTTCTAGAGCACTTTAAAATGTCATTTCCGCTTCAAGCAGTGCTACTGTTGCTTCTTTCGACTTGCTGAGGTGTTCCAAAGCCCTCTTATTTTCCTGCAGTGCTGCAACCTAGAAAGGTCCAAGACAAATGATATCAGAGAAAAAAGCATGTACAGATTTCATATTATGTGTTTTTCAGCACGAGGTATGATTCTAATTCCTGCTTTTTCTAATCTTAGGTATTTTGTACTACCAATTGAGTTGAAGAAGTATCAGAAGATTCTTTTCAATCAATGTTCATCTTATAATTCACATAACATGAACTATATTTTATCATCTATATACGCACCTTGGTTCTTATACGTCTGAAGTTCTGCCTCAAGAGAAGCAATAATCGACTCAATAGGAATAGAATCATCGTACTTTTGATTCACATATACCCTCCTAAGAGTTACTTCAGCTGCATATTGTGCAGTCAATGCATGTCTCTTCTCATTTGCTTGTAGTTTCAAGATTCAGCAACTATCAGACTCAAAATAAGTACCTTTGCTGACAATTCAGATAGAGATATGTAAATGTTGTTTCATAAAAGATAGACTATATAACATACCCTCTGTTCAAGAAGGTTTTCAGTGACTCTGAGCTTCTCTTCCAATATTTTTAACTCACTTCCGAGCTGGAAAAGAGATAACATGTCATGATGACTATATTTGATATTGCATTAAAATGAATTCTTTTTATTGTTTTGATTTTCATAATACGAAGAGAATTTTTTTTTTTCGAATACCTCATCCAGAGCCTTGTCTTTTAAAACTTCTGTTGCTCTCAATGCTTTGATTTTATTTTGAGGCTTTCCTAACTCCTGATCCCTTTTTGAAATTGCATTAGAAATTTATCATTCTTTTTTACTTTGATTGCAAACTGTTATAGTATAGCAAGCTTGTCGTCATCCAAGTGAGATTTGGGCAAAAAAACAAATAAGTAATGTTCAATGTTCATCAGTGAACCTAAAATCTACTATACCTTTCATTGTCAAGAGAAAATATGCTGAAGATAGAGAATTTATGTAGTTGGGGGATTGTTGGAAATGTAACGATATGGAGCAACATAAACAAATAACCATCCATGACACTTCATTTCATATTAAAAGGTTGATATGGCTGAAACAATTAGAAACTCATAAAAAAATAAGCTTGTGTATATGAATATTAACTTGAGAATTTTGATAGGGAAGCTTAAATATCTTTATTAACATATTATCTAGGAAAAACAGTCATTATTCTTGTCTATGGCATCATTTTGACCATTTATCAAACACTTTCCCTGCACATAATTCTCCATGACAAAGGGCACTAAATGAACAGAGAAACAAACATAATTATTGACATACAGTATAGAGATTCCTTAGGTTGTACTTTGCCATAGATGCAAACAACAAAATAGGAATTATATGCAATATCTCTACCAGGTGTAAACTCTCCAAATTAGAACTCAGATTAAACAAATACAGGAAAATATGTGTCTAACAGAAGATCGTGAACAAACATTGGTAAGTGGAGGTGGCACAATTGAGGATAAATTAAAGGAATGATATTTTAGATAGTCAAGGAATGCAATATATAGACGAAACTTAAATCCAAAAGAGTAACACATCCTCAACTGAGCATAGTGTGAAGTTCCATTTCTTAAAAAATTTCAGTGGATAGAAAAACAAAATCTTTTTAAGAACACAACTAATATAACACACACACACACACACACACACACACACACACACACACCAAACTCAAAAAGGCTAACTTTTCCAATCAAAATAGATTTAGCCTTCTTGAAACTCGAACCAAGCTTTTCATAATCCAGAGCAAGCTTTTTACAGTGCCCACACCTGCATAGGAATACTATATCATAGATACCTTTAGTTTATAGACCTACACCGAAGCAACAAGAATTTTGAGAATTTCAACAAACACAAGTGTTCGAATTAATCTTCGAGAAACTTTTGATTCGAGCTCAGAAATCAACCAAACGAATATCAATCTACCGGTTCGACCCAACAATCCTCTACACCTTGGTTGCGGGGGGCGGATTTAGGTGGTTGCGAGCTAGAGCGGCCACTCTAACTGGATCTGCCCAGAAGAATATTTTTTTTAGAATGGATAAACGATTTATATTATATATCTGATAATTCATTTTATATACAATCATCATTGATAGTTTAGTTGGTTGGTGCTTCCTCTTTTAAACCACAGGTCCCAAGTTCGAAACCTTCCAATGACAATATTTTATGTAATTTTTGTAAACAATTTTTACCAAAAACAAGTACAAAGTAGATTTGAACCTGTGACCTGAAAGAATATTAATAGCTTTACCATCATGGAAAGCATTGATTTGTGAGACTCAATGAAACAAAATAATATATCTTCATTTTATTGGTTTTAATGCAAATAGAAACATTTTAACCGATAATTTATCTCTCTTCTTGATTTTTTTTTCTCTAATCAATTTATTTGAGAGTTTGGTCAATTAATGACGAATGAATTTGTAAAAAAAATTGGTTTTAATGTCATAAGGAGTCTTTCAACAAAATTTATTTAATTAATAGAAGGTTCAACTTTTCTTTCACGAAAAATCGATTGCGAAAAAGTGAAATTACACAAGCACATAAAATTGATATAAACACAAATAATT
Organism: Osmanthus fragrans; assembly: GCA_019395295.1. Taxonomy (NCBI): domain Eukaryota; kingdom Viridiplantae; phylum Streptophyta; class Magnoliopsida; order Lamiales; family Oleaceae; genus Osmanthus; species Osmanthus fragrans. The sequence goes on along the minus strand of CM033354.1, from coordinate 12,117,622 downwards.
TCAACGTTGTTAATATAATAATAATACTTGCTTAATTAACTTTAATTGTAAATTGAATATTGACATTTTGTTAATATATATTGCATGTTTTATTGAAAAATAAATTAGAACATTTTATAGATTATAGACCGATTTTTTCATTTGAAATGAAAGTTAGTACCTAATTTTAGTTCTAGTGGTGTATTTAGTTCTTCCAATTCTAGTCCGTACAATTTTTTGAATATTATTTAATTAAATATTAATAAACAATACCGCTATCACGAACGTTGACCGTTGACAGTAAACGTTCAATGTTCGTGGTCCACCCTACCTAAATTCGAGCCCTGAATTCGCCCCTGCTTGGTTGCCTCCTTTTTACCCCCTATGTTATCACTCTTCTTCTACTCCACAAAAAGACACAAAGGGTGTGGTGATTTGTAGCCACAAAGGCAAAGGAAAAAGCTCCACAAAGGAGGCAAGGAAAAGACCAAAGAAACCACAAAGCTATCAACCATTTTGGGACACCACAAAACTGCGAGTTTTCTCTCCTCCAAGGGCAGCCAGATTCCCACTAAGGGGGCTGCATTTTTCCCTCTAATCTCACACAAATCACCCACTAAATGGCTAGGGTTTCTACCTTATAAATATGCTAGATTTAGGGTTTAAGTTTGGGCCAAGATTTACTCACAATGGACTAAGTTAATGGGCTAACGATAACCAAATCCAACCCCATCAAACTTAGGCCATCCAATGTGTATTAATTGTTTTCAAGTCGAACCGTAACCTTTTGGTGTCAATAAAATATTCGACATCGATTTTTCATCATCGTCCGGATTATTGGGTATCAAAAAACCCAACAACAAGCAACTAATATTTATTACTTTCAGTCATTCCCTCACCACGCAAGATTTACATAATTGAAAGGGTAAAAATTCTCGTCTTGCTCATAACAAAATGAACCGGTAGATTAATCAAACAATCAAGATACCAAGTAAAATGATCTATAGAAATGATCAAAACTCGGTAGAATTCCGATCTAGATCGATCAAGACCAAACAAAAATGAAAGATCAAGTAAAAAAAACAAATAATTGCATCACGGGAGAAAAAATGAGGATGACATTCAGTACATCCATTTCTTAGGAAAACATATCCGTAAGAAAACCATAACTATGTCATCTTGTCTAGCATCATCAAGGATTAATAGAGAAATTTTTTATCATCCTTCTTTTGAAGTGAAGATTTTTCAAGGAATAGCTGACATAGATTATCCCAGTGCCACATCAGTTCAACAACTTCCTTAATACCAAGTTTTAACACTAAATGTGTACAACATCACTGAAGACCATAAGTCCACTTTAACAAATCGCATATTTGCTAAACAGTCAACCAAGTTGTCCGAATGCTAAGCATCTAAGTAAAAATATCCCAATACTCCTAGTAGTGGTACTTGCTTAATCATAAATAAGCCACCTCAAGATTGGATTCAGTATACCATATACGTAAAACTCAAATTTGGCTCAAGGAAATTCAAAATAGCACGTTATGCACAGATGCCAAAGCCAATCATTATCACACGAAAAATTACATATTTATAAAAAAGAAAAGAAAAGAGTGGAACCTGAACGAGGACTTGTTTGGGCAGATTGGATCCCTGTAAGAAAGCAACAACTTCTGCACCACTGATCTTGCCATCCTGATCCAAATCCGCCCTCCGTGCATATACAGATAGACATGTATACGCGTATAAACATATTCTAATATTATTTAGAAAAATACTATTTCGAATGATCGAGATCGTTTCTCTTATTCATAAATTTGACAAACTTATTTAACAAATAATTATGACATTTAATTTAAGTCAATCAAACGCTCAATAATGAATATGCATATAATAATGATGAAATAGATTATTATTATTCCATTCAAATGCAGTGGCTATTGATGACATGAAACTTATAATTGAATTCACAAATGATAGCAATAAAATTAAAATCTTAATACCTTAACCATAGATGCAGATTCAAAACTGGGGAGGAAACGCCAAAGATAATGTTTTGGAATTAGGAAGAATATATGTTTAATTTTCAAGGAAATTTATAAATAGGAAGAATCGATACTTCTAATCTAGTGACGTCAAGTGGGCGTAAAATATGTCGGCTAAGTAATTAGACAGATAATCTTGCCCAATTAACTTTAGCCATAAACTTGATCGATTAGGTTACTAAATTTCCATTTTTTTTTTAATTAATTCACATAAAAATGCGCTTAACAAAATAAATCTTCCAACTCGATTTGTAATCAATCCATAAACAAGACTAACCATAATTGCAATATACATTATATAATTATTCGAGCCTAGTAAAATACATTAAATTGTAAATTAAATGAAATTGTGATTTTGTTATAAGGACAGGGTATGGTGATCGACGCCACGAATTAAATGAAATTACGATTTTACTACCAGGACAGAGTTTGGTGACCGACGTCACGTGACATCGGTGACCAAAACACTGTCACAAACCCTGTTTCTTTATCTTTTTCCATGAAATTATATTTATCTTAAGTTTAGACTACTAGGCACGTGTAAGCACGTTGATCGTCTAAGGCATTCAAGGTACATTTCAGTGCAACAACATATTTAGTCAAGACGAATATAATTATGATGATTAAACAATAAATATAACATTAATGAAACTAATAAGATAAACATAACGTCGGTCACCAAAACCTGTTTCTTTATCTTTTTCCATGAAATTATATTTATCTTAAGTTTAGACTAGTAGGCATGTAAGCACGTTGATCGTCTAAGGCATTCAAGGTACATTTCACTGCAACAACATATTTAGTCAAGACGAAGATAATTATGATGATTAAACAATAAATATAACATTAATGAAACTAATAAGATAAACATGGTAATCACAAGAATTAAAAACGTGGCATTACATTAACATTAACATTAACATTAACCACACTATGGATGGAATTAATGAGGCCATCCATGTTTGCGCAGGGTGAAATTTAGTTACTTTACTATTAAAACAAACAGGGCTACATATCGGCAGATTTGATCTTACATTTGCAGATTCCTGACAAATTACAGCCAGGATTCATCACTTCCCGAGTTTAACAGAGTAAAAAGGTTAACATAACTTGTAGGAAATTATAATCATTCAACATCATATATGTGTCCAGGAGAAGGCAACTGGACTCTTCACAAAATGTTCGGCATTCTTCCAAGAAATGGAACCAAATGCATTCCTACCCGACTGATTTACGCCTTTCTTTGACACGAAAGTAACCGTATATCGTTGCTTATCGCCTACATTCCCGAAAACAAGCCTTGAGGGCTTTACGGTGACCACAACATTCTGGGGAGCTTCAACCGTAACTTGATAAACAGACCTTGCAGCTCCTACATTTGTCAATTCACGGGTGTACCTTGCAACTCCAGACTTGCCAAACAAGACTGAGAAAGACGGATAGTTAAGCTGGCTGGGATCAGTAAATTTCCTAGAACAGGTGACGTTTGGACGCTTCACAATGGTTTGTATATGCTCGAGGGTGTAGTCCAGAGAGCAAAGGAACATAATGTAATCTTCTGGCATGATGTCGTATACTAGTCCTGGGGAGAGGGCCTTGCATGGGTCGACATGGCCTGATCCATGAGCCCATGGGTTGGCAAATGAGTTGTCTGCAGCATCACGCAGAGGAGAATTAGTGTTATCCAGAGTGTAGGCCGTCGTCATCAGTGCAGATTTGATGGCGCTTGGACTCCAATCAGGATGTGCTGCTTTCAGCAATGCAGCTAAGCCACTAATGTGCGGGCAGGACATTGATGTACCTGAAATTAAGCATTGGTATCATCAGAAAGCGTGGATTTCAAGTTTCGAGAGTGGTAAAAATCAGCATATTAGGGGTTATGTACGTCTAAAGATGTCGTTTTCAAATAAACACAATTCTGTTAAGCTGTTAGAGTCTTCTTTCTAGCTCATTCTGATCTATTATTGAGGTTCTTTTAGGTAGGTCTAGTCCACTAATTGAGGGTAAGATAATTTGTATCAGTTGATTAACAAATATTTGGTAGGACCAGTCTACATTCTTAAAGCATGATGTGAAGGCAGCACTTAAGAGTGATGTTTTTGTCGTGGGAGAATGAAAATTATGTCTAGATACACCACAATCATAACCACTTTTTGATCGTCTCGTAAATGAATCTGTAAGGACAAAGCAAAATTGATCACAAACAATTCAAAATTCTGGAAGCATTCACAAAAGGCCCACCTTTAGCAATATATAGCCAAAATATTTGACAAATTATTTGTCGGAGATGTACATAGGAGCCTCCACAAACTATTTATAAAAGTCCTGCAAAAGTTATCTTTTATAAACAACCTTATCATCTTTTCGAAAAGCAAACGAAAAAATGTGTTTTCTTCTAAAAGTATCTGTAGGCAAAATAATTGAAAAGAGGCGTGACTAAATTTAATCGAAACATTACATAATATGATTTCTCTTATCAAATTCTTCATAACTTTACTTTCTCAGGGTAATCAAAATAAAGAAAATATGCATAGTTTTATATTTTTGTCCTTGTAGATATATCAATATCTTATCATCCTAAAAAACTTGTGATTTTCTATGTTATAACTTGTAATTGTTGGCTATAACATCTGAGAATTAGCTAACTTCTGTCTTAATCCAAGCCTCAGTTTCCATCAAATGATAAATTGTACTCCAGTTCTACTTGTATCACACAACAAGAACTAACTGATACAAAAGAAGGAAGAAGCAGTTTATTTCTATGCAACCACTATCCATTTACCTACCGAGACGATGGGGACGACTTTCCCGACCAGCCTCATACATTAGTAATATGATCATAGTCTAAAGTTTATTTTCGAAATTGTCAATATAATTTAGTATGATTATTCCATTTGGATCTTTCAGATTCTTACAATTGTATAAAATTTTAGGATTCCAATTCCACATTAATCTTTAACTATTTATTAAAGGGCTGACACAAAGATTTATAAAACAACTAAGTAAGAATAACAGGTAAATTCTTACCTGACATAATGTTGAACATTGTCTTCCTGGTATCCTGCTCAAGGCCAGTAGGACCAACATCCTCAGACCAAGCTGCCAAGATATTAACTCCAGGTCCAATAACATCAGGCTTCAGTATCTGTGGAGTCACCATGTTAGGCCCTCTTGAGCTGAATGCAGCCACCACTGGTGATGGCTTCACATTCACAACGGTTCCACCGAACCCGAGCACTGCGGTTGGGTTTTTGTCCGTCTCAACATACTTTCTTATAATATCTCCCACCTTCCTACCCACCGCCACGGCCGGCAACAAGTGACTATCCGCCACCAGCTCCTCCCCCATTGCAGCCGTATTGGCCAGTATCATTCCCATACCACCAGCATCCCTCACTACAGCACCCTTCTCCACCCTTGCACTGATTCCTCTATCACACAAAACCACTTTTCCAAGCACAATTGTCGGGTCAAGTGATCCAGCCAAACACAGATTGCCTGATCTATTGCCGTTGTTAGTATAAACCAATTCCACTAACTTTTTTCCCATTCCTTTTCCACTGTACAATGATACTCCATTAAATTTTTGGCCATTGCCTAAAGTAGCAAAAGCTGGGAAATCTCGGTCTAGAGTACCTGCACCAACAGTCATGATCCATGGAGCCACATTTGTTAATGTAGCTTTAGCAGGGCCACTGTTTCCTGCTGAACATGAAACCAGAATCCCCTTCTCCATTGCTGCAAAAGCTCCAATGGCGATAGAATCGCGATAATAAGGAATAGATCCACCGCCTATAGATAGGGACAACACATCAACTCCGTCAAGAATTGCACGCTCCATTCCAGCTAGTATATCAGACCCAAAACACCCTGTTTTCCAGCAAACTTTATAGGCCGCCACTCGGGCGTGGGTGGCCATTCCCCGGGCAGTTCCACTAGCGTAGCCTAAGAGGCTGGCATTTGCAACGTAGGACCCGGTGGCGGTGCTTGCCGTGTGCGTGCCATGGCCCTCGTGATCACGCGGGGAAGGTGATTCTTTACCCCCGGATGCCATATTGTAACCTCTGGAGAAGAATCGTGCACCTATGAGCTTCTTGTTACAATTGATTTTGGGATCAAAATCACTAGCTACCTCACATTGGCCTCGCCATCTGGACGGCACTGCTGGCATATCCGCATCCTTAAACGACTTCGATTCAGGCCACACCCCAGTATCCAACACCCCGATAATGACATCCTGAGAGGCCTGGTTCAGTTCCTGCGGGGTGTGGCCAGCCCACAACCCAAGCTCCCTTTCAAGACCTAAAAACTCAGGAGTTCGAGTAGTGTGTAAGTTATAGAGAGTGTCTTCATACACCCCAAGTACAGAATCCGATTGACGGAGGGATTCAGCCTCCTTGGGATCTAGCGCCACCGCGAAGCCGTGGTAGGCGGCTTCGTAGGTGTAGAGGAGTGAATCTGGGGTGGCGGAAGTGAGGGATTGGAGATGTTCGGCGTACCAATCACTGGGGGTGGAGTAGGAAGTGGGCTTTTGGTGATGTTTCATGCGAACTATGTAGATTTTCTTGGCAGAAACTGTCAAAAAGCATGATTGAAGAATAAGAACAACAGCGAATAACCAAATGACAGTGCCTAATCCCATTATCTTAGAGAATGAGAAACTACTGTGTTTATGGAGAGTCTCTTTGGAGAAGATAGAGAAAATGCAGGAAGGACGTCGGCATTATAAGCAGGGAGGCATTATTTTACAAGGCTTCAAGTTTGGCTTTGTTACATAAATGCCACTATTGGGGAGTGGTGTTCGTGGGCAATTTGGTGCTTAACTCGCCCGGGATCTACTAATTTGGATCAAATTTGAAAAACTAAAACATTGTGGAGGTTAAACTTTTTTAGAAAAAAAAAAAAAAAAAGGAAAAATATTTGTTTAAATACTAAACTTAAAAGTAAAAAAAGTTATGAGTTTTTCCTCGAAATTATATATTGATTCGCAAATTAATGCGCAGCCAAAATATATATACCAGATTAAATTAGTTTCTAAAGTTTTCTTGTTCTTATTATATCACGGAATTTTGGGATACGATTATTGTTAGTTCTTACATACATATTCATCTTATCATTGTGACAGATTTACAAATTTGAAAAAAAAAAAAAAAAAACGATTACGTCAAAGTCTAAATAGAAAATTATTTTATTTGATCTTAATAGTCATTTTTATTCTTTCCCAATTTCATCATCCAATTTTCAATTAGTTTATGTGCCCATGTTTATTAGGCTAACTAATGGATCTTACAATTTGAAAATTTAAAAGCTGATATGGCGTATTAATCAATGGTTGTTAAGCATAGAGGTAAATTGCTTTTTGGGTTTAGGAAATACTAATATGTTTTGTACGAACTTGCAATATTTATTATTATTTTTTTTTCAAAAACAAAAATAAATTTATAAGTACAATTTGTTCAATAATAAATAGTATTCAATATTGTGTGAAACTTCAAAAAATTTATAAACTAGTCGATCAAATTAAGTCATTCAATTTTTTAGCAAGAATATTTGTGACATTTTGACTTGACAATCAAAATATCAAAAGAAGATAAAGGGCATGGATGTTGGAAAAATGGGTTAAATTGGTGACTTTTGCATAACTTTTGAGTGGGCCGTTTGATTATTTTGGAAGATCAAAATTGATTTGTATTTTTCATTGTGAGAACGAAATTATATATTTATTTGTCAAAAATAATGTTTGGGTGAATGAATAATTGAAGTTCAAAGTGGACTATTGAAAATAGTTTATGTTAGAGGGAAAACTAAATTTAAGTTTGTCCCACATAAAAAATTGATGAAAACAAAATCCACTTTATATATGGTTGCATTTTGAAAGTGTGTAATCATGTGTGGTATAGAGGTTATCTCCATGTGCGCGTACATGGGGTGCAAATCACAGACAGAAATAAGTTTCAGACATTGAACTTGTGTGCGAGCGCAACCTGCATACAAGAATGTCGGACTGGATTGACAAAAAATTAGCCCCTTAGGAGGGCCTACGTTTTGCCACATTTTTTGCATTCTTCAATTGACGTTTTAGTTACTCATCATTCATGGGGTCAAGTCTATAACTTAGCTCGTTTTCCATCTTTTCGTACACACAAAAATCTATGCATACACAGTTTCATTTTCTATCTGAGCGCGACCTGCGTACACGAACGTTGAATTGGATTGACAAAAAAGTGCTCCCTTAGGAGGGACTACGTTTTGCCAAATTTCTTTGTCTTCTTCAACTGACGTTTCAGTTACTCACTATTCATGGGGTCAAGTCTATAACTTAACTTGTTTTCCACATTTCATACACACACAAAATCTTTGCATATACAGTTTCATTTTTTGTTTGCATATACAACTTCGTTTTCTGTTCGATTATTGGTGGTGATATTGTTCAAGACACTAAGTCAGTTCGTCAGAGCAGCATTTGCTGTACTCAGACACTGCTGATTTTTCATTGTATCTTGAGAAACAGACGCTCAAACTGAACATCAAGCACCTATGGCGAAGGAGCGAATCTATTTCAAGGAAACTGTGTTTACACAGGCCTCGATTTAAAAGATCCGCTCTTTTATTAATTCTGCAATTTAGATTGTTTGTTCTGTTTCTATTTTGGTTAATTAGATTAACTTGTTCTGTTTATTGTAATTTAATCTTCTATATATTTTGGCTAATACTCGATAAGTTCACTACAAATACGATATGTGCAAATTCAGTGTCTAAGTTTACTGTATATACTATATATACAAATTTGGTATCTAAATTCACTGTATTTACGATATGCGTTAATCCGGTAAATTGTATATACGGTATGCGTCAATTCGATAAGTTACATATACAATATACGTCAATCAATTAAGTTGTAAATTCAATATGTGTCAATCCAATAAGCTTAAATACGATATTCACTTACTAATATTAATTTTCTAACAATGGACACTCATTACATGTTAGTCAGCTCAAACGGACTCCTTTTACGAGTAAAAGTACCTTTTATTGACCATGGCGTGCCATCCCATGCGGGAAAGGAAGGGTGGGGGTGACTTGTTATATCTGAGCTCTACTGAGGGCAATTCGGACAAAATACAATATGAGTGGGGGCTGAACTGGGAAAGTTAAGGAAGTCCAAGTTGTAACGGCTAGATTTTGGGTTTTGGCAATCAGTGAAAGATGAGTATGTTACCAGTCAAAATCCACGTCATCACTTGACGTGTAAATTTGAAAAATGGAAGGTCTTTTTAGTCAATATAAAAAGGAACAACCTGACACCTGTTTCCGACGCAGAATAAAAGCGAATAATGAGGTAACTCCACTTGCATCAATAATTATTAACTGACCGAATTTAAAATCAATCCCACTACAGTTCATTTACCAACTCATTTACTCGATCTCATTCGCCCCTCTCACATTGAAATGAATGTGACACATTTGTCGGAAGTGGATCCTGATGTCATGTGAGAGCATCGATGGGATCGAATAACCTAAAGGGTAAGCCAACATGTACAAATGATTTATTCCATTTAAAATTGATTGTATAAATATTTTTACAATTTTATTTTTAGAAAAATAGAAGACATGAATAAAAAAAATATGATCATTAATAATTTTAGACATTTCCAAATCAGTACATGCGATAAATAAGTTTTACAGGCTTATTCATTCTTCTAAACTTGATATCTATTTGCAAATTGAGCAATTTTTTTTTTCTTAATTTAGTTTAAATATTATCTTCACATCAAAATCAAGACTTTGGAGGTACTTGAAAGATTTGGAGCTCAATTGGATGAAATTCACAAATTTCATGAGTGAAAATCAACTTATAGGAAGTTTAGGGACTGTTTTGCATACTTGCAGAACTTGAGGATGACCAATCATGGATAATTATGGAAGATCGGAAATCAACATGGATGATTTTCGAAGTTGTGGGGCTCAATATTGAAGATTAAGGAACAAAAGCATAGAAGAAACTTGAAACTGGGACCAAAGTGTACACTGTTAGGAATATGTAACACCACATATTCCACTTGTTATAAGCATGGGCTCACACCTATCTCCACATTGGTATGATATTGTCCACTTTGGGCCTAAACCCTCATGGATTTGCTTTTGGACTTACCCAAAAGGTCCCATACCAATGGAGATATATTTTCACACTTATAAACCCATGATCCTCCCCATTTTTATCCGATGTGGGACTTTGGTCGCATACCCAACAATCCTCCCCTCGAACAAAGGACCACCGAGCCTCCCCTCAAACGATCATCTATCCGTCCATCTTCCTCACCAAGAGTTTGCTCTATTCAGATCAACTCCTCTCCACCGCGTTCGGGCATACGCCTTACGTGAAGCATCCGGAGCACACCTTCTGTCCAATAGAACTCATCAATGGATCTCATCACGAGCTAACCGAGGCACCACCTTCGTTCGGCATTCCAAGGATTCATCCACATGGTCAATTTTTGGGGTTTGGCTCTGATACCACTGTTAGGAATATGTAACACCACATATTCCACTTGTTATAAGCATGGGCTCACACCTATCTCCACATTGGTATGATATTGTCCACTTTGGGCCTAAATCCTCATGGATTTGCTTTTGGACTTACCCAAAAGGTCTCATACCAATGGAGATATATTTCCACACTTATAAACCCATGATCCTCCCCATTTTTATCCGATGTGGGACTTTGGTCGCATACCCAACATGTACCAAGATAAAAGTGCATGGGGCAGGATCTCAGTGGGACGTTAAGGCACTTGTATGCTGTGGTCTGATCGCAATTCTCGATTTCTTTTTTATACGGGAGGTATTTTTGTCATTTTGAGGCACAACTTTGAAGGCCATTTAGGCATTATATAAAGACCTATTTTGGATCAAATAAGAGATTTGATAAAGGATCAAAATAGAGGAATATACAAGAGAATACAAAAGGAAGCTTTAGGGTTTCAAGATAAGAAAGCAGATTAAATCATTAGTTGAGACGAAATATATAATATAGTTTTGAACCTTTTATTTCAATTTTCAAGATTTGTGTATTTAATTGATTTACGTATTAATTTTACTTATTTTCTTAATACTTGAATTATGTAAACACTAATTCATGATTGGTGGGTTGTAACAAATTGAGATTTAGGCCATGTAGTAAAGTTTGCAACTGGATAAAAAAGATAAGATATCTTTTTAATATTATTGTTGCCTTTAATTAAATTTCTAGTTTATTGAATGTGTTTAGTTGGGACTTATTCAAATTTGTACAGATATATATTGAGTAGACTCAACTAGACGTGATTAATTTGAATTCAAAAAGCTGAAATTGATTTAATTTGTGCGAGTACAACTATAGAAAAACTTGAAAGGCAAGAATAAATGTGATAAATAAGATGAAAATCGTGAGTTATAAACTTTAACAATCGTATCTGATCATTTAATTGGAGGTACTTACAATCAAAAAATAATTTCATTTAATTTCTTTTACTTTTTGCAGTTAATATTAGTTTTAAATCGAAACTTTGCCTTAATCTTTTTTTCGTAAAATAAAGAGTAGAGTTAGTTAAATTGATATTCAGATAAAGTAGTTGTGAGACGATATTCCAATTCTTTATGTCTACTTTGTTATTTGCTAAGGGTCCATTTGATAGCCTAAATTTTCTGTGGAAGGTGGAAAACGTTTTCCTACTTTTCACTATTCACCTGTTTGATTGCACTAATTTTCTAGGGAAAACGTCCAAAATACAAGCGATTGATGCACAAAAGTTAGAAACCATTTTTTCACCATATTGGTGGGAAAACGTTTTCTAACTTTTTGACAAATTTTTTTTTTTTTTTTTAAGCAATTGGAACACATTCCAAAGTCAATGGTAAAAAAATTTATCCATTTAATTGACAATTTGCGTAAAAAAAATGCCAAACGAAAAATTTGTCAGGTGAAAAATTATACCAATCAAACACCATTAATTATAATTCCCTGTAAAACAAATTTTTGGCAATTCAATTCCCTGTCATTCATTTTCTTTTCACCCATTTTCCACCCTTGTAATCAAATGGACCCTAAGTTTAAATCGTACACTTACTATTTTATACCAATAATATGAAATATAAAATCTTATAGGACATACTTATGTGAATATCCACCCGTGACAAACATGAAAATAATTTAAAGAGTATACGTAGGCTTGCAAACAAATTGCCAGTTCGTTTTTCATCATTAAAGTTGCATTTCATGGATGTTCAGATTTATACTTGAACGCTCATTTGGGCACTTAACGGGCATCGATATTTCGTATCTCGACATAAAAATTCACTTTATAGCCTGTATGCAAAAGAAAAACAAAATAAAATAAGAGTGTGCATAATTTCATATATAAAAAAAAATTAAAAAAACTAAGAAATATCAGAAGTGGAGTGAAGTTGGCCAATAATTGTAATGCATTAAGTGGCGCCATTTTAGGTCAGTCAAAAAAATGTGCAGAGAAACCGCACGCTTAACACGCTGTCCTTTTACCAATTTTTCTTTCAGTCAGTCTATACGAACTTATCGAACACCCTCATTCAGGGGGGGAAATTTTTTTTTTACAATATTTTATACGGAGATCCACTTCCATGTAAGTGAAATTTCAAAAATCTGTCCAAATTCTGATACAGAGAATTTTTCATTTTCTTTTCCAACATTAATCAGATTTTTGAACAAATTCTGAGCAATTTTTTTTTTGGCTTAAAAATAAGTTTAATTTATTCTCATCCTCCATAAAAATGAAAAATATGACCGTTATCAATCACATTCAGTCACAATTTTTTATTTTCCATCTCTTATATGAGATCTATAACAACTATATTTTTCATTCTCATTCTACAAATAATGTGACTCAAATCAGCCCTAGTTTTTTATTGGATTAGACCAATTTTCTATAATATTCTATGACCTACCACTAATGTTCTCAAATTGAATAAATTTAAGTCAAGGCTTACCAAAGCACCTTCAAGCACTCCAGGAAAAACCCTATGAACGGCACTATCCATATAAGTGACCTCTAGTCCATTTTTCCTTGTTTAAGATATCTATATAGTGCTCCACCTAAAAAATGGCGGGCTATCCTCATTGATGGGTGGACTATCATAATTTTCATCCAAATTTGTTACGCGAAAGTTTTGAGAAATCTTGATTCCGAGTTCAGAAAAATCACTAAACGAACACCACTTGACTTTGGCTCAACCCACACTCTTCCTTCACTTTAGTTGCCTCAAGTTTTCTCACTCACAAAGGATGACGATGGCTGAAGGTATGACAAAAGAAATGAAGAAGAATGAAGGTTCAACTTACCAACACATTGTTAAAATTTGGGGGTCCATCTTAAAAGGTCAACATTTTCAGAGTAACTCAAGGTCTTATAAATTGGTTTATGTTTACATCTTTAATCGACGTGGGATTATATCCCTTAACATGCTTCCGCAAGATGGTGGCTCGTTTGAGCAGGTCAATCTTGAAATTCATAAATGCTCATATTTTTTAATCTTACAAGTATCGAATTGCTCGTTAATTAGAGTTTAATGGGCTCTGATACCATGTTAAAGCTCAATGATCCATCTTAAAAGGTCAACCTTGTTAAAATGAGTAGTCCAAGGTCTTATAAATTGGCTTATGTTTACATCTTTAATCGGTGTAGGATTATATCCCTTAGCACACATGGCTATACTATTTCTCTTCTCTCACTCTCTCACATGAGATAATCCTCTATATTTATCTCACCTCTCTCAACCTAAGTGGATTATAGGTCTCCAACTAACAGAAGTGATAAAAGTGACTTTCTCATACACCACCCGATCAAGGTCTTACAAGATAGAGGATTCCAACATTTAATCATTTCGCCAATCGTGATCCAAATATCACTCTCTACATTCGGAGTACAAATCACCAATGGACCATCAGACATTTATACTCCACATTACCAATATACACACAATGTGTTGCTTATCATCCCAAACCCACATAGGTTAAGGCAAATTGATACCTTTGGCGGCCACAAAGGTTAGGGTTCAATTTAAACTGACCAATGCACAACAAAGTTACTCCAACACTAATGCTCAAATAAAGTCCACAAAGGATTTATCCCACAAAGGTAATGGTGAAGGTGGTGCTCACAAAGAGAATAGAAAAAAGAATTGGTTACTTCACTATACTCACAAAAGAGGTTCACAAAGAGAAAAAAAGATAACCTACACATGGCTCCCCTATAAATTTCACTAACAAGACATGGCTCCCCTATAAATTTCACTAACCACACATGCTTAGAAAAATAAAAAATAAAATGGCTGTCTCATTTTCTTTTCACCACCATACTCTTTCACACTACTTACAAAGAAAATGTACATAACAAACATATTGAAATGTGACATATAACCATACAATATAACCGACATCTAGTTCGCCGAAAAACCTTAAACCAGATCCAACCAGTTTAAAGAAAATCCCAATTTTTCGTCCAATTTTTCCGCCAATTTCCAGCTTCGTTTTCAAGCCCCTTCCATCCCATTTTTACACCAAGAATCACAAATTCCTCAATAAAACAAACTCTGATACCATTTGTTGCGTGAAAGCATCGAGAAATCTTGATTTCGGGTTCAGAAAAACTACTAAATGAACACCACCCGATCTCAGCTCGACCTGCACCCTTCATTCACTTTGATTGCCTCAAGTTTTCTCACCCTCAAAGGATAACGAAAGCTGCAAGGAATGACAAAAGAAAGGAATAGGAATGGAGGTTCAACTCACCAACACATGGCTACACTCTTTCTCTTCTCTTACTATGTCACGACTGTCCTCTCTTTCTTCCAAACCACAAACCCAACTACAAGTAAAGTTGGATATATATTCAAACACATTAGGTCACTTACATGGCCCAAGTCAAGTGGCATGGCCCATATAACCGAAGTATTGGGCCTCCAACAAAAATGGCTAATTTTTAAGAATAAATTGGCCAACTAATATTATAGTTCAAATCAAGAACCTGGGCTGGCCATCCACAAGTGTTGGTTGTTTTCGGGTTGGGCCAAGTCTATAGTATCGATAAATTATCCAACATCTATTTTAAATAAGGGAACACCACACAAACCCTACATATAAGAATCACTTTTCAAAATTAACAAACTTGTTAATTTATTTCAAAAATCAGGTGATAAATAAATTTATTAAATATTAAATAATAATATAATATACATTAATTATTACCATTTCATGCCACCTCATCTTATCACCCCACTATACCACATTCCCTTCACCTCTCCATTGGCTCCGGCAGCAGCTCCGGCGACGACGACTTTTTCGACGACTTTTTTTTTTACTGATAACCCGTGATTAGTTTTATGGCATTTCAAAACTAACAAGCTTGTCAAATCATTTAATAATATATCCCCACCCACGCCCACCAAATTCATAATATTTCACCCCTGCCATCCCAACCCCGTGTATCCCACCCACGGACCCCACACCACCTTCCAAAAAAATTTCAAATATTAAAAATTGGAAATTGCATCCCAATTCATGGAACCATCTCACCCTACCCTATCCTACCCTACTCTAAAACCTACCCATGGAACCCAGAAAATGTTCAACTCGCTGTATGTAATCGAGTCGTTATTTGTGAGAAATTGAAATCAAATTTGTATTCAGTGTGACTAACTGTGACCAAATTTGTGTTCAATGTGACTGTATGTGACCAATTCAATCTTAACTGTGACAATTAGCACATAATTGGTCACAACCAGTCACAACTAACACGATTTTGATTACAGAAGGTTATCATAAACAAATCTGCACACACGAGATACCAGCACCACAATTCATCAGAATAACCTCCAATGCACCACCACTACCACCTTCAACTCAAATCCACGATCATAAATACAACATTTACTGACTTATGTTATCTGTGACTAATTGTGACCAAATTTGTGTTTAGTGTGACTGTCTGTGGTCAATTTAATATTAATTGTGACCGTATGTGATCAAGTCATAATCGGTCACAATTAGTACAAAATTGGTCAGAACCAATCACAACTAACATATATTTGGTCAAGAAGGTTACACAAATAAATCTGCACACACCACAACAAACTCCAACAATTCAAAAATCAAATCTACAGCACAAAATCCGCATATCGATAAAAAATAATTGATTTTTATTGTTCTGTACTAATTTTTTTTCTACCGCCATCAACCACCACATCACCACCACTGCTTCCAAACCCGGTGCATCCTCAATAACAACCACCATCACCATTTCTACAATGAGAAATTAGAATATTTACGAAGAAGAGGAAGCCCAAAGCAGATCTACGAAGAAGACGAAACATGACTTTGGTGGTTTGGCGTTGAATGATGGAACTAACTCTAGTATCGAGGGGATTGACAGAAAGAGCACGAGCGCGAACGAGGACCTCATTAGACTTGAGATCGGGCACCTTAACATTATCTCGGAACTCCAGCACCTCCGGCCCGCCGAATCGGGGCAATAGTATCGCTCTGCAACTCGTCACCACATTCCGACTACATTCCAGAAGCCCTAATTTCCATTTATTTCCAATTCTATTCACGGGTGCTCCGTTTCTCTTCCGCAATAGCCACCGCATCCTCAATTATATTGTAAAATATATATTTGATGAAATTTCAGTCCTATTCTAACAAGTAAAAATCACAAAGTTATGTTTGTATATTCTCTATGACTACAGGCAAAACTCAAAATCTAAAATAGATATACAAAATATATAGTCAGAGAGGGGACGAGGAGAGGAACGCCGAACGTGAAGAGAAAAAGAGAAAGGGAGAGTGGTCGTGGGTGTGGGGTTAGTGATTGAATGTGTCGGGTTGAATTATCAGTAATATATTTATTTAATATAATATTAAATTAATAATTTGTAATTAACATCTGAAATTTGAAATTTAAACTTAATTCACTTGTTTATGAAATCTAATCTTTAATTCTAGGGTTGTAAGTAATTTTCCCTTTAAATAATCACCCTCATTTATTGGGTATCAAAACCCAGTGAAATCAATTTAAATTACATCCTCGTCAACCTTGGTCTTGCTATTCAACAAAACACATGCTACACCACCTTGAAATTTTGGAGGATTAAATTTAAAGCTAGAATCTCGCTACTCATGTGCTCCAGGTTTCGAGTGACAAATAGTTTGGTCTCAGCATTGGAACTTGAATTTGGATGGCTACGGTAATGGGTGCTGATTGTTGGTTTCCTTTGAGGATGGTGATTTTGTCACCATTCCATCTTTGTCGGCGCTATTGTAGTTTGCGTCCAGCAGTGCATTTTGTTCTTTGATCTGCTTCGCGTGCTTCACAAATTCTATACATTGATTCTCATTGAATACCGAGTAGAATTGTGCAAAACAATGGAAAATGTCATATTCTATATTTTCATAGGTATAAAAAAGCAATCGTGCTACACATACCCATTCATTTACCTGCAGCTTGACACGATGACGTGGCATGAAAGGGGGGGGAATGAGTCAAGTCTTTTGAACCGGCCCAAATACTTATTTCAAAAACCCTTTCATTTGCCCCAAATTTGAGATTTGAAACCTATTTCATTACAGAAAACTCTCCGACAAAAATTTCAAGCAAGGAGAACTGACACCGCACTCCTCCATCCTGACCATATTAAGAGTACAATGCTTAATCTAGTTATCATCTCCATGTTTGGATTTCCCATCCTAAGTTAATCGGCAAAAAATGTGTGTTAATGAAAGGACGTGTATTTAATGGAAAGGAAGATAAAATAGTGAGTTTGACAACTGGCATTAGATTTATGTTTCCTATAAGCTTTTATGATTCATCCGAACTTCATAATTTGTTTCACCCCATTAATATCATGGGAAGGAGTAATTGAATCTGTGTGAGTTGCACGCAAATGATTTTATCTCAAATCATGTTATAGGAAGAGATTAGTGAAATCTAATGGGGAAGCATATTTAGATAAATTTTCATTTTATTCTTCTTTGTATTTTATGGATGATTTTTTACTGGGAACCGTACGACCATCCTCGTTTTAAATTTTATTTGCATGCTCATTTTCTTAATTTTTCTTATATATATATATATATTGGTATTTGAAAAAAAAAATTGAAGTTTAATATTTTAAGATGTAGTTTGTTGAATAAAAAAATGCTTTAATCCAAGTTGTTAATGGAGCATGAGGTTTGCAAATTTGTTGATTTTACAGTGTTGTGTGATGGTTGTCTAATGTAGTGTAATATGTCCGCCGTTTGTATGTAGTATGCTGCAGTATTCGAAGAAGTTCAGCAGTTCTCTCGCATGTTAGAGTCTCTTTGTCGGGTAACCGATAAACGAAACATTGAGATTTCTTTGAACGTGATAATAAGGAAGGCCAACGAAAGTGTGGGGGTGGATAAGAAAGGAAAGGGGCCATCATGAGTAGTGATTAGTGCAATATGTGTTGTGTTATGTGTAGTTGATGTGTAATATGTGCCATTGGTGAATCGAGAAGTCATTGTAATGTAGTCGATTTTGATGTTTGAATCCCTATGTTAACAATGTTTGTGTTGATAGTATTTGGACTACAATTTGTGTTCGTCATTATGTTATTTGTGTTCTTCATTTTGTTAAGTGCCATAGCCATGGATTTGAACAATATTTCCTGGATTAGAAATGGCCTTGAGAATGCTGGAAGTTTTATCAAAAAGTGCAAGTCACCAAATACTGAATTGCAAAAGTTTGTTGGATATTGTAACTTCATTGAGTGTAATACATTATCATAAAAAAAACGACACAATTGATAGACCCTTCATAAAACTGCAAGATGGATATTGTAACTTTATTGAGTGTAATACATTTCCATAAAAAAAAAACTTGAAGGCTCCAAAACACAGTCTAATGGAGTGGTCTATACACGTTCCACACCACAAGTGCAAGTGCAGATTCTAATGAATATCTCCAAAACACAATTGCAGAAGTTATTAACGAATATCTCCAAAACATAGTTCAGATTCTAATAGTTGCCTATACACGTTCCACTCCACAAGTGCAGCAAACATTTTCTTCTTATTTTTGCCTCATGCCTCCACCACAACAATAGGTTGAAGATATTCACCAATTTGCCTGTGTTGATGCTAACTGAATACGGCGTAACAGCAATAATATATGCATAATTTCATAAACTAAATTGATTTATAGAAAGGGAAGCTACTGGTATCACATATATAAGGAAGGAGAGCTACAAGATGCTTCCATTGTAACTTCATTAACTACCATACATTGTTATACAACATCATCTTGAGTAAAACAAAAATTGGTGCAAAAATTGAGAGGATGCTTGCATTTCCTAAATGATGATGTCGCTGCTTCAGGAGCATAAAAGAGTCTCGATTCTCTCTTAGGAGCATAAAAGCTTAACAACTTTGGTATCACGGCATGCTTAGAGAAAGCTGCTTAGAGAAAGCTATAAACTATATACAAGACACTCAAGTAACCATGGGAGCTCTTCAAATTATTGCTCTTTAATTTCTTGTTTTCGAAGATTGAAAATCCAGACCTTTGCCTGAAAAAATAAGAAACAAATGAAAGGCAGCGATGAACATATTACTTACCCGAGTTGTTGGCTTTCTGTCTCATTTATTTCACAGTTCCACGGATATTGTAACTTCATTGAGTGTAATACATTATCATAAAATTGATACCCCTATCCCTTATTCTTTGTTTTTCTTCTTGCCTTTGAATCAATGCAACCAAAAAATCATCTCCCAAATGATAACTTATATGTATAACATATCTTCTCCAACATGCTCTATGTGGTCTAAAAATCGTGAACTTCTAGTGTGGAATAATCAATAACTAAAAATCAAAAGATTTGAGAGTAACCCAGTACAAATAAACTGCATAAATAAAAAAAAGGTTCCCAAGAACTAAATAGATTGTGTAAAATGAGTTAGTACTTCTATTCTACTATTCACATGGCATACTGTTCACGAAAATACGTTTCGATTTAAAATCACTGCAAGTGTACGGTTCGTTACAAGTAATAAAATGAACTTTTAGAATCCGAATTGTCGACCCCACAGAGATTGAGTAGTTCAATAATAATTATCTCGACCTTAACCAAAACTAGATATGTTTTTTTAGTGTTTTGTACTAAATTATGAATGTTATTATGAATGAATTGACTAAATTATATGCAGATTATACTAGAATGCAATATGAAATTTGAATGTAAATTGATTAATTTAACAATAGAAAAATGCACTAGGATCACGAATCCCCATGCAACAATCAATTTCAATCCTAGTTTTACAATTTAACAACACAATTGTATATTGAAGAATCAATGTTCCTGTTGAATTTAACAATATCTTTCAAGTAATATTAAACTTATTCTATCATGCGATTCGACTATATTTTTATGACGAATATCAACATAAAAGAATGCATGAGCTTTTATGAACACTTAAATATTCACACAAGGCATAATGGTATATTTCTATCCCTTATCGGACCTTATGACAAATTATATTACGTCAAATCTATTTCCCTTTTTTCGAATACATAAAACAGGTCACCACATTCATATAATTAATATGCACAATAATTATATGGAAAAAATACGTATAAATAATTAAATATCCAAAAATGCGTTTATAATGCCAAATATATAAAATTAAATATTAAAATGTCATGTTACGTGGTTCATCGATCTCCTAGTACAAGAAAAACTAGCCTAACATGCTAAAAAGAGAAAAACAAAAGATTAGTATAAGAAACGTCATCACCCGAGTCAATATTCAATTAATTTCTTAGAGTGCGTGATGATTTTTCGCGTTGTTCTTTGTATTTTTGCTCCCAAATTCACAGTTTTCCTTCAAAATTGCGTCACCTCTATTTTTGGATGTAATTAGGGTTATAAAGATGTCATAGATTGATTTCAATAAATGTTTGAATCAAATAAGGAAATCAGAAAATTCGTCAGATTTTTGTACCATGCAACCGCTTGGTTCAGCCAATTTGGCTCCTTGAATTCTCAAGTTGTTGCCATGTGATCGCATGGAAGTTTGTACCATGCGGCTGCATGGCACAATAAACTTCCATTTTGTATCGTTTTAGTCCCTGAACTTCGTTCTTACTCATTTTGACTTCTTCTTCTTTTTTCCCTTCATTTTTTTCCTTCTAGTGCCATTTGATTTCATCAATCTTGTACTTAGTTTGTTTTCATTCTTGATTTGGGTTTCGGGTCAACTTTTGAATAATTGCATCATAGTCCCTGAACTTTAGCTTTCTTCCGTTTTGATCATTTCTTGCTCGTTTTCACTTACTTTTCGTTATTTCCATCGATATTGTCCTGCAAACACAATTTATATAAAATTAAGTCATATTTCAACATAATTACAAGCAATTATCCATGTTTTGTGGCTTAAATAAGTGCGCAAAACGCACTTATCACATACATTTCCTTTTAGCAGGACCTCCCACATAGTTTGTAACTTCACAAGCAGCATCAACTTCCCTCAAATTTCTCTAAAGTTGCGCAAGAAAAGTTAGGAAACAAAATCTTGTAGCACAATCCTGCCATTGACGTAAAATAGAAAAAAATAATCTCCTGATGTTGGCATAGCCACAAACAAAATTATTGAGGTAAGTTTACTATTATGTACTTTTTTTTAAATGTACTTTCTTACAAAAACATCATAAATCGAAAACTTACCTTTGTCCGTCATCTCTTCGAATCAAACAAGATTTTGACTTCTTCTTTGCTTCCGAAATGAACCCACCACGAGATAGTTCAAGCAATGCCAAGAAACGGAACTATTTTTGACTGAAAAATCTAGGCTGCACTTGAGACGAAGAGAAATCGCGGCGGAGAGAATTCTTCCAAGGTTTTGACGGTAAAATATGGGCGCAGCGGAGAGAAATATTTTTGCGGGCAACATGGACAAAAGGGTTTGTGAAACAATTTGAATGGGAATGTGCATTTTTCAGCCCACCATTTTTATTCATTAACTTTATTCAATTTCAATTTACCCCCTCTCCACGTCAGCGTGTCAACAAGCAGGTAAATGACCGGGTACAAGAAGCTTTATTCATAAAAAAACAACCCTACAATTTGTCAAAATGTGCATATAAAGGAACAAAACCCTACCACGCCTAAAAAAAACCTAAATCTCCTTTTATTAAATAATTGCAAATAAAAATAAACTATAATAAAGTATAGGTTAATAAACGAAAAACACAAGCAATAGTTAAACTCCTAGAACAATTTGATTAAGTGCTCATGCCATCAAATTTAAAATCCACATAAGTCAAGTGGGTACTTAGATTCACAAATTGAATTAGAATGGGGATCTAGAAGCACACCTTTTAAACGTTGTGGACCCATAACCACATCACGTGATAGATAACCCTCATTTTTCTGTTGTTTAATTTAGCGAACCAAAAGAATCTAACTCACAGAAGAACCACAGCACCATCAATGAGTGAAGTTTTGAACTAGTATAAAACTAACCGCTCGTTGATATCATAACAACAGAGGATAAACAACTCAATTTGTTTTAAGTTAGTAATCTAACTATAACCTTTATTCAATGGTGATCACTCGACTCCAATTTGTTTCAAATTAGTTACTGAAACTTAAGTTTTGTTTCAAGTCGATCACTACATTAATCATCATTTAAAAAAATTGATCTTAAATTTGATGTGTCGAATAATCATATACTTTGTCACACACTAGAGTCTAGAGATGACACATTAAAAAAGTTTTTGGGCTAAAAGCTCGTCCGATCTTGAGATAATTTACAAGCAAACTAACATACTTATCCGTCTGAAGCAAGTTCAATAACAAAAGCGAAATCCGAAACTCATCTATTAACTCGGTGACCAATAAGACTTGCAAGATGATAAAAAAAACACAACTCATGGAATTAATTACATTTTATTGTCATATTGTTTGTTAATGTATATCACCATTATTGAAGACCCTTAAATAATAAATATAATTATTTATTTTGAGTTGCATCTTATTTTGAGATAAACGGTAAACTTTGATTCTAATTAATCACAAAAACCATCACTTTCACTCTTATCTGCATAGTAGACCTTAATGTTAGAGACCAATTTTTTTTTTTTTTTTTTTGAGATACTCCGTACTATTCTTTTGAAAATACAGCTCTTGTTTGCATGGGCGGATCCAGAAATAAATTTAGCACGGATTAATATGAAAAAAAAAATTTAATTAGTATTTAGGCTGGAGGGTTGGGCTGTAGCTCCACCCCTGCTTGTTTGGTGGAGATTGAAATATGATATTTAGCAAATTTTAATAAAAATTGATGAAATGTATGATTGAAAAGTTGATCTTATAAAATATTCGATTAAAATTAATTGTTATTTTGACTAATATTAAAATCTAAATTTTAATTTCTAATAAAGGTCTAATTTCATTCACATGACACTTTTAGCCCACATTTGATTCTCATTATTTCAAAACTCATTTATTCTCAAATTCATTTTCAACCCATATTCTTACAATAAAATATTTTGCACATAAATTCTAAATTTCTTCAAATAGGGGCTTAGGGTGAGCATGGATTTTTATCTACTTTTGAGTTTTTAAATAATGTCTAATTTTTTATTTTTTTTAAATTATTTTTTGGAAAATATATAATTCCTTCTTCATTTTTTTTAATTATTTTTTTTTTTTAAATTTTTACCCCAATCTTTTGCACGAATGTCAAATTATAAATTTGACAAAGAAATCTACTATTTATAATGTTATCTATTAGATTATGTCACGAGGGTCGCCTTGGCCGAGTGGTTAAGGCGTGTGCCTGCTAATTACATGGGGTTTTAAATTTATTTTTTATTTTTTCATTTTATAGTAATAATAGTGGTTTACTAATGTGAAGACTGAAGATGGTGGGAAATCCAACACCACCACGCCTTTACATTAGAGAATATTTTGATTAATTTTAAAAGATTATAAGTCCTAATGAATTCGTGAATTTGAATAAATTTCCGTAAATTTCATAAGAATCTTATCAAATATGGTGAAATTTCATAAAGATTATATTATATACTTTTAAACTTGAAATCCAGCCAAATCTTTTAAAATCGTTCTATTTATGAAATCTTTATAAATCTACTAGTTATTGAGGATACATGAATTTTAAATAATTTCATTAAATTTCATCAAAACGTCAATTGGAAATACTTAAATCTTAATGGATTTCATTAAAATTCATTAAAATCTTAATTGAGGACATATAAATTTGAAATGATTTTTAAAATTCATCACCATCTCAATTGAGGATACCTCCCTAAATATTCGTTATTGGCTGCATTGCACTAAATAAGTAAATATATATGGGCCACGTAATTTTATTTTTTATTATTTTGGTCCTACAGAAAAGGATACATTCTGTATCTGTATCTAAATATTCGCAGCACCTGTGTGATTAAGGTTTTTTTCCCTCCAAAATTGTCTAATGATGTTGCATCACGTGTCCCTATTTTTCATCCTTATCGCCAAACCTGTTTGTGTAACATGATTCATATAGCAAAACACGGATTCTTTGTCCCATGGAATTCAATTGTCTCGTGATTTAGAAAATTTAAATTGTGGACTTAAAAAGTAATTAGATGCAAGTGCATGGATCATTGAAACATGGGTTCAATTGCCTATGGCAAGAAATAATCATGTCCAAGTCGTACTATATCCCCTCCGTTCCTTGAGCTCTGGGTAGTGCCAAGCTCAAGTCTAAGGGTCGTAGAACCATCCTCAAGCTGGTTTGCATGGACTTACTAATTTTGGAAAAGAAAAAAGGGCGAGGTGGGGTTCGGGGAGGGGGGGGGGGGGGGTACTAGCCAGCCGTCACTGATGGAATGATTGTTTTCAACTTTCTATTCTTTCCTTACCTCGTACTATTACGTGGACATAATTGAATGCCACATAAATTGTGTTGGAATTGAGCAATTTGAAGCACGCTGTATTGTTGAAAAATATGTACTATTACCATGTCTTCAAAATTTAGACAATATTAACCGTTTGTAAACTATTTTAATTTATAAACAGATAAAAATGAGTAGTAAATAGATAGTACTTGTAATATATACATTAAAACATATAGCTAAAAATCAAATTCAATAGTTTACAAATTTTGCCAAACAGATGCTACAAGTAATTTCACATTAAAAAAGCCTACAAGTTCCATTTTCACTCGAACAACCCTCTACATGTTTAAATAAAGCTACAGGGCATTATTATTAATTTTTTTTCTCAAACAAAATAGGTAAAAACAAGGTTAAGGAACTGGTTTTTCCACAAAATCTTTCAAGCCATTTATCAATTTAGAGCAATGTTACATTAATTCAAACCACCACAAGAACTGTAATTGACACAAATTCTGCTTTAATTGAAAACATTAAAAGAACGAATAGCAAGACAAGCACTAAGAGATGCTGCAATTAAGCGCATGAATTATTGATCTGGATACAGATTCATTCTGTAACAGAGATTTAAAGTAATTAAATTTGCATCGACAATAACTAAAGTACCATGAGCATTTAGAATACTATGAATCTGTCCAGATGTTGACTAAAGAAGATAGCTCCGACATTCAGCCCGACCATACTTCTGAAGATGGCTCCAACATCCATCCGAAAAGTTTCTAATGACCATACTTCTGAAACTCCCACTCGCTGTTGTCTGTACAATAGTAATGAAATGATATATAAAATTGTAAAATGGGGTGATTATAATTGAGAAAATGGAAAACTGTACAACTTACCCAAAGGGCAAACTTGACGAGTCTTCAGCCATCGACTAATGCAATGGAAGTGAAATGCATGATTGCAAACGCCTAAACAAAAGAAGGGGTCTTAAAATTTGTCTCAATCAAAGAACAAATGTGCCTCAATGGAATGGAGGACCATTTGCCAAATTATTACACACATAATCCACCACAGTTAATATGCCTCATAAAATGCACTAATAAATGGAAAACCAGAAAAAAAAAATGTACAAGGCATCGCTTAAGAATCCAATTTGAACAAAGCTGACTATCAGAAAGTTTGATTAAAACTAGAGGCCTCATTATCTAGTTCAACAGTGATTCCAAAAGTATACGGAAATGACAAAATTTCATCCCCAGTCAATGCAACTCAATATCAGAAGCATACAAAAGAGGTGATATACCACTATACTAACGACTGTCAGCAGACAGAGAGAAGGTCCAAATACTCAGGAATCTGTCTTCCACATCTTCAAATCATACAATAATATTTCTATGTTCTTGATGACTAGAAAAGATAAGCATGCAGTGTTCTAAAGCATCCATCTTATGAAGAATAGAGAATGCCATCTTGACTAGATGCCAAAATTCATAAAGCAAAGATACAATTCTTTTTTGCTTATCTATCCTGGTCGTGTGGAAATGTACGGTAGGCCCAATCAGTTCCTAAACCTAAGAACTAATAGTTTAATGACGCTTATTATTTGTAAAAAAAAAAACAAGGGGAAAAAATGTAATAAATTGATAAAACACCATTAAGGGGAGGATGCAGAAATTATGCTACATACAAAGCACGCAAAACAATAAAAAACACAAGACAAAGTGAAAGGCAATACCTGAATTTCTGGACTTCATAAATTACTTAAATTCTCACTCAAATTAGTATTAGCACCACTAATGGAAGTCCTTCAGTAAAATTACCTCAACTATTATTATTTCTTGAGGACCAAATTAATGTTTTCCTTGTTATGAATTGATATATAGCCCCTGTTTGGTACCCATTTTCATTTTCATTTTCATTCTCATTTTCATTTTCAACCACACATTCTTTAATAAAATAATATTTTCCATCATATCAATAACTTTTCCTTCTTTTTCAACCACATATTCACCATCACATCAACCCAAAAAATACATTTTCTCCAACAAAATGGGTATCAAACAAGCCCATAGTATTTCAAAATGTCTCTTCCTTAAGTTCTCACAATATTAAGAGAGTGTTGGTAGGGATTAAAATTAGATTTTTTTAGTAGATTATGATAGAAGTTTTTGAAATGTGTAGTGGAAAAGTTATGGGACCAATGAAAGATTGTTAATATTGACTGTTTGACTTTGACTTAGATTAAAATTAGATTTTAATTCAAACCAAATAGGCACTAAGTTTCTTGGTCATATTATACATTTATATTCCCGCTTATGAGGAAAGCACATCATCTCATTGAAAATACTCTGAGCCAGGATGCCAACATGCACAAGCTGTGTGGACCGTGGCGACTTCAGAATTTGGCCATTTAAGGACTCCACTAACTTGGTTACCTATTTTTTATTTTTAATTTATCTCTGACACCCATCCTTCAATCTGCACCTTTTGATTTTTATATTTACTTCATTAATCAAAAAGTAAAGAACTCAAAAAGGCCTTATACTTGCATCTCCAATTAACAGCCTTTTCACACAATTTATAATCATTCTTTCGAATGGCATACAAATTTAAGGTTCTTTATCCAATATACTATTTCCTAATACAAAGTTTCTCTTTCAAGTTACTATTATAATGCAGGAACAACCATCTTCAATCAAGAACCATCTCATCATCGGAGGTTGGTTATGAAAAATTGAATTATTCATACAAGGAGTGGGGTGGGGGGAGAAAGAGAAAATCAACGAGCTATGCAGGAACGTAAGATTCTCATTTCTTTATAAAATTTAAATGCACAATCTACTGTAATCTTAAACCTCTCTCACTCTCCATTCTTCCGATTTCCTTTTTCTATCCTTTCTTTCTTGTGGCTTTTGTATAAGAAAATAAGCATTCAATATGGCGTGCTTCAAAAATATTTCAGTGAAGTGAAGAGAAAAAGTTGGAGAAACCACCACTGAGATCAATATACAAACTGCATAGGTTTATCACTCGAATGCATTCACTTTCTTAGAATCTCTTCCAACCCAAATGGTTTCTGGGAAAACTGTTATAGGCATTAATTTGTTTATGTTTTATGGCATACAAATATGAATAAAAAGAACAATTTCTTCAAAGCTCATATGCGTCCAAAAATCCCAATATTTTGCACCCCCCTTTGTTATTTAATGATGTCAGATAGCACAAGTCAAATGTAGATTAAGTTCAACTTAGGTGGATGGCATGTTTTACGTCCACCTAAAGAAACACTCATTCACAAGTCATTTTGTCCCCGTCTTAGAAGATGCAAATGTAGGCCAGAATTACACGGCCTAATTTAGTTGCAAAATATTTGTTTTTATTTAATCTTTCTGCTGATATAACAATGAATCAAATATAGGGGCAAAAGGATAAACTGAAACAAACCAAAATTTAATTTGCAAGAAGAATTGACTTTTTGTTCATTGTCAAATAAGGGAATCCCCCATTTTTTGTCTACTCTAATTTCAGTTTTGAAAACTTTCTTTTTCTTTTTATGTTTGCCGTTACAGTTATAGAAGTTAACCATGAGTTAAAAGCAGTGTACAGGTATACATTAAATGAAATTCGAGTCCCCCTTTATCGAGAAGGTTACTAAATCATGATAATTTAGCGATGCCACGCAAGTATAGGTTAGATTGTTAGCATACTCCAATTTTTACTCAAAGAAATGCTAATTCAGTGAAAGCATAAAACCTAATAAAAAAGATAAACCATAAAAAATAATTGTCTAATAATGAGTGGGCCAAATGTAGAGTATCGATGCATGTAACTTTTAAGGTGTACAAGTATTAGTAGAGAATGTATGACGCACAATGCCGAGAATCATGAGAACAAACATTACTGCATTGATATCATTAAAAATAAGGGCACTCTAACACGTCATATAGGGTCTCCAAAATATCTGCGGCACCAAACTGATGGGTTGTTCATTTAAATTATTTATGAAGTTGATCCTGTCCAGCTACCAAAGGCACATATTTACTATGTGTTTGAGACCCATTTTTCTTAAAAAGGAGTTTTGTAGTGGTATTTTTTGGAAAATGTGGTTAAAAAGTAGAGAAATTTTTTAAGTTTACGTGCAACATCATTTTATTAGAAGAATGTGTGACTGAAAATAAGTTTTTAGCTAATGGAGATCAAACAGGGGTTTATTAAACAACCAAAGAAATAACAGTTCACAAAAAGGACGAAGAAAATTTTCAAAATCTAGATGAGATAGAAGCGCACACACCTTAATCAGTAAATAAGTTCTGATCAAAATGCAAAGAAAAGAAAATCTCACAATCAAACTCATCTATGCAATAACCAAAACATTACTAACTCTGATTGCATAATGGCTTTCAATAATCCCATTAACATGAGAAAGCATCTTCCAAACATACGAAGATAAAATTGAAATTCCATAAATTCAACTAAGACGATTCCTATCACAGTAAAATTCAATAGGCATAAAATAACAGTTTAATGTATAAAAGCCAATAAAAAGTCAGGGTTTCAGTGAAGCTTCATACCCCAAGCAACAGTGCACTCCTCGCTTGTAGCACTAGCTTGATTAGCCTGGCACTCGATACCTGATTACACCAATACAAAAATCAAATAAACACGTTTAATCACACAAATAAGGCAAACTCAAAGTAAAAACTCACAGAGATCCATAATATGGTTCCTGCAAATTGCACAGTTATCCACCACAATATCTGCACCACGAGTTAGGGTTAGGGTTTTCCAAAACCTAAATTCGATATATCACTTAAACATGTGTGTGTGCGCGCGCGTGCGGTGGAGTTAGGTTAATGTTTATACCCCAAGCCCAGAGCGAGACGGCGTTCCATTTCTTGATCTCGAATCGCTTGGCTTTCTTGGTTGATGTCGACGGAGTAGGATTACCGGAGGAAGGACCGGCACCAGAGGATCCCTCGCCAGCCGGAACCATAGTTATGTCGCTGTCTAGAGAAGCCATAGTATCAAGGCAAAACTCGGGCACGGCCTTTTTAGTATGTGATTTAGGGGTGGCAAACGCTCGGCTTGGTGGCCCGAGTTCGTCTCGAGCTGAGCCTAATTTATTTTTCACGAGTCGGTTCGACCGTCACCACTTTGGTTTTTTTACCGCCGTTTGGTGCCAAGCCAAATGTTAAAAATGTGACTGCCGGGCTGTCAAAGTTTCAAATTAACTTCTTTGGATATTACTATTGCTACCACAATTTTTATTTAATACATGATACATTATATTTCAATTATAATTAAGTTCATCAATCGTTACTCTTTGAAAGGGTAATTGACGCAAAACATCTTTATCTTTCATTTTTTGGTACAAAACGTCCCTACCTTTCAAATTCTTTACGTTGACATCATTTTCACCATTTTTTAAATTTAAAATGACCAATATATCCTCCTATTTAAATAAAACAAAACAAAACAAAACAAAAATAAAGAACAAAATGTAACATAGGCTCAAACTTTTTAAAAAGTGCAAATAACCCATCAAATTTTACATTCTTCCCACATCTCCAAGGATTTTTTGTTGATCTAGAATCATTAGTGGTATCAAAATTTTCGAATTCTGCCCAGAAAATGCAGGAATAGTAGTCTCGGTTTGCATGCAACGTGGCACAAAATCCAATATTATATTTTCGGCCAAATTGGTAGTACCCCCTAATGTTTTTGGGCCTTCTGGATCCAATGGTGATGTCAATTTGCTCAAACTCTACCCAGAAGTTGAAGAAAACGGACCAGCAGCTCTTGGGCCTATAGTTACATTTTGTTCTTTATTTTTGTTTTTTTTTTTAAATTTAAATAGAAGGGTATGTTGATCATTTTAAGTTAAAAAATGATGAAAATGATGTTCAGCTTAAAGAATTTGAAAGGTAGGAACGTTTTGTGCAAAAAAATGAAAGATAGAGATGTTTTCCACAATAAACGTGAAAGGTAGGGACGTTTTGCGTCAATTACCCCTCTTTGAATCTATTATTTTTCTAACTTTTTCGTCAAATTCTTATTTTTAACTTTCCATTAATTAGTAGACTTTGTCTTTGATAATGATTTATATCAAAATATTTTATTTTTATGTTTTGAAATGAGAAAAAAAATTCATACTTTTTGTTTATTTATTTTTTAAAAATATGATAAAAACAAGTTTTTTTACGTTATTTCAACATACTTTTGGACATAAAATTGTTAGCAAATAAAAAATGTGTCAATTAATAAAAAAAATGAGGATAAGAAAGATTTTGATTGGTGTATAGAAGGGTTTTACAGAATCCCTCCAGAACACACGCAATAGGTAGCCCCCCATGCGGGACCATAAAAAATAAAATAAAAATTTCCTCCATCTCCCTATTGTGTGTATTCTGAAGGGGTTATGTGAAACCCTTCCTGTACACCAAGCAAAATTTGAATAACATTTATATGAAAAATCGTTAGAGATATAAATGCTATAATGAGTAAAGATTAAAAATATTCTCTATACTTCAACAGTTGAGAGTTTAATATATGCTAATATTTTCATACATTTGGATATGACATTCATTGGTTGAATGCAAGACATATTTTTAAATAACTCTGGAATGAATATTTGAAAAGCAGCTAATTAGGATATTTGGTATTTATAGAAAACTAAAAATTACATTATCACATTCAGGAAATCAGACCAATTGGAGATCATTGGATATTTTGATTTTGATCATGAAATATGATTGCAAAATTTTGTCACTAGACTGCATATTTTGGATGGATTTGAAAGACTACTTTAGTTATTCTGTGAAAATAGCAATCTTGTATTCCAACAGGAGTTTGAGTTTGTCAAAGTTTATAAAGATTAAGTTTCTAGTTGTCAAGGAAAGAATTTAAAGTGTTTATGTTTCTATGAAATAATTAGAACAAACTCTATAATTGAGAATCTGCTTATTAAGGGGCTATCACATAATGTCTTTCATGAGCATATTGCTCACATGAGTGTTCCATCTTTTGAGGATATGTCAATTTAGTGGGAATTTGTATTCATACGTTGTCTATTTTAGATATATGATTCTATCCATGGATATTCGATTTATTTCAAAAATAAAGTATTCAATTCAGTCCCAATTTGATTAAAGTTTATGGGTGATCTCATTAAAGAATAATGTAAGACCAGTTAGAAATTGTTAAGGGATATAATCCCACATCAAATAAAGATGGAAATATAGACCAATTTATAAGGGTTTGGACTATTCTTCCTAACAATGTTGACCTTTTAAGATGGACCCCAAATCTTAACATGGTATCAGAGCCCATTAAACTCCAACGACCGATTCAATCCGATTAAAACTCAAAAAATGAGCATACGGATTTCAAGATTGACATGTTCAAATGAGCCACCATCTTAAGGGGGCACGTTGAGGGATATAATCCTACATCAAATAAAGATGAAAATATAGACCAATTTATAAGGATTTGAGCTACTCCTCTTAACAAGGTTGACATTTTAAGATGAATCTCAAGTTTTAACAGAAATAAGCATGTATAAATCACATTGCATGAAATTTTCATGCTACACATCAACACTTGATCTATGGCATTTGATTGTGTTGTTATACGTGACCATTTAGGGTTTAGTTATAATAATTGTAACGAAAAGCGCTTTAATCCTATATTGACATAATTAATGAATGAGATTGTTTAAAGATGCCTTTTGGTTATGGTAGCAAAATGTTGAGCTCATAAGGTTATACACATTTGTAAGGTAACATATGTGCCCAAGTGAGAGATGATATGATCGAATTGCTTATGTCGATCCACATGACAAATTAAATATTTTTTTAACATCAAATACCAATAATACATTACTTGGGCCATGCTATAAATAAAATAAAAATTAAAAACGCGTTACTCACTTCTCAACGTGATGATTTCATCCTGTCACGGTGACTGCTGCTTCATTATCTTCACAATAGATCTCTTAACTTTGTGTTCACGGTGTTTGCTATCATCTCTCAAACTATCCTTCCTTTTATAGATGGACTACACTTGCATTTGACTCTACGATATAAATATTGGTGGCAACTTTTAAAAATGTTTAAAAATTCGTTGGTATAAACTTTGAGTTTCCGTTAATTAGGAGTGGGCTTATTTTTTTTCTTTTTAATTCAAGAAAAGATGTGCACACGTTTGGAGACAAAAGATGTCTTATTTGAAACCAAAGTTTAGATTCCATTCTTTCCTGAAAACATGTATATCAAGTTGATGGAAGTGTGCTAGAATCTGAAACAACAATGACTAAGGGAGAAAGAAAAGGAATAATGAAGCTTGATATGGCTAGATTTAGGCAACACGTTTGACATTTGAGTATTTTTTTCCCCTTTTAAAGAAGGCTGATATAGGTAGATTAAGGCAACAAGTATGGTATTTGAGTATTTTTTTTTTCCCTTTTAAAGAAGGTTTCCTTTTCTTTCTTCTTTTATTCTAGCCAATGATTTAAAAATCAATCTGGTCATCGACCCAGAAAAGAGAAAGGCAAGGGTCAAAAAGTTAATTTGGGGTTGAATCGGGATCGAACCGGTAATTTTTGAAAAATTAAAAAATATACATTTACAAATATATATATATATATATATATATATATATATATACATTTAAAAATTTGAAAAAAATGTACATGTACATAACTTGAACCGGTTAAATCGAGAATGGATCGCGCATTTTCCAAAAACCGACTAGTTTAATGGGGGTTTTTATTAGAGATTTTATAAGTCTAACTGGACCGATTTTTGTCCCGATTCCTAGTTTTTCGGTTGAACCGATCAAGCCAATATGCTTTTTAAAACATTGATTCTAACTACTTTTAAGCCAATGTGTTGAACATGTTATTGGCATTAATATGTGAAATAGATGTATTTATGCACCTAAGAACATCCAAACACAAATTATACTATTTTTGAGTTTGAAATCATTTAACAATTATCGTCGATGCAAAGTTTGTAACCTAGCAACTATAAAATACTACATTAAAGTTTGTGAGAATACAATTAGGTTTATTTTTCAGAAAACATAAAAAGTCAAATCAACAAACTAATAAATAGTAGAATACGACAGGATTGTGTCATTTAAATTAACAACCCTGCTACATGGCCAGGGAATTTTGTGATCGAACGGTGCCCGATCCCTCACATGGGGTGGGGTCCACACAATATTATATTCATGTGGATCTCATGCACAGTGAGAGGATCGGACATCATTCGATCACCGATCCCCTGTTCATTTACCTTTTTCCTTAAATTAAAGAAAGAGGAAATTGCACCCCATGTCGCTCTTTGATTTTGCATTTTCAAAAATATCACTTTTGGACTTTTTAACCCTCTAGACAATTTAAATTCCATATATGTCTGTAATTATTGTTGATATGATTAGATAAAAAAAATTGTACAAAATAATACACAAATATCCCATAAAGAAAACCCATCTAAACCACACCCCATCCTCCCCACTTTCTAAACCTAACCCAAAAACAACATTCAAACTAATTCCAAAAAATTGAAAGAAACCTCTTGTTGAGAGATTCTATTTTCAACATTTTTTTGGAGATCTTTGTCTTCCAAATAATCAAGATTTTCATTTTTTTAGTTTTGGGTTCTTTCTATGACTTCTCCATCTATGGTTGTTTTTTTTTTTTTTTTTTTGTCGAAAAATTTGTTTTTTTTTTTTTCCTTTTGCATTTTTTTTGGAATGTTTGGTCACTTGAAAAATGTGGGATACAAGAAATAAATAAATAAATTCAATATTTAAAAATTCCATTTCAAATTTTAGGATATTTAGATATATTTGGATAAATTTAAAAATCTTTTATTTGTTATTTTCTCATTTTCTTTGAGTGTCTGAGAAAAATAAAAAAATTTGTGTCACTAATAGAATATTGTTTCAAAAAAAGAGAAGTGAAGTTGCCAACTATTTTTTCAGTTAGTTCATTTTTCGCTTCCTATGTGAAATTTAATTTTGTTTAGTTTTTTTTTTTTCGATTTCATGAGTGTGAAGTGGGTTTAATGTAATGTAAATATTTGTAACATTTCAATGCTTATTTACTTTATATTTGTAACATTTCAATGCCATGTCTAACTTTTTAATCTTAGCTATTACTAGTATGTCATGTGATGAATAATTTGAAGTCGGAGCTAGCTATTACACTAAATATAATAGATGAGAACAATGAAATGATTGATGATCTCATTGTATGTCTTGACTCTTGAATGAGTTGAAAGAAATAATAGGGCGGAGATGTTAGAAACAGTGCGAAGCATGCTTAGAGAACTAAATATTCCTAACTTTTATTTTCCTTGTAGTTCAGGATCATGAAATGATGAAGTGTAAGCTATGATATTTGGAATTTTGATATTATAACTTAATCTATTGAAGTTTTAGTTTGTTTTGACGATATTGATTATTTAGTGTGTTTTGAAAATATTGATTATTAATTAGCATGTTTTATAAAATTTTAGTGATTTTTATTTAAAAAATAAATAAAATAAGCTTCACCTATGAAAAAGTACTTTTTAATACCTATAGATTTTTTGCAGGTATTGATGCATAACCCATTAGATATTGAAAATCTGTAGGTAATGAACATGTACTGTGAGGTAATGGTAAGATTTTTACCAACGAAAATCCAGTTGTCAATGATAAAGTTTTTACCAACGAAAATTCTTTGTAAAAGTAGACTTTTGCCAATGAAAATTTGGTTTGTAATGGCAATATTTTTATTAATGAATATTTGATTGGTAATGGTAATATTTTTATCAATGAATATTCGGTTATTTCATGGATTGAAATGAGTACAGTATATATAGGGTTGAAATTGGTAAACTTGAAGCTCGTTGTATTGTTGAAAAATAAGTACTATTACAATATATCCAAAATTTAAACAATATTAACCATTTACAAATAATTCTAATTTGTAAATAAATGGAAATGTATAATAGATAATTGAATATTACTTGTGAATTCATTTGAACCTGTGGTTAAATAAATCAAAATCCAAAATTCATAAATGATTTGTAGATTTATAGATTTTCCAAAAGAAGGCTACTTGTAATTTCACACTCTAAAAGCCTTGAGGTTCCATTCTCACTTGAACAGCCTTCTACTTGTTGAAATGAAGTTACCATCTATTTTTATTTTTTTATTTTTTAAATCAGTAAAAACGAGGTAATGAAAACTGTTAAATATGTAAATATAATATGAAATATTTTTCATTATAATATTTCCTTTTAGTGCAGGATTACTTTCATTAGTAGTTGATTATGTAATCTTTCCTTTTATATTTATTTCCTTGTATAGTTATTTGTAACCATATAAATAGGGTCTTCTACATTGTAATATTTATAAGATCATAATAATACAATTTATATTTCACATGGTATCAGAGCGGGTTTAACTTGATCTTGGGTTAAACTTACAAAAGAAAAAAAAGTTTTTTATTCCTCTTCTAATCCTCCACAACGGCCACAAAACTCTTCTTCACTTTTTTATGGTATTGGCACAGAGATCAAAGAAGGCATTAACTAGGTGGCGCAATTTAACTTCAGATGCTGATTCAACGACTACTGCAAATATCAAGGATTGTTGTGAAGAAACCAAACCATCAACTAGTGTCAACGTCGACACTTCGACGAAGAGGCAGTCCCAAGAGGACGCCTCCCATTCGCAAAGTGATTAGCACGTTCCCTCTGTAGCCCATAATTGCTTACGGAGCCTCTGCATGAGAAAGCAACACAAAATTCATGCCCGGAAAATATATTTAAACTAGTGTCGACTTAAACACTTCAGAAAGATCAAGAAATCGCCCAACTTCGTTCCAAGAAAAGGGAAACGAAGCATGCATAATGTTCATCGAGTCAAGAGTATGAAC
This sequence comes from Osmanthus fragrans, assembly GCA_019395295.1. Taxonomy (NCBI): domain Eukaryota; kingdom Viridiplantae; phylum Streptophyta; class Magnoliopsida; order Lamiales; family Oleaceae; genus Osmanthus; species Osmanthus fragrans. The sequence goes on along the minus strand of CM033354.1, from coordinate 12,080,735 downwards.
ATTATATCAAACAAGGTAACATGAGGTGACTACAAGTTTAAAACATGGGTACTTCGACAACCCCATGCCTAAGAAGCTTTGACACAGCAGGGACCTCAGCTCCCTTCCTAGAATTTCAGCAAAATGTTTGAAGTAGATAGCTTTGGTACATAAGGACTTCAGTTCCTTCATCAAAGTACCAGAAAATCATAAAGCAAAAGACTTACCATACTTTAGGGTTTCAGACAACATTCATGATAAGTGCTTATGCAAATTTTCACCAATTTATTTAGTGATTAATGCTAGCATATGCATTATATTATTGCTAGCATATGCATTATATTATTGCTGTCAATGCGTATGCCACGTTTTATCCTAGAGAAATTTGATATGTCATCATTCACTCTATCATCATGAAATGGACCCCAATTTCATTTGGTATATGTACAATTGATATATTGTATTGTATTACAGGATTGGTTTAGTCCATATTACGGAGGAGATGCTGCCGAAATTTCAACAAATTATACTTGATTCTTTGGAGGCAATTCGTAAGCCTTTGCTTATTCAGGCTGGCTTGCATATTTTCTGAGACAATCTGCAAGACCCCGTTTTCTTTGACTATTTATATTTCAAAGTCCATGCATTTGCATAAATGACTAATAAATAGACTTGGGGGGACTATTGTTGTCCCATTAAAATGGGACCTCTAAAAGAGACTTACGTGGAAATCCGCGTGGAAGTCCGTCAAAAAAGATGTTAAAGTTTAACCAGGGTCAATATAAGCCCAAGTGTCTGCTACTTAAAAGTGCCTAGCAGAGATGCCTAACCGAGGTCCCAAGACGCTAGCCAAAGTGCCTAGCCGAGGTCCCCCAAGTGACTAGCCGAGGTGCCTCAAAATGCCTAATCGAGGTGTCTCAAGGTGCCTAATCGAGGTCCCAATAGGCTAGCCGAAGTGCCTAATCGAGGTCCCAATAGGCTAACCGAAGTGCCTAACTGAGGTTCTCCAAGTGGCAAGCCGAGGTGCCTCAAAGGTATAAACTGAGGCTCCCTAGAGGTCCAACCGAGGTGCTTAAAAAGGTACAACCGAGGCTCCTCAAGAACAAAGTCCTATAGGCCTGAGCTTGATCCATTAACCACTTGGCTCAAGTACATTTTCATCTCTATAAGTATGCATCCATTCACAATCAAATGTAAGCAATTCTAAACCTAACTAAATTCTCTCTCTCTCTCCCATCTTTTGCACTCTCTTAATATTTTAGTCCGGCCGTTGACTTGATAGTCAGAGTATAAATGATCGCCAGACATTTTTCTCGACTGGCAGCCTTTGCCTCTAACAGGATGCTACGCGTGTAGGTGATGTTCACGTGGAGGGGATGAGCCCTTGTATGAGCCCCATACTTTAAAAAAATAATAAATAAATTACGGGGGAGCACGAAAGTTAACATGTAAGCATTTTGTAAGAAAAACCTAGGTTTCCACCCTCTCTCCCTTACTAGTTATTATTCTGCATAAAATTGAAGTAAAGTGTTTGAGAATAAAGGGGCTTGATTGGATAAATGCTATATTGCTGGACAAGATAATGGTGAAAAAATTTCAGTAATGGGAGTCAAACGAGAACTGGGAAGTCTTGTCTTTGGTGTGCAAATGGTGACTCGGTCTAGCAAGGTTAAGCCATGAGACTATCCACATCGACTTCTTAGCCAGCACCGATGCCCTCGTCAGGCTCCTCATAGGCCAATTTGTCAATGTTTGTGATGTTTCTATTGAAGAATCTCCCTTAGCCCTAAGATGCAAGGATTCATTTTTCTGAAATGAAGAGAGAGGATGAAAACCTAAGTCAATTGAAATCAATAGCTGGTTTGAATAGTCATCATGAGAATAATATTTAATTCATTACTTTATTATTTATTTATCACTATGCATTCTTAACATCGGTAAAATATAAAATACATTATCATATTGATTCTTATATTTCCAACAAACTCAATCATCTCCAAATAGACTCATCAAACTAGACAACCGAATTAAAACATGGACTTAAAACAGACTCATTAAATTGAACAACCAAATTAAAACATGCACATAAAATCAATGAGATTTTTTTACTCGAATTACAATACTAAATCCTCAGCTTAATTGCATTAGAGAACAATACACATTGCTCCCAACGGTCAAAGCTTGGATAATATGTGGATTTGATCATAGCATAAAGGGAAGGAAGCTGAAGTTTGGCATACAACATCACGGGTATGAAAGAGAGTGTGATTATTGGTATGCGAATCAGGTTACTTTTATGAACCAATACAATAAAGAATGCAGAACTGAAGGCCATCATTAAAAATATGAAAGCGAAGAGCAACGAAATTAGACCGATTATCACTCTGTGGGGCAAGGCACTTTGATAATCACGATCTCCATAGCGGGAGGTGAAAATCGATAAGAAGGTTAGAACACTAGTGATAGAAGAGAAAAGTGCAAGAGCGTCTGAGATGGCGAAGACTTTGAAGGAAGTTTCATTGGAGAAATTGGGTATGCCATTGTTATTGTTTCCTCCAGGTACTTGGAATGCGGCAGCAAATGCCACTGTGGCAACGAGTGATGCTGCAACAGAGCTTGCAGTTGCCATGTCTGACATCCATTTTTTATCTTTTGCAGCCATGTCAGCGTGCTGCTCTTTGAAGAGGGCAAATGGTATCTTATTATCTTTGTTCTCCCTATTTGACTCTTGAGGCGTTACAAGCTCGGACACTTTCTGCATCAGTTGGGAAATTTGGTCGGAGATCAAATTTCATATTCAATGAGGGTGCATAATTGAAAAACTAGTCAGTGATTTATAACCTGAAATGGTTCTCACCGAGAAGAGAGAATGTTTTCTACCAGTCGAAAAACAACATTCGAGTTACAAGTGTTACATTCTTTTTGGCCTTTGCTTAAACATAATGCACGTAAGAATATCATTATTACCTTAAACCACTGAAGTTCACGCTGCATTTTAAAAATAGCTTCTGAGTCGGTATCAATTCTAGCTTGACATGGTTTTTTTCCCACCAAATGCAATATATTGTCTTGATTTTCATCAGGATTTTGATAGTACGTCCCTTTCCGGTTCTTATTCTTCTCGTGCGCCATCCTCAAAATGCTTTCATGGCGGTACATTACAGCAACATGAAATATTGACTGCTTCTTTTCGTTTACACAAGTTATTGTGGTAGGTACAGAATCTAGAATTTCACGGACAATCTCTTCTATTCCATTCTGTGCCCCTAAAAGTAATGGCTTTCCAAGCTTCTCTTGGGGTCTCTCCATTTTTTTAATATGTGAGCATAAGGTTTTGACTAGTTGAAGTGCATGATAATGCTTCAATTGTAGTCCGGGAATGTCCTCATTTCGCACTGCATTTGCAACAAATCCCACTAACTACTCCATGACTAAATAATCTCTTCGGTTTCTTTGTTAAGTGACTGCAAATGAATATTCTTACCTAGAACTTTTGCAAGCAGATTCTTGATCGTCTTGTACACTGCAAAACGACCTTGTGAATTCTCTGTCCTCCCATTCTGATTCGTGGGATCACCTGCAATACAAACAATTGATTAAAATCCATTGTAGTAGATATGATTTATTGATTACAAAGATAAAACTTGTTTCTTTTGGTCCCTGGGTTCTGAAACAACATTATTAATAATAATAATGCAAAAAAGGCTTTGAGGTCGGCTCTTAGTTTGATTTTAAATACATGTTATAACCCCCATAAACCTTGCTCATACATTTGGAGTATAACTAGAAATGCTGAAAATTTGAGAATCAAAGTACCAGTATTGTGAATATTTATGCCTGACGAATACTACGCAAACAACATACAAATATTTGATAATGAATAATAGAGAGGAAAGGAAACTAAGAGATATACATGAATACGAGTAGATTATGGACTGCCAACCAGTAAAGGGATATCCACTTTTGAAACCACCCGGATCACTAGCCATCTGGTTCAAAGGACTGGTACTCTCTTCTTCCCATGCCAATTTATCATTGAATTCAAGTAATTCAAGAGCCAAATCTAAAATATCAGCAGAAAAACATTAACGATTTTAAGTACATTTTTCAGGATTAATTTTCCGTATGAAGTGATACATCACAACATAAAATTATATATTAGTTGATCTAAAGAAGTTGGAAGTACTAGAATTGATCTCACCATAAAATCTTGCTTTTATTAAAGATTGCATAACCCCCGCACCAGCACCAGCTGCTTCTTTGAGTAGCTTGGAATGATTTTCATCATTCATGCCTTCTTTTAACAAGTAAGAAGTCATGATGCGAGCATTTTCTTGTTCTCGCTTCATAGCTAATTGAATTGGCAAAATTTTATCTTCATTTCTACAATTCAGCAAATCGGGACGTTTTTTCACAATTTTTTTGGCATCTTCAACAAGTCCAACATTTGCTGCTAAGTGAAGCGCTGTATTCCCAAAGTTGTCAGTCTCAGCCAATAAATCTGGTGTAACCTTTTCCACCAGCCTGGTGATTAATTCCTTTTTTCCTTCACTGAAGGCCGAGAGGAGCAGTGTATCTCCATTTTCATTTAGCCTGGTTTTGAATACTTCAATTAAATTCTCGCGGATCATTCCTTCGATAGTCTCCCACTTGCCATTTTTTAATGCTTGGGACAGGTCATCTTTCAAACGATCAGAATAACCCTCAACAACTGCTTTATATCAAGAATTGAAGGAAAATGTATGCTTATACATATCTTTTTTATTCTCGAAAATCAATCAATAAAATATTACAATAAAAAACCAATAATAATCTACTTGGGGCCATGCAATAAATAAAATAAAAACTAAAAAAAGAAGCTTGTGACTTCAGCGTTACTCACTTGTCAACGTGTGTTCATTCGTTTGCGGAGACGACTGAAGATGACACATGTCTTCATTCGTTTTCAACGACGCCAGATCCATCTTCTTCATAATTGATCTCCTAACTCTGTGTTCACAGTGTTTATCTTAAATAGTATTTGCTATATTATCTCAAACACTAACCCTCCTTTTATACATAAAAAGTAAACTTGCATTTGACTCTACTATATTATTGATGGCAACATTAAAAAATGTTCACAAAATTTGTTGATGGAAACTTAAAGTTTCCATTAATTTGGAGTGGGCTTCTTTTTCCTTTTTTTTTTTTTTTTTTTTTTTTTTTTTCTTAATTTTTTGAATGATGATTACAATAAAATTTTAACAGTCAAATCTACTATTTTTTATCAACTAAGAATGAGGCTAGCACATATTTTAATTTAACTCAACTTCATGTGTGATAATTATGTTTGAATTTACTCGAACGCTACTTTCGTCTCCGTTAGCTGAATTAACATAAAATTCGATGTGAATCATAATATATCTCGCATAAAAGTATGTAGTATTTTAAGTTTAGAGTCCGTATGGTATTGATTTTGAGAATCAATTCTCAATCAATTATTATTTTCAAACACACATTTTTCAATAAAATAATATTTTCCATCACATCAATAACTTTTCCTCTTTTTTCAACCACACATTTCCCATCATATCACTATTCAAAAATCAATTCTTACCCCAAAAATCACTCACAAACACCCTCTTAATATTGTTTGTGACACACACAATTACGTTTAAAATGCATGTCTGACGAGACACTAAAAAAGAATGATGCTAGTTTTAGTTGTGTGAAGCACATGTTTATTCTGTAATGGAAAACCACCGTTATATTTTTCAGTCAATAGAAGTATATTTTACTTTACTAAAAACAACAATCTCACACATACCATATTACTGTTAAAAAATTACTGATCTTTTTATTCACAAGTAAATAAGTTTAAACAAGTACTACTTTTTTCAAAATTAAAAAGGATTTTTTCTAAAAGTAATCAATACTTTATTGACATAATAAGTTTTTTTTTTTTTTTTAATTAAACCTCAAATACACTCTATTTTGACATGATTCTTGACACTCCTCTCACATATGTGGGGTCCATGATTATTTTAATTGTGGGATCCACCACTTCACATGTGAGTAGAGTGTCAAATTTTATGTCAACAAGCGTGTACTTGTAGCATCATTGTTTTTTTTTTTCTAATTCAAGAAAAAATTGTACGTAAACCCGTTTGGAGACAAAGGATTGCTTATTTGAAACCAAAGTTTAGATTCCATTCTTTTTGGAAAACGTGTTTATTCAAGTTGATAAAATCGATCGCGTCAACAAATATTTATATTTTTTGCTAAAATCTGAAACGACAATGACTAAGTGAGTGCTTTATGATGAACCATAAACTATCAATTTATTACCTTTGTTATTTTTTTATGACTTCATCAACTATGAATTTATGATATAAGCTCATTTTCTATTCTAAAAAGATATCTATTAAATAGGAGCCAATTTATCAAAATGGATAAATTCCATCAATCGATGCTAATCAACCAGTAAATGAAAATCCAAAAATTAAAAGGGAAAAATTAATTTTTCAGTTTCGAAAAATTACCATCTATATTATAGGAAATATTTCAACTGGGATCCAAACCTTCGAATCCTATTCGTATTCCGGTCGCCTAACCTATAGCCAGCGGCGAATCCAGTTAAAAGTTGACTCCATTTAGAAAGAATTTACAAATTGTTTAAATTATAAATGGATAGATATTGATGATGGATAAGGGAATAGTACTTTTAAATTCATTGTAATTTATGGTTGAAAGTAAAGTTTCATCACTTATAAATGATTTATGAATTTTACAAACTGGATGCTAAATAAAAAATATGAAATAAATAAAAAGGAATAAAGAAAGAAAAAGGAATGAAGAAGGTTGATAAGGGTAGATTTTAGGGAACACGTTTGGTATTCGATTAATTTTTCTTTTTCTTTATTCTTTTATTCTAACTACTTTTAAGTTCATGTGTTGCACGTAGTATTGGCATTAATGTGTAAATGACACGGAGTATTGGCATTTTAGGCAACACGTCTGGTATGTGTAAATATTTTAACTGGGACCCAAACCTTTGAATCCTATTCGTATTCTGGTCGCCTAACCTATAGCAGTTGATGGAAGTCATGTATTTGGCAGTTAAAAGCTGACTCCATTTAGAAAGAATTTACAAATTGTTTAAATTATAAATGGATAGAAATTGATGATGGATAAGCGAATAGTATTTTAAATTCATTTTAATTTATGGTTGAAATTAAAGTTTGATAACTTATAAATGATTTATGAATTTTACTAATTAAAATAATATGAAATAAATAAAAAGGGAGAAAGAATAAAAAGGGTGAAAGAAAAAGGAATGAAGAAGGTTGATAAGGGTAGATTTTAGGCAAACACGTTTGGTATTTGATTAATTTTTCCTTTTCTTTATTCTTTATTCTTCATTCTTTTATTCTAACAACTTTTAAGTTCATGTGTTGCACGTAATATTGGCATTAATGTGTAAATGATACGTATTTATGTACCTTAGAACATCCAAACACGAATTATACTTAGCTCTTGTTTCATATCCATTATTTTGTCAAAATAAGCTTTGTAATAGTGAATTTTTGGAGAATATGTAATTAAAAAATAAGAAAAAAATTAAGTTGACATACAAAATATTTTACAGTGAAAATGTGTGGTTGGAAATGAGTTTTGAAAGTATAATTAGCACAAAACTCTCCATCATTTACACACATTGCGCGAATCATCCTTATCATCTTAAATTTGGCAATTATTACCCTCATTTCAACAATTTTCTTGCAAAGTTGGTCATTTCTGTCTCATTTCGTCAAATTCGTCCCATCAAATATGGGTATTGGTGCATAACATCCATTTGTTTGTTTTCATTACACAAAATGTCTCTATCGTGTTTCTTCATTGCGTAAAAGGTCCTTATAGTCTATTTCTTCATTAAAATATTATAAAATAATTAATTCCTCTAGTTGGGTTTAAATTAGAATAATTAGGATTGAAGTTTTGATTAAGATCTTGAACGAATCCCCTGATTGAAGAAGAAATCTCATCTTCAGAAATCATTTTATGAGGCAAAAGAAATTTAAACAAAATTAGAGAAAAATTTAAAAGTTAATACAGTGTGTTTATATTTGTGTATATGTGATCTACATTGAGAAGATAGACACAAGAATTTGTTGAAAATAGCTAAATTCCTAAAAAAAAAAAATCTCTTGTACTTTAGTTGAAAACAAAAAGATATTGAAAATGGTAACTTGATTACATGAAAATAGCTGAGTCCCTGGATGGTGCCACATTGGGATGATGAGGAGAATGGGTGGTGGTGATGACAAGGTGTGGAATTGGATAGGGAAGAATAACCATTTTTGCTTTTTGCTTTTAATTTTTTTATACTTTTAATTCTCTTATTAATTATTTTGCTGGTGGTTGATGGTAGAGGATGGGGGTAGGGATAGATGGGGTTAATTGAGAAGATGATATATTTTTCTTTGGTTAGTATGTTTTAAATTATTTTACGTATGACTTATTTGTATTTTTTTTTTTAAAGGACTCAGGCACCAATTATTTATTTATTTTGTTCTATTTGTTTATATAAATAGAAGAGTAAGTTAGTGTTTCTACAATGCTATAATGAAGAAAATAGACGGTAATGACCTTTGGTGCAATGAGGGCAAACAATATGGATATTTTGCACCACTTACCCATATTTGACGGAAGGTGACAGAAGTAGACGGAAATAACAAACTATGCAAGAAAATATTGAAATGAAGGTGCAATTGCCAAATTTAAAACAATAAGGACGATTTGAGTTCTAGCCCTATCCCAATCCTCAATTAGTCAAATTTAGTTAAAATGTTCATAATTATTAAATATTATGTTCATGGCATTCATGTAAAGTAAAGGGAAAATTGCAGTTAAGGTACCAAACTTTTCGTTTATTAGCAGACTTGACCCAAAATTTTCATCTGTGCCACTGGAGATATCAAACATTTAAAAAATTTGCAGATCCAGTGCAGAATGATGGTTTCCTTCTGTTTGACTATCAAAATCGTTAGTTGACCCCAGTAAAAAAAATTTGACCTCTGTTGACCACTGTAGAAAGGGTAAAATGATACTTTTTGTATTATTTCACATAAAATAATCTTATAATATCTGCTCCAACCTAGAAAACTTCTACCGCACCTCATCAAATGTTTGTCCAGATCGTCCCAAACCGACCGAATTCACCTCATATTTGTACTCTTTATTGTTGAAAGTGAAGAAGTAGAAGACGATGAAATTGGCTAATGCTGTATCAAATCTTGTATTTTGTGATGGAAAAATGTTGTTTAAATCAATAAACAAGTGTATGGAATGAAGATAGAATGTGAAGGCCGAAATTGTGGCCTATGCTACCGCGGGCCATTGAGCCATGTGGTCGCATGGCATGTTACAGGGCCTTTAGGCCCTGTGTGTGACTAACCTATGCGGTTGCATAGGATTACTCTATAAATCAAGGGATAGAAAATACTTGAATTATTGTTGGAAAATAAGTTCGGGGTATAGGAAGATGTAATGCTCCTCTAGTAAAGTTACAAAATATCCCTAATAGGTTTATAGTATTGTGAGCTCTAATATGTACTCGTTTATAAGTCTTTATAATATAGACTTTGAGAAGGACTAAGGTATGATATTCGTTGTAACTTACGATTCAAGTTAAGCCCGTCAAGTGCGAGTAGGAAATATTAGAAAATATGGATCATGGGTCGCTCATGTAGGGTGACCCGATCCACAAGACATTAAAAGGGTTCGAGGGAGTGGTTTGAACTTGAAATTCAAACCTGCAACTCCCTATAACTACCCTTAACCCCTTAACAACATACAATGATTATTGCCTAGAAAGAGTTAGAGAAAAGATGGCAAGGTGATGGTGAAATTCATATATGAAAATACACCAAAATTCAAAAGGATCTAAAATCACTATTTTGGCATGAAACTCACAAAATTAGGCTCTTAGATTATGAATAATAATTTCCTTCCATTGTGATCAGGATTGGGACCATTGGAGAACCAGAAAATACAGATTGTGGAGCTTTGAAATGAATGATAATGCCCTTCCATTGTGATCAAGATTGGGATCATTGGAGAACAAGAAAATGCAGATGTTGGAGTTCTTAAATGTAAGATGATTCAACCACGCAAAGATCTTGGAATTCATCATCTCAAGTAATAACCTTGACCCGGAATTCATGTTAAAGAATGCTGTGAATTCTTACACTTTGTTTCAACGTCACTTGTTGACTACTCTTACACTGATACACTGATGAACAGAGTTTGCTGATTTGACATGGGATGAGTTTCGTAGGCATAAGTTAAGAGCTGCTCAAAACTGCTCTGCTACCACAAGAGGCAATCAAAAGCTCACTGATGTTTTACTTCTTGAAATGGTACTCGTAGTCTCTTAGCATTTATTGTTGATTTTAATATTCTGTTGAGATTTTGTTTTTGTCATGAAACAACTAATTGATACGATTTATTGTTCACTCTTTGTAATCTCTGTACTTTATAATCTGTATGAAAATTTTATAAAAATTTAATTATAAGTTAGCAATTTTTTCAACTGTATTCATTTTGAATGGCTGAGAAAAGTTTCTTTTTATGCTTTATGCTCTTTTCAGATAGGTATAGGACCTTGAGATGCACCAACCTTTGTTAGATCAGAAATGATAGATTCGTTAATTGTATAACTTCACATATAGCTTTATGAACATTTAGACTTGTGGCATACAACTAGGTGACACCAAATTGACTTTCTTTTCTTCTTTTAGTTGTAAAATTTGATATGTAGTTATATTACCGATTGTATGTAAGACAATGCCACAAGATAACAACTAATACCAATTTTTGAAAGTCTTTTGAGGTGATCATAAGTCAAAAGGGTAATTTATCTTTTTAATGATAGTAGACTTTGTTGTGATGTATTGTAGAAAGACTGGACGAAAATGGCATAATGGGCCCGATTAAAAATCAAGGTAGTTGTGGATCCTTCTGGACATTCAGGTAAGATTGAGTATGTCAGATTGTGGAGATTAGAGCTCGTATGTATGTAACTATTCTTCAAATAAATATGTGAGAAGCACTTCAAATAACTCCATAAATGTGCGAGTTTTCAGTACTATGGGAGCATTTGTAACGCCCCAAATTTCACTATTAACTCGAGGCGTTACTCAAGTCAAAATAGCCTGTAAATAAATATTTTCAAAAGTCGCCACAATACGAAGGCAAACATATACTTTAAAAATTCATTGCAATTTAACACAAAACGCGGAAACATCACTTCTAAAATAATTTTTCTCACATTCAAGAGTTAATATCAAATGTAATAAGCAAAAATCGATGTTTGCAAAGATACCAAAATTCGGTATTAAAATGTCAAATAGAAACCAACTATTTAAAATTCTAGTTTCAAAATTTGAAATTCAAAAGGTCGATTATTAAATTAAAATTTGCCCCGCTCGTTGCCTTGCCCTGCCAAGCTCCTTAACCTGAAAGGTTGGAAAAATAGTGGGGTGAGTATAACGAATTATACTCAGTAGAGATACAGCAATCAGTCCAAATTAAATCAAAATATGCAATCAAGTGGTGAAAATAATATCCATACAACATACTATAGAATATGTACTGTGGGCATTCCCAAGGACCCAATTTCGATCCCGGACCTATTTACGGTCCCTGACAACATGGCATAAGCTTAGCAAATTTTTTTAGCACTGTGGGCATTCCCAAGGACCCAATTTCGATCCCGGACCTATTTACGGTCCCTGGCAACATTTTCATATGTATAAACATCATATCACAATTAAAATCACACATCGAGAATTAACATGGACAAATAACCACAATTGCTTAAAAGTAAACCCCACCTCGAAGTCTTGAAAGTTTTCTTGGAAATTGAACAATTGAAATGTTACCGTGCTTCACACTTTGCCCGCGAACTCGTCTAGCAAGAACAAAATTAATTTAATTTAAAATACTAAGTTTAATTAAGACTTTAAAACTTTAGGGACTTAATTGAAAAGATATTGAAACTTAAATTTAAATGTTTGAAAGCTGAAAATAAACTTTTTGAAATTCAATGGGCTGATTTAAAAGTTATTAAAATATAGGGCTGAATTAAACAAGTTATAAAACTTTGAAATTGAAATAATAAACATTTAAAACTTTGGGGCCAATTTGAATAACTTTTAAAACTTGGGCTAAATGGAGTAATTTTCGAAATCAAAATATTTACAAAACATATCTCTCTCTTTCTCTCTCACTTCGTGACTTCACAGAGGCAGGGAGAAGAGAAGAGGGACGCCGGCGACGGGGGTGAAGAAGTGGGTAGAACTCCGGCCAAAATCGATGGTGTCGCCGTCGCAAGGGCGCCGGCAGGTGGGGGGTTCGATTGGAGGTTGATTGGGTCAAGAACCGAGGCTAAACCGAGGCTAGGAGGCGGCGATTTCTTGGGTTTTCCGGCGAGAAGTCCGGCCAAATTGGTCGACTAAGTGGAGGTAAGTGTTTGGGCTTTATTATTCTTGGCTTTGATGGTTGAATTTTGGGTTGATTTTTGTTGAGATGGAGGGGTCGATTTGGGCAATCGGGGCTGCCGTTTCGTGTAGTTGCAGGCGGTGGTTGGTGGTGGTTGATGTGGGTTGGTGGCCGTGTGGTGGTGGTTTGGTTGGAGGGTTTGGGTGATTGGTTGTGCGTGTTTGCAGTTTGGTGGTGGAACAGCCGTGTATGCGTGATGGTTGTGTGAACTGAATCAGATGGTAATGGTGATGTTTCTGTGAAATTTTTCATCGATTGTTGGGCAAAATTTGAAGGGAAGAGATGGTGAATTCTTACCTGAGTCGTTGAAGCGGTTGTAGGTTGAGGAGGAGTTGTTGGAGAGAAGGCCGTGGGGTTTGAGAGAAAACGGTGGTGATGAATAGTGAATGTAGGGCACGCAAATCGAGGCAGTAAATTGGGTCTAGAGTTTGTGCTGGAAAATAATTCTTCGGCTAATAGGACTTAATAAAATTGGATTAAAATATAAAATTTGGGTTTAATGAAATTGGATATTAAATAGAATATCGGACATAAGAATTGAATTTAAATCGATAAGGATTTGATACTTTTAAAATTGTTCGAAATTGGATTCGATAAATAAATATTGAAATTTTAAGATTAAAATCGTTTTCGAAATCCTTAAATTAATTGTGTTTGCTAGACAATTCGACGAACGTAAAATAAATTCTAAACTTTGACGGAATGTCATAGCGATATAATTTAACTTATGAAATTTGTATTTTGAAAATTCGGGTCGCTACAGCATTTAAGGCAGCTTATGCACAAGCCTCCGAGAAGGGTACTTCTCTGATCGAATAGTAGGTTCTTGATTGTAGAACCCCAAATAATTCTAGACACCTTAGTGGCACTAAGACATGAATATTGGATGGCTGAAGTATACTCAGATTGTTAGTCTCATTTGAGACCCATTTTCGACATAGGAAATATTCAATTTGAAAAATAATATCTAAATAAAAGTTGTAACTCTTTGAGTTAGTTTTCCAACGCACTTTGAATTACCTTAATCGAATATCGGGAGAAGAAGTTATAATAAAAATACCGAAAACTGTGTAGTGTCAACCGGACTACAACCGATCGACCGAAACTGCCTGAAATGAAAGTTCTCGTTTTTCTCTAGAATTTAAATAGTCATTTTCATCAATTATTTTTCTCAAAGGGCCACCAACATTTTTGGCAATAAAAACCTCACTAAAGTGAAGCATTTAACATAAGATTTTCTAGCATGTTAATATCTTAAAACTCCCACATAATGGCACCCCATGTTCTCTCATCTTAAATGAGAGTTTGACCCTTCATATTCCTTAAGCTATGAGAAATGAACCTATAAATAGACTCCATTTCACACTCATTTTGCTCACACCAAAAACAAAAGCTTCTAAACATAAAAGACAGAGTTTTCAAGAGAGAAAGGAGAGGAAGAAAAGCTAGTTTTTCCTAGAAGTTTTGAGAAGTGTTTTCAAGCATCAATCTTCAAGGGTTTTCAAACATCAAAGGAGTGCATTTTTCAACAAGTTTCAAAGTATTCAATCAAGGTAAGTGGAGGTGAAAAGTTGTTAATTCGTGTTAGGTTGTAAGTTTCTTGCAAATGATGTTTCCATGTTAAATGGTGCATTCGGGTACGGCATGATCTATGTTAATGTTTGTATGTCAAATGGTACTTTCGGTACGGCATACCCTTCCATGTCAAATGGTGCCTTCAGGTATGGCATGAATGTTCGATCGAGGCGTCATGTTAAGTCATGACTCTACGTGATTGGGATTCTACCGAAAATCCTACTATGAAAAGGTTTCAAAGTACAAGTTTTGAAATGTATAGTTTAATCACGAATGCACCAATAACATCTATTGAGTTTTTAACTCACGGGTTTAATCCATTCTCTACAGATTGAAAGTTTGCTTCCTTGGGCATGGATGAAGGAGAAGATGGAGAGTGATGCAACGAGCCCATGGAAACCGGTGAACAAGTTATTTAGGTTTATTTTTATGAAACGTTTGTTAAGTTATGTCTTTAAAACATTTGAATAACACTGAATGCGAGAACACGATATATCTTTTCCAAATAAATTACATTTCAAAATTTTAGAAAATTATGAGTATTTTGTTTAAACATTTGAAGTATTATTTTTAAAATTGTTATTGTAATATTTAAACTTCCGCTAAGAAAACGTGTACATTTGTTACTGAGCTACCAGTTAATGAAGTAAAGTAAGTAGAATTCAGGTCCACTAGGGGTTGGGGCATTACAGTGTGGTATCAGAGCAAGGTTTACCCGATTTTGTAGACCAAGTATTTTTTTTTTTTTTTTTTTTTTGAAAACAAAAGGAAAATGAAAAGTTTAAGGTATTCCATGGCATTGTGCATCCATCCATCAATCACATCCTATGGCCCAGGTATATTCATCTTTAAAGTTAATGATTATGTTTTGTTATGATGCTTTGATATGATTTAGAGATGTGTTATTTAAAGATATGTAATAGATTTGGGCAAAAGCTAAGGGCTTAAAGGGAATTGCATGATATGAAAGTTTAAATATTTGCATGTTTTCTTTAAGCAAAGAAAAAGTATGATGTATGTGAAAATGCAACAGATATGGCTCGTAGAACGGCTAGGGCATATAGAGAAGCATTGAACCGTAGAATTGCTATCCATTCCTATGAAAACTATGTAATTGATGTGACCCGACCGCTTAGCGAACATGTGTATGACATCTATGAGAGATACATGACAGCGGTTAATGCTGTTATGGAGATCACACATATTGAGGTCATAAATAACCTCATACACTCCCTCCCACCTCAATGTTTTTTTCCCCTCTTAGGTTTCACGTAAAATCTTGAGTTCTTGTATTGTGATTGCTTTTCATATTGTCACATTATTTCATTTATTTCTGACAATTCATTTAAATTATGACTTTAATCATTTTTTTGTGGGTCATTTGAGTTTAGGGATTTCTTGTTAAAGGTTTGGGAAGAGGTACTAGAAAACTGAGGAGATGAAGAGGAGCTATGAAATATTTTCAGAGAATACGAGGATGATCGGATCGCATAACAAGAATGGGCTTTCTTACACTCTTGGTGTGTCAATGATGATTTCTTTTTTTCCTTTGGAATTTAATCGTTTTGTGGAGCTTCATTTGTGAAGATATGTGTTTTTTGTTGTATATCAGTAGTCATTTGAGCTAGTCTTGACCTATTTCCTTGTGGACTTTTGATTTTTTGGCCTTTTAGAACATTAAATTGTAAATATCTATCTAGCTACAGTACTGGTGTATAACCTTAATGAATGGGCTATAATTCTATCTTTCGTACTCAATTATTTGAGAAGTTGTTAAATCTGCAATTGATTGGAAAGAGAGAAAACGGACTGTTTGTGTGTGTGTAGCTCTGTGTTTGTTTGAGTGTTATTTATATTGCTTAACTTAGTGGTTAAGTGAGTAACTTCACTTTAACCTTTTAATTTAAGAATTCCAACTTGTACTACAAATGATTCTTCAGTATTGCACGTTTTAGAATAGAAGTATGAATATGTTTGTGAAGGAAGTAGATAGCCTGAACTTTATAGCTTGCAAACCAGCAAATGAATTTATTTTTCTTACTCGAGTGTGTATATATTATAGATGTTCCCTTTTGGCTCACATATTACTCCTAGTCGATTATGTTACTCTAAATCAGCTGCCTGTGTATCCATACTTCTATGAACTACATCCATGATCATGAATTCGCTTCTCCTATCTCTTTATAGGAGAGGACTTAGTTTTTCAATTAATGAAAGACAATAAAGTGGCTTCTAAGGGGCCTTCAAATCTGTGTTTCAACTTCTCTTGTTGACAAGGCTTACACTGATATATTGGTGAACAGAGTTCGTTGATTTGACATGGGACGAGTTCCGTAGGCATAGGTTTGGAGCTGCTCAAAACTGCTATGCTACCACAAGAGGCAATCACAGCTCACTGATGTTCTCCTTCCTGAAATGATATTTGTGGTCTCTCTGCATTTGTTATTGATTTTAATATTCTGTTGAGAATTTTTTTGTCGTGAAACAACTAATTGATACGGTTTATTGTTCGCACTTTGTAATCTCTGCACTCTATAAACAGTGAAAATTTTCATGATAATTTAATATAAGTTGGCAATTTTTCGACTGTATTCATTTTGAATGACCGAGAAAAGTTTCCTTTTCATGCTTTGTGCTCTTTTCAGATAGGTGTAGGACCATGAGATGCACCAAACTTTGTTAGACATGATTGATTCATTGATTGTGTAACTTTCACATACAGCTCTATGAAAAATTAGACTTGTAGCATACTACTAGATGACAACAAATTGACTTTCTTTTCTTCTTTTTAATTGTTGAATTTTATCAAACCCGTATAGATATAGTACACAAAAGTTTGACCATGAAAATCTATGAAATTAAGAAAGTCAATTTAATAACAACTAACACTGATTAAATATAAAATGCGTTGTCATTCTGTTTTTTTCAACGGACTCATCAAACTACACAACCAAGCAGACTCATCAAATTGAACAACCAAATTAAAACATGGACACAAAATCAGCGAGGTTTTATAACCCAAATAACAATACTAAATCTTTAGTTTAATTTCTTCAAAGTACAACGTACATTCCAATGAAATATCTACCAATGGAGAATGCCCGGATAAAATGTGGATTTGATCATAATAATGAGGGAAGGAAGCTGAAATATGACATACAAGACCACCAGTATGCAAGAGAATATGATTATTGGTGTGAGAAACATGACATTTGTTTCAGCAAATATAAGGAATAACGTACAACTAAAGGCTATCAATAAACATACGAGAGAGAAGAGCAAAGAAAGTAGACCGACGATCACTTTGATGGGCAAGGCAAGAAGATAATCATGAACTCTATAGCGGGAGGTGTAAATGGATAAGAAGGACAGAACACTAACGAAAGAGAAAAAAAGTGCAAGGGCGTCTGAAATGGCGAAGATTCTCAAGAAACTTTTATCGGGGTATTTGGGTTTGCCATTATCATTGTTTCCTCCAGGTACGTGGAATGCAGCAGAAAATGCCACTGTGGCAATGAGTGATGCTGCAACTGAGCTTGCATTTGCCATTCCTGTCATCCATTCTTTGTCTTTTTCAGCCATGTCAGCGTGACGTTTTTCGAAGATGGCAAGTGGTAACTCGGGAAGATAGAGCTTCTGTTCTTCCTTCTCAGGAGATTTTTCAAACTTTACAAGCTCGGTCACTTTCTGCATCAATCGGGAAATTTGGTCCAATATCAATTTCTGTATTCGATGAGGGTGCAAAATGGAAAAACTGTTCAGTGATTTATAACCTGAAATGGTACTGTTTCGTACCAGTTTCAAAACAAGATTCGTTTTTTAAGTGCTACATTATTCCAGTGAATGCAGTATGTGGATGAATGTAAAAATGGATACAAATGTTTCCTAGAACTTCAATTAGAAATCCATTCTCAAACATTTTTTCTGGAGTCAAAAACAGGCAATTCTATTTAGGCCTGAGCTTAAACACAAGGCATGGAAGAATATTATTATTACCATAAACCACTGAAGTTCACGCTGCATTTTAAAAACAGCTCCGGATTGGGTACCAATTCCAGCTTGATGCCCTGTTTCTTCCACAAAATCCAATACACCCTTTTCCTCTTCATCAAGCATTCGAAGGTACAGCCCATTCCGTATATTCTTCTTATACAAAATCTTAAAAATGTTTACATGACGGTACATTACAGCAACATGAAATGCTGTACGGTTCTTTCCTTCATTCTTGATTGCGGTAGGATAAGAATCTAGAATTGTACGGACAATCTCTTCTATTCCATTCTGTGCTCCAAGAAGAAATGACTTCTCCAATGGGTAACCAGTCTCGTCAGCAATTTTGCATAGGGATTCGAACAGTTGAAGTGCACAATGATGCTTCCATTTTAGTGCAGGAATGTTCTCTATATTTAGAACTGCATTTACAACAAAACCCACTAATTACTTCACGAATAAATAATCTCTTCCGTTTCTATGTATATTCTTACCTGGAACTTGTGCAAGCACATTCCAGAACTTCGCCTTGTATTCTGAAAAAAAAAATAAACCAACCATGAGAAGACTTCTATTTAAACATGAAGTGGTGTCGAGGATTGAATTTGGTGATTCCATCATACCTGCATATGGTGAATCCATTGTCCTCGAAATCTGCTTCGAGGGAAAAGCTGCAATACAAGCAATTGATTAAAATCCATTATAGTAGTATGTTTTTATTTATTCCAAAGATAAAACTTGTTTCTTTTTGGTCACTGGGCTCTGAAACAAAACTATATTTAATATTAATCATGCAAAAAAGGCTGTGAGCCGACCCAACCTATAGCCTTTAGAAGTAGTTTGATTTTAAATACAAGTAATAACCCCCATAAACCTTGCTCAACGTCCCTGAAATGCTGAAAATTTGTGAATCAAAGTACCAGAATTGTGAATATTTGTGCCTGACAAACAACAGACAGCTACTTGAGAATGAATAGTAGAGAGGAAAGAAAACTAACATGAATACGAATAGATTAAGGACATAAAAAAATTCAAGCGACTTGAACTTCGGAAACCACCCTGGTCACTAGCCATCTTCTCCAAAATATCCAATTCCAAATCTCTGATCGGATCTCCTTTCCTTTCCTCCTTGTATTTGAGTAAATCAAGAGCCAAATCTAAATTTCAGCAGAAAACATTAATGATTTTTATCTCAGAATTTTCAAGATTATTTTTCCGTAAAATTAAAATGACACATCACCAACATTAAATCCGCATGACCACCCATGTGTTTTGATATTTTAGTTGAACTAAAGAAGTTGAAAGTACTAGACTTGATCTCACCATAAAATCCAGCTGTTACTAAAGAACGCATAACCCTGGGAAAATTTTTGCGTAGCTCGGAACAAATTTCATCTTTCTTGCTGACTTCTAACAAGTAAGAAGTCATGATGTAAGCATTTGCTGGTTCTCGCCTCGTAGCTAATTGAATTGGCAAAGATCCATCCCTGTTTGGATATTTCAGCAATTCATTTTTTGCTCCCACAATCTTTTTGGCATCTTTAAAATGCCCAACATTTGCTACTAAGTGAAGCGCTGTATTCCCAAATTCATCAGTCTCAGCCAGTGATTCTGCCAGATATTCTGATGTAATCTTTCTCACCAGCCGGGTGATTAACCACCCTATTCTTTCATTGAGGGCCCAGAGGAGCAGTTTATCTCCATTTTTATTTAGCTTGGCTTTGAATGCTTCATCTGGATGGTCGCGGATCTTTCGGTCGATAATCTCCCACTTGCCTTCTTTTAATGCATGGTACAGATCTTCTTTCCAACGATCAGTAGGTTCATGGCAATCCATGTCAACTGCTTTCATATTAAGAAATAAAACATTACAATCAAAAACCAATAATACTTTACTTTGGGGGGGGGGGGGTGCATGTAATACATAAAATTAAAATTAAAAAAGAAGCTTGTGACTTCTCCGTTACTCACTTCTAACATCCGTTTGCTGTGAAGTCGACGACATCTTCTTCACAATTGATCTCCAAACTCTGTGTTCGCAGTGTATTTGCTATTATCTCTAAAACAAACCCTCCTTTTATATAGACTAAACTTGCATTTGACACTATATTATTGGTGGCAACTTTACAAATTTGTTAGTGGAAACTTAAAAGTTTCCATTAATTTGGAGAGGGATTCTTTTTCCTTTATTCTTTATTCTTAATTCCTTTGAATGATGGTTATAATCCAAAAAATAAATAATAACTAAAATCTTAACAATCAAATCAACTAAGAATGAGGCTAGCACATATTTTACTCAAGCACTACTTTCGTCTCCGTTAGCTGAATTAGTAAAAAATTCGATGTGAATCATAATATATATATATATATATATATATATATCTCACATGAAAAGTATGTACTATTTAAAGTGTCATATTGTTTTGTGACACAAACTCAATTACGATTTAAATGCATGTTTTGCCAGGCACTACAAAGGAATGAAGCTTGTTTCAGTGGTATTAAGCACACACTGTTATATTTTTCAATGAATAAAAGTTTATTCTAAAAGATGTCCATCAAATAGAGGATAGTAGTAAACATTTTCAACTTTAATTTTATTTCGTTCTCAACTCTTTTTTTCTGTTTTTTTTTTTTTTTTTTTTTTTTTTCAACTCTCATTTGTTACCAACTATTGGAAAATAGAAGCCATTTATCAAAATTTACCTTTTACGACGTGCGGCCGCACGTCGTATAAAGCAATGATGTAAAAAAATGTCGTTATTAATTATACGACATTCACTTATTTGAACGCCGTAAAAGGTAAGTTTTTTACGGCGTGCAAAAGAACATCTTAAGTTTGAAAAATTATCATCTTATATATTAGAGGAACGCCGTAAATTCCATCAATTTCTGTTACTCAACCAGTAGATCCAAAAATTAAAAGGGAATTGAAGTTTTGAAAAATTATCATCTTATATATTAGAGGAAATATTTCAACTGGGATCAAAAACTTTGAATCCTATTAGAATTCTGGTTGCCTAACCTATAGCAGCGGATGAAAGTCGTGTATTTGACCGTTAAAAAGTTAACTCTATTTAGAAAGAATTTACAAACGATTTAAATTATAAATGGATAAGTGAATAGTACTTGTGAATTTATTAAAATATATGGTTGAAAGTAAAGTTTGATAACTTAAAAATGATTTATGAATTTTACTAAACGGGGGTTAAATAAAATAATATGAAATAAATATAAAGGAACAAAGAATAAAAAGGGAGAAAAAAAAAAGGAATAAAGAAGGTTGATAAAGGTACCGCACTTTTGGTGTTTGAGAATTTTTTTTTTTTTTTTCCTTTTCTTTATTCTTTATTCTTTATTCTTTCTTCTTCAATCTTTTATTCTTACTACTTTTAAGCTCATGTGTTGCACGTAGTATTAGCATTAATGTATAAATTATACATATTTATGCTCTTTTGAAAATCCAAACACAAACTATACTTGGCCCCTGTTTGATGTCCGTTATTTCATCAAAAAGAGTTTTATAGTAGTGAGTTTTTGGAGAATTAGTGGTTCAAAAAAAAAATGGTTTATATGAATATTTTAAGTTGAAAATGAATTTTTAAAAAAAAAAAGGTTTTGAAAAGGTAATTAACACAAATCATTACAATCGCTTGCACTCATTGCGCAATTTTCCCCGTCGTTTCAAATCTAAAATTTATACCCTCATTTCAACATATTTCTTGTGAAGTTGGTCATTTCCATCTCATTCGGTCGACTCGTTCCTTCAAGTATGGGTAATTAGTGCAAAATATCTCTATTGTTTACTTTTATTGCGCAAAACGTCTCTATCATTTTTCGTCTAGCAAAATATTTGAAAGGAAAGATGTATGTGGAACCTTTGGACCGCTGCCCAAACCCCTATAGCAGCAAAAAGTAGTGCAAGGACTTGAGTCACAATGTCATTAGCAGTGAGCTATACTCCTTGGCTCTCACTCTTCTCACCATTAACATGTTCTTGTTGTGTTGTTTGTATGACACCACCTTCTACATGACAATGAAAAGTATTGACACAAATAAGGTAGAATAATATTTATTCTATTAAGTAATACTAAGGTTAAAGACTTGTAGTATTTGTTCATTACATATATCTCCTCAGCCACAGGATGGATCCAACCTTTTGTATCCATGCATGTAATGTGTGTAATGCAGGTGTTACAACAATATGACGTCAATAACAAAAAAAAATAAGAACTAAATAATAATCATGAAACTACTTGTCTATATTGGCACAGTGACTGATGCACGCTAGATGGTAGGTGCAGACTATGTGCTAGGTTGAGTGATCACTTGCGTGATATGACCATTCATAAAAAAAAAAGGTTGAACCCCAATCTTAAGGATCCCACAACACCCCTGCTCTAGAGTATCGTGAGGGAGGTAAATTGCAGGTTATGCCTCCAAGGGTATAGAGTGGAAGACTGTCACTTGCACACTTGCACTTACCCAAGAGCCAAATCCATATTTCAGGATTCGAACCCTTGACGCGACAGCCTCAAGCAAAGTTGGATTTCTCCACCCTCCTTTTTACCACTTGGAATAACCTGAATTGGTGAAGAATGATTTGAATGAAGATTTTGAGTTGAATGTGGTGACAAGAAGAGAGGATGTACAAAAAGATATATACACTCAACATCATAAATTCATAGGACTTACAACTAATTGATGATTTGAAATATCCATATTTAATAATCATAAAACCATCTAAAAGAAAAGTTACACATGAAGCCTCTGTTTGGGAGTCATTTTCACAAAATGAGTATGAAAATTTGGACCATTTGTGGACTGTGGATTTCCTCTCTCAGCCGTCATTTTTGACTCAATATTTGTTAAATTACCACATATGTTCAGTCTATTTTGAATGATTTACATGTCAAAAAGAGAAATGGGTAATTTTGTACAATATAGTCAATAATTGCGGCTCCATGTTATTGTTTACTGTGGCTCTAACGATCACATTTTGTATTAAAATTTGGGGAAAATGGCTCTCAAACAGAGCAGAAATTAGATTTGAGCACACCGTAGCAATCATGCATTTATGTTGAAAAATAAATTGTTGCTGAAAAAGTAACCATTCAACAACTACTTGCACTAAATTGCTACGTTTTGTAAAAGGCTGTGTCAAAATCAAATTTCTTTCAAGCTGTTTCAAGGTTTCAATACCATTGAAAAACTAATAAAAAATGCTAGAAAAAACTATTCCTGTACAGGTAGCTGGTATCTTGCACTTAAATAATTAGGGAATTATGAATAAAAGACAAATTTAAATTATTCACCTGCATCTTCTTTAAATTATCAGGCACAGTTTTTTGAAAAAATTATCCTCAAACACATGGTTGCTGTTTTGCTAGTCTCTTTCTGTTCTAGTACCAAGCCTGAGGCAGAAAGAGCTATAAAAATTCAACAAAAGGCAATGATGACAGCTTCATTCATAAAATGACATGCACTCAAATTCTGAATCATATTTTATTAGC
The DNA here is from genome assembly GCA_019395295.1 of Osmanthus fragrans. Lineage (NCBI taxonomy): Eukaryota > Viridiplantae > Streptophyta > Magnoliopsida > Lamiales > Oleaceae > Osmanthus > Osmanthus fragrans. The sequence goes on along the minus strand of CM033354.1, from coordinate 12,057,135 downwards.
AGGGAGCCAGAGATTGCATCCTTTTTAGGAGGCATGGTATTTGACCCAAGTCACTCAACTACTAACACTTACTTAAACTTAAGAGTAAAAGATGCTCAAATTAGTTTAAGAAAGAAAATCAAAATTGATGACCCAATCACAATTCACAACTTATAATAAAAGTACTCAACTTAATATCAATCATAATGTACAATTTATCAATTCTAGAGTTTTAGTTGCTCACTTGCTATTAAACATGGCAGGATTAATGTATGAATTTCAAATTTCATTAAGCAAAAATTGGAATGCTAGAATCTAGATTACAGTTGCTCACTTCACTTTCTGTTAAATTACTTAAACTTGGCAAGATTAATGGATGAACTTCAGAATTTCATTCACCAAATACTGGAATGCCATACACTTCCAAGTTCAAATCTTCAAGAATCAAGATATTGCAACAAATAAACAAAGAACCTAATTTGAATCTCACCCAAAATAAGAAAATGAATTAATAACAGAAACAACAGGTTGTCGGCCCATCGCCGGTCGGATTTTGGAAAAAAATAAATGAATTACCAACGATTCCAAAAATAGACCAGAGGATGCCGTGACTGCTTAGTCTACCGTTGTCCCGTCGGATTTTGGAGAAGTTGAGTTGCAGAGTAGCAGCCGAGATCGAGTCTACAATGCCGTGGAAGAGCCGAAACTTGTATGATGAAGATGAAGTTGGGTTAAAAAAAAGTGGTAATTACACAAAACCCTACCATTAAAATGTTGAATTCTAAAATCAGGTGGGTAGTTTAACATTTCAAAAATCAGAACTTTTATATTAATTATTTAAATATTAAATAAATTAATCTCTAATTTTCCCCAAAACCTTATCTCTCGACTCTCTCTCTCTCTCTCTCTCCACAGAAATTACATTGGCGACTCTCTTTTCCACCGCCGCCCAGAAGCCAGAAGCCACAGCAAAAGTCCTCGCACCAGAAGCCACGGATCCACCACCCCCGCAACCACGTTGTCGTTGTGGTGGTAATAATGGCACCAAAAGTCCTCGTCGTTCATCGCTCGCCACGACATTGTACTCGTAGCTGAGCAATAAAATTAAGTAAATTTGGAATTTTTTATTGGTGGCGGATTTGTGTGGTGGTGGAAGCGGATTTGCGTGGTAGGGGTGATGGCGATGGATCTGTGGATTGTGTTGCAGTGGTGGAGTGGTGGTTGTGATAATTTTTTGTGATGGAGGTCGTGGTGGCGCGATAGTTTGGGGATTTATAGTGGAGGTGGTGGTTGCAAGGTATGGTGGCGGCGGCAGTGGTTTTGGATGGTAGCGGCCCTGTTAGGGCGTGTTGGCGGTGGTTATGGGGGTGGTGACGGTGCAGGCGATGTTGGTGATCGTTGCAGCCGTGACAGTGGTGATGCTGGAGGTGGTCGTTGTCGTCGTGACGGTGGTGGATCTAGTAACGACGATTTGGTTGTTGTTGCTACAATTTGGAGCTGCAGAAGAAAATTGGTGGTGGTGGTGTGGTGGCGACGGCGATGACTGTGGTGGTGGTGGTGATGTTTTGCTATGGTACCGAATTATTTGTTTTTGTTGGGTTGGGGTGGGGTGGGGTGGGGCCAGGCCGGGTTGGGGTGTGGCAACAGTGGTGAGGTGATTGGTGGCGGTGATGGTGGTTTTGAGAATTTTTAGGTTGGTCGTGGTGGTGTGGTAGAATGGAGATGGTTGTCGAGTGGTGGTCACAGATTATTTGATTGACTATGATCATTAAATTGGTTAATATGTGACCATGTGACCAATGATTTTGATAATTTGCGACTAAAAAATAATATGTGACCTAAGAAATTGTTAATTAGTGACCAATAATCTGATAATTTGTGACTGTATAATAATTGTGACTTATAATAATTGTGATTTGTGATCGATGAATAAATTGAGACCTATGAAATTTTTAAATCGTAACCGTAAGATAATTTGTGACATTAATATTCTGATTTGTGACCTCAAAATAATTTGTGACTAATAAATTTGACAATATGTGACCAATAAATGAATTTGTGACCAAATTGTATATATCTGTGACTTTTATATATTTAATTAATTAAATCATAAATAAATTTTAATAAAAATCTGATTTTTGAAAGTTTAAACTTATTCTCTTCTTATTGAAATGTGTCATACTTGTGCTTGAAAATAAGTTTGAGAAAAATGAATTTTAGAAAATGGGCCTATTTTTTCTTCTAGTTTTCTAACAAAAAATTAGGAAGTATCACATCTCGACTTAATCGAGCATTGGATATCGAGCTTCTGAACATGGTTGGTTGCTGCACCATTTCGTTTCTGAACAGTACGAAAGGTCAAATATGAAGAAAGACAAACAATATACCCATTTGGCAAGGCATTTAAAAATTCAAAAGTTCTTGATACTAAAAATTTATTTTTTTTAATATGTTTGAATAATTTTCAGAATGTATTTTATCTGACTAAATGATCTTTCAAATGAAGTTTCCCTATCGTAACTTTATCAATAAGCTATTCTAAAAGAAGTTGGGAAAAAGGCAGAAATCTTGCCAAATGTACCCGTTAGGTTCCATTTTGAATCATACATTGATTTGATCTTTTACACAAACAAATTATGTTGAACCCATGATTTAAGTCCATATTTTCCCAGAAATGTTTCCCACATGTCCTAATTATTAATGTCGTTATAACAATGGGCCTTGTCCCTTATCAATAGAGTAAAAAATTTCTAGTCGGTATAAAATTGGGAAAAAAATGGTATGTGATAAGTGCGGGTTTTGCACTTATTTAGACCTTTAAATTTCGATAGTTGTTAGATTTTCATTAGTAAGTTGTTCCTTATTTTGTTCCTTTTGTTCTATAGGTGGTATCCCAAGTTGATTGAAGATTAGGAGGGATTTTGAGCAAGAATTGAGCCAAAAGAATTAAAGACGAAATACTCCAAGATTTGATGATCTAAACCATGAAGAAATGGTGATTGAATTGGGGCTTCAAAGTTGTGAAAAATGGTGTATAAATCAGTTTTCAGCAAGCCATGCGCCATGGCGTCAAAGATGGGCGCCGTGGCGCTCAAAAATATAAAACGAGATAAATGTTCAGATTGACCCACGCCATGACGCCCATAAAATAGAAATTTTCAGAATGCCGGGCGCCATGGCGCCGGATCTGGCCGCCACGGCGCCCAACCTTCCCGGGTAGCGCAAAAACGCGATTTTTGACCGTTTTCAACCCAAATCACCTCCTACCTTCAACCTACTATAAATACTACCTTTTGGGACCATTTCTAGGTCAAGCAAGAAGTGGGGGAATCGACCAAAATCAAGAGAAAATCTGGTTTTCCTTCCTCTACAACAATGGTGGAAGATGAGATGAAGAAGGAGGAGACCCTTGGAGATTGAAGACTTGAGCCATCTATCTTCCTTCAATAAGATTTTCCTTCCTTCTTTAAATTCGTTTTTAACTTTTTGTTGTAGTATTTTGTTTGGGTTTATGTAAATGCTCTATGGATAGATAAACCTATTGTGATTGGGGTTTATTTTGGAACCCTAGAATGAATTTCTATTGATTTGTGCTTTAATGCTTTCTTGAGATTGATGTGGTTAATCCTTTGTGTTTAATGTGTTCATTTTTATTCTTGATTATTTAGCGGGCTAACTAGATGATTGAGTTGATACAATATTCGTCATTTTGGAATTTGTAGTCCGTAATTGCTATTTATTCCAAAACCTAGTGGCAAATGCATTTCAATTGATGGTAGTACGTAATCGCTATTCATTTGAATGTATTTATGGATTAATACCTAAGTGAGTAAACCGAGTTTGCGAGTTTGCGCTTAGTTCAATTTGACTTTCTCGTGTTAATGCTTTCGTTGAATTAAATCTAGCGAAACTTTTCCTAGGTTGTTTGATGATTAGGGTTGGGTAACGAAGCATTTCTTATTCAACTAAAATTAAGGAGAGTTGGAGGTAATTGCGCTTGTGATTATTCTCGAATTGTTGTTAATCTTTTGAACGAAAATCCTTTGCGAACATCGATTAGAAAATCATTCTAGCGGCGAAGAAATATCCCTCGATCACATTTCCACTCATTTGTTTGCTTTGTTATTTTAGTTCTTTTACTTTATGTATTTATAGCTTTCTTTAGTTTAAATCAAACCAAACTCCCTCCCATTTACTTATTTGCGCATTTTTAGTTTCTTATTGCAATTGGCATAATTGAAAACAATCATCTGCGGGAATGACCCTTACTTACCACATTACTATTTCAACGACACATTTTTAGAAAAGTAAGGAATATTATTTTGACCCCCTTTTGGGTGTGTCAATTTTGGCGCCGTGTCGCCGGGGATTGTTTTTCAATTTTGTTAATTGCATTTTTTTTCTTTTTATTTATGTCTATTTCATTTTGTGTTTATTCTTTGTGACTTAGGTTGTGATTGGGAGAAACGAACACATCACACTACAACCTAGGAGCAAGAGAAGAGATTGGATATAGAAGTTTGTGAGATGGAATCAACTTCTCGAATTGAGCAACAATTGTCCGACCTTGCATCTCTTGTGCAACAAGTGACTCTTGGGAATAGCCAACAAAGGGCCTTTGAACTAGTGGATGTTAACGGAGGATTTCCAATGCAACAGGGGTATGATCCATATTATAACATGTACAATCATGGATTTAGTGATCATCCCAATCTCGGTTATGAAGGAAATTATTTCACAACTTCACAAGCACAGTTCGATCATCCATGGGGTTTTAATCAACAAGATCAACCACAAATCTTCCATCCTAGTCAAACGCCACTACAAAGCTCAGAAATGTCTCTTGAGGAAATGATCAAGTCTTTAGCCTCAAACAATATGCAATTCCAACAAGAAACAAGGACCTCAATCATGAATTTGGAGACACAAATTAGTGAGTTGGCTAGCATGGCGGAGAAAATGGAGGCTCAAAGATTGGAAGAACTTAATCCTCAAGCACTCAATCCGAAGGAGGAAAATGTTAGTGTTGAGACACTAAGAAGTGAGAAGAGTTGGGATGAGGCACAAATGAAGATGGAAGATCTTGATGAGGAACCAACACAAGAAGAAAACTTAGCTTGTGAGAGTATTGTGGAACCCATGGCATCTCTTGAGCCCTTATCGAGCAATTCACCAAGGTATAATCTTTCATGTTTTACTATTCCAATTTCTAATGAGAAATTTTTACCTTTGGTGATGCAGGCTCCCACTTTTGAGTTCATACTATTTCTCGAGCACTTGAAGTATGCAGATTTGCAAGAAAGGAAACCATTACCGGAGATAGTTGTGAGGAACCTCACAACACTTCACAACCAACTTAGGGGAGTACTTGAACCCCTTGCCCTTACTCTTTCATGTTTTATTTTTAAGGGCGTTGTACAGTTTAAATTTGTGTGTGATGATTTATGCTTGTTTGGTTGGATGGCTTTGCCGGCTTTGTTTTTGGTTATTACATTGCTTTGATTTATAGAGTGTGGACATGAATGCTATATGTTGTTTATTTTCATCCACTTATTCCATGTTTGACACTTTATGGAGCACTTGCGTTATGAAATTCATCACACGCACTTGTTGGTGGCACTTTAGGTTGTTGTGAACTTAGATGACCATATTGTTAACATTTCTCAAATCACTACCTATGAGAGAATAAGTTTGGGGGTAATTGAGCCGGTGAATGAGATTATTTAGGATTGTATTAATTATTTGCTCAAATGATTGATATTGTGGAGTGCTCTTGAACTTGAAATGAAATTTAGATGTTGTTTTTATCCCAATCGAAAAGAAAAAAGAAAATTCTGTAGGAAAAAGTTGCCCACCTTAAGGAGTGTGAGTCAGCGTTGAGTAATCTGGCCCTATGCATCTCCAATGTGTAGGAGACGATCTACCAATGAAGAAGGCTACCCTTAAGGACCGGAGTGTGAACTACCTACATTGGAAAAAGCAAAAAAAAAGTGAAGCAAAAAAAAATGGATGCTATATCCTTTGTGCTATTGATTGAATGATTGGTGAATTGTGCGTTAATTGCCTAATGAATATTTGTAGTTTAAGCACTCAAGGTTTTATGGTAAATTAATACATGACTAAATGATCAAATTCTACCGATTCGATCCAACCAAACTTGAGAGGGAAAGATTGAGTGATTTGAGAGCAACCCTATGTTTTTGATACCTTGGGGCTAGAGTGAAAATATCAAATTTGGGGGAGTGCGCAACTCTCGAGCGAGAAAGGAAAATTTGACCATTTTGGGGGCCGGAAACACCACCAACTTGTGTAATGCAATGAATTGGAATGACAACACACACACACACGAGTCAAACATGGTATAGGTTTAAAATTTTTTTTTTTTTTTTTTTTGTAGATTCTTGTGTGCATTTCATAAGTTACTAGCATATGTAAGAATTAAGGCAAAACGGAAAACTATCCAACCTTGACGTTTTTGTTATTATATAGTATTTTTGTTTGATTTTTATATGTATGTTGCATGTTTGTTTTTATAGCTTTGTTCGAAGACTAACAAAGATTTAAGTTTGGGGCCAAAATTGACACACCCGAAAGGGGGTCAAAATAAATTTCTTACTTTTCTAAAAATGTGTCGTTGAAATAGTAATGTGGTAAGTAAGGGTCATTCCCGCAGATGATTGTTTTCAATTATGTCAATTGCAATAAGAAACTAAAAATGCGCAAATAAGTAAATGGGAGGGAGTTTGGTTTGATTTAAACTAAAGAAAGCTATAAATGCATAAAGTAAAAGAACTAAAATAACAAAGCAAACAAAGGAGTGGAAATGTGATCGAGTGATATTTCTTCGCCGCTAGAATGGTTTTCTAATCGATGTTTGCAAAGGATTTTCGTTCAAAAGATTAACAATAATTCGAGAATAATCACAAGCGCAATTACCTCCAACTCTCCTTAATTTTAGTTGAATAAGAAATGCTTCGTTACCCAACCCTAATCATCAAACAACCTAGGAAAAGTTTCGCTAGATTTAATTCAACGAAAGCATTAACACGAGAAAGTCAAATTGAACTAAGCGCAAACTCACAAGCTCGGTTTACTCACTTAGGTATTAATCCATAAATACATTCAAATGAATAGCGATTACGTACTGCCGTCAATTGAAATGCATTTGCCACTAGGTTTTGGAATAAATAGCAATTACGGACTACAAATCCCAAAATGGCGAATATTGTATCAACTCAATCATCTAGTTAGCCCGCTAAATAATCAAGAATAACAATGAACACATTAAACACAAAGGATTAACCACATCAATCTCAAGAAAGCATTAAAGCACAAATCAATAGAAATTCATTCTAGGGTTCCAAAATAACCCTCAATCACAATAGGTTTATCTATCCATAGAGCATTTACATAAACCCAAACAAAATACTACAACAAAAAGTTAAAAACGAATTTTAAGAAGGAAGGAAAATCTTATTGAAGGAAGATAGATGGCTCAAGTCTTCAATCTCCAAGGGTCTCCTCCTTCATCTCATCTTCCACCATTGTTGTAGAGGAAGGAACACCAGATTTTCTCTTGATTTTGGTCGATTCCCCCACTCCTTGCTTGACCTAAAAATGGTCCCAAAAGGTAGTATTTATAGTAGGTTGAAGGTAGGAGGTGATTTGGGTTGAAAACGGGTCAAAAATCGCGTTTTTGCGCTACCCGGGAAGCACGGCGCCCAGATCCGGCGCCATGGCGCCCAGCATTCTGAAAATTTCTATTTTATGGGTGCCATGGCACCCATTTACGGCGCCGTGGCGTGGGTCAATCTGAACATTTATCCCGTTTTATATTTTTGAGCGCCACGACGCCCATCTTTGACGCCATGGCGCATGGCTTGCTGAAACACTGATTTATACACCATTTTTCACCACTTTGAAGCCCCAATTCAATCACCATTTCTTCATGGTTTAAATCGCCAAATCTTGGAGTATTGAGTCTTTAATTCTTTTGGCTCAATTCTTGCTCAAAATCCCTCATAATCTTCAATCAACTTGGGATACCACCTATAGAACAAAAGGAACAAAATAAGGAACAACTTACTAATGAAAATCTAACAACTATCGAAATTTAAAGGTCTAAATAAGTGCAAAACCGGCACTTATCACATACCATTTTTTTTTCCAATTTTATACCGACTAGAAATTTTTTACTCTATTGATAAGGGACAAGGCCCATTGTTATAACGACATTAATAATTAGGACATGTGGGAAACATTTCTAGGAAAATATGGACTTAATTCATGGGTTCAACATAATTTGTTTGTGTAAAAGATCAAATCAATGTGTGATTCAAAATGGAACCTAACGGGTACATTTGGCAAGATTTCTGCCTTTTTCCCAACTTCTTTTAGAATAGCTTATTGATAAAGTTACGATAGGGAAACTTCATTTGAAAGATCATTTAGTCGGATAAAATACATTCTGAAAATTATTCAAACATATTAAAAAAAATAAATTTTTAGTATCAAGAACTTTTGAATTTTTAAATGCCTTGCCAAATGGGTATATTGTTTGTCTTTCTTCATATTTGACCTTTCGTACTGTTCAGAAACGAAATGTTGCAGCAACCAACCATGTTCACAAGCTCGATATCCAATGCTCGATTAAGTCGAGATGTGATACTTCCTAATTTTTTGTAAGAAAACTAGAAGAAAAAATAGGCCCATTTTCTAAAATTCATTTTTCTCAAACTTATTTTCAAGCACAAGTATGACACATTTCAATAAGAAGAGAATAAGTTTAAACTTTCAAAAATCAGATTTTTATTAAAATTTATTTATGGTTTAATTAATTAAATATATAAAAGTCACAGATATATACAATTTGGTCACAAATTCATTTATTGGTCACATATTGTCAAATTTATTAGTCACAAATTATTTTGAGGTCACAAATCAAAAATTTTATAGGTCACAAATCAGAATATTAATGTCACAAATTATCTTACGGTTACGATTTAAAAATTTCATAGGTCTCAATTTATTCATCGATCACAAATCACAATTATTATAAGTCACAATTATTATACAGTCACAAATTATCAGATTATTGGTCACTAATTAACAATTTCTTAGGTCACATATTATTTCTTAGTCACAAATTATCCAAATCATTAGTCACATGGTCACATATTAACCAATTTAATGGTCATAGTCAATCAAATAATCTGTGACCACCACTCGACAACCGTCTCCAATCTACCACACCACCACGACCAACCTAAAAATTCTCAAAACTACCATCACCGCTACCGCCACCAATCACCTCACCACTGTTGCCACACCCCAACCCGGCCCGGCCCCACCCCACCCCACCCCAACAAAAACAAATAATTCGGTACCACAGCAAAACATCACCACCACCACCACAGCAGCCGTCGCCGTCGCCACCACACCACCACCACCACCAATTTTTCTTCTGCAGCTCCAAATTGTAGCAACAACAACCAAATCGTCGTTACTAGATCCACCACCGTCACGACGACAACGACCACCTCCAGCAACACCACTGTCACGGCTGCAACGATCACCAACATCGACTGCACCGTCACCACCCCCATAACCACCGCCAACACGCCCTAACAGGGCCGCCACCATCCAAAATCACTGCCGCCGCCACCATACCTTGCAACCACCACCTCCACTATAAATCCCCAAACTATCGCGCCACCACGACCTTCACCACAAAAAATTATCACAACCACCACTCCACCACTGCAACACAATCCATAGATCCATCGCCATCACCCCTACCACGCAAATCCGCTTCCACCACCACACAAAAATCCGCCACCAATAAAAAATCCCAAATTTACTTAATTTTATTGCTCAGCTACGAGTACAATGTCGTGGCGAGCGATGAACGACGAGGACTTTTGGTGCCATTATTACCACCACAACGACAACGTGGTTGCGGGGGTGGTAGATCTGTGGCTTCTGGTGCGAGGACTTTTGCTGTGGCTTCTGGCTTCTGGGCGGCGGTGGAAGAGAGAGTCGCCAACGTAATTTCTGTGGAGAGAGAGAGAGAGTCGAGAGATAAGGTTTTGGGAGAAATTAGAGATTAATTTATTTAATATTTAAATAATTAATATAAAAGTTCTGATTTTTGGAGTTGAAGGTAGCACAAACATTCATAATGATTAAAGAGCTTGTACAATTAAAATTATAGAAGTTTGAAATACATATTATTTTTCATTCTTAAATTGCTGCAAAAATGAAAAAATTAACTCGAAAACGCTCATCCGATCAATTACAGCAGTAGGCTGACAAATTGAAATCGGAACTATTTTTTAATTGTGTTAGGCTGGTCAAAATCAAATTCAAATATGTAGACAAGAATTTCTATCCAATTTCGAGGTCTCAACCCATGCTACCAAACAGTTTCTTCAACAATTAGACGGATCTACTACAAGAGGTGAAAGCATTTCGTTGCTACTGGCAATTAACAACCTTAGGAAGAACCAAACATATAACTAAACCAGCAAAACGGACAAAAGAACAACACCTTAATATCAAAACAAATCACAACCTTCAACAACTCTCTGAATTCAAATTTTAATTAACTAAAATTCATTTTCAAAGCCAGATTTTCGATTTTCCATCTAAATCTGTACTTATATCTAACATGTTATAATGAAAAATTACAATATACTTTATAGATGTTATATCCCAAAATCTGTACTTATATCTAACATCTAACATATTATATCTCAAAATTGTAAAATATTTTAAATAAAAAAATGAAAAAAAAACTGAAAAATCTAGTTAGTCATAGGACCCACCAGGTCCACTGGTGGGTCCGCCACTGGGTTTTTGTAATGCGAAATTGTACTCCTACCCACAATGGATAGGATAAAATTGTTTACTTATCGATGTGATAAAAAACTTTACTTACGGTTCTCGCCAAATGTGAGAATCGGAAGTACGATTCTTTCCAATTGGATAAGATAAGATTTTTTACTGTGGACATGTGAACATTTCTGTTTTGTAATGTAGGTGACATGGACAATAGCTTTTTCCCATCAACATCTTCCTAACATCCAATGTCGTTGTTCTTGTATCTAGTAAGGACTAGGGACCTCTATTCTGCAAATGGTCCAATTCATAACTAATTTTGGAAACTAGAGTTTACAATTTAATATATTACAATAAATTACTCATGTCTTTTTAATGGAGCTTTTGGAAAGAAATTTATAAACTCGTGAAGCTAGATGAGTACATCCATCTCTAATGAAGTGCGAATTGTGTACGAAGAAACTCTTTTTCATGTATTTAGTGCACGATTAAAATAATAATTATGATTTAAAAACTTGTCACGTATATCACTCATAATCATGATAAATTTAAGGGCAAAATGATCGATTTTTATTTTTATTTTTTTGTAAAATTTATAATTGGGTTATTATATTCACATCACATACGCTACATTTTAATTGTAATGAATGTTCTTATCTTTCATTCATTTTCACACTTATGCCTAGGCTTCTTCCGTCAAATTACAAACCTTCTATTAATTTGTATATACTTGTCTTTAATGACAATTTTTCCCCCATAAAATGGGTTAGAAGAACATAAAAAGACTTGTTTACCTCATATTTTGGGTAATCCAAATCAAAAATAAATACAAAAGTTTGAAAATATTTGCACATTCATTGCAATGCACATTAGTAAAATATTTAGAAAAATCGTAACTAATTGAAGTTTAATAATAATAAAAATGGGACGAAAAAAGTTGAGAACATAAATATAAAATGGAACAAATATTCATGCCCTTTCTTGCAATTAAAATGTGCACAAATAATAAAAAATTCCTTCGCGATTATACATTTACATGTAATCATTATGGCTCGGTTGATGGTGCTTTTGAAAAGTTATAAATAACTTTTAGATGTATGTGTTATGAAATAGAGAAAAAGTAGAAGAGAGAGTTAAGTGAATAGACTTGTGTGTTTTATTAATGAACAAAGCCCTATATTTATAGGTAAGAATCGGGAATACAATGGTAATAATTTCTAGGGCTGCAGGGGTATAATTGTCATTCACTACAAACCCTAATAAACTTTCCTTTTACAACACTCCCCCTTGAATGACACATTACAAAATATCTGCCTCGTTAAAAACCTTGTTTGATAAAAATTTCAATGGGACAAAAAAAAAATCAAACGAAGGAAAAAGAGTACAGTTATTTTGGAGTATTAAAAATAAATGCTGCCTCATTAAAACATTGCTAGGAAAACTCAGGGGATAAAACCTAAGCGAAGGAAAAAGAGTACAGCTACTCCCCATGATGTTGATCACTGCAAATATTTGAGTCGATGCATTCCAATCCCATGGACTAATTTCTTGAATGTAGATGTTGACAGTGCTTTTGTGAATAAGTCGGTCACTTAGTCACTTGAGCGAATTTGTTGAACGTCGATAGCGTCATTCTTCTGAAACTCATATACTTCGTCCTATCACCATTGATATAGGTTTTGCAATACAAGTTGCATTGTCTTCATACAAATTTGTTGGACTATCTTTTGTTGAAGTTAATCCGCATGATGCTTGGATATAATGAGTCATGTTCCTCAACCATACACATTCTCGCATTGCTTCATGGATTACAATAATTTCGAAATGATTTGAAGATGTTGCTGTCAAAGATTGCTTCACAGATCTCCATGATATAGTTGTTCCTCCACGTGTAAACACATATCTTGTTTGTGATTTAACTTTATGTGGGTCTGATAACCTGCATCTGCATATCCCACTAAAGTTGATCCCGACTTTTGGGAGTAAAATAATTACAAATCAATCGTACCCTTTAGGTAACGAAAAATGTGTTTAACACCACTCCAATGTCTTTGACTTGGTGTAGAGCTATATCTTGCAAGGAGATTTACAGAAAAAGCTATGTCGGATCGAGTGCAATTTGCAAGATATGTTAATGCTCCAATTGCACTAAGATATGGTATTTCGGAACCAAGAATTTTTTCTCCATCTTCAAGTGGACGAAATGGATCTTTTTCACATCAAGTGATCGAACAACCATAGGTGATGCCAATGGATGTGCATTATCCATATAAAATTGTTTTAGAACTTTTTCTGTATATATAGATTGATGAACAAATAATCCTTCTGGGAAATGTTCAATCTGCAACCCGAGACAAAAATTTAATTTTTCCCAAATCCTTCATATCAAATTCATTTTTAAAATAATTAGCAGTTTTGTTAAACTCTTTAGGAGTTCCAATTAAGTTTACATCATCAACATAAACTGTCACAATTGCAAATCCAATATTTGTTTTCTTTATGAAAACACATGGGCAGATATCGTTATTTCTATAGCATTCTTTCAACAAATATTCGCTAAGGTGACTCTATCGCATGCTTCTGGATTGTTTCAATCCATATAATGATCTTTGCAATTTAATTGAGAACATGGTTCTCGGGCATGCATCATTTGAGTTATGCTTTAGGCATATTAAATATTTTCAAAGATAACATTAATAGTCATGACATATGAGTTGACTATCACGTATTTCTAATTTCATGTATCGTCAAGATATAGACTCGTGATTTCATTCACGACGATCTTTGAGAAAATCACTTTGTTGTGAGTCATACATTATACATCACGACTTTATTTTTCTCATTTCCTTTTTGCATAAATATATATCTTTATATTATTGGACTGCAGGTCCAAAAATATAATGTTTCTCTAGTAAAATCAATTTATGATTGCGTCCATTTTATTTGGCCGAACATTACTTCGATCGATATATTTTGACGCATTTATTTTCATTCATCGCGATTCATATATGATGCAGCACATCATGTACAAAATTGTTGTCGACAACTTTTCGTTTTTCGATTTTATTTCTTACTCTATAACGACATAACTTATTGAGATATTTCAAATTTCAATATATCAGGTACCTGAACCTCTTCAGGGGTTTTATAATTTGTTATGTCTAAATACTCATTAAGAGTATACGCCTCCTTAATGAAACCATCTTTGCTAATTGCTCCATATTTGTTCAAAGATTTTTGTATTAGAATCGAACACATCACGCTTCAGGCGTGCCATAAATATATCAAATGTAATGATATCAAATTGTCCTCTTAGGATATCAATTCGTATAGGAGCACTTTGATCACTTTGATCAGTAAATGCATCTAAATAAATTATCTTTCGAACTTCTGGTTCGAGTGATCTTTTGCGAGAATTTAGATAATGATACATTTGTATATTATTTTCAACTTCTTAATTCCTCCCTCTAATGCTGAGAGAATTATTCAGTCAATTTGACAATAAATTTTTTTTCAGCATTATAAAATATCACCTATTTGGGATAAGGGTTCAAACTATGCATTTATTCTCAGCATTCTTTATTTTTCATCTCAGTGCATTGTGGGGGGTTGATTTTGCATATACTGCACTATCAAAATAATTAGATGAAAAATTAGGTTCTGACCATAAGTCAATTGTAATAGGGAGAACTATGATGTTGGCAATGATGCGTAATAGAATTACCCAAACAAAAAGGGAAAAACACTTTGTTCTCAATTAAATTAATTGGAGGCATTTAACAAACAATAGTGTTAAATCACTTATCGACATCTCAACTAACACATATTCAAATATTGAGATTTATGCCCACCAGCATTAATAAGACACATTCTTGATTATATAATTTGAAAATTATGCTCATAACTTGAGCAATAAATTCGCAAACTTCAGGTTACGAACATCATGCAATCATCTAGTATTTGTATCAAATCTATTAGATACATAATATTTAGATGGTCAACGTGGTGGGTGACGGGGCCCCATATATCACCCTAATTAATTTTCAAAAATGTAGTGAATTGAATCATATTTTAGCTATTGGCGTTTAATGATCAATTGTCGATAAAGAGAACAAATGATATATCTAAATTCATTGGATTGAAGAATCTTCTAGTTCTTCATTGAATATCCATTTGAATTTTAAATTTCGCATCATTATTGATCCAGCGATGGTCCAACTGGTCATGCCAATCAAATTGAACTTCTGGTTCAATATAAGGTATATTTCAATTATTTAATTTCGAAGAATATGAATAAACATTATATAGTCATATATCATTCAAGTAGTCAAACTAATCAATGTTCTTGAGACATTAGTTATATGCTTTCCTTCAAAGATAAACACGAATTCAAAATGATATATTTTTCGAAAATGTGATACTTCGAGAACACATTACTTTTAATTATAAATTTTTCAAGAGCAATAAATCAATATTCTTCCGGAATATTGGGATCGTAGTATCATACTCTTCAAGGACAACAACATATTATTATTTGAAATAATAAATTGGATAAAAATTTACTCTTCGAGAGTAAAAATAGAATTTTTTAATTATGCTATTTGAGAGCAAATAAAATATAACTAGAATATCAATATTTAAATCCTAATGTAGAAGAATGGATACGTAAAGAAATTGAATAATTTAATTTGTGATTTCACATAGAAATCAATTAATATTCTTCTGGAATATTGAAATTGTAATATCATGCTCTTCTGGAGCAAATAATATTATTTTAAAATATCAATATAATGTTTTGTTATTTCATGAGCAACAAAATATTTGTAATAAACATATCTATGAATAACATTCTTCTGGACTATTGAATCAGAGTGTTTTGCTCTTCAGGAGCAATAACGTATTATTGTTTGAAATAATAAATTGTATAAGAATTTACTCTTCGGGAGTAAAGACATAATTTTTAATTATCATCTTCGAGAGCAAGTAAAATATTATTAAAACATAAATAATAGTGTGCTACTTCAGGAGCAACAAATTATTATTTAGAAAATATTGACTTTTCAGGAATCATGTATTATTTGTAGAGATGGGCTTCTTCAGGAGCAATAATATTATATTCATTTATGATATCGATCTAGAAAATTTCTCAAATCATTAAATAAACTAGATCTCATAGAATTCGATATTCTAGCGCAAGTAATATTCTCCTAGAATATTAACATCATATGAAATTTAATATGCATAATTTTGAATTCTTCAAGAATGACAAAATATTCTTCATGGACATTAATAAGTATAGATGTGCGCTTTATTTGGATAACATAATAATATGAATAGAATATAAAGTCTACTAGCTACATAGATATGGAGAAAGAAAAGAAATTAAACCTGGTATGTGGTATGACACGTGAAACGGATGATGACGTTGATTTATCACAGACGATGACTTTGATTTCTTCCCATCAATTTATCAATGATTATCAGGTAACTGCCAATTAGTGTATGCTAGGCACAACATAACATGACAATATTTATGATATTGACTTTCTATTGATTTAAGCTGCTGCCTCTGGTTGTTGAAGATAAATCTATACTAGATAAGTTACGTGTTTTCCTTCAGGAATAAATACTAATATAAAATATTTTATTCTTCGAAATATGTACTACTTCGGGAGCACATTGTATTTTACTATTACTTCTTCAAGAGCGGTATATTAATATTCTTCAGGAATATTAAAAATTATAATTTATGCTCTTCAGGAGCAAATAATATTCTTCTGGAATATTAATTATAAAGTTGTGCTACTTCAGGAGCAACAACATGATAGAATATCGATTTAAAATTTATAACATGACAAATATTTAATCAAGAATATTAATTACCATACAAACAAAAAATGATGTAAAAATTATTTACCAAATAGATAGAATATGAATTTATATTTAAAATTCAATTACCAAACATGTATTAAGAAATAAAATCTTCATATATAGAAGTTAACAAAATTGACAAAATTTTATTGGCTAAATCTTTTACCAACATGTATTAATAAAAAAATGTCAAAAATGCACATGAATTTCATAAAGAAATTATTATTATTGCTATTATTTAATAGCATTAGTACGTGAATTGGCTAATATTAAGGAAACATGAATTAATTGCAGTCAGGAATAATTACAGAAAAAGTGAATGACATGAAATAATTGCAGAAAAAAATGAATGACATGAACATGTAGAATTCAATAGAAACAATCATATTGATAGATGAACAACCAGAAAAAATTAAGCCCATCTAATCGGCTGACTGTTGGAATTTACTTTATAAAAAAAAATCACATTGATAGATGAACAAGAGTAACAAATATGTAATCGACATGTATAATTCACATGTAACTAAATTAATTTTGGTACACGTGATGAATGATTATACTTAAGAAAAAAATTACTACCTTCACTAGATTTTAAAAAATTAAGCGTTCGTGCTGATAACGTGTTATGAAATAGAGAAAGAGTAGAATAGAGAGTTAAGTCAATAGACTTGTGTGTTTTATTAATGAACAAAGCCCTATATTTATAGGTAAGAATCGGGAATACAATGGTAATAATTTCTAGGACTGCAGGGGTATAATTGTCATTCACTACAAACCCTAATAAACTTTCCTTTTACAACAGTATGGTCAATTTTCTAAGAATATTTTGATTAATTAAAAGTTATTTCAAGAAAGCTGATTAAGCCCTTTTTGGGCTTCATTTTAATGAAATTTTGGAAATAATATTTTTTGAAATAATATTTTTTTTAAATGTGTAGTTAAAAAATAAGAATTTTTTTCATTTTACGTATAATATTATTTATATTGAAAAATATGTTTGAAAATGAAAATAGAAAAATGTATTAAATTAAAATGGAGCTCAAACATGAGCTAAATATAATTTCTTCAAAATAAAGTCTTCTACAAAATTTAGTGACTGAATCATGCAAACGATGGGTAAGGATAGAATTTTAAATAATAATAATAATGTTCAACTCAAACAATGGGCATAAATTTAAGAATAATATCATTTAAGTCCACCGGGCACATTCAAGTTGGTAAAGGACGGACATTGTTGAGCTTGCAACCTCAGCGTGGGAAGTTCGATTCCTAATTGGAGCAGTTGAGTGATGTAATAATCATTCTTGGTTGGAGCAGTTTGATGATGTAATAATCATAGAGGTGGCTCTTTTGGGGTTAGGAGTATAAAGGGTGCACGGACCCTGATCAACTTGAGCATAACTCGCTATTTAGTTCCGCCAGTTACTGAGTGACCAGTTGCTGGTGGTCCAAAATATAGTCTGACATAAGTTGGAAAACCTGGGTATCAAATAAAAAAGAATAATATCATTTAAGGTGAGCGGAGTCTAAAGGAAAAACAGTGAACGCACAGTCAACCAATCATATCCATTAAAATAATGTTATTTAGTATAACATATGATTGGTGGCTTTGTGCAATAACACTAATTTAGCTTGTGTTATGTGATAAGTTCAATTTAAAAAAAAAAAAAAGATCAAGTAATTAATTTAATTATATGAATAATGTTATTCAAGTATCACTTTAGATGACATGGGACCAAATAAATTGATGTTAAACATCATTAAAATAAAGAATTTATTTTAATCACATATTTTATATGATCCACAACTTTTTAATTACATATTACATTAAGGGTGCTTTTGATTACGAATATGGAATTTACATATGACAAAAAAATTTATAAAATTCTAGACAATTCATTTGCCTAGACCTTATTTGTGTGAAACTTATTAATTAAATGTGTTTGATTAATTTAGTTTTAATTTGAAAATATTATATTTGTCCATTTTTTATTTGTAGATAAATGAAACAAAATGGAAAGATGAGAAAGAAAAAGTGTACTTGGAAAATAAAAACCACTTTTCCTTAAAGAAAATTATTATTATTGTTATTATTATTATTATTATTATTATTATTATTAGTAAAATATGGTCACATGACTTAAAGTTGAAAAATATTATTTATGGAAAAAAATTGTAAATCAAATACCCTAAAAGTAAGAAAACGTGTGAAAAAAATGACATTTTTAATCAAACCATAATTATTATATTCGATTCCAACATTGACCCAAATAAGTTATTGGGTCTCAGGTTAATAGTCGAACCAACCGGTCACTGGTCGGACCAACAGATCATTGCATAAAAATCTACAAAAAAAAGTATATAGTATAAATTTTCTTTTTAGACGAAATAAAAGTTAAAATAAAGTAAAAGGTTGGACCAAAGTTTTTTAAATATATATTTTTAGAAAATCAATAAATAATTCATGAGATAGATATAAGTTATCGCACATAAATATTAGGGGAAAATCATATTTTAGCTATTAAGTATGCACCAAATCAATTTTCAAAGATTAAGTTTCAAAATGCAAAAGTCGAGGTTTTATTTTATTTTTGTTTTAAATAATAATATTATCAAATTAAATTAATTTATCCACAGCCACCCTAATCGCCCTCAACCCACTCGCGGGTGTCCATCTGTCGCGCTGCATCCCTCGACCTCCATCCTGTCGGCGACTTCTTTAGCAATAACTGATTGTCGTTCAGTTACAATAGAGTTTTCGTCGACGACTGGGACTGGACAATGCTAACATAATTTAAAACGCTTTTTAAAGTTGAAAATTGAATAACAGCTCTTGGTGTAATTTACAGAGTACTTATCGAGGGAAAAAACTTGAATTCTCACCGACAAAAAATGGTTGATTGAATTTGTGACTAATTCGGATAACTGAGGTCGGTGAAACAATGACATGTAACCAGATCTCTTGAATTTGTGTCATGTGACTTTGCACTTTGACATGTGGTCTAATCCAATGGCCTATGGCAAAGTCTGGGACCAAATCTCTTGAATATGTAATCTATGATCTATGAACATTAACACGTGCCCTGTTTCATGTGACCTTGACTTGATCCAATGGCAAGTAAAGAAATATCTTAGATCTGTAACCTAATACAATGGCATATGACCAAATCTCTTGAATATGTGACCTGTGACATATGCACTTTGATATGTGACCTATGCACTTTGATAGGTTACATATTCAAGATATTTGGTCACAGAAACTCGATAGGCTGTGACCTACACACCTCCAAAATCACCAACGCCAAAACATCACAAAAATCCCCCACAAAATCACTGCCAAACTTTCACGTAAACCACCACTTCAAGCACCTCATACCATGTCCACTAAAACCAACACCAACACCACCGCCTGCAATAACAAAACCATCGTCGCTTGCAATACCACCAACAAAACCAATACTGTCATTATCACTTGAACAATCGCCGCCATCATCACCCACAAACCACCAAAAACTACCTCCACCACCAACATTCCACCAAGGCATTAAGATACGTTTCAAGCGTGGATGATTATCATAAAAGATTCCCAACATATCATAAGATTCTCGTTCTTGAAAATTGTTTCCGTAACACCAACAATTAAAAAAAAATTTGGAATAATCCCAAACCTGTAAGTAGCCATTTCAATTTAAGATTGGTTGTTGTGAGCGGCGACGATGATCTAAATGCCAAGCTGAATAACGCCAAACCCCATACTCGTAAACGGCCACCTCGATCTGACAGCCACTGTCATTGTTGTCGGAGCTCCGATGATGACGATACAAGAATAGGGGAGGGAGGGAGAGATACTGCAATTTTGGGTTTTATTAATAACTGATTTCTGCTCAAGTAAACTTAATATCTGATCTTAAAATTGTCATCTTTGAATATTTGTTGTGGTGCAATTTTCACTAAATAATATGAAAGCACTTTGTGCTCAAGTGGTGAGAAACCCATTATTTTCCTTAGAGGTCCAAGGCCCTTGAACCCAAAATTTTTGAAAGAAGATTTTAAAACCCAGTCAAACCGGTCAATCGGGCAGGATAAACCACCTGTTATCCCTGTCAAATCCTCGATTTTGATCAAGTCGGGTACATTTCCTTCAAATTAATCTGGCCCGCCGCTGTCAAGAGCCCAAGTTACCAATTTTCAGGTCCGATCGACCAGACCAAGCCAAATTTTATAACTATGAATAAAATGCACTCTAATTTTTATCAAAAAAAATTTTAATTTTTTTTTTTTCAAAACCAAACAAGAACTAAATATGCAGGACACTTAAGTATTAAAATAGTTTGTAATTATGTAAGAGGGAAAAAAATTAACTTCTTTAAGCTACAAATAATGTTCTTATCGTCATCCAAAAAAACAATGTTCTTATCTAAATATAAAATAACAAATGAAATTGGGAAAGTGAAAATAATTTCAAATATATTATAAAAATGAGAAAAGAATGTTTGGATTTTTAGGAGTTTTAAGAGTTGGATTTGACCAAATTTTATGGACTTATTAAATGTTTGTGGTTAGTTTAAAGGCCAAATATTATTTGACTGATCAATTTCGAATCAATAAGGAATTAATGTAGAAATTGAGTTTCAAATGTGAAAAAATGTTAAAAATAAATAAATTAGTGGAAAAATTAAAAACTCTGCCCTTCCCGTATTTTAAAGTAATAGTCACTATTCACACTTGACATCAACCTCAAAGGATTAATATTTTTTTTTTTTTTTAAAAATTAGGAATGGAAAAAAATAAATCGTTCAACTCGATATTCATGGGTCCAATTCCAAATGGAGTGGAAATTACCCACCTAATTAGATAAACGGGACAAGTTCATTGCCCTTAAATGAGTATTGGAAACATGGTCACCGTCCCTTTATCCGTCACGTTTAAAGTTAATTTTAATTTTAAATTTTTTATCAAATAAGAAGAAAAGATTTATCATTATTTTTTTTTAAAAAATGAGTTATTTAATTAATTGAAAAAAAAATTTACTGACTAAAGACGTAAAATAAATATAAATATAATTAATAAATAAAAATAAACGGGGTGATAAATGCTGCCCCGTTCGCAATCCTGTCCCGAATTTGCCTCGTCCTGCTTTACTCAAGTATGGGGGCTGGGTAAAGTGGGAAAAAAAAAACAAAAAACAAAAACAAAAACATAAACATAAACAAAACAAAAAAACAACTTGGCAAAATGAGGGACAGGAATAGTTGACACGCCGCATACCCTGCCTTGTTGTTATCCCTAGAAAAGAGCTTTGTAAGTCTAATTCCAAACCCACCAATATGAACCACATGTAGGTAAGGAAAAGTGATGTATTTTCATAAATTTGAAATCTAGAATTCTTACACATAAGTGCTCAAATTATAAATATATTAAATTTTAATTTTAATCGCATATTCACGAGACACAAATTTTTTTAAAATTTTCAATCAAATATTTCATCAATTTTTATCAAAAATTATTAATTCACTATCACATAAACTATTTGACCAAAATTTAACATTGTGAATAATACATATATTTGAATTTAATTTGAATTTAATTCCCTTTCATATATGGTTTTTAGGCTCATATACCATAAGCGTTAGGGAAAATTGCAGCATCGGTTCCTTATCTTTTCAATTTTTGTAGACTTTATCATAACCTTTAATTTGTACTAACGAATGTCCCTAAGCTTTCAAAAATATGCAATAGATGTCCAAATGGATGAACCGTTAGTTGACAAAATAATTGACATTGACTCCAAATTTGACTAATTTTAAAAGGGCAAAATGATAACGTTGCATTTTTCTTACATAAAAAATTAAATTAAAAAAATGAAAGAAATCTATCCCAACCCCATACACCAAACCACCCATTGCACCCCCACCCCCGTGAAAACAGAAAGGCCGATCGCCGACACTTTCTTCTTCCCCAACTCCCACCCACACTAATAGGACCAAAAGGCCAATTGTCACAGGCACCCACAACGCCGACACCACTTCCTGAAAACAGTCGCCACCACTCAAGGGTCAATGGGTTGAATATGAAAATAGAAAGGCCGATGTGTAGAATATAAAGCCAAAATTGGAGCAATTTGTGACACAATTGGATCAATTGAGGGCAGATCCATCATCATTTAGTATTGTCGAGGGATTGTGGTTGAATTTGGTGGGAAAAGAGCTCCAAAATTTTAAGAAAAACCATTCTCGAAACCTGTAAATTGATGGAGACAAAACTGTCTCGTTATGCTGTCGAGGCAGACCTTTATCAAACAGAGCTGTTTTTGAATGATGTCTCACCATGAATTGGATCACTTGGGTGAGATGAACTGATTGGCAACGATGAACAATCGTGGGTGTCATCGGAGTGGCCGAATTTTATTGTTGGACCACGCGACACCCATGGCTTTTAGGGTTGATCTTGATATCCATATAATGTTGTTTGCCCGTTTAATTGTGTGAGATGTGTTTGTGGAATAAGGTCGTCGGCTAGGGGATGAAATTCCAACAGTTTGGATGGCCGACAGTTGTCTATGTTTTTTTTGGGTTTTAGGGTAAGGTACGGTGAGTGGGGTAGAATGTAGTGGTAAAAATTAATCCACTAGTCCAAGAGGCCCAAGTCATAAAATAAGAATCATAGATGGTCCAACCACGCCATCTTTAGCCCAACTCATTATGTCAATCGATCCGAATGCACGATCCAAGAATCGCGTAACAATTTGGAACCCCAATAATTGATCTTCAAGATAAATCACACTACGATTTGATCAAGTCAGTTGTTGGAGTTATCAGCAAGTAACATGTGCGTCTCAACTGACTAAATCTGATCGGATTTAGCTCCAACCAACTACAAAATCTCGGAGAATCCTCGCCTATCCCGCCTAGACGGTTATCCTACCCTATAAATTTCGCGGTCAGTCAAGCTTTTAGTGATCTCAATCTACTCAATTCTAAGTGATTTCTTCTTGCTTTTGGTCTATCATTCGTGCAATTTTCAACGAGCCTTACTGACTTGATCGTCGGAGAGTATTCGGCCGACACCAAACTGATGCCCTCTTAAGATCCCTTGTGGTCATTCTCTTTCGTTCTATTTTTCTTGAGTTCCACAGGATTATTGGTGGCCCAATTGATCCGACCTTCTCAATTGTAGAATTTACTGTCTGCATGGAAGATGAGGATTTCATTTTCCTTTTTTTTTCTAATTTCTTTATTTAAGGACTTGTTTGGTAGAGATTTAAATCCAATTTTAATTGAAAATATAGCTGTTATGCTTGACTTTCATCTCACGCATTGGACTCACTAATGGCTAGTTTTTCAATTTAAATCTCCACCAAACACATTCTTAATTTTTAACTTATTTTTAGGGATAATATGCAAAGTTGCCATTTTTTCCTTACTAATATGGTCAAAATAGTTCAATTTTTTTTTTTTTTTTTTAGTCAACTAACGGTCAAATGGATGATTCCATCCAGTTGTGCATCTACTGTATATTTTTGAAAGGTTAGGGACCTTCGTTGATACAAATTAAAAGTTATATAAAAGTCTACAAAATTTGAAAAAGTTAAGGATCGGTACTGCAATTTCCTTCAGGGTTCTTGGATAAAGTCTCAAATAAAATGTTTTATCATTTTGATTATGGGGTTGTTTAACCACCCCCCCCCCCCCCTCCTCTTTTTATTTTTTTATTTTTTTTAAAAAATGTATTTTGAAATAGTGTTATGATAAAAAATGTGTGATTAAAAAATAACGAAAATTTTTGAGTTGCGTATAGTATTATTTTATTAAAAAATGTATAGTTGAAATGAAGTAAAACCACTGTTGAATAATGTATTTTGATAATAAAATAAAATGAGGCTCAAATAAAGGCTAAATCTAACTAAACATGCTATTAAAATTAATTGTTGGCCTTAAATTTAATTTTTTAGCAACTTTATAAACTTCCAAATAAGTACAAGTATTTTCCTTCCATTAATCAATAAAGATATTATTATGATATTGAAAACCAATTAAATCTATTTTATATCCTCATCTAATACGTTACCTAGTTAATACAACGGACAAATCTTATCTTATTTTCCCTTATTTAAAGGTCATTAATAGTAGGACCAATAAATTTCCAGTCAACCCAAATTAAATTCAGTTAATTTTATTTCCTTATTACAAATAAATTACCTAATCTATTTGTCTAAATTAAATTGCTATTTTATTTTTATTTTTTGGTGCAAAATAATAATATGGCCAGGAGGCACTAGTGGTAAACCCTAAGGCTCCGTTTGATACGGATGAAAACGGGTGGAAAAGGAAAATCAATTCATTTTTATTGCTGAATTTTGGTATTTGATTGCATAACTTTTCCATGGAATTCATTTTCACCCATTTTCTAGGTACAACTATTTAAGGCACATTTTTCACCTTTTATTTTCCCATAATTTTGGTGGGAAAGTGTTTTCTACCTTTTTTTTTTTTTTTTTTTTTTAATTTTTTGACATTAAAAACATATTCTAAATTCAATTGTAAAAAAAAAATTATCCATTTAATTGACAATTTACATGAAAAATAAAACCAAACGAATATAAAAAAAATTTCTATTTTTTTTTACTTTTTGACAATCCAAACAAATTTTAATACAGATTGTAAAAAAAATTATCCCAAAAAGTAACAATTTACATAAAAACAAAGCCAAACGAATTAGATGAAAAATTATACCAATCAAATACCATTAATTACAATTCTCTCTAAAACAAATTTTAGACAATTCAATTCTTTGTAATTCTTTTTTTTTTACCCAAATTTTACTATTGCAATCAAACGCACCAATAAATAATTATGATTCTAAGATCTAGTCTACGGCTTAGATCGCATCAAAACATGCGGTACACTACACCACGTAGCACTGAAACCTTTCCTGATATTTAAAATAAAAAAATCAGAAAGATAATCTAGTTTTATTTTGGGAGAGTTGGTTAAAGAGCCTAGTCAAACAATGTTTTTGGTTAAATATCCCTCCTTCAATGTTTGTTGGTCAAATGGCCTTCATTTGCAAAATATAATAAACAAGTAATATCAATTATCCAAAATGCCCTCACCATTGAAAATACCCAAACACCCCTTTCAATCCAAAAAATTCCTCAATTCAATTCAATCTTTGATCTCCAAAATCATAGAACTCGTTTTCTTCTCTTCAACCATTCTTAATACTTTAAAATCATATTCTTCATTATATTCTTCACCTATTTGGGTATTTTTATACATATTTATAATCTATATTGAATTTCATTTACATTTGAAGAAAGAACAAAAATAATTTTAGAAATCTTATGTAAATTGTGCATTTATTATTGAATATAGTGTTGAATAATATTTAAGTTGGAGTTGTTTTTGTACTTAGTGTGTTTTTTTTTGTGTTGCTTGCAACTATTAGAAGGTAATGGTACTTCAATTATTATCCGAAACGTAGAACGCCACTCCAGTCGTTCTTCGCTACAGAAAACGACACTACAGTCGTTATCCACTGTGATTTGATTTTTTCAACGAAACGATCTCTGAAAATGGACTTTTAACATAAATAACACAGAAAAATTGACAATTTCACACAAAAATGTTGAAATGATATAGCTTTTATATTATCGAGATAGTGAAATCGTAAATCGTAATACTTCTATGTGTTGATTAAATTAATAAGCATATTTTTTAATTTTTTTTGGATGTTATGTGCATATTTCAACAGAAATAAGTTCAACCTATTATTTTTCAATGCACGAATAGGTCGTGGCTGCTTATAGTTGTGTTTATACATGTAACAGTACATCTGCCAACAATAAAACGACACTACAGTCGTTATTTGTAGTGTAGAACAACACTACAGTCGTTATCTTCCATGTAAAAGGACAGTACAATCGTTATCTGTTATACTCTATCCGTTATTGATAATACAATGTAGTTACTTTGATAATTTAAATAGGATAACTATTTTCACATTACTTTGATATATATACACGGCATATCTCTCAAATTTAAGTATAAAAAGATTAAGTAATGAGTATATCTCTCAAATTTTATACACGACATATCCATCTTACAACTTAAATAAATTCAAATTATCGATTATCAGGGTTCGGACGGGTCATGACTGCTCATAATCGTGTGTATAGACAAAACGACACAACAATTGTTCTACAAACAGTAACGACACTTGTGTCGTTCTCAAGAACAAGATTGTCTATTGTCTATTCCTTTCCTCCTTTAACAACCTCAAGCATCATACTCTCTGATTTAAGAAAGTCAAAAATGTGAATCATGTGTAAGGTAACGGTAGAATTGACATATATTATGTGATATTTTGTTGGTGAAATCAAAAGTCGTTATCTATATTCGTAAGAAAATATAACTAATGAGTGCATCTCTCAAATTTTGTGCACGACATGTCCATCTTGCAACTTAAATGAGTTTGATTTATCGATTGTCAATGTTCGGAGGGGTCGTGGCCATTCAAACTCTTGTTTATTGACAGAACGACACTTGTGTCGTGAAACGACACATGTAACGTTCCGATGATTTCTCCAATATTTGGCTTCCTTTCAGCCTTTACGACCTCAAGTATTGTACCCTATGACCTAAGGAAGTCAGAAATGTGGATCAGAAGCTTTAGATTCATGTTTATCGACAGAACGACACATGTGCCGTTCTGATGATTTCTCCAATATTTGGCTTCATTTCCTCCTTAACGACCTCAAGCATTGTACCCCCAGACTTAAGAAAGTCAGAAATGTCGATCAATTGTAGAGTAAGAGTAGAATTGATATAGATTATGTGATATCTTGTTGGTGAAATCACAAGTCATTATCTAAGTCTGTTGGAAAATATAATTAATGAGTGCATCTCTCAAATTTTGTGCACGACACGTCCATCTTACAACTTAAATGAGTTCGACTTATCGATTATCGAGGTTTGGAGTGGTCGTGGCCGTTCAAATTCGTGTTTATTAACAGAACGACACAAGTGTCGTGAAACGGCACATGTGCCGTTCCGATGATTTCTCCAATATTTAGCTTTCTTTCTGCCTTTACGACCTCAAGTATTGTACTCCATGACTTAAGGAAGTCAGAAATGTGGATCAGACGCTTTAAATTCATGTTTATCGACAGAACGACACTTGTGTCGTGAAACGGCACATGTGCCGTTCTATGATTTCTCCAATATTTGGCTTCATTTCCTCCTTAACGACCTCAAGCATTGTACCCCCTGACTTAAGGAAGTCAGAAATGTCGATCAATTGTAGAGTAAGAGTAGAATTGACATAGATTATGTGATAACTTGTTGGTAAAATCACAAGTCATTATCTAAGTCCGTTGGAAAATATAATTAATGAGTGCATCTCTCAAATTTGTGCACGACACGTCCATCTTACAACTTAAATGAGTTCGACTTATCGATTATCGAGGTTTGGAGTGGTCGTGGCCGTTCAAATTCGTGTTTATTAACAGAACGACACAAGTATCGTGAAACGGCACATGTGCCGTTTTGATGATTTCTCCAATATTTAGCTTTCTTTCCGCCTTTACGACCTCAAGTATTGTACTCCATGACTTAAGGAAGTTAGAAATGTGGATCAGACGCTTTAGATTCATGTTTATCGACAGAACGACACTTGTGTCGTGAAACGGCACATGTGCCGTTCTGATGATTTCTCCAATATTTGGCTTCATTTTCTCCTTAACGCCCTCAAACATTGTACTCCCTGACTTAAGAAAGTCAGAAATGTCGATCAATTGTAAAGTAAGCGTAGAATTGACATAGATTATGTGATATCTTGTTGGTGAAATCACAAGTCATTATCTAAATCCGTTGGAAAATATAATTAATGAGTGCATCTCTCAAATTTTGTGCACGACATGTCCATCTTACAACTTAAATGAGTTCGACTTATCGATTATCAAGGTTTGGAGTGGTCGTGGCCGTTCAAACTCTTGTTTATTGACAGAACGACACTTGTGTCGTGAAACGGCACATGTAACGTTCCGATGATTTCTCCAATATTTGGCTTCCTTTCCGCCTTTACGACCTCAAGTATTGTACCCCATGACTTAAGGAAGTCAGAAATGTGGATTAGGCGCTTTAGATTCATGTTTATCGACAGAACGACACTTATGTCGTAAAACGGCACATATGCCGTTCTGATGATTTCTCCAATATTTGGCTTCATTTCCTTCTTAACGACCTCAAGCATTGTACCCCCTGACTTAAGGAAGTCAGAAATGTCGATCAATTGTAAAGTAAGAGTAGAATTGACATAGATTATGTGAAATCACAAGTCATTATCTAAGCCCGTTAGAAAATATAATTAATGAGCGCATCTCTCAAATTTGTGCACGACATGTCCATCTTACAACTTAAATGCGTTCGACTTATCGATTATCGAGGTTTGGAGTGGTCGTGGCCGTTCAAATTCGTGTTTATTGACAGAACGACACTTGTGTCGTGAAACGGCACATGTGCCGTTCTGATGATTTCTCCAATATTTGGCTTCATTTCCTCCTTAACGACCTCAAGCATTGTACCCCCTAACTTAAGGAAGTCAGAAATGTCGATCAATTGTAAAGTAAGAGTAGAATTGACATAGATTATGTGATATCTTGTTGATAAAATCACAAGTCGTTATCTATATTCGTAAGAAAATATAACTAATGAGTGCATCTCTCAAATTTTGTGCACGACATGTCCATCTTGCAACTTAAATGAGTTCGACTTATCGATTATCGAGGTTCGGAGTGGTCGTGGCCGTTCAAACTTTTGTTTATTGACAGAACGACACTTGCGTCATGAAACGGCACATGTAACGTTCCGATGATTTCTCCAATATTTAGCTTTCTTTCCGCCTTTACGACCTCAAGTATTGTACTCCATGACTTAAGGAAGTCAGAAATGTGGATCAGACGCTTTAAATTCATGTTTATCGACAGAACGATATTTGTGTCGTGAAACGGCACATGTGCCGTTCTGATGATTTCTCCAATATTTGGCTTTATTTCCTCCTTAACGACCTCAAGCATTGTATCCCCTGACTTAAGGAAGTCAGAAATGTCGATCAATTGTAAATGAGTTTAAATCATCGATTATGGAGGTTCGGAGGGGTCGTGGGCGCTCATTCTCATGTTTATGGATAGAACGACACAAGTGTCGTTATGGTAACAGTAACGGCACTTGTGCCGTTCTAATGTTTTCTCTGATATTTTGATTCTTTTCCACCTCGATGACCTAAAAAATTGTACTCCCTGACTTAAGGAAGTAGAAAATGTCGATCAGCAGTTACAGATACTTATTTATTGACAGAACGATACGAGTGTCATGTAACGACACATGTTTCGTTCTGATGATTTCTCCGATATTTTTATTCGATTCCGCCGCGACGACTTCAAATATTGTACCCCAAAGAGGTCGAAAACGTCGATTAGCAGTTATAGATACTTGTTTATTGACAGAACGATACAAGTGTCGTGTAACGGCACATGTGCCGTTCTGATGATTTCTCCATTATTTTGGTTCCAATCCACCGCGACAAGCTCGAGCATTGTACCTCTGACTTAAGAAAGTCGAAAATGTCGACCGTGTGAAAAATAATGATAGAATTGAGATAAAATATATGTTAGAAAAATATAATTAAAGCGTGTAACTCTCAAAATTTCTGCACCGCACGTCCATCTTACAACGGAAATAAGTTCGAATTATCGATTATCGGGGTTCGGAGGTGTCGTGGCCTCTCGTACGCTTGTTTATGTTTAGAACGACAGAAGTGTCGTTCTGAAAAAAAACTGTTTATTGTTAATTGATCTTACCGGATTTGGAAAGGGCTTACCGGATATTAGATGCACATACCGTATATGAGGTTATTTGAAAATATCGGATTTATTTTTTACACTAACCGAATTTCTGTTTTGTTGCATACCGTATTTGAATTGCACAGCGTATTTCAACTTACCAGTTAATCAACACTTACCGTATTTTAAAGTTTCATACCGAATTTTATCTTTTTTACACATATCGTATTTTAGAACAACTGTTTATTTTCATAACGACACTTGTGTTGTTCTCTCAAATTTTTCAATATCAGTAACGACACTAGTGTCGTTCTCACGGACTTGTATAAAATACATAACGGCAAAAGTGTCGTTCTTATAGGAGTTTCCTTTATTTGAAACAATCAATAATAATGAGTTTCAAAACAATATTTAACTTGAAACAAACATGTACAATTACAATGAATAATAATGACACAAGTGTTGTTCTACAACAGATAACGACTGTAGTGTCGTTTTAAGTTGTTGATAACGACTGGAGTGTCGTTTTACGTTTTTACTAGCAGTAAGAGTATTATTATCATCCAATGGTTGCAAACAACACAAAATCACACTGAATATGAAAACAATAGCAACTAAATATTATTTAATACCATATTTAACAATAAAAATACAATATACACTAAATTTCTGAGATCTTTATTCTTATTTCAAATGTAAATGTTATTTTCAATGTAGATGATATGCTAACCAAACTCTTGTTCAAATACTCACAAGATATCCAAAATAAGTGAAGAATATGATAAAGAACATAATTTTAGGTTAGGAAGAATGGTGTTTGAAGAGAAGAAAATTGAAGAAGATGAAAATGGGTGAAGAAGAAGAAGACGTTTTTTAATTAAAAAAAAAAAGAAATTAGGGTTTTAAGATGAAGGAGAATGAAATGAGAAAAATTGGAGAATATTAAATTACCAATTAAAGGAGAATATTGTCATTTTGCCAACTAAAATATTTTATATTTTTTAATTTATTTTTATCATTGGTCATAGGCTATTTAACCAAATACATTGTCTAATGAGGTTAAATGGCCAAATTCCCCTTTTATTTTCCAATTAGGCGTCTGGATAAAGATAAAGACTTTGGGTGACCATCTTCCTGTTATTCATTACCTCGTCCTCTCTCTCTAGAAATTTCTCTTTCTCTAACTATATATAGCTAATACACACTAATATATCTATCGACTCTCGAAACGTTATCTATAGTATGTCAATAGCGTTCGAGAGAAATAATTCCGGCAACGATCGTCGGGTCGAACTGCCGGGATTCGCGCGCCATCAGATGAATTTTGTATCACCTATGTATAAATCGCAGGATTGTCAGGCAGCTGATCGTAGTCTAGAGGAAGTGGAGCAACTGGAGGAGGACCAGACTGATTCTGTATCGTCGTCATCGACGTCTTCTATTGGGAAGAACAGCGATGATGAGGTGTCAGGCGGATGCGATGGTGACGGCGAAGGAGAAGAGGTGCAGAGTGAATACAAAACAGGGGCCCTGGAGAGTTTGGATGCTTTAGCTGAAGTTTTGCCTGTAAAGTATGTGACTTTTTTTTTTTTTTTTACTCTTTTAGTCTTTTATTTTGACGAAAATTGCTGATTTCTAACTGTTTTGTTTTAGGGTTTTGATTATGATGTATTAGAATATGTGTTCAATTTGATGTATTTTTTGGGCAAAACTTTTGGTGGTTTAGGGTTTACTTTATTCCGTTTTTGTTTAGGGTTTTGTTGGTTAATATTTACTTGAAGAATCCAGAAACTAAAGGAAAATTTCTCAGAAACACAGGAATATTAAAGAAAAGAAGACATTTTTAAAAAAAAAAAAATTTAAGTGGCCTTCAAAATATTATAAATTCCAAAATACCAATGTAGGTTGTTGAAGATATGAAAAGATAGTAAAAAATAATTTCTATGATATTTTTCCAATTGTGTGGGATTTGATCGTGGATTATCGTACAATCTTTCCTTTTAAAAGAGGGTGTTTGGTGGAGATTAAAATTAGATTTTTTAAAAGATTGTGATAGAAATTTTTGAAATGTGTGGTTGAAAAGTTGTGGGACTCAGGAAAGATGGGGTTTATATTGATTGTTTGACTTTGACTTGGATTAAAATCTGATTTTAATCTATACCAAAGAGACCCTAAAGTTATTTATAGTCCTTTGTAATAGAAACACAAGTTTATTATATACAGTTTATAATATTCTAATATGGTATCAAACCGGGTTTAACTTTATTTTGAGTTAAACTTGTAAGCTTTTGTTCTCCGGTAAGCGGCCTCTTACCGCTCAAATTTTCTTGTTTTGATCAAATATCCATGTTTGGTCAAATTCCTTTTCTTTATTCTGTCCAGTCAAGTCTTTTTTTTGTTCTTGATTTAATCTGGATTTGGACTTCAGATTAATTCAAATCCTGTTAGATATTGGCTATTTTTGTTGCTTACTTATTGGAGAGTTGATTTTTGAGAAAATTGAGAATTATAATGTTATTTTTTCTTCGAATTTTTTCCATTACATTTGTTGTTTTAGCCTCCTCGTGTGCCAAGGTTCCTGTTTCATCAGTATTTCCTTCATCTATATGTGTAGTATTGATACTACCCATGGATTTTTGGAGTGTTACCATTAAACATGGTCCTATCCGGAGGTTTTTTTTTACCTTGTTCGTTATACTTGTGGATTTCTCCTTCAAATCTTGATGATGGTTTAGTTAGATTGGTGGATAATGATTTTTCATTTTTACCCACTTTGAGTTCTTTGTTTGGCTTGGTTTAGTATACAAGCAATTTTGAAGTATCATTCAATCCTTGGAAGAGGAAAATTTTGTTGGATTAATTTAATTTTCAAACTTGATTTGATTGTCACTACACCATATTGAGTTTGAGGGAGGGTGTTGAAGATATGAAAAGATTGTAAAGAATAATTTCTATGATATTTTTTCAATTGTGTGAGATTATTTTCTTTAATAGTTGATTGTGTGATTATCACACAATCTTTCCTTTTAAAGTTATTTATAACCTTATAAATAGGATCTTTTACTTTTAATAGAAACACAAATTTCTTATATACAATTTATAATGTTCTAACATAGGTATTCATCCTCCTCCTCCAGAATGACATCTTTCTCTAACACATCCCTGCATTGAAAATTTTACATCAGTTGTGATGAACTAAAAGTTTGAACATAGGGCTGTTTTTCTCTATGCATTAAAAAGGCAATTAAGAAATTTCCTCCATCCAAAAAAGTGAATTTACCTAGAATTATAAATGCCCCAATTAATCAAAGGCCACTGACTTTTATTGTCCCGTGAGCTGTAGGATGGAAGTAGTTGTATGAGATGATTAAATAGGGGGATGACATGTATATTTAATGCAAAGGAAACACTTTTCTCCTTCATTGGTTTTGAATTTAGTAAGCTGTTAGCAATGTGTCCTGTGAGGTTCAGCTCTTTATTTTGCACCCTGTAAAATTTTATTTATTGTTTGTTGAGGATTTGCTTGTTGAAGTAGCTGTATTTCTGGCTCAAGATCATTGGATATACTATATGCTCATTTTATGCGTCAGGTGCACACCAAGATGCCAACATTAGTATCAAAGTATAGGAATCCATTTGATGTAGTCTTGACTGCTTGATGGTGCTATTCTTCTGTGTGAAAAGAGTATGATTTTGTGACTGGTGTTATTACGAATTAACATGAGAGCATTATAATGGTGGTCCATTTTCTTGTTTCCACTGCTCTGTTTTTTTAAGGTTTTATCCCCATATATCCCCAATCATTAGAATTTTCTGACAGATCATGCATAAAAGTAGAGAGATGCACTGGAAGCTGCGTGGGGGTGGGATCATTCGGTAGATATGTATTTAAAATGAGTTTGACAGTCAGATATGCAAATTTGGAAATCTTTTACAGTTTGTAAGTTGATAAAATTCAGCTTGATAAAGCTAGTAGATGAGAAGCGTGGAATAAAAGTACTCAATTATTGAAGCTGTGTACCTGTATTGGGTCAAGATTGGCTTCTTAAGAAATGAAGGCAAGCTTGTAGTGCTTTGTTTCTTTGTCTGGTTCAATATATTTCACCGTGCTCACGGAAATTTCTTTGTAGTGGTGTAGTGGCTTATTATCATAATTAAAACCATAAGAGAAATAGTATATTAGAGAGGTTGACTTTCATATTGTTGTTCTGAGACTTAGAAATCAGACGATTTAAGCTGTTTAAATAGTTTCTGTCAACATATTGTGTTATGTTTTCTTTTTTTTCTGTATCTTTCTGAAACTGTTTTCTGGGTTTTAAATTCCTGGATCTGTCAAACATTCTTCTGATGCAATTTTTCTTCTTGCTCTCTTAAAACCGGAGTGGAGGTTATCCTTCCTTCTTTTTTGCATGTTACATTTTCCTGATGGCTTCAATGTTCACTTGTTTCAGGAAAAGTATATCGAAATTCTACTGTGGGAAATCCAAAAGTTTTACCAGTCTATCTGATGTTACATCATTACCCTCCGCAAAAGACATGGTTAAACCAGAAGATGCTTACAGTCGTAGACGCAAGAACTTGCTTGCACACAAGTACTTCTTGGACAAGAATTTTAGTAACATTTTAAGAAGCAACAGTGGTGGCATATCGAAAAGATCTGCCAACTCTAGAAGCACATTGCACCTTGCATCGAATATGAGTAATAATAGCAGCACTTCTAGCTCGTATTCATCATCACCTAGTCGTTGCCTTCCTCCTCTGCCACCGCATGCAAGAAGACCCACAAATTGTGAATCTTTGTCATCATCTCCTGATGAGAAGTTCAGTTCGTTGCGATCTTTCTCTTTATCTGATCTACAATTTGCTGATGCTGTGAGTCCAAGCGTTACTGGCCTATTGGTCAACAAGAGGGAGAAATAAAGCAAATCACGTAGATCTTTCCATCCCTAGTAGTTCATCGAGGCAAAGACGGGCATTGTTTAATGGCCATTACAGTTATTATAGTAGTCATGTTTTATCCTCTGGGGCTTCTGTTAATGAGCTTGGTTTAATGTATTGTTACCATTCTTCTCTGACTGCTGTTCTTCCATATCTCAATGAAATTTCTGCAAATTTTGAAAGAGACCCACAGTGTTGTTGTCTTCTCTCTAATGTGTTGTGGTCTTTTAAGTTCCCAATGAAGTGATACATTATTGATGATATAGGGTATATAGGTTTTCTTTTGGTTTTTTTTGTTATTTATTTTCTTGGGCTTGTGTAGTATCTTTTTGGGAATTCTCTGTTTTGATTTCTATATCGTGGACCAGCTTCAGATTTTGGCATTGTTTGGTACCATTAATTGCCAACTTCTGAGTTGCATTTGGATGCTAGGAAGACGTGGTGGGTTAGCCTCAGATAATAAGCAATTATCATGTTGTGTTTATCTCCATAACAGGGAAGTCTGGTGGGGAAAAAAATGTCTGAATTTTCAGAATGTGTTTTTTCACTCAATTGGTGATACAGGGACAATTATTACACACATACAAGACACGGAAATCCCACCATTTATATGTATGTAGATAGAAAAAAAAAATAAGAATGTGGACAATTTGGACTTTGCTAAGTGGCCAGAGGGGTTCTATTGTAGGGTTTCGGTCAAGGGGTCTGTAACCCCCTCTGGCCACTTTGCATTTTTGGGACAATTTACTAATTATGTTATATACACATAAATCAGAAAATGGAGATTTGCCATTCCTATGTATGTCGAAAGAAAAAGAAGAATATGGACCAATTATATACATAAATCAGAGCAGAGGCAAAGAATTGATTCAGCCTAGGAGTGTGCCTACCCCAATGGTGAGTTGAGCAGCGCATTTTTCGTGTGAATTGATTGTTTGTTTTAGGACTAGACAAAAATTTCGAACAGAACTGAATCGAAATCAAGCGGTTCTTCGTAAGTGAAATACTCGAACATGTATCTAAATTGAGAACTGACGGGTTCGGTTCAGTTCTCGGTTCTAGACCTAGAACCGAAGAACCGAATTTTTTTAAATTTTGGGATAAATCAAATTTTTTTATTTTTTAAAAATAAATTAGCAAAGATAGAGTTCGCATTGAAGAGGCTGAGTTCTATGAGTACATTGAGATATGTAATAAAATATATATTATATTTTTTCTTATAAAATCTTATTAATTGAACATTTTTTAGTGTATTTACGTTTATTAATTATGATTTTTCAATTTTTCTTGTAAATTTTTTAGTATCTAGTATGGCAAGTCTAGCAATTGATAGTTAAATCAAATAGTTGGTAAGTACTACTGTATTAGCAATACTTTAATATATTTTATTCCTATGAGTCCATGACTTCTAATTTATATAGATCACCGATGTTTTAATATTACTAATTTACTATCTATTTTTTGTTATTTTTATACATTGATAAATTAATTTTATTGGACAACTTGTTATTTATACGTTATTAAATTGAATTACATTAATTTGTAAAAGTTAAGATTGAACATGTCAAACTGTAATGTTGTTATAAATGTTAAAAAAATTTAATTATAGTCTGGAGTCGAACAAAATCGAATGGTTCCAAAATTATATTTGGATCTGATGGTGCCGTTTACTAACTACCCGAAAATTTTCTGTTCGGTTCAGTTCGATTCTCTTCAGAATTAAATCGAATCGGACCATGTCCAGACCTAGTTTGTTTACACGAGTTGGATGATGAGCTTGTCGTTTTCTGCGAGTTAGTTCGTTCATAATGAGTGAAAAATAATTTCAATAAAAAAAAAAATTGACATCAAGCGACGAGTTTGTCTGTAAAGCAACGGCTCGTGTGGTAAATCGAGCTGAACCTGATGATGGGCAAGCAGAACGGTTCGACTCCACCCATTGCCCCCTCCTAATTCAACTTGGATGAGTGTTAAAGACTCCTTTCATATTGCTGTCATTCGATTGATTATATCATAAATGATCTTTATATTTCTGTCAAATAATCTTCCCATATTTGAGCCCTTGTTTGATTTAGATAAAAATTATTTTTTTAGTAAATGCTGATAAAAATTCATGAAATGTATGATTGAAATACTGTGAATCCTATGAAATATGTGATTAAATATTGTCAATGACTACCCATTTTCCTTAGCTAGGAGATAGGGTACTAGACTTTTAAGCGAAGCAGGTTGTTCCATGTAGAGATGCTTGCTCTAATATCAATCGTAACTACTTTGGATAGAACTAACTCCTCGAAAGGATTTGTAATATCATCCAAAGCGCTTATAAAGTTACTATCTAGTAATCTAGACGTTTTACTAGTGAAGCGGAATAATTGTTAGATTGAAGAGAATGGTATTCTAGAGAAGATAGTATTGACGGTAATATGTTGTTAATCTAATTTTTCAATTGTAGTTTATTAGGAGCCATTGATCTCATTAATATGGAAGTAATTTAATAGAAAGCCAATGATTTTTTTTTCAGTGTTTCAGAATACGATTATTTAGCACCGAAAACCGTCTTTACATTGAATGGTTTGTTTCACGATTCAAAAAAGAATCATTTATTGGATTGTAAGAGAAATGATCGAATCTTCGGACATTCAATGCATTACAGACGTATGATACTGCATCCCCAAGGGTTAGGCCCACTTTTTACAAGTTACATTTTAGATAAGTTAACCTCACAGAAGCTGTAGTTATGGCAATTTGTTAGTTAAATTAGATTTGTTAGTTATTGGGATGTAAGAAGGAAGAATATTGTACTTTTTTCAAAAAAAAAAAAAATTGGATAGATTTTGAGTGTGACATATGTATAAAAGTGATGTGGATATATAGTAGGGGTGTAAGCGGTTCGATTTTATCAATTTTTGACAGATTTTCAAATCAAACCATTTATACCGGTTTGAGAAAAACCCAAACCTAAATTAAACCATTTTGAACAGTTTGAAAAAAACTCAAACCTAAACCTAACGGTTTGGTCCGATTTTAAACCGTCCGTTTCGCCGTATATTTTTTTTTACCTTTCGTCCAATTTTAAATCGTCGATTTCGCCGTATATTTTTTTGTCTGTCTACTTTTATGCTGTTAATTTAGGAGCTAACATTTTTTTTCAGAACCGGACCGGAACCATTTAGAATCGGTCGATTCGGTTTCAGATCTTATAAAAAATAATTTGATTTTAGGACAAATTATTAAGAATCAATCGGTTCCGGTCCAGTTCCTGATTCTAGTATGGGAACCACGGGGAACCGGACAGTTCTCATAGAATTTTTTTATTTTTTTGGTAAAATATATGATTCAATCTTCAATCACTTTTATAAAAAAATAATAGGGTTCCTTTTTCATTTTAGACCCCAACACTTTCCTTCTTCTCTTTTATTTTTTTCTTCTCTCTTCTTATAATTCTTTGATTAACTAATTCTCAAATCAAATTAGAATATTGGGTAAATCTATACCTAAATAAATTTATTTAAAATATATAATTTTATTTCTAAGATCCGAAATTTTTATTTTTTTTTCACTTGATTACATAGTTGTTGATCCGATCAAAATTTTTCATCTAGATTTCTACAAATTATAATCGACAGAACCAGACGTTGCAATAATTTTTTAAAAAATGTTCAATTCAATGTAGGATTTTGATTTTGATTGAAGTTTGTTTAATCATTGGAGTACTATGCAGTTTATATAAGTTGATGATTGTTTGATGATAGTAATTTATATGGAATACAACGTGAGATTGCTTGATGAATCGTTTCAGACTTTCAGTTTAAGAGCTTATGAAATATGTGAGCCTCATTTAAAAATAAATAAAAAGCCATACACAAGTCTTACAAGTTACAATTTAGAAATTTTTATTTTTTTTTATTTTTATATATTTTTTCGTTGGTCCGACTTGATTTTAAACTGCAATAAAATTTCTTATACCTAAACCAAACCTTTTTTTACAGGTTTGGTTTGGTTCAAAACCATTTCGTTGACGAGTTCTCGTGGCACCAAACCGACAGTTTCCAAAATGCGATTTCAGTTTAATTTTTCGATTTGACGATTTTTGCATACAGTCCTAATATATAGTGTGTAAATGAATGAATTTAATAAGGATAATGCGAAATGTAATATGGATAAATATAAACTTTTTTAAAATTTTAATATGGACAAATTGAAAGTGAAAGAGATATACAAGAATGATGGTTTATGTCCTAAAAATTCAAGAACTTCTTGTTGAGCAGAATTGAAAAAATGCGTAGTCAACGCTAACAAACTAATTTGTTGCTGTAATTTCATTATGTCTTCTCTAAGAAAACTCTTCATCGACGACATCAACTCGAGCATTGGGATGTCTGCACGGTGGAAGATCAACAAGGATCACCAAACCGTGCTCCGATACTAAAAACTAAGGTGGAATTGAAAATTCCTCCCACCATTGTTGTCAAAAAAATTTTAAGACAATAATTCCAATATGTGTGGGAGAGAATTCTAAGCCATGCCCAGTGCCCACTAGAAATTGTACCTTAAACGATGTGGGTGGAAAAATCCAACTTTGCTTGAGGCTACAAGAACAAGAGTTCGAAACATGAAATAAGGATTTGGCTCTTGGGTAAGTACAAGTGTACAAGCAGTCTTCCACCCTATATCC
Organism: Osmanthus fragrans; assembly: GCA_019395295.1. Taxonomy (NCBI): domain Eukaryota; kingdom Viridiplantae; phylum Streptophyta; class Magnoliopsida; order Lamiales; family Oleaceae; genus Osmanthus; species Osmanthus fragrans. The sequence goes on along the minus strand of CM033354.1, from coordinate 12,016,990 downwards.
CTGAAAGCATAACTTGCGATTTACCTCATTCACCAAGGCTCAGAGCAGGACAGATGAGGACGTCAGTAATGGGGTGTAATCCAATATATATATATATATATATATGTTTGGTTATACTCTTAGTACAAGTACTTTATTTCATGTATTTACGACATAAACCCTATAGTGAGTACTATGAATCTATAAACATCAAGAATGACTTCTTATAAGTCATTTGGATTCAACCTGAGTGTTTTGCCTACCAATAAATTTGACAAAAAATTTTAACACATAATATTTACCCTTGATGAAAACTGATCCAATGGTTTACATAAATTTTAAAATATAATTTGAAGACCCTTGTATTCATGTCCAAACATACTTCTATGTCATGAAACCTCAATTTCCCAAAGAATCTCACAGGCCGACTCCAAAATCACCTGTCGGCATCACCACTCCCACTTCACTCCCTTTCGACGATCGGCAAATAATTTACATTTTTTCTTATAAAAAGAAAAGGGAAATTTTCATGCTTTTTTTTTTAACTTTTGTGCGAAGTACAGCGCAATTTATCTAACCAAAGTTGGAGGCGACGATTTGTTCACTGTTAGTTAATGAAAAAAGGGTTGATGATAATATTGAGAAATCTAAAGTTTTCAGCAAATGATAGGTTCCTAGAAAGGGGGTTTATGTTTTCTAAATTTATGATATAGATTCCTAGGAATAATATAATGAAACACCCTTCAATTATCAATAAATTTAGTTAAAATTAACGAAAAATCGAGTTTCTACTCGTTTATTCAATGGCAAGTTCAGTTCTACCCAATCATAACCTTATGCATGCTGAGAAAGTTCTACCCAATCGAGTATCAAGATTAGTATTTCAAACACTAATCATACCAATTGATAGCCTTCATCTCAGTAGAAAGAAAGAAATGTTAGTTGTGAATGGAAGAAGGTTGGGAAAACTCATACCTGTGTAGAATTATAAAATTGGATTTGGTGTGTTTGGTTATGAGAATAAGGGTTTTAACAATTGCTGGTGGTGAGTGGAGCGAGACTGGCAACACCAGCTGGTGTTGTGGATTCTTAAGGAGATGGAATTGAGTGGTTTCTGGGTGGGAAAACACATTCTTTTGAATTGATGACAATGGAATGATAGTGTTATCAGATTAAATTTACTGTGTTTTCGAGTTGGGTATAAGGGTTCTGGAATGATTTTTAAAATTATTATCTAGATCATGGGATTAGTTTTTATCGAACGTAAATATTATTTGTCAAAAATTTTGTCAAATATAGAATTATTCTAAATGGTTAGGGATTTGGTGACCAATCCCTCACATGGGATGGGGCCCACGTGAATATAATAATGTGTGGGTCCCACCCCATGTGAGGAATCGGTCACCAATCAGTCACCAAATCCCCTGGTCATGTAACAAAACTCATTGGTAAGTAAAACGCTCCCCCACTCAAATATCCCAACAGATATGATACTTTATTATATTTCCTCATGAGTATTACACTTTATTTGCATAATCATAAATTTATTCTCCAAGAAAATCAAATAATGTCTAGATAATAATAATATGTGACAGATTAAACTAAAAAACAGCCAACACCACCCATATGCTCCACATGATCTCTATATTGTTTTTGGTGGAAATTTTAGTCATGAGATCTACTTTGATTAGCTCAATACCAATATGTTTGATATCAATTTCACGATTCTTGACATGTTCTCGAACCATATGATCTTACTTCGGATTATCACAGTAAATTTTCATACATCTAGTTTGGAATAAAAATTTGAGACCTTATTGTCTTGGAGGAGAAAACTGCAGTCTATCACAATAGATCTTCGTAGGTCCGGCTATGGAATCGAAATTTTTTCACCTTATTGTTCTTGGAGGAGAAAATCACAACCGAATTATTACAACAAATCTTCGCAGGTCTCACTATGCAATGCAAAATTATGAGATCAGCAACGAAATTCTTTAATCATAATACATGTGTAGTTGCTTCACAGAAAGCAATAAATTCTCTTTCTAGTTTAGATGAGGCAACGAGAGTCCGTTTGATGCGAATTCATGTTGCAATTGAAGCTACGGAACCCACGATAGACTAAATTTAATCCAAGAAAATCAAGAATCAATATTTGAAAAAACTCAACCCGATATATTATTGAACCAAAGTATCAAGACAATCGCAAACAATTTCTTGACCCCATGATCACAAAACTTACGAATTTTACTTGAATTAATGAATGCCACAAGAAATTAATAATTGATAAGTTCGGAATCAATTCAATGAAGAACGAGCTGAAAGCAAATACATCTCATAATAATATCTTTCAAATTGTGTGTTTTACAATGAAGAGAATGAGTCCAATTTATAAGAAACTCATAAAAACCTAATTAAAAATGGAATTAACAGTCTAAATATCAAGAATTACCATAAAACTATAGTTTTAACTAAACTAAGATTCTTTCCAAAAATTGAAAATTTTGGCGCCAAATTTGTTCTATGTGGTTGCATAGTGTATAGACATGCGGGTTGCATAGTTCATCCAAAATGCCACCTTTGATTCTGAGTATTGGGACATGTGGCCGCACCCATGCTTGTGCTATGCAGTCGCATAGTAGTGTGTCTTACCTCCAAGTTTGAGTTCTGGATGCCAATGCATTCCAACTTGTTTTCGTTCTCATATCCAACATAAAACTTGGTCTTTGACTTGTTAACGTCACCCTTTTGGACTCCATAACTTGAACAAGTGATTGCATGGCTTCATTGACTCTATTTGATCTCGAACTTGCCCTTAGCCTCTCATCAAAATACATCGAACTCTTGATAGCTGGTTGTCTTCCTTGGATTCCATCATTCTCCTCCTCTTCGAAAGGATTCGATATCGAATCTGTACCTGCATCAAAGAGAGTAAGATAAGAAATATCAAAAATGCAAATTATCACAAACTTACCTTGGAAGATCCAAATTGCATTCATTGTTTTCAATCCTTACAATGACATGGAATGGTCCATCTCCTCTAAGATGAAACATTGACCTTCTTTGCATTCAAACATACCATTTTGCCTAAGCACCCAAATCCAATCATCTGGTTTGAATACTTTACGCACTTCCCTTCACTTCCTTGAGATGGATGTAATTCAATTCCCTTTTTCATCTAAACTACCACTTACAATAATAATTAAATGAATTAAACCAAACAAAATTAGCGGATTTGAACTATAAACCATATCAAAACGTGTAGAAGAAGTAATAAATGATACTAAATTAGTTCCCAACATTCCATAAATCCAAGCCAAAACAGTTCAGGACTTCAAGATTGAAATATAGATCCTCATGCCTCAAATCACCAACAATGCATCCTAATTGTCTATCATGCTCAATTTAATTTTTGCAACATACTAGAATATCATAAACTAGTAAATGATTGCTTATGAATACATGTGACAAATGATTTATTACTCTCACAAAAATTTTAGATGCATTAATATGTGTAAAGGTAGATGCCCCATGTGAAAAATTATTCCTACATGCTAGATCATCATCTAACCTATGAATGGAGTATTGGTATTTTACTATGTCATAGTTGAATGTTTCTCCTTCAATGCTTATCAAATTTTCCACTTGCATCGAATCAATTGGATATTCAATGGATAATATCAAACTAATTAAGTTTTCATTGAACAATTCTTTGAACTTCTGTAATAAAGAAATATTCAAATTGAGAAGGAGTTTGTTAGTTCTCACAAAAACACTCTCAGTCTCACTCTTTTTCATAGAAACTCACTTTAAATTTCTCTCCTCTCAGGCTCTGCCATTTTTTTTTATCACAATTAGCCACCACACTATCTTCTCTCCTACTCTCATTTTGCCTCTCTTTGCTTTTCTTTTCTTCCTACCTCGCAATTTCAATTGGTCCTCGTAAACCTGTTGTGGTGTTAAGAGTACAAAAGTAATACGTCGTACATATTCTTGATTCTATCATGTTTCACCTTCCTATCATATTGTCATTACCTCCCTACCAAAATGTGCCCAGTACGCATAGAAACTACATCACATGTCACATCATCACTATACCTCCCAATTGAAAAATTCATCAAAACTTGCCTACATTCCCTAGCATCTCCACATTCATCTAACCAGCACAATTTATAAGACTTAGGATGTTTTATTGTAGTCAATCAAAATTTCTCAACAAGTGTAGTACTAACAATATTAGTACAATTACCTCTATCAATAATCAAATTACATACGTTTTTGACATGGCATCTAGTGTGGAAAAACGTTGGAATTGGTATAAAAATTAGCAATGGTAAATGTAGAGCAAAATTCTCGTAGACATTCACATGATGCAGCATAAAATATTGAACTCGAATTGGATATTATGATATCGTCAAGACTTCAGAAGAAAGAAAACCATTGCAATGGGAGGGACAGATTAACATACTGTCAACAAATTCTACTATAACAAAATTCCAAATGTAAGGGTCGACCCATATTATAAGTTATAACTAACATTTAGCGAACATTATAAACTCCCAGCAAAATAAGAGCCACGACTATATATTGTATACTGTTTTGACTTCAGTGCATAAACTGTAGAGAAACTAGACAAAAATGGATGTATATCATGCTATGAATTCTCATACATCAAGAAACCACTCATGAGTCATTTCCAGTGAAAACATCTAGATATATCTATACATGAAATTCTGCGGACAAAAACTTGAAGCCTTTTTCCTTGATGTGAACGGACAAGAGAGGTGGAAAAGTTGGCCCAAAAAGCAGAGTATCTCTATCATGGCAGTCTTACAGGAAATTTGGCTCCTTAATATGCTCGAATACTTGACTCATCTTCAATCCAATGATTCTTACTTGTGGGTTCGAATGGCCATCAAGAAATGCATTTGTGACCTGCAATTCACCATATCATAACTCACTACTTCAAGAAAAAGTTGGGGAAATTCCAAAATTAAGAATGTTGAATAAAGAAAGTTTTCAAGAAAACTACGTGGAAAGTTTGCAGTAAGAATGCATGTGCCATTTAAAAAGATCATAGAGCAAAAAACAGAACCACCGGAAAAATATGCAAGATCTGTCCTCATCATCACTAAATTCTTAGGGAAGAGAATTTCATATCCAGAGCATCAATTAAAAGTTAACTAACCCATCTGCTTTCCTATTAAGAAATTTCGAGCAGTGCCACGGTCAAACATTATACATTGAGGAAAGGGAAAACCACAATGACAAATCATACAATAATTAGAGGGCAAAGAATCTATGTACTAATACCAGATAAGCTCCAGCCACCAATCACTACCCCATGTAATATTTGGGAAGTAATTTGCAATGCTAGAAGTGGTGCAAACAATAGGAAAAGGTGAAAACAGCTTATACATAGAACTTGACAGACCAAATAGAGACTCACTGATCAAGTAGAGAGAAATATTACTTCTTGACATAATTTGCCTACCATTCACCAAATACCTGAGTGCATCCAAACAATTTGAGCAATTCCAGTGATGAGCAACTATCCACGATTAATCCAAGTGCTTCATTGGTCAAATTACGGCACCAAGACAAATCGAGAGTAACTAGATTTCTGGAATGTCCAGCAAGCGATAAAGCAGTGTTGTTTGAAACCTGTAAAATCAGATAGCCACTATTAACAATACAAGTTAATTTAGGAAAATACAAGCAAAGCCTTTGCATTAATGCACTCAGAAATCCTAATTTTTAGCTAGAGCAATAAACATCTCTGAGAGAGGTTAAGCACACTGTCCTATCTTTGAGCACCAAATTTCATTGACAAGAGACAAGAGACAAGAGAAAGAGCAAACAAAGCACCAATCAACTGCAAGTGCAGCATGTTATCAAAAGACAACAGACCAACTACAACCAAACTAATTGCACTAAGATAAAAGATCAAATAATCTTATCTACAAATAAGAGTGAAAATAGAAATAGAAGTTCTGTATGAATTAAATTTAGTCCCTATTTGAGCCCCGTTCTTTAAAAGCTATTTTTCCCCAGACTGAAATAATTTTATATGTAAACCCAAAACATTTCCCACCTTTTAACCACACATTCTCCAGTAGTCACTATTACAAAAACTATTCTTCCAAAAAATGGGGCTTAAAAACAAACCCTTACTTTCTTACCTCGTTAACGTTATTGAGTGACAGTTCTATTAGAGATGCTCCAGAAATCTCAAGATATGCAGCAACAGCTTCATCACTGCCAGAACATGAAAACCAAGAATTCCAACAGTTATTTCAAATCAAGAGTACCCAAATAATGTCCCAAAGTGGTATAGGACTACATCAAGAGACCTAGGAACAAAAAAAAAAAGGACAAATAGCAAACCAAGCTAGAACAAATGGAATGAAGGAGAATCAAGGTTTTCATCTACTGTATTCATCCCTGTCATTAAATTACCCTGTATTTATTTCCTCAATGGTAGGCTTAACTTGTGTAAAAAGAACCATGGTTAAGTAGTTTAACTATGACAAAGGGCTCATTTATTTCGATCCATTATTGTCATAACTTACATAGACACACAAGTAAATAGAATTATTTGGTGAGCAACACCTTTTATTCTCCCAGCAAAACTCAGTATTCCGCCGGTAGAACAGTGAACTAAAAATCTTAGCAAGTCCTCGACAGATTTAAATTAATAACAAATATACATAGCTCCCTCATCCATGAAAATCAAGGAAACGTAACTAACCAAAAGTAAAATTCAACTAATCAGGTCACGGTCAAGTCCAAAGGAAAAGAGTTCCCCAATATTCAGCCATAGACACAAGCATGCAAGTGTCTATATGCAATACCCCACAGAAGGAACTTTAGTATAATTGTGGATGAAAATATTATTAAATTCATTCAAAGAATAGAAACCTGAATGCATTGCGACATAATTTCAGTGTATGAATTGCTCGACAACCATTCGCAAGGTGTGCCATTGCAGTATCTGTCAATGTGCACAAGTTCATGATGTCTATCACTTTTAATTCAGAACAAGTCGCTGCAATGACTTTCAAAGATAAATCAGACAACTGCCTGCAACATGTTTTGAACATAAATTTCGAGTTAGATTATTGTTTTAAACTCTTCCGTGAATAAAAACAAATCTGCTCAACCGGACACTTACATGCAGCCTGCTAAACCGAGTTCTTTGATCCTGCAACCATGTACAGATACAATTTCACTGATAAACTTATCACAAACAGTCTGGATTCCACCTAGTGATAGAACTTCCAAATGCTCTAGCTTTAACAATGCTGGTAGAACAAGCATAGCATCTATTTCTAGACAATCATCAATATATAATTCCCTTAGAACTGATTTCAGCGAGTTTGCCAAACTGCAAATGCCAACAGAGGTAAGCAGGGAACACTGGGTGAGATTAATAGATGTGATAGATGGGGCAGAAGAAACAAGTGCTTTTAGCCCATCATCTGAAAGACGGTATGCACCCTTCAAGGATACTGTAGTCAGAGCAGGAAGACTATTAAGCGAACAGGCCAAGGTAGCAGAGAGAGTATAGTCCGGTAAACAGCATCCACATTGATCCAATTGCAGCACCTAATATCATGAAATGATATTTCAGGTCCTTCGAAGATACGAATTAAAAGAGAAGCCATTGATCAAAGGATATGGTCTACAAAACTATATCAGCCTGACAGTTTCCACTAATGACATCCGAAACCAAACTTACACAGGTAATACAGCAGAATAAGTAATATCCACAACAATAATTCAAAGACTTCTACATTCTAATTAAGGTTAGCACTCCAGCTGAAGTGTTCACTGCATTAAATGTATTAAATACACAGAACTTGGGGAAGCAACGACTAAATGCTATTTGTGAATCTAAACAATAAGGGAAAAAATTTCTGACACAGAATAATTAATCAGATATGTAAATGGAACATGAGCAAAAAGAATCTTACAGTTAAGTTGTTGGTATCGGTACTTTCAAATGTCCTAGTGAATAGCTCCTCAGACAACCACGAGCAGTCCCTCAGACGTATCTCTGTTGGAAATCCACTAACAAGCAATTGAAGAAAATGACTATTCATCTTCCTGGAATCACACAGCAACTGACAGAGCTTGTGCCTCAATACATCAGGGATGCCGCCAAGTGAAGTGATAGCATCGGCATTTTTTGCTAGAATTGACAGACATAGTTGTTGTAATGAGGGAAGAAACTGCTTTTGGCGGTTACATTGCTCATCTTTTCTGGGAACCCATGTTAGTTCCACAGCTTTACTTTTGCCCACTGAGGAACAATGCAGCCCAGGCACCTTCTTCTCACGATCCTTAATGATTTTCATGGCAGTTGAAAAGGGACCAGGCCAGTCTTCTATTTCACTGACAGCTTCAGAGGTTGGAATTTCTCTTCCAGCAATACCAGCTGCAGCATGGCCCAGCTCTTCCTCTTGGGCAGAAAAATGTGCAAACCGATATGCATTTTGTCTGGCTATATCTCTGAACCGTTTCTTATAACTTCTTGCATCTGTTTCTCCGACGATATTCAAGTCTAGCAATGCTGCATTTTCTGGCAAGTGGATGGTACCTGCATGAACATTTTCCTTTTTGTTTTCTACCCTAAGCTCAAACCTCTTATCCAATGCATCCATATCATTAGAGGAAGAATCTTTCTCTACCAATTTCCCTTTCCCTTTTTCTTCTTTTCGCAGTCTCGCTCTAGTCTGCACACCATTTTTAATTCCAATCATACTGTGGCCCGTGACTTCTACTTTACCATCTACACTTTCCGATAACCTGGAGCTTGATTCATCAATTAATATCCCTACTTCTTCGTCTACTTCCAATTTCACTGAAACAGCACTACTTGTCGGAAAAGTTTTACCAACCACTTTCCCTTTACCTTTCTCTCCTCTACTAAGCCTCCTCTTCTTCCAACTACTACATACATCCTCTTCCATGTTTCTATTTGAGTCAGTCTTATCATTGTCGCCATTCAACAAAATCTCACTTTCTTTACCATAACCTGACTTAGCATCATTATTACAACTCTCAACTTCTTCCAACCCAATACTAGGACCTCCAAAATCATCTTCAACTGTTCTCTTCGCTACTTTCTTTCCTGATCTCAAGTTATGGAACCCTTTTTCTTTCCCATCCTTGTTACCTGACTTCAAAACAGCTAAATCATTCTCCATGCTATATGTCCGCTCCCCTTTCCCATTATTGGCAGTCTTAATCCCCAAAGTTTCTCCATCACAACCATATCCAGACTCACCCACACCTCTGCCAAACTTGACTTCCTCCAAAACAGGAACTGATCCACTGACAAGCCAAGCTACTGTCATTTTCTGTTCGGAAAACCTATCCAAATCTGAATCCAAAACCCCATTCTCCAAATTTCCTATCTCACATACACCCTCACTAGGATTATTCTCAACTTTTGTCTTTACATTCTTCCTTTCTTCACTCATAATCTCAAAATTTTCCTGGTGATCACCTTTACCCAGCTTTGCTGCCAAGCGTGCACTTCTCCGCACTGTTACAGCTTCGGAACCCATACTGGAACCAGCCACCAACCCCGATTCTACACCTGGATTTGGAGCCGAAGAACTAGAAATAGGGGTCGTATTTATCAATGATTGGTTCGAATATTCAAGGGTTTTCGCTGGAGTCACCGGTTCAGTTACCGCATTCTCAAAGGCTTTTGGTAGCGAATCTTTGGAATTGAATGTTGACGCTACTTCTCGGGACCTCAACACCGTCATAGCACAGACTGAATTAATAGAACAAACAGTAAGAGAAAAATAAATGAAAACTCGGCTGTCTATAAATACAGTTTGATTCAAGTACATAAAAGCAGCTGATTAAACACATTGCAAGGAAAAGAGATTAAAAATGGATAAATACCCAATAAATTACAAAAATACATTCACATGAATATTCATATACACACAACCCTAATATATGACTAATTGACTATAAAAACGTACTTACAGAGAATAGGAATAGTCGAAGAAAGAGGCGATCAACAAAAATGCGAAAGCGGAAGAGAGTGTAGAGCTCCGCTCGGAGTTATGACATGTACGTTGTGCTTTGTTGGTTGTGCGGCAGCGCAGTGATTTGAGGGGAGTTAAAGAAGCTTACTGGACACGCTTGTTAAGAATAGGAGGCTTCGCTTCGTATTTCCCGCCAAAATAATGCTTTGGGCAAGCCCAACAAAAATCTCAGATTACCACTTGTTGGACAGGTTCGGGTTATAAAGAGGAAATTTTAGTAATTATTTTTAAAATATATTTTTTCCTCTCTTCTTTTCGACTACACATTATTTAATAAAATAATATAACACAAAAATTCAAAATTTTTCTTTCTTTTTTAACCATGTATTTTTCATCAATTTACGATTCCAAAATACAATTTTCTCCAAATAATGAGGCTCAAACAAGTGTTTTATGTAAATGATTGGGAATTTGGGATTAATTGGACAAGATATTTACTTTTCTAAAATTTAAAAAAATAATATTTATTATCTCTAAAATAAAAAATTATTTATTTCCTCATTCTACATTTATAACTTTTGTTTGATTCCACAAAAAAGTTATATTATAGAATAATGCTATATAGTACCATTAAGGGTCCGTTTGCAACCATAAAAATAAAAAATATGACCGCTATCAAACATCCAGTCACCATTTTTGAATTTTCGTTTCTTGTGTGGAGCCTATAACGATTATATTTTTCATTCTCATTTTACAAATAAAGTGAATCAAACAGGACTTAATACTAGAACACTAATTTAGGTGATGTTATGTGATGGTTCAATGAAAGTGATTTAACATCACATTAGTACTACCTAAATTGGTGTTTTAACATCAATAGTGTTAAATAGTATTACTCTATATTAAAGTTTAAGAACATGTTTGGTTTGTGATTAAAATCTGATTTTAATTTAAGTCAAATTCAAACAATCAATATTAACCGTATTTTTTATGGATCACACAACTTTTCAATCACATTCAAAAACTTTCATCACAACCTACTAAAAAATCTAATTTTAATTCTCACCAAACACTCTCTAAGTCCAAGTCAATAATTAGTTTTGATCACATATTTCATTCAAATCAAAAAAATCCAACTACACATTCTATCAATTTTTATCAAAATCAACTAAAATCAATATATATATATATATATATATATATATATATTCCTCTTATTTTACTAAATTATTGACGATTCAAATAATCAACATATTAAAAAAAAAGAATAATATTATATAGCATCATTGGTGCTACAACATCAACTTAGGTGACGTTATGTAACAAGCTCAATAAAAAAATATAATTAAGTGACTTATTTAACTGTAAATCTCATTTAATGTTACATCAGTGTCATATAAACTAGCGTTTAATATCGGTGATGTTAAATATAATGATTCACTGAAATATGAATATGAAGATATTTGATTCTTATGGAATTATTATTAAAGGCGATACAAGTGAATATTGGACTAGAGGTGGGTGCATTTCAATAATGCAGCAAGTGGTGAAACACATTATTTGTCAAAGAGTTGATTCCCGTGTTTATTATCTAATAATGAATCATATTGTTGGATGTGTACATAAAATGAAGCCATAACATTGTAGGGTTAACAAGATGTTTTCTCTCTCTAAAGTTACGCCTCTTCTCTAGAATTCTTCGTATACTCTATAATTTTGAATAGATTTTGTATTTCTTGAGTGAAAAAAAGTGAGGCGAAGTGAGTTGAGGTTAGTGTAATAGTTGATTTCATATCTTTGGACAAGTATTGAGGGTTTAGTGTTCATCTTAGTAACTATAAGATATGGAACCTCGGGACATAGCTCAGTGGTGCAAAGGACAGCCGTGAGGTAATCTCAATTGAGCTGGCAGCCGTAGTGTGAGGGTTCGATTTCTGCCTCTTACAATGTTTGAAATTGGACTCTTTGTAGGTACTAGTATGACAACTTTTGTATCCTGACCTGCAGAGATACATCCCGCGACTTACCTCCTCCACAATGCTCTAGGGTGGGGTTGTGGGGGACCCTCAAAGTTGAGGTTCAACCTTCTTTTTTTAACTATAAGATATGGATATCGTAATTACAAGTGTTAGGTAGTGGATTTGATTATTTGACTTGATGTTATTAATTATTATAGAATCTTATATAAGGGCGGACACACTTTGATGACGTTGAACATTTCTTTGTCTTGAATCATATGAAGAGTAATAAATGACCAACGCATGATTTATCACTCTTAGATAGTAAAAGATCATGACATACAACTCGTTTATTTCAACATATAAGTTTTGATGAATAATATAATTGGTTATATCGAGATTGACGATTATCCCTATCTCAATGTACTTGATAAAGGGATTATAATTTTGAGATAATCTGAGAAATGATCTTGTCACACCATGTAATAATTTTCCTCACTAAATTTAATTAATCAGATTAATTAGTTCTTGGGTCCAATTAGAATATGCCTTTACTAATCCTGATGGGATCTGGATTTGATATAACCTATAATTTAAAATTTAAATACATGGCTTGTGTTTTGATGCCAAATTACACAAAAAAATCCTAAACTTTGTTCTCCTAAATCAGGTTGTCTATGTAAGTAGTGGTGGAATGCCAAATTGCTTGTCCAATTAGAGAACCGTGTTTGCAACCTTTGAAGATTCGCTATCACTAGTAACACTTCTTTACGCAGTACATTATTTATCAAGAGTAATTTTGTTTTTGTATCATGTGACACTATATCGTATTTATGTTTTTTTTTTCCAAATATATCAATTTAAATAATTTTGAAAGAATTAATTAAAATATTATTTGATCTATTTTAACCATGTACATTATATGTAACTTTTATTTGTGCGAGACAAATAATTATTTAAAAGAGTTTATAAATGATGGAAATGATTAATTAGTAAAACTAATTGTGAACAATTGATATATTTTTTATGTGGTAGTAGTACAAGGTGTCATGAACATTTAGATAGGGTTTTGGAAACTTTGTTCTCCTAGCTAGGTGACATGTTTGGCTAATTGTTTATAAATTATTTGTAATCGATCTATACTTTCACAACAAATCGCTCTTTCAATAAATTTTCTCTCCTCTAATCACGTTTGGGAAAACATTATAACTTTCTTATCATTAAATGGTCAAAGTCAAACAATAATTTTAATCACATATATTGTAGGACCTACAATTACTATCGCTCATCCTTCACCCATTTCTATTACATTATTATTTCAATAATTTATGACTTCAAAAGTATAGCGTACTTTTAAAGAGTATATTCGAAGATCAAGCAATTGGAAACTAGCCCTTGTTTGATGTAGATTAAAACATTAATTAAAATTTAAGTCAAAGTCAATAATTAATTTTAACTAGATATTTCAAGAGATTCACAACATTTAAACTACATATTTTTTCAATTTTTATCAAAATATACTAAAAATCTTTTTTTTTTTTTTATCTACACAAAACAGGGCTAGATGTGAGAGGCATAAGACAAAAGTGGGCAGATAAGTTGACTCCTCAGTTTTCATTAATTACTAACCACTTTATTCGGAAATTCATCGCAAGGAAATGAACAGAGACTACAAATTACATTTCCAAATCGACACAATTTGTGACATGATTATGAGAAAATCAAGATTAATTTAGCAGAAAACGAAATGACACAGTGCTCTTCATAGAGTTCCATCAGTTCGTGCCACCAAGAACACCCTTGAGTTTCTTGATCTGTTCAATGTCGAGAAAAGTCGTTTCGGCAAGCAATTCGGTCGGCAAATCATTCTTAAAGAAGGCATAATCTGTTATTTGGAGACCTGGATTTGCACTGCCAAAACTAACAAATCCAATAGCTGGAATCTTGCCAGTATTCAATTGGAAGTGCAATAATCCTTGAGGGAATACCATGACATCCCCTTTGTTAAGAGTTTTGAGGTAAACAACATTGTCAAAAGACGATATAAAACCTGCATAAATTGTCCCCTGGATGACAACCAGGATTTCTGACGCTCCTGGATGGGTGTGGAATGGAATGACACCGCCGGCCGCCAGGTCGATCCGCGCTATGGAAATACCGAGGCCGTTTACGCCTGGAAATTGGGCGTCAAAGGCCGGTGTCACGGCGGCTTTGATAATGTTGGTAGTGTTTCCGGCAGTGGCCAAGCCATGGTACACGAAATCGTTTTCGGTGACTTTGGCAGGTTTCTTGCATGAATATCCTGCAGGTCCATTAGGCAATGATAGGTCTGCAACACAGAAATCCAGCACTGCAGCCTGAGAGGAGATGAAGAGGAGTGGTAAGATGAAGAGCAAAGGGAGATACATTTTTGGATAATAGTAGAAAGTGAAGGTATTTTGTTACCTGTAATACATATTTTGATAGGGTTTAGGGTCATTTATATAAACTGTGATAGCATTGATATTTTTGGAGATATTTTTTCAATTATGGCTTATTGATTATATCAGGATCACTCTACAAATACGAAATTAATTACAAAAAATTTACAAACTTGTCAAGTGGCCGCCCCCTACTTGTAGACTGATCCTGATATAATCAATAAGCCATAATTGAAAAAATATTTCCAAAAATATCAATGCTATCACAGTCTATATAAATGGTCCTAAACCTTCAATAGGGGGCGATCACTTGACAAATTTTTAAATTTTTTTGTAAAAAATTTTATACAAGTAGAATAATAATTATATCAGTTATGCGACATCTACAATTAATTTGACATATGTAAGATGACATGTATTTGGCCTTAGATTTGAAATTGAATAATGCCGCTTGTACATAATGAAGTTATATAATAATATATATACAGAGAGTCGTCAAAAAGATTGTTGGGTGGTTTTTTTTTATATTTGTTTGAGGAAATTATTATCCAATCATATCTCAACATAGCATGTGTATGTAAATTATTATGTATATGTAACACAACAGTTTCAAATTCATCCATTCAAATTAAGGGTCAAAATGCATACTACTTCATCATCTGTCAACAAAGGCGTAAACATCATCTATAAAAGTATAATCATGCTACATGAACATCAATGTTGACATAATATTACGTGACATTCTATTATTGAACAGTTAACACATAATCAATTTTTCCATCCAAGCATCTGCTACCACATGCAATTATGTCAAGCTCTCTATCAAATTTCTCTGACAAAGTAGTTTTATCCATATAAGTAACTTAATTGTTACTAGCTTTAAGAAGTAAAAATTTTATTTAACCTCTGTTTGTGCTCCATTCTAAATTTCTTTTTTGTCTTATTTTTAACAACGCATTTTTAAATAAAATAATATTACACATAAATGAATTTTTTTTTTATTAACCACACATTCTCCGAAATATCAAAAATATATTTATTTTTTTTATCCAAAATGTATTTTTAATGGAATCCAAACAAGGGCTTATTACTGTGTCTCCTATTGCTACCGAATCTTATGCTACAGTGTAGATCCAACTCATTGCAGAATTTATTCAAGAGAAAAGACAGATTTCTAGGCTGTGATGCATGTGCAAAAATATCTTTCTTGATAAGAATACAAGAAGTCTCTTTTACGCAAAAAGAGTCAATTTCGAAGCATATTCCACAGACAGAGAATTCCAATTTAGAAATCAGAAATAGTATCAATAACATCCCATTTTCAGGTTTTTCTTCCTAATTTCCCAAGTATATGTAAGATTTCTCAAAGTTAATAATTAGAGTAGAACTTCATGGTATTTTCTTACATGAAACATTGTATGGATTGTTGCAAATAGCAAGTATCTATTCTTTAATGTGGTGTGCTTAACTTCTCTGAAAATTAGAAGTTATTGCAATTATATGTTGTTTAAATTTACGCGTTGAACTTCTCTTGCAAAACTAAATTTTAAATTTAGATGTTTATTTAATGAAGAGGGAGGGATTCGTATTAAAATTCCACGGAGAAAAAACTAGACTTTAGCCCCTTTTTGACAACCATTTTTATATAACTTTTTTTTTGTTTTTAAACGCATTTTGAATCACATCCTCACAATAAAATATTTTGCATGTAAATTTAAAAAAATTTCCTACTTTTTAACTATACATTATCAAACAAATTACTATTCCAAAACTCATTTTCCCCAAAAACCTCTTTTAATGGTTGTCAAACGAGGGTTTAATAACGCGTACGTCGTCACTTGTGCGAACATGCGGTCTCTTAGCTAGCATGGTTGACAGGAAATATATTGTTACATTTTGGCACTGCATAATTTTTGCAATAATTTTCTGGAATGCATATTTACGACATTAAAAGTGCTCGTGTGGTCCATTCATGATCACATGCAGAATATTAGAACCCCTCTATTGCAGCACAAGAAGACATACTGGACTTCGTGTCCTTTTGTAATTTTATATGGAAATCCTGAATAAAATGTATGGATGTTATTATTTCCCTATCTTTTGGGGAGTTCGGGATCTTCATTGAACAAAGGTAAAGTTTATCTACCTTTGTCTCCATACCAGATATTCACAATTGATTGTGAATCTTCCGTGGAATGATTTGTACAGTTTAAATTTTTAATAATTCATTTTATTGTCCACATTCATTAAAGTGAGACAATAATATATTTATTAAATTTTTAAATTTATTTATTTATTTTTAAAAGTTAAATTATTCAAATATATTTAATATCCTGTTTGATTTGTACAGTGTAGGGATGGCAATGGAGGGAGTCGAGATCGGGCAACCACCCCCGTCCTGTAGGTAATTTCCCGCCCCGTTACCCATTTAAAACGGGACGGGACCCTTGGTCCGTTTATTAGTTTAAATTTTTAATAATTCATTTTATTGTCCACATTCATTAAAGTGAGACAATAATATATTTATTAAATTTTTAAATTTATTTATTTATTTTTAAAAGTTAAATTATTCAAATATATTTAATATCCTGTTTGATAACCATTTTTAGACAGCAAATGAATTTTTTTGATGTGATGAATATGTGGATGAAAAGAAGGAAAAGCTATTGATGTGATGAAAAATATTATTTTATTGAAAAATGTGTAGTTGAAAATGAGTAGAAGAATAAGAATGAAAAAAAAAAATTGGTACCAAACAGGGGCTTGATAAATTAAGGCTTTTATTGTTTGTTATGTTTCTTAGATGTCATCTATTAGAACTAATGAAATTTCTTGAAGTTTTCCATTTAAAGTATTAAATTCTTCAAAAAAAAAAATGGACAGGGCCGGGCCCTTGTTACCCTTACCTGCCCCGTCCCCGACTCGGAAGCTCAATTAAGCGGGTAATCCCCATCTTGTTCAGGGCGGTGCCCGCATATATGGGGTTAGGTCGGCTTTTTTGTCATCCTAATTTTGGAAGTGGCATGTATAAGAGACGAATAAGAGTAGAGGAGGGAATATCGATAATTCATATAAAAAAATTTGGAACTAAAAATTGATTTGGATCGTGTGATAAATTAATTAGCATTCTAACGATAGTGGGTTGGAGTCATTTGGATTGGTTGTTCGATAGAAAAATATAATGTGAAATTGAGCCCAAAAATCATCATTTCGAATATGTTTGAAAATCATCATTTTGAAGATCTTAGAGTGAGCTTCCATGACAATTGGTATCAGAGCTTCAAGATGGTGGATTTGATTCAAAATTTTGATCAAAAACCAACCATAAATCAGCTGAAACAAAGCAGAAAATAAATCGCAAAACTGTCCAAAAAATTGCTCAAAAATCGAGGCTATTTGTACAATTTTCAACCAATCCAGTGATGGGTTGGTAAAACAGAGACCACCGCCAAGACGCGCAGGTGGAGGGGAACCTAGGTGACCGGCACATGAGGCAGACCAATGGCATGTGAAACCTACAGGTAGAGAATTCAGTGATGCTTGCGGGCATATGGCAAGTTTTTCGGCGATGGTATCTTAAGGCAGATTATTCCTTACATTATTTTTAACATTTTGGTATTATTAGTTTTCTGTTTCAGGTTATACAATGGAATTTAGACATATTTATCTTTTGTGCGTTCGGGATTCTATCATGGTTGATTGATTACTAGAGAGTTTAGGGAGAATAGTGGGGCCCTAAAATGGTAAATTCACATCTCTAATTATTTACGGACTTGGATTGGTCCGCTTTGGTATATTGGCTTATCCCAATTTAAATTTCAGTATTAGGACGTCATCGTGTAGGGTGACATTAGGATTGGGATTATCATGTGGGATAACTATTGCTTGTGCTAGAAATTTAGGAATTATTTGTCATATTTGAATTGTTGAATTTGACTGCAAGTTGGTAATTTCTTTTGTACTTTAGTTGTCGTTTAATCACGGTGTGTGACTACATTGCATGATAAACTAATTTTTTGTTGATATATCTTTGTGTTACATTGATTATTCCATTGGAACACCCAGGTTTGACCTGTTTGAATGTTCTCTTAATACTGAGATCTCAAGTCGCGCGAAACCTTAGGAATCTAGAACGGTGTGTACTGCGGCCTTAGGATTACTTTGTATGATTTATTTGTGTACTTTAATTGTTCTGTTTTTCAAAATATTTTCACATTTCGAAGTTGAAATTTTCAATGAAAAATGAGATTTTTCAATTTGCCAATAAAAGATAAAAGTGATTTGGTTCAACAAAAAGTTTCAAAAGTCATAGATGACAAATTTTTTGCAAATTTGATAGAAATCAAATAAGAAAATATATGATGAACTTGCTTACAATTCAATTATTTTATACCTATCTGAGACTATTTTGTGAAAAGTTGGAAAAGTTAATTTTACAAAAGAACTTTGAAAAAAGTTGGATGACTTATATTTGCTTAAATCTACTTCTAATAAGTTGTACTTTTTTGAAAGATTTTTCAGTTTTAAAATGGATTATTCAAATGATCTTGATGACAATTTGGATTCTTAGCAAACTTGTTCAAGATATCGCTAATTGTGATGAGAAGGTGTCTGAAACATATAATATAAGGTTATTATTTTGCTTAATTCGATATCTGATTCATATAGAGAGGACAATAATGCAATTAAGTATGATAAATACACTTTAACACTCGAAATTGTCATAGATGCCCTTAAGAATGTGAAGATGGAGATTAAGGCTGAAAATAAGGATAAGACGGGTGGTGAGTTATATATGATGAGGAATAGAATGAAGTTTAAGCAAATGAATTTGTGTAAGGCTCAAGATGGTAGTGACTCGAGTGATGAGGGAAGTAAGAAAAAGGGCAAGGGATAGACAAGTTTGGTGGTAAGCGTTGTTACAGCTGTAATAAGTCTAGACACTTTGTTAGTGACTGTCCCAAAAAGAATGATAAGTTGAACGGTAAAATGAGAAGTGAGGCAAATGTAGCTATAGGATTGAGTGATGACCCTAGTGAAATTTATTTAGAGTAAACATAGTTACTACATGTGCATCTATGTATAATCATTTATGCACGTGTGTGATTGCTTAATTATGTTGCATGGTTATATGTTGCATTTCAATGTGTTTGATACGTGCATTTGCATGAATTTGAGAGTAATTTAATTACTTTATGTAATGTGTGTGCATACATAGTGAGTTATGATACATTAGGACTTATTCGCTAAATGTATAAACCGCAAGTGCACGAGTCGCATTCAAGTAATAAATTAAATTTTTAGAGTTCGGATTGTCGATCACTCGAGGAATGTATACTTTTGATTACTCGATTTTAATCAATTTAATTTTAACAATAAAAAGAAGCACACACAATTAAAAATAAGATTTGGAAAAATAAGGAAAATAACTAAAAATCCACAAAATAGAAAAACACAAACTCTTTGTAAATTTTGGAGGAAAATGTGGTTGGGATTCATGATTTTGCTTAACCGCCGCCTAATTAATTTCTACAAAAGCCAATTAACAAATTACTCGTTTACGATGTTAGACTTGATCTTTCAATTTTAGTTAATTATCTCTCTAGAGCGAAATTAACCTTAATTAATTAGTTTAACCTATTATATATCTATGTCGATTACAACCAAACAACTGAATTCAAAAATTTGTAAAAATAGTTCAGTAGGTCACTTAGGGCTAGTAGTATATCTATATCCACTACACAAACCTAAGGTTTCTACTATTTGATCTAAAATGTACAATTTCTTTCGAACGATATATAAATCGCTAAACACATTCATTCATTAGCCACATAAATGAGAATGCAATAATAATAATAGTAAAAATACATGAAATAAATAACTTAACATCAAAAAACAAATATCAAAATTAATTAAAGGTTAGATTAAACTAATACCATAAATCCCAACACAAATAACTAGCCAATATTAATTAAATGAAAAAAAAGGGGAAATATTCATCCAATACATTACAAATATGGCAAAATAATTGAGAAATTACAAAGTATAGATAGTACCCTTTTTTGTAGCTTGGTTTTGATTTTTTCCAAATATTTATCCATTTTTTCTTGATGTTCTCCTTTTGTTGCTCTATGATTTGTCTCTCAAAATTACCAAGATAATAAAAAGGAAAAGAAAGAAAATTAAAAGAAAATAAATAAAAAGAAAATGAAAGAGAAGAGAATGAAAACCATAGCAGCAAAAAGACAAGACTCCAAGGAATAAGCAGTGGTTTTATATTAAAAACTAAGAAAATTGCACTCTTAGTCCTTGAAGTTTCAAAAGGTAAGCAAAAAGGTCACAATTGGGAAGCGGTGCACGAGCGCGAGCATTCTTTGCTCACGCATGCCATGAGATACTTTTAGTCTCGGTAAGTTAAAATGCTTTCCCCCCGCGCACGCCACAATAAGCCAGCGCATGAGCGCATACTTTCTTCCTTTTCTTTGATCCAACTTAGTCCTCCATATAATTGCACGTTCAATCCCTCAACTTTTATCTTGTACAATCTGGTCATCAAATTTTTTTTATATCAACCACGCCCTTAATAATTTGCATCCAAGGTCTTTCAACTTTCAGAACTTGTGCACTTTGGTCCCCAACTTCACCTTTTATACGCTTTTGGTCCCTTTTCACTCCATTTTGTCTTATTCTCACACCTTATGTGATTTTTAACTACAAAAGCAATAAATTACACAATTGTAAGTAGAAATTCACTCATTTCATCAATAATAAGTTTAGTTTAAGTAGTATTAAATAAGTGTGCAAAAATACATTTATCAAATACTCCCAAATTTAAGTTATTGTTCGTCCCGAGCAAAATTATCTACAACGCAATCAATCAAACATGATAGAAATCAACATATTAGACAGCTTGTCAAAAATATCGAAGAGTGTAAAATTGTACAATCAATTCACAAATATGCTCCAAATAATGCTAACAAAAAATAATTTAACCTTATCCAATGTTCGATCGGTGCGTGTGTGTATAGTCACTTTCAATCATCATCTAAATTAGAAAACAATTATAAAGATGAAAATATCCTCAAATTGGCTCCAATCCGACCCTTTGTGGTCAAAATTTTCATTTCCCACTCGTGAAATTCATACACTTAAATAGATATTTCTTTTATTTCCCGAGGTGTAAATCTAAAGGTTGCTCTTAATTCACTCATTTCTTTTCCCGCTCTAGTTCAGTTGGGTCTAACCGATAATATCAACCTCTAGTTTTGTAGTGATTCTCCACTAATGAGTGTTTTCACATTCAAGCTTATACTAGATAATTCAAATCCACTAGTTATCTCAGCCCAAACATCAAATACAAATGCACAATAATAATTTTTTTTTTCCAGTCAAATCTCATGTTTTACCTCACTCCCTTAAGCTTTCTTTTTGATCCTTGCAGCGAGTTTTAGGTCAATAACTCCCCAATTGTTTAGACCAAAGGGTACCGGATTTTGAGATACCTCAATGGATTTAATAACTCGAGTAAAAAAGGTTACGAAGTGAGGCCCAAGATTCAACAAGTGAAATATCATATTTTTAAGCACAACATAACACCATGACTTAGATCCCTAACATATGGTCATTACCTAACTTATACTTGGCAAAAGACACTCCACAAAAAAAATCAGCACGCACGGAATCAACGCACTTTTAGATAATATCCTTCACCTGCTAAACCACCCTCAAACTTATCTCGCAAAGTGATAAAGTGAAAGAAAAGAGAATATATGATTAACAAAAATTTGTGCACAACTCACAACCTAGTTCAACCAATTCAAAAATTTCTCCATCAGTCCAAAAATTTTCACATCTAGATAACAATTAATTATGACTATTGTGCTCAAAGTAACTTAGGATCTCACATGGACAAGCAATTTTAAAAAAAAAAAAAAAAAATTAGAAATAAATAGCATATTTGGTCATGCATAGCTCGTGAATCAATAACAATTTTAAACATTAAACCATCTTAAGCCTACAATGTCATCTAACATGTCAACACAAAATCACCAATAAAAGCACAATCACCCATAAACTTAAATCGCACATTGTCCTCAATGTGTAAAGAACAAGATAAAGAGGAGGGAATAACGAAACTTCCCTGGTTGTATATTTGTGAAGAGGCACCAAAGTTTGAATTGGACTTGTGATGCTCTTGAATAGCTTTTGGCAAGTGACCTTATACACAATTTACCCCCGAACTTGCGAGGAACCATAGATATGTGAGACTTCAAAAAATGATAGCTAATCAAATAAAAATAAGAAAGTCATAAAATTAAATAAAAAAATTGAAAGTTAGAAACTTGAGTTGCCTCACAACAAGCGCTTTTTTTATAATCTTTAGCTTGACTTTGACATTTGAATCATGGGCACCTAAAGAAGGCTTTTGGATGTCTTGCCCATTTTTCTTCGTTTGGATTTGTTTCACTCTTTATTGGATCTCTAAAACTCAACATTGCCCATTTCCATTTAATAGGACTTGCCTATTCCATCCAAATCAAATTCAACTATGAAAACTTCCACCTCCTCATTAGGTTTAATTACAAAATCAATTTCTTGACAATCAACTAAGTCGAGCGAGTGTAAGTTGATTTTCTCCTTATTGACTGCCACATCTTCATTTAGCTCCGTTGTGATTAAATTTTCACTCATTTTAGGCTCTTCTTCAAAGGTTGAACTCTCATTGGGTTGAATGATTGGTCCGCAATCAAACTCCACGAGCAATGACAAGTCTTTCATATTAACCTCTTCGAGTGGATTGTACCCCCTTTGTTGAAATCCTTCCCAGTACATGTAATCTCCCATAAGCATGTCGCTTTCATTCAACTTGGTAAGTTCTTTAAAATACTTTGCAAGTACCTTCTCGCTCAATCTTGATGTCCTCATCCAAATTGTCAGGTACAAAATCTCTCACGAGCATGTACCCCTCATCAAATTTGTTAATTACTTGTTTTCTACACCTCAAATATTTTCTAAACTTTAGAAGTTTCGACGTGTAAACCAGTGTACGAGAACAATCATGGCCCAGTACAATGCATTGCATAACAATTTTCACAACTTGGATATCTTCCAAGCATACCTTCATAAGCCATGTAGAGATTATCCATTGCAAAAGTTTCGTTACTTTACCAAATTAGAATCATGCAAATATCTGAAAAATATAGGAAGATAATACAAGCACACAAGATGGATTAGCAATACAAATGTATACAAAAATAAAAGCAAATAAAAATAAATAAAAAGAAATTGTTAAAACTAAAATTAACTAAAGTGGTAATCAAAGTAAAATCATTCTCCGGCAACGGCGCCAAAAATTTGTTCGCTAAATTTATAAACTGCAAGTGCATGGGTCGCGTTCAAGTAATAACGTGGACTTTTAGAATCCGAATTGTCAATCCCTTGAAGAATGTATACTTTCGATTACTCGACATTAATGAATTTAATTTTAACAATAAAAAGAAGCACACACAATTAAACATATGATTTGGAAAAATAAGCAAAATAACTAAAAATCTACAAAATAGAAAAACACAAACATTTGGTGATTTTAGAGGAAAACATGGTTGTGATTCATGGTTTCGCTTAATAGTTGCCTAATTAATTTCTCCAAAAGCCAATTAACAAATTACTCATTTACGATATTAGACCCGATCTTCCAATTTTAGATAATTACCTCTTTCGAGCGAAATTAACCCTAATTGATTAGTTTAATATACTATATCTAAAATGCACAATCTTCTCTCAAACGGTGTACAAATCACTAAATACATTCATTCATTGGCCACATAAATGAAAATGCAATAATAACAATAGTAAAAACACATGAAAATAAATAATCTAACATAAAAGAGCAAATATCAAAATTAATTAAATGTTAGGTTAAACTAATACAATAAATCCCAACACAAATAACTAGCCCATATTAATTAAATGAAAACAATGAAGAATATTCATCCAATACATTACAAATATGGCAAAATAATTGAGAAAATACAAAGTATAGATAATACCATTTTTTTGTAGCTTGGCTTTGATTTTTCCCAAATATTTCTCCATTTTTTCTTGATGTTCTCATTTTTTTGCTCTATGATTTGTCTCCCAAAATTACCAAGATAATAAAAATAAAAGGAAAGAAAATGAAAGAAAATGAAAAGAAAAGAAAGAGAAGAGAATGAAAACCAGCAGCAGCAAAAAGACGGAACTCCAAGGAAGAAGTAGTGGTTTTATATTAAAAACTAAGAAAATTGCACCTTGATCCCTGAAGTTTCAGAAAGTGAGCAAAAAGGTCATCGTCAAGAATCGGCGCGCGCCGTGAGACACTTTTAGCCTCGGTAAGTTAAAATGATTTCCTCGCGCGCGTGGTCCTCCATATAATTGTACGTCCAATCCCTCAAATTTTATCTTGTACAATTTGGTCATCAAATTTTTATTTTTACGTCAACCACGCCGTTAATAATTTGCGTCCAATGTCCTTCAATTTTCAGCACTTGTGCACTTTGGTCCTCAACTTCAAATTTTGTACGCTTATGGTCCCTTTTTACTCCATTTTGCCTTGTTCTCACACCTTGGGTGATTTTTAGCCACAAAAGCAATATATTACATAATTGTGAGTAGAAATTCACTCATTTCATCAATAATAAGTTTAGTTTAAGTATTAAATAAGTGTGCAAAAACACACTTATCATGTCTATTGGTGATGTGAAGTATAGATGTATAAAGGCACATTGATGGTCTGTACGGGGATGTGGAGTGCGACATTTGAATCACGAGTAGAGATGTGATTAAATGTTTAGTATCATTTATCTGTGAAAGACCCTGATCAGGTGGAATGAGAGATAGACACTTCTATCGCTTTTGTTAGGTGAAGACCCATTATCTATTTAAGTTGGAAGAAGTGATGTGGCGATAGATGATTATCTCGTGGACTTAAGGTCTATTGTGATTTATCAGTCGGACATGAGTTGAGTGATCAATCTAGTGAGTATGGTGGGCGATGAGAAGAGATATGTGTCATTGAGGTGTGAGCAACATGTAATGGGATAGGATAAGTGTAGTGAAAACTTTCGCGGGGTCATTTATGCATTTTGTTTACTGTCTGTTGATTTACTTGGTGTTAATCTGTTGTTCTATGTGCATGTATTTTGAAAAAATCCGAGTTATCTTATGTTATATCTTTATAGTGTGTTTATTTGCTTATGATTATTTATTGTTATTATATGCTTTACTTTGTCATTTTTTGCCTTAGCTTTGGCGAGTACATGAAGCAGGTATGATATATGTTTCAGGTCCGAAACACGAGGTAAAGTCTATGATCTCAATTTTATCGGTTACTTTGATTATGAAAATATTAACTTTGTGTTTTGATTACTTGTAGAATGATTGGGTATCAATATGGAGAATTGTTGGGTTCTGATATCTAGTGAATCTTGAGCTATGATGTAAACGTCGAATTGAGTTTCATAGACATTGGCCGATGAGTGAAATTGTTACCAACCACCAAGTCCAAATGTTCGACCCAAAAACAACATGGACCGTTGAAAGTAACTTAAGAGATTAATGCTACTCATGATCAATACATATTACCTCTTCCATGTCTTTGAAGCTTGACCCATTTAACTGGTCCAACTAAAGCCAAACCTAACACACACACACACACACACACACACACACACACACACATATATATATATATATATATATATATATATATATATATATATGTTCTCTTTGTCCTTGCCATTTAGTATATGATTTGTATATGAAAAAAGAGGGAAAATGTGGCCGCTCCTTCTGCTGAAAAATCAGCTGCCATATAGAGAGAAAATCGGGTGCCTTCATCTTGTGTATTTTGGTCCATTCTCTTACCTTTTTCCATTGTTTTTCCTATGCCTTTGTTGCCTACAAATCATCAATGTTATCTTGTCCTTTGTGGGTGAGATTGATGAGCAACCGAGGTGAATATATTGGTTGTGAGTTGAAGCCGTTTGAATTGATTATTTAGTAGAGAAATGTAACGTGAAACTAAGCTTGAAAATCACCGTTTCGAAGATCTTGGAGCGAACTTTCACAACAATATTCTTAGACATTTTGAAGATAGACCAATTGTAATCACGATACGTAATGTTTATTATTATCTCATTTTTATTTTGTGGCCAAAAGTTTATCATTATCATGAAATTTTGTACAAAAAAAAGAAATAAATAATAATGTTCTTTAGTACTACTGATATTACAATATCAGTCTAGCTAAAATTAAGCATCATTAAATGAAATGTACAATTAAATAAATCACATAAATTCACTTTTAATTGAACATATCACATAACTTGGTATTCTAACACTATTGATATAGATAGCATTATTCAGAAATAAAATAACGTTTTAGTACTTTGCTTGTTTTTGTGGAGAATAAAAACAAAAATGCATTGATATTTTGGCACTTTATATTAAACTCATCATATCACTAAGTTTAAAATCAACAAAATTCTTATGATTGAAAAGGTTAATCGTTTGAGTAATAATATTCAGCGACACTGGTGTCAAGCATTATTGTAATAGCATTAAATGATATATTCATTTAAATGCAGTGCCACATGATTCATTTAGTTGAACATATCACGTGTTACCACCTTAATTGGTGCTCTAGTATATAAATATATATATCTCTCTCTCTCTCTCCTAAGTATTGGTGCTTAGTTGATGCTAAGCACTTAGATGACATGTCACATTACAATAGGTAGTGAAAGATAATAATTTGTTACAAAACTGATTACATTATCTATTGTAGTGTGCCACGTTACCTGGTACTTAGCTAAGCACCGGTGCTTAGGAAATCAATTTCGTATATTTTTCCCAAATGTACTTCTTGTTGTTAATTATTTATTAATAATTTTTAAGGGTTGGGGGGGGGGGGAGTTTACACATTGTTTCACTAAAATCACGTAAAAAAAAAAAAAAAATACAAGGCCGATTTTCTTACTTCTTGCGCAAAAAAAGATATCTTTATTTTGATACACAAGAATTTCAAGGAAAGATAAGCATGACGTCAATAATAAAAATGGTATATATAGAATATCAAATAAAATCTAACCAAATCTTAACTATAAAGAAAGTTTTCACTTTCTTTTCAAGTATGGAAAGATTTGGTTACAATACAGTTAAAACAATATTCTTATCCCATAAGCAAATTATATAGTATAGCTGTTAATAGGAATGAAAATTTTAGCCAAAATAGAACCTCTTGAACTGGAATTAGAGGTTTTGGTTCAGTTCCAATTTCCAAAATAAAAAATTAGGAACGTGAATTGAGAATAGAGAACAATGGATCCAAGTTGATTCTTGTTTCTTGAATTGGAATCGAGACATCTGATTTTGGAATCAAATTTATCATTTTTATAAGTTTTTTAATCTTTCCAATTTGATCCCATGACCGGCCCAACAAGTAACTTTTTGCAAAGCTCAAGTAGCAAGTATTCTAATCAATCAGATTCATTCATTTTAATAACTGAATTATATCTCTATCATTTATAGTCACTCTTGATTGCACTTCAAGCACTGTCTGCCCCATAAATCTTTCTTAAGCCAACACATGCAAGGGCAGAGTCGAAAACTAGAGTCTACTATGCTAGAAAATTGGAGCTATTTTGGTAGCATATTTGTAGTGTATTAATAAAGTTTTAAAATGTGTGACATATTTTAGTTCTTCTGATTCTGTTGATATTGGAAAGATAATTTGTATTATCAGTTCACGATTTTTTTATAAAAATATTAAGGGTAAAATTGAAATCGACGATTTGAATTTGTGTTTGATTCCAGTAATTACATAGACCAGATTGGTTCCATTTATCAAATACGTAAAGTGTAATGGATGGTTTCGAGTATTGGGATACCAGGAAAAATCCACCCAACGCCCATGTCTAGGTGTTATTATTGAAATTTATGAAGACATGAATACTGTTTCCGAGATAGCTCATGTTTTACAACTAAAAAAAAAAAAAAAACTTGTTTTCTTAAACTCATTTTCAACCACACATTCTCACAATAAAATATTTTACATATAAATTAACAATTTTTCCTATTTTTATCACACATTCTCCAAAAAAAAAAATTAAAAAAAATCACTATTCTAAAAAAAAATTTCCTCTAAAAATTCATTTTAATAGTTGTCAAATAGGGGTATAGTAAGTTCATGAGTTAAGTAAGTTCGAACCACTGCACGAACCATCTGACCTAACATTAATTGACTCAACACAACCTTTAGTCCATAAATTCCCAAAATATATCATTTTGACTCTAATTAAATAATTTAAATTGATTATAATCTATATCCAAACAAATACAAGCTGATAGTCGTAATAAGAGTTTAGATAATGCTTGAGTAATATTTATAAACTATTTATGATCAATCAAATCATTTTTATACATATATTTATGTGGTCCACGAATACTATACGCTTATTCATCATAAATTTTTATCTATTTATAATTTAAATCATTTATAAACCCCTCATAAACCAAAAATAAAACTTGAAATCGATTTTGGGCCATAAAAGAGATTGTTTCTTCTTAGTAATAACTTATAAATGGTCTGTGAGAGACAAAGGCCCATGCATTGGCCTGGTCTTTGTAAATTAACCCTTCCAAGTTCCAAACAGTTGGTTTGTTGTGTACTTGTTTGAGCCCCCATCAAATTAGAAAAATGTAGGTAACACCACATAACATCTACATATAAAAATTAATTTTCAAAACTAATAAACTTGTTAAATTAGATTAATTGAGTTGTGCCAAGTAGGGGTGGGCGTGGGTTGGATTGGGTCGATTTTTTTCCCAACCCAACCCAATTTGGTCGCTTTGATAAAAAATCAACCCAACCCAACCCAATTATTGATTTAAACTCAACCCAACCCAAATCGATTTTGATCGATTTGGGTTGGGTTGGGTTGGGTTGGTTGGTTGGTTTGGGTTTCAGCCCAATCAAAGTTAGATTCGATTTATTTGTTAAACTTGGATAATTTTTTAGAATTTGAAATTACTTGAAAATCTACGCTTTTTAAACATACATATAAGGAATTCTTTCTAAAAAAAATGTATAAATAAGTTTAAAATTTAAGAAGCATTTTCTTTTTTACAATTTTTTGAAATTCAATCACTTCATTATCATGTCTTTAATTTTTATTTTAACGTCAAATAACATTGTATTTTAAATAGTGTTCATTATGAATTGGTCTATGTGAAGAAAATTGATATTTATATACTATAAGTCATTATTTTATCTTTATTATTATGTCTATTTAATTTATATTTTTCATCTTAGATATTAATTTTTTTAATTCATCGGGTTGAGTTGGGTCGGGTTGGATTTTAATTCATAACCCAAGACCCAACCCAACCCAACCTTAAATTCATTTTTTCAACCCAACCCAATCCAATTAAACTTAAAAAACCAACCCAAACCGATCGGTTTGGTTTGGGTTGGTCGGGTTGATCGGGTTGTTCGAGTTTTTGCCCACCCCTAGTGCCAAGGAAAGTTAATGATATGAGACAACTTATTAAATTAACTAATTACAAGTCATTGCATGATAATAAATCATCAAGTTAATTTATCACAGCTTAATTATTAGCCACAAGGCACAAATTGTATGTCACAATTACAAATTTATTCATAATCACATATTTGTATTAAGTGTGACTAACTGTGACCAAATTTACGTTTAATGTGACTGTCTATGACCAATTCAATTTTAATTGTGACCGTATGTGATCAAATCACAGTCGGTCACTACAACTAACACATATTTGAGTAAGACGAAAATCGCTAAAAGACCTTTATATAGGCTTTACAAGAAACCATAAAAACAGAAAATATCAAAACGTGCCAAAAATAACGGAAAATCAAAACGAATTATACTAAAAATAACAATTTAAAGGTTTAAACGAAGGAATTTGGCTAAAATCCTAATATCTCAGGTCTTTGTCCCGAGTCCAATTTTTTGGGCCGTTTCCAATAAGACTATCAAATTTCAGCCAATTCCGACGCCGTCACGATAAATGACCAAAATGCCCCTAGCCCGGGCTGGACTCGTCCTGCATTCACCAGCATAACCTCCAATGCACCACCACTACCACCTTTAACTCAAATCCACGACCATAAATACTACCATCACTGATATGTATTATATGAAACTAATTGTGACCAAATTTGTCTTCAGTGTGACCGTCTATAACCAAGTCAGTCTAATTTGTGACTCACTGTTAATCTGGTCACAGACGATCACAATGAATACAGAGTTGGTCACACCTAGACACAATAAATACATTTTTGGTCACATAAGGTCATCACAAACAAATTTATATACACCAAAGACCAACACCACAATCCACCACCATCAACACCTTTAACAAATCCTAACCACCACCACCACCATCGCCACCATCGCAACCACCTCTATAAATCTCGACCAACATTTAGACCTAATACATTCTCAACCGCACCAAAAATAAGCCAAAATACCGGTAGCTACATATTGTCTTTTGGCCAACACCACCTCCGGCGATGCCTATGCCAGTACCACCACCACCTCCTCCAATCCTCCAACTCGCCACCATAACCACTACCACATCCACATCAAATATAAATTAACACCACCACCACAACCTATACACCACACCACACCACAAATCACAGATTCGCACAACCACTACAAATATTCGTACCAAAACTTCAATGTCATAGCTCTAGTGAGACAAGATCAGAAGAATCGAATACTAGATTCACAGGTTGTTCTCAATCCGTCTGTACCCAAATGACCAGAACTAATCGTCACAACCACCACTTCACCACCTCTGCCCAATTTTCACACCACAACCCTAACTTGTCGTATAATAGCCTCCTCCCATGGGAATCCCAGAATCACCACCATTAAATTCCTCATCGCGTTGTGGCGACGAGCGCCGAATGCTATCTGGCCTGCATAGTAGCGACAATGAGCACTGCGCCACTCAACTCGCAGTGACGACGGCATCGTCGACGGTGCTGGTGTAACGCCAGTGGAGAGAGAATAGAGGAAGTGAGAGAATGGAGGCAGAGAGAAAGAATGGAATTTCGATTTGGGGGAAGGGGGTTGGTATATTAACTTGATTTTATAATATTATTATAAAATTAAATTATCACTAATTTTATTATTTTCATTTACCACCTGATTTTTGAAATTAAAACTTAATCCACTTGTTTATGAAATCTAATTTTTTTTAGGGTTGTAGGTAAATTTCCCAAAAATATATTTTGAAATAATAGATTAATGGAGAATATGGTTAAAAAATAAAGATTTTTTTGAATTTGTCTGTAATATTATTTTATTAAAAAATATGTGGTTGAAAAGAAGAGAGGGAATAATATATTTTGAGAAAATTGGAATCATTTAGCCTTTGTTCGAGTCTTATTTTGGAAAATAAATGTATTTTTGAATATTGATTTTTTGAAAAATTTGCGGTTAAAAGGTAAGAAATATCCTTGATTTACATGTAAAATTATTTTATTGAAAATGTGAAGTTGAAACGAGTTTTGAAAAAATGAGACTCAAACAAGGACTAATGTCAAGTAGACGATGTTGAGTATGAGTTTTATTACATATCATTACTCTAAAAATGTGGATATCAAATAATAAATAGCCACACAAGTTGACAATGAATTATTACACAGCATAAAAAGTAAAGATATAGGTATTTATTTTGTAAAATTGGTTACATATCTCGTATGTTCGACTGCATAAAATTGAACATGACCATTCATAATGTTATGGTGTTTATAATTGAGACTTGGAATGGAACGCTATACGTAAATCATATTTTGCACCAAAATAATAAGAAATTAATTGAAATGATTAAATTGTTGTTTGCAATGGATAATATAAGAGGTTGTCATATAGTATAACTTTAAGGTGGTTAAAATTGATTTATTTTAGCCCTTGTTTGGTCCTCATTGTTTTCAAAATACAATTTTCTTTTTATTATTTTCAATAAAATAATATATACGCAAACCAATTTTTTTCTTATTTTTTAACTATACATTCTTCATCAAATTACTATTCCAAAATGCATTTTTTGACAAAAATGAGGCTCAAATAAACTCTTAATTTAAGACATTAAACAATAAATTATTTGCTTTTTCTGCAATTTTTAAATACTTTTATCACTCGAATCAATACTAAGAAAAACAATTACACCTATGTGACAATTACTAACATCTTGATTTAATTTCTTGTTGTAACTAACGTTTTTATTGAGTTATTAAATAGATTTAGAACCCAAAATTATTTATATTACAATGAAAAACATTTGTAAATGCATACCATTATTTGAACCAACTCAAAAAAATAAATAAATAAATAAAAATCCATACAAACTCAAATTTCCTAGAAGTTAAAGCTTTTTCACCTCAACGATTATGGGTATCTTAAAGAGTAAATTGAAGTGTCATCATTAAGCTATACCTTTAATCTTTCTTCTTTTTCAAAGAAATGATAATAGAATAAGACATTTGAATCATTACAAGTTAATATATTTTGAAGTAAGAACCAAAGAATTCATGCATAATCAACTACTAAAACTTCAATACGAAGGAGAAAGTAATATATTAGCCCTTAAGCGATGGAAATGTTTATCAAATTTTCAACTACACATTTCAACAGTTTTTATCAAAATCGATTAAAAGTTTGATTTTTAGTATGTTATATAAACATGAATAGACTGGATCGAAATAAATATCATTAACAGAAGTTAAAAAATGTTGTCGATCGAGCACTTAACATTGATCGTGCACTTTGGTAGATTTGGTACATAATTAGCTAGGGAGTATTCATGAGTAATATTGATCAATGTGAAGAAAAAATATTTTTTTATGGAGTTATCTTCAATATTGACTTATTAAAGTTAAACATCATTATATATTCTATACACAGAGACACGGTCAAGACATGATTAGTGTTCACCAACCCAACATCATTGGTTGAAACTGTTAAGCTGAATAGTACTACATTGTATTAGTACTACCTTCTATCCACAAAGACATGTTAGACTTTGATACCCAATAAATTTCGGACGATAAAGTAAAACGTTGAATTATATTTTCATTTGCTTCGACCAATGGTGAATTGATTACCGACAATTAAGTCTAAAAGCTCAACCCCAAAATAACATGGATCGTTTGAAGTAGTTTAAGGAATTAAAGTTGTTTACGGTTCATATATTTACCTGTTGGACGACTCTTGAGTCTTGACTCATTTATCCCTTATTTGGCCCAAATTAGTAACTTAACCCAAGACTATATATAGCCTCCCTTCTTGTTATTGGAACCATGTGTAATTTGTGTAAACAATAAGGCTGTGTTTGATTCGTCACATTTTCCATGGAACTAGGAAAATATTTTCCTAGTTCCTACTTTTGGCTGTTTGATTAGCCAAATTTGCCCTGTAAAATGTTTGCCACCAATTTCTAATGTACAATCCTTTGAAGCACAAAAGTAGGAAAATATTTTCATATGATTTTGGTGGAAAATAATTTTCCACCTTGTTGGATGTTTTTTTTTCCTTTTTTTTTTTTTTTTTACTTTTTGGCAATGGAAACATATTCTAAATTCAATGGTAAATTTTTTTATCCATTTAATTGACAATTTGCATGAAAAATGAAGCCAAACGAACATAAAAATTTTATGAAATTTTTTTTTTTTAATTTTTTTTTTTACTTTTTGGCAATCCAAACAAATTTTAATACAGACTATAAAAAAATTATCCCAAAAAGTAACCATTTGCATGAAAAACAAAGCCAAACGAATTAGGTGAAAAATTATACCAATCAAACACCATTAATACAATTCCCTCTAAAACAAATTCTAGGCAAATCACTTCCCTGCCAAACATTTTATTTGTCATTCATTTTCCATCTTTCTATCAAACACACCCTAAAGGTCCGTTTGATTGCAAAGGTGAAATTTGGATGGAAAGAAAATGAATTGCAAGGAATTGTGGCTTTGTTTTTCATGTAAATTGTTAATTATTGGGATAAATTTTTTTACAATCTGTATTAAAATTTGTTTGGATTGCCAAAAAGTAAAAAAATAATAATAATTTTCGAATTTTTTTTTGTTCATTTTGCTTTATTTTTCACCCAATTGTCCATTAAAGAGATAATTTTTTTTTACTATTGGGGATAAATTTTGCTTCCATTGTAAAAAAAAAAATGGAAAACCAAAAACCACCTAATAGTTGGAAATTGGTTTTCAACAAAAAACAAAGAATTAACACATGCGTAAAGCAAATCAAGAAAACAAATTCCATGGAAATGAAGTATAATCAAACAAGTCATTTACCAAAAAATTGTAAATTTTTTTTTATTTTCTACCTAATTTCTAGGCTATCAAACAGGGCCTAAGAAAATGTGGCTGTTGAATTGAGAGAAAAACAGTGGCCATGCTTTGTGCTTTGGAAAAACCGATGGCTACCTTTGCTTTGTTCTTCCTCCCTGTGCGATTGTTTTTCTTTGCTTTTCTCTTGTCTTTGTCACTGCAGATCAACACCAATATCTTGTCTTGTGTAGGTAAGATCGAGAAGCAATCGATATGAATATATTAGTTGTGGGTCGGATCCCTTTAGATTAGTTATTAGGTAGATAAAGATAACGTGAAACTGGGTCCGAAAATCACAGATTCAAAGATCTTGGAGCGAGCTTCCGCAACAATATGCTTGATTTCTTTTTTTGACTGTCCCAAATTATAGGGTAATTTTCTTATTAAAAATATAAATGTTTTTTTTTTTTTTCATTTTTCTAATACCCCCTTATTTAAACAAATATAAACTAATCATATTTAAACCATTATTTAATGTAAGGGTATATTAGGAAAAATGTAAGAAAATTTATATTTTCAACTATATTAATTACATTTTTTTAATCTTTGTAAAAGTATAAACAAGTTTATCTTTATGCGACAGAAGTAATATTTAACTCCTAAAATCAAAAAATAAAATAAAATCTTAAACAATCCGAGATTAAAAGGAAAAAAACCTTGTTCATTTGGTTTTAGGACCTAAACGAAAAGAGAAAGAAAGTCTAAGCACAACCTTCTCGAGGTATGATAAATTGTACCATTCATCAAACGGACCAAATACCATTGACATCATGTTCTGTCACTCTACATAATTTTAGAGACAATGTGAAAATAAAATCAAGTTCCTTTTGTGATTATCAAGTCAAATAGGTTGTTCTTAATTTGACTAGTTAGCAAAATTTCCACAAGACATTGAGATTCAAAAAGGCTTTCTTAAGCCTAGAAAATTGAATAAATCAACATGAATTACTGCTTTGAAAACCCATTCTCTTGATTGAAAGGGTCAAAAATGTAACTCGCACATTATATCCAATCATGTTAGGTTGAAAATCTGGTTTTTATGCCACTTCCTTGTTGACTTTGAAGCCAACAGCAGGCTTTTCTTTACCAAGTCCGTCTTACTGGTTGCATTTTGACAATTTATTTTGGAATATGTTATTTGTATATAGTGCGGTGTCTATTCGAGTGTCCAGGAGAGACTTACTTCAGACAAATTATATTTTATTTAAAGTGAGTCCCTCTTCATGTAAGGGGGTGGACACCAGAATGGATACTTTGATATACGTGTAGCATCGCCTATTTATTTTGTAAATTAGACTCAATGATCTAAGCTTATAATGAATGTTGATTAAAAGTGAAAAAAATAATAAAAAAAAAAAAAAAAATGCTGCTCGGATACCTACCTTCCAGACCATGGAGTCAATTCAAGTTCAAACCTGAAAAATATCTTAGGCTTATGAGAAAGATTATATAAGTGGAAATTGATATAATAAATAAAATAATATTCATTAAAATAAAGAGGAGTGCTGCTAATGAGAATCAATCGTTCTACGTGTACATTACATTTTATATCATTTAAAAAAAAAAAAAAAAATCATGTCACGTGGTACCGCACTATCGAATCGTTTAAAAAATAAACAAAATTTTTCACCAATCAAATCGTACCAACTCGAGTGATGTAAAAAATGATGTACACACTATTGGATCATTAAAAAATAAACGAATTTTTCACTAATCAAATCGTACCAACTCGAGTGATGTAAAAAATGATGTACACTTTTGGTGTACAAATGGCTCTTCCCAATTAGAATATACAACACCTTTTATATTCTAGTAAAGATTAGTCTACTTATACATTTTTTGTGTCATAATGGGTCATGCCCCCTCACATGGAGGGGGCCCATGCATATGTTTCTTGATCATCGACATATTGTATATAATAGACGATATAAATTGTATACTTACTATAAAATATATATATATATATATATATATATATATATATATATAGCGTTAATTTCATTCTCTGTTGGAATGGCAATGATGTCCAAGAGAAAAAAATTAAACTATTGTGAATAAAATTTTATTTAACACACAAAGTAAAGTAAAATAAAATAAGCAATAGAAAAGAGAGATCTATCTATATGGGATTCCATAAAGATTAAGTGCCCCATTCGGTGTCATAATACAGGGAAGGCATGATGAGGTGATGCCGGAACATGTAATTTGGGCACGCACACCTGAGAGAAAAGGACTCCAAAAAGGCAGACAAAAATGATGCTCGGCATGCTATTTGCTTAACTTTATTTTTGGAGTTGTAGCCCTCGAGACCATATCTTTACAACCTTTTACCTTATTTGTTTTCTTACTAATGCCTAATTGAATATTTAAAGGGCTAAGCCATTTGTATAACACGTAGGTGCTGTAAATTGTACAGCACTCTCACAAACGTGGGGTCACGATTATTTTAATCACGGGCTCCATCACTTGAATGTGAGTGAACTATCAACAATGATGTATAACTTGCTGTACCTCTAGCATGTTTCAGATTTAAATTGTTGCAATCAGTTTGCATACAAAAACGATTCTCACGAGATGTATATTCTAAAAAGTTTGTAGCTGCTAAATTCGAAAAAGTAATTAAGAACTTTAATTAAATACTATGTAGGACTAAATTAACTCTCTCGATGATCGAGTAAAATTTGATTAGTAAACTGTAAACATGCCGAAGTCCAAATAAAATCTTACAACTATTTTTACTTAGAACTCATCACTAAATTAATGTTGTGAGATGAAGCTTCAAAGCCTCAACTAATGTTACCAGGGCCATGTCCCAAATTTAGCCTTGTTGACGTGCAAGATTAATCCTTGACCGTGTGAGGGTGATTTTCAGAAAATGGCATGGCTCCTAATTATCTGTAATAGCAGGAGATTCTATATTTATTGTGAACTCTAAAAGATATGGAGTCTATCTTTTGTTCGAATAATGGTTCTATATATACGATTTAAATGTGTAAATTAAAAAAGCTTTCAATAAGTGTGATTAATAGACACGACTCTTCAGTTACAAATGGTGCATATCAACGAATAATCTTGTTTTGGAACGGGCGTGACCTTTTGATAAGGTGCTATCTAAACCATTAAATTTGAATTGCACCATTTGTAATTGAAAAGTCGTGTTTTGGAATGGGCGTGACATTTTGATAAGGTGCAATCTAAACCATTAAATTTGAAAAACTGGGATCTAATGATTAAAATTATTTTTTTGTCAAAAGATGCTATCATTGAAAAAGGCATATGAAAATCTATAAATAGGATTATTCTAATTTCATTCTCTTTACTCCAAATCAATTCCATATAATTGATTTCTAATTCTTTTCTTTCAAATTATATCAAAATAATTTTTAAATTATTTTTGAGTTTCATGTTTAATATATATTATTCGATATCCTCCGTTCTAAAAGAGTACAATCAAGTATTGATTTGTCGGAAAAATTAATATTGTGCTATATTAATGCTGGAAGAAGCGTTGGATCTTGAGAGACGAATATCCATTTGATCATGTTAGCACTAGTGTAGGGACGAAATTCGTTTTAAGAAAATTTACATTCGCATGTCTCGCTTCATTTCATCTCCTTCTAATTTATGCATTTTTGTAAATGTCAGCAAGTCGTTGTTTTACTTATTTTTCATGCACGTATCTTAATTTCGGTAAGTCAAAATACTATTCAATAATTTGCATGTCAATAGTAAATAATATCATGCATGTATTTTAGTGAATGAAATATAATTATGCACCAATTTATCTAATATATTTTGTAAAACGAGCTAAACCCGATCAATTTGAAGTACATCTCGATGGAGTGTCTTATTTTTTTAGTTGAATAAATTGGATGGAACGAGTCATCCCTTGAGGTTGGCTGTGTTGGCTGTGATAATATGTGTCTTGATGATGGGGAAAGTCATTGAAGATGTACAACAAAACAATTTCGATGACACATAAAATAGTGTTGGACTAATAATGAATATTGACAATTTTTAATATGTTAATATTTTAAATGGACCTCGCACCGCACTCATAGTCCAATTTAATATTATAAATGGAACCTCGATCTCTACACTTCCTATCTTTTAACTAACCTAACCACTTCTCTCGTATCACATTATCAAAGTTAAGACAAAATAACAAAATAGACATTAACGTCAACACAAAACGAGCCAAAAAAGCATGTTTGGCACACCTCCTAACTAACTAGAAAAGGCATGAGATTGCCATTTTTTTTCTTAAATGAAAAATGCCCTGCGAACAAGCCCTGTATACAGTGTCGTGTACTTGTAGCAGGGCCTTTTTTCATATTTGGACAGCTTAAAAAAATTGTTTATAATTTATTTTTAATTAATTTAAGGCGTTAATGGTCAACCTTAGTGGTAAACGGACCTTAATCTCACCAAATGGCTTTTTAAAAAAAGGCATTAGACCTTTCAAGTTTGAAAAAATTACCATTTGATGACCACTAATTATTTAAGCTTGATGAGTCAATGGTTTTTATTTATTTATTTATTTAATGGAACTCTAAATTAATATTAAAGATTGAATTCATTTTAATGGCTTGTAAATTAATTTATGGGTTTAATTTGATTGTACGATAGAACTAACATTAAATAGTATTTCACATTAACGAAATTTTACTCAAACTTTAAGGCTCAATCCATCCACAAATTTGTGAATTAATCTAACAAATGTCAACTTTGCTTGTACACTTGAGAAATGATAAATCTAAGTAAAGTTAAGAGTCTTGTGAAGCAGAAGTAAGTTTATAAAGTATTTTTATTTATTAGGTAATAAGTAAAATTTAAAATAAATAAATAATTCATTTTTTTTTTTACATAAATTAGTTGAAAATACACTACTTATTTTGAAAGTAAATCGTACTTTAATATTAAAATAAGTAACTAGATTTGCTAATAATGCAATATAATTAAACATGTTTGAATTTTTTTTTTTTTTTAAGTTTTAGTTACTTTTAAGTGAACTTTTATTTTTTAAACATGCTGAATGTTATTTTTATTAATTGCAAGTAAAACAGTTATCCTGCCACTCAAATTAAAATTATTTTGGAATGAATAATTACTTTTTAACTTTGAGTCTTTGACAAACAAAAAAGTTTATTTATTGTAAAACTTATTGAGGAGTAATTATATTTTTATTTTACGGTGTAATTGCGCTTCAATTTGTTCAACAGGTAACTACATTTAAATTTGATTATAATTAAAAATCCCGTCTAGCTCGATCACTTGAATTGACAACGTAGAAATCCAATGAAGGAGCAACCCCTTGTTTGGCCTCCATTATAATGAGAATTTGAGAAAGATATATTTCGGAATAGTGAGTTTTTTTACGCGTACGATTATTTTATTGAAGAATGTGTGATTGATCAGAAGAGAATAAAAATGAATTATAATTTTAATGAAAGCCATACAGGGCCTAAATGTCACATGTGATGGTAGTCATTTGTTAATTACCTCATTATCAATTTTCGAGAGGGAATTTGGTTGGAGTTATCTTCATTGAAATCAAACTAAATCATAGTTATCCAATTAAAATCAAATTACAGTAGAGTTATTTGAATGAACATTAAAGTATAATTTCTTGATTGGAAGTAGCGAAAAAAATTTACACCAATACTTGTGCTTAGCCAAACACCAAGCATTAAAATTTACTTACTTATATTAAGGTCCGTTTGATAGAAAGATGAAATTTGGATGGAAAAAAAT
This sequence comes from Osmanthus fragrans, assembly GCA_019395295.1. NCBI lineage: Eukaryota > Viridiplantae > Streptophyta > Magnoliopsida > Lamiales > Oleaceae > Osmanthus > Osmanthus fragrans. The sequence goes on along the minus strand of CM033354.1, from coordinate 11,976,430 downwards.
AAATTACAAGAAATTAAATTGTTTAGAATTTGTTTTACTAGAAATTATAATTAAAGGTATTTGATTGGTATAATTTTTCACCTGGAAAATATAATATTTTTTATGTCCGTTTGATTTTATTTTTCATGAAAATTGTCAATTAAAGGAATACATTTTCTTACCATTGATGACAAAATTTGTTTAGATTGCCAAAAAAAAAAAAATTGAATTTTTTTTTTATTTCGATTGACTTTATTTTACATAAAATTTGTCAATTAAAGGGATAATTTTTTTACGCTTCATTTATAATTTGTTTCTATTACTAAAAAAAAGACGGAATTTCAACTCCCACCAAAGTAGTGGGAAAATAAATTTCTTGAAATCAAGAAAAATTTCAAAAGTTGAAAAACTTTTTCATGGAAAATTTGGTCAATCAAACAAGTCAAAAGTGGAAGTTGGAATTAAAATTTCAACTTTCAGAGAAAATAATGTGCTATCAAATGGAGCCTTAAAGTTTTGTTTTTTTGTTTTTTTTGTTTTGTTTTGTTTTGTTTTATGCTTAGAACATCTCAAAAGCATTCCATGGATTGCAATCATGGTGTCATCTAAATAAAGAATATATAGACCTATGTTACATTAATATTTAATGAATAGAATATACAATTTTAATTTTATCTCGTAGGAGAAACATAAAAAATGAAATATTAAATTTTCATGACTCATTTTGTATATTTGACAGTCATATTGATAATGTTTATTTTTTTTCACAATATTAACTTGTTATAATTTAGGTCCTGTTTGGTACGAATTAAAATTTGATTTTAATTTAAGTCAAAGTCAAATAATTAATATTAACTACATCATCTCATACCTTTTTAATCACATATTTCAAAATTTTGTATCACAATCCACTAAATTTTTTAATTTTAATTCATATCAAACAACCTCTTAAACATATTGTGTTGGAATTGACGTTTTATAAATATTATTTATTTTAACTTATGTCACAATTTTTTTTTAGTGCAATTCACATTGATAATCTACTTAGGGTGCTTCTAAGATTCGAGAACCACCAATTCTCATACCAACCAAACAGAGCCTAGCCAAAAAGGCCGTCTTCGCCCTACGCCCTACATCTTTGACTTGCTGGCCCATATTATTTTCGTTTTCCTTTTTAATTAAGAGAATGAAAAATCTGAAACCAATCACTTCAATTAATTTTAATTTTAATTAATTATCTATTTATGAGAAAACTAGGATAATAATCCCTTCTTCCTTCTCTCCCCTTCTCTGCATTCATTTGCAGAATACAACATAGAACACAGTTCTCTCTCTATATCTCTTTGTTATGGCCGCCTTAACTGTCTCTTTCTCTCTCCTCATAAATACGTAAATTGATTTCCATACATCACTCCTTTTTCCCTTTAATTATAGGTGAATTTTAAAGGTGAGTTTATTTGGATTTTTCTTCCTTTTTGTCATTTATATTTATTTTGTCACATTTATGTGATTCTCGATGCGTTTCTTCTCATTCTGTGCTTTTCTGAAAATATTTCGAAATTTTGTGCCTCTGTTGAGGAGTTAATTTCGATTGTTTTGTTTTAGAATTTTGTTTGAAATCGGAGTTTTAGGCTCAAGCGACAGAGATTTGGCTTTACTTATTATATGCACACACTGGAGGTAATTAAGTTGTGATCTTCTCGCTGAAACTAGAAAATTACTTCAAAAAAAGTCGTGTTTTTCTGAAGTGAAAATTGATGCTTTTGTATTTTTTTTTTTTCTGTTTTTTTTTTTTTCGTTCGTGTTTGATAACGTAATTCAAGAATTTGTAGCATGACTGATGACTCTAGGGCTTGTTTTAAACACCTAATGGGCGATAAGCCGATGTGAGAGAGAGAGAGAGAGAGAGAGAGAGAGAGAGAGAGACTTGGGATTGTAAATTGTAATCCTACTAATATAGAGTATAGTATTCTTGTTGGGAAAGTGTGTGTGTATCATGTAGGGAGAGGATGAGATAATTCATAGGTGGTATTTTACTGAATATGAAGCATTGATTTATATTAACAGTCTAATAGACCTGTTTGAATTGGTTTGTTGCCTTGGTTTCATTTTCTATTTTCTCAAATACATGTATGATCACCTGTATAGTTGTATAATTGACTGGCTTGCTGGGGTTTCATATACTAGGGAGAGTTTCAGAAGTGTAAGGGTAAATAATGTTTCTTGTTTTTCAAAGAAGAAGAAAATGAAAGAACTCGATGCAAATTTTCATTTCAGCTTTTATTTTCTTTTACTCATTACAGGAGAGTGAAGTTTAGAGATGGAGGAATATGAAGAGTCAGACAGCCCTGGTTGGGGTGCTTCATTCATCATGCAAACAACTGAAGATGTTGCGAGAGCAGTTGCTGCAGCCGCCGCAGCCGCAGCTACTGTCCGTTCAGCACGACCTTCCGTGGTATATTCCTCAAAAGATGATAGTAGTAGCCCGCTCCATAAACTTCAAAACCGCGTTTCTAAAATACTTAAAGGGCTGTCAAGTCCTCCAGAAGTTAGAAATGGACCTTACAACCCTGAAATATTAACTAGTCAAAAACGTCAGTGGGCTAGCTTTCAACTGCAGTCCCTGGTAGGATTTCTTCTCTCACTTTTAATTTATTAATCGTGCTTGTTTGTTTTTTCTGATATGTAGGAAAAAGAGTTATAAATAAAGAAATATCTTCCATGATTTTCTTTTCATAACTAGACCGTACCTTTTAGTAACAATTTCTCAGGCAAAATTACTTTTGGAGGTTTACAATGATGATGAGATTTCCTTTTGATAATATGGTGATTCCTTTAGACTCTAGAATGAGGATCTTTAGATCTTTCACTTGTAGCTTCCGTGATTATTGCTCCTTAGGGTTTTGCGCATATAATTATCTTGCCGAAGTGCACAGGATCACAGAGTTTGGAAAGAGCCATCAAAGCTTTTCGAGAGCATGGTAGTTGTGGGACTTCATCCTAATTGTGACATTCCAGCTCTTCAAAATCTTTACTTTGCTAGAAAGTTTGAAGCATCAGGGAGATTTCGTAGTGCCGTTGGTGGTCAGCATCAGTCTCGTGTAGAACCTAGCCTTGAGCCTCAGGTGGTTACTCATTTATTTTATTGCTAACATGTTTGTATTGAAATTTGGAATCTGACAATTGTTATAAGTGTGTCTTACAATTTTCTGTTTTGGCTTCAGGTCTTGTTTGTTTACCCCCCGGAGAAGCAGTTGCCACTCAATTACAAGGATCTCCTTTCTTTCTGCTTTCCTGCAGGGGTAGAGGTGGGTTTAAGCACAATGGCTTCTTTTGCTTCTCATAATTCAAGTTTGAGCCAATACTCTGAAAACCACATCTTCTGTTTTTTTTTAACCTTCTGTTGGATGGTTTGTGTTCTGGCCTTTTAAGTTGCAATCATCTCATAGTTGCAGAATCAATTCAAAATGGGTTTGAAAGTGTGAAGCATGCATATGATGGGAACAAGTCAATCTAGTGTTCTGAATGATAAGTTGATAATGATAACTATAGGGAAATGCAAACAAATTCTCTCGTTGGCTAGACACGGGGTAGATAATGGGTATATAATGGCTTTGGCTATTTCATCTAAAAGGTTAACCTTTTGGGATGGATCCTAAGTCCCAACAATACCTAATATTGATGTGTTCTAATAATGTTTAAAATCCAAGCTCTAGTTCTTTTCCTCGACGTCTGTAATTTTTCTATATTTAATGAGCCAAGTCATGCCATGTTCCCTTATTCTCTGCACTCTATTAAATTGTTACAAAATATCTTCATAAGATGTCTAATTTGAATTTTTTATAGGTTCATTATTCTTTTGTTCATGGTAAGTCAATATCTTAAAACATATTTTTTGTTAGTTAATTTAATTTACTTTGTTGTTATTGTGTAGTAAATGCGTCTTCTTTGAATTTTACCCTTGCATCCTTGGACTATTTCTATGACAAGTGCATAAAAGAAATAATAGGTCTTGACCAATATTTATTGTCCTTCTCGTGTTCAAATGATTCCACAGCTTCTTTGGAGAATGTGGGCTGAGGGATCTATTTCATCCCTATCCTAAAATATCTGGATTTAAGGAGAAACAAAATATTTGTTCTGTCCAGCATCACTTGCCTAGAGGAACCATATAGTCTGTGGATTTGAATTTTATCTATGAGTGTATAAAGTTGACTCCTATCTTTGCAGGTTAATGCTGTTGAGAGAACTCCTTCAATGAGTGAGTTGAATGAGATACTGCTTGGACAGGTATCTACGTGATTGTTTCTGCCTTGATAACTCTGCAACTATTTATTTAATACCCAACAGAAAAAACTCTCAATTATCAAGTTCTGATGCATAATGCAAAGGAACTTGATATAGCCTTAGATTAAATCGTTAAGTTTGTATTTTGTCTGTGTTGTGCAACATTTTGCTTACCTCATAATCTCTAGGGTGCTTATCTACCCTGGTAAATAGAAAGAACGCCATTGCTGACTGAGTTGACAATCTACATAGTTGTCATCCAATTTTTCTTCCTCAACTCCCCATACCTTTCTTTGCTACTTGAAGCCCTTTTGTTTTGTTTTATGTAATATCATTTCTTGTGCTTTTAATGGGGATTTATGTGAAGTACGGGAATTTATTCTTATCCAATTTGAGCTAGTTATGTAAATATGGCCCAGGAATTTTTTCTTTTCTATTCCTTTTTCTTCTGTTTATGACTTAACGTGGTGCTATTTTTACAGGAACATCTCAAACAGAGTGATCTGTCCTTCGTCTTCCGACTGCAGGTATGATGTGGCATAGAAAATATTACTTTTGAAAAATGGATTTCAACATTAAAGGAAGTTTGTGAGTTTGGAACTGCCTTCTGAATTCCCAGTTGTTTAACTTCTTTATCCATTTTTGTGCTCATTGAAGTTTTCTACAGACTTTCTTGTTTATAGGAAAACAATGGGTATGTCAAGAGACATTTCAAACATTTTGAAGTGATTTGCTTTAGGAGCTTTTGTTTGTTATGCACGTGCTCGAGTTAAATTTGTTTTCTTTTGTAGCAAAAGTGAAAATTTTGTTTTAATTGTTTTGGTACTTTTGCCCTGATTTGCTGAGTGAAGCTGTATAGATCACCTTTATGATTCTGTTACCTCTCCCTCTTTCTGTTCGTCACTCCCTCTTTACCTTTAAAGTTTTTAAATGTTTTCCTTGTCATTCAGGTAGCTGATGATTCAACTCTGTATGGTTGCTGCATTTTAGTTGAAGAAATCATACATAAGGCGTCTGGATTGATTTCCATGATTTCAGATGGGCAAGCATCCCCGTCAAGTAGGAGCCGCCACATTTTAACTACACGTCGTTGCTACTGTATTCTTTCTAGGCTTCCATTTTTTGAGCTGCATTTTGGCGTACTGAATAGGTATGTGACCAATTCTCGTGTGTTGCTGCATATGGTGCTTTCCTAATTTGAAGTTATGATCATAATTTCAAAAGCTGCATCTATAGCGTGAAGATGTTTGGATTATAGTTACTGCATTACAAAATTGTTATATGATTATCAGCTTTCAGTGAAAAGGTACACACACATGACCAACTCCCGATAAGAAAAAAGGGTCTGGAAAAAAAAAAAATCAAGGACAGCAAAGGAGGTGGTGCAAAGATTACCTGGAAGTAGCAGCCTCGGACAGAGAATACAGGATGAAAAATTTATTGCATATGAAGCTACTGAAAGATCTACTCCCTGCAATTATCCAGGGATACATCAGTTTTAAATATTAGTTTAATAACTTGGCCAAGGATTTCATATCTATTAGAATTTTATGTTCCCATTTTCATTTCAATGGCCGGTGATTTAAAATTACTTCAAGATGAAGAAGGAAAGGAATATTAGCTAATTTTATGATTCTTTTTGAAATATGCATCAAAAGTATTGGTTTTGTATTATTATTGCAGAAAGATATTATTACTTGGCCATTAGCTGTTAAAGAGTTAAATTAATACTTATTTATTTCCTGTGTATGTAAATTTCGTTGTTGGTTTAGATTGCCTAACTGACAGAACGTAGAAATTGTTGTCTCGCTAGTTCTGCTGCTTATATAGTTATTTCACCTTTTGCTTTACGCTGTAGCATCTTAACTGAAGAGAGGCTGGAAAGGTTGACAAAACAGATTAGCAGTCTAGATTTGGAGTCATCTGTGGGCTATGATGAGGTTGAAATTTTGGAGGAAAAGTCTGGTGGCATATTTCTGGAAGATGGAGCAGTCAACATGCAGAATGGGACCCCTCTAAGCACAAGTGGTTCTATCCCAGGAAGAGTAACAGATGATATATCTCACCTTGGTCATGAAAGTTTAAATGGGAACATTTACTCAAACAAAGAATTTAATAATAATGCTGTTCCACTTCATCCTGGGACAGAGAAGCTTGTTTCTAGGAGAGAGTTTGCACCTGATACCTCTGTTGACAACAATTTTACCAACAAACAATCAGCAGACAAACGTCTAACCAATTCTGTTTCACCGCTACTACGGTATCAGCAATGTGAAAGCTCTGAATCTTCCTCCAGGTATATGATTCTGTTTTTTCCTTTCTGTATTCTCCATATTATTGCTAAAACTGGAAATATATAGGCCACATGCTTAATATTATAGAGATTTCTTAATCTGATTCTAATGGTCCTGTTATAAGCACGTTTAGGTTCGTTCTGATTTTCTTACCTTCATACAGCCATATTAAAGCATGTGATGGGTTCTTATGATATCTCAAGTATCTAGATAGCAGGAATTTGTTTTTATTAATTTGAGAACATGAAATCTGATGCTTGATCACCTACTGCACTAGAATCTTTTCTATCACTTTCTTAGGCATAACTCCATGTTAAAGACCATTCCTATTTCATTCTTTGTAGAGGGTATATTGAGTGTCACTTATCCCCGTTTTAGTGTTTTGTCTATATATTGCCAATAAGCATGCATAAATACATACAAATATGCATTCTATTGATATTTCCTGCCAATGGGAAACCTTATGGACTGCAGCATGGATGTTTCGACTTTGCAAGTTTCTGTAATTCTGTTATTGAAGATCGACCAAAATTAATTTTGCTACTGATGCAGTTTTCAAGGCTCTCCAAGTGAAGATAGACATTTCAGAAGTGATGTCGACGAGACAGAAACAGAAGAGGCATCGTCATCTGGCCGAGATATTTTTAGTGAACACGGTGATATCCTTGAGTGGGCTAAGGTTTGAATCTTGTTTTCCCCTGTACATTTCGATCTCTTGGCTACTGAAATTCTTCAATAGCTTGTTCATCCATTTTTCTCCTTTGCAGGCAAATAACCAGGGGTCCCTACGAATAATTTGTGAATATTACCAATTACACTGCCCAGCAAGGGGTTCAACAATAAAGTTCCATCCTCTAGATCACCTGCATCCTTTGGAATATTACAGACGTGATGAATCAGTTTTACGCATTGCTGGATCAACAATTGATTTGAGATCATGTAAGACGAGTTTGGAACTAGCTGAGGTACGTTAGAGTTGGCATTCACCCCCCCCCCCCCCCAAAAAAAATCCCATCCCTCTGTCTGACTAACTCCTTTTCTTTCTAAAAATGAAGAATTAAACCTCGTGTACAGGGGGGGGGGGGGCCTGCCAGGGGTTTTACAGGGGTCACACTGTAGCGTGGGCCCCCCCATGAATTAAAAAAAAAAAAATTGCGGCGGGGCCCCCACTGTGAGTGCCCTGTACGTGAAGCCCGGTTCAAAAATGAATAAATCTTCACCATCAGTTAAATGGACAAACAAAGAAATAAATTAGATATCAGTCAGAAACAAGGACTGGTCCAGGTGTTTGTGGCTTACCTGTTTTCATCTCTGTTTAGTTACTTTTTTTAGTCACATTTTTAGGTCCTATCTACTAAAGGTCATAATTTCATATATTGATCTCACCTTGTAGGTGCACAGTGCGCTCCTGGTAGAGGAGGAGGCAACTGCTTTATCCATATGGGCTGTTGCTTGCTTATGTGGTTCCCTACGACTGGAGCATGTAAGTATATCAATTATGCATGCAGGAATTTCTTTATGTTTCATACAAGGGAATGCTGATATATAGGAATTCTTCCTAATGCTTTCAATTTAAGACTTGGCGTACATACAACATATGGCAGATTGTACTCGTATCTGTGGACATGCCTGTGGATAGTCCTAGCCTAGGTTACTGGGAAAATTTTAGACCTGTCCACTGACCTTTATAGGTTCCTAATTCCCCGCTTGGGAGAGAAAAAAAATGAGTGGTGAATAAGTAGATATTACTTGTGTCCAATTGTGGCTGAAAATGAAGTTACAATTTTTTAACGATATATAAATTTTCCCAAAGGGAGGCTAACTCTTTTCCTTGTCGTTGCCTTACAGGTATTAACATTAATTGCTGGGGCTCTACTGGAGAAACAGATTGTGGTTGTTTGTTCAAATTTGGTAAGTTTTCATTTATTTAGATAGCTCGTGTACTTGTCATATATTCTATTCATATCAATCATATGAATCCTCTTTAGAACTTATTCTGTTTCCATGTAGACTGAATATTTATTAGATTCTATCTCCTTTGTTGTAATTCTTTTGAACACTTAACTCATAGTTCGTAGCTATTGACCCTTTTGTCCATAACTAGTGTAGCTGTCATAATATTTTGGATGTACTTAAGGACTATTTTGCTATTGGAAACTTGGTCTGGGGAAGACTAACCCAGATGTAGCTAACTTTGACATTCTTGCTATTTGCATAGCAATGTTTCTTTTTCTTTTTGTGCATTCTATGATGCTAGATTGAGAAAGAGCTCAGAGTTAGATGTTTTATCTTTAGTTATTGTACGCAGGGTATTTTGAGTGCTTTGGTTCTGTCAATCATCCCCCTGATTCGTCCTTATCAGTGGCAGAGCTGGTTAATGCCGGTATTCCTTGTCTATAGTTTCCTTTTATTGTTTCGAATTGATCTTGTTAATTGATTTTATATAATGATAACTTACTCTCCTGCTATACTATCGTTGTTCCTTGGCTTGTATCATATTCAGGTTTTGCCTAATGACATGCTGGACTTTCTGGATGCACCGGTTCCTTACATAGTGAGTTTTCATACTTCTGGCTGTTCTATTTCACCATTTTTTGCATGTATGGTTGGATCAAATATCAGATGATTGGTCAGACATTACACTTGAGATGGAGACCTAATACGCAATTTTCTTAAACTCCATTTCGGTCCCATAATTGCATCACTGCTCTTTGTTTCTTGGTTCCTAATGGAATGCTTCACATGCAATGTATGATAGTTACATGATTTATCTCATATCATATCACTACCCTAGACCAGAACACATGCCTTTGGGGATGTGATATCTGCTGCATAATTCAGCCCATATTGTACAAGGTTCAAAACATTCAATTACATGTAATATATTTCTCCAAAAATTCAAACCTTCAAAAACGGCTGATGACGGACTCTCATTTCTCAAACAATAGAGCCGTTAAGGAAGAGGGGAAATAAGGAGAGGAGAATAAAGAGGAGGGGAGAGATGGAAGAGATAGAACTAAGGTGAGAGAACAGAGAGAGACGAGAGAGAGAGAAATTGTAGTTTATTTGATATCGAAGTGTCAAATAATTATAAATCAAAGCACTGACCTTTATTATAATAACTAAAGAAATAATGTAAAACACTAGAAAATCTTTAAAACTAAACCCTAATTGATTTTTCCCAGTGATTCTATTCAATAATTTAATTGTTTCCTTGTATTTGTGTGTATTTTGTGCAGGTGGGTGTGAAGAACAAGACGACCGAGGTACAGTCAAAGTTAGCAAATGTCATTCTAGTGGATGCAAACAAGAACCAGGTGTGTATATTCACACAATTACCAATTTTAGATTAGTTGCTCCAAACAATAAAGCTGTGTTTGTAATACAAGATGCGGTTACTTCAGTTAAATGTGAGTTGCTCTGTTAGTGCAAAGCATCTGTAGGTTTTACAGAGAATATGATCCTATTACATCTCATGTAGTAAAAAAGGCTTTCCATAAGAAAATAGTAATACCAATCAGAAAATTTGGACACACATAAATGGGTTAGGAGAGCTGGATTACAGTTTTCATTATAGTTTTGCATTGCACATAATTAATAATTTCCATCAAAGGTATCAGAACTAGAAAGAAGTGTGAAGTATGGTTCTGAAAAAATCATCTTTGTCAAGATGTTACAAGAAATTTAAGTTTAGACTGTTTAGTGCAGAGGATTAGCCTTTCAATGTATCTTATTGTTTTTATCTTCTCGGATTCATGTGTACCTAGACAACATTGTTAAGGTCATGAAACACCTTTGTAATTGAAGTAGTATCACTATATCTTGAACCTTGAAGAAATTTTGATATTATCAACTTGAGTTTATTATCGTTTAACATTCTTTGTTTTGAACATTGGGATCCCATAGGAACAACTAAGAACACTTAGGGCCTGTTTGATCCACATTTTCATTTTCATTCTCATTCTTCTACTCATTTTCAACCACACATTCTTCAATAAAATAATATTTTCCATCACATCAATAACTTTTCCTTCTTTTTCAACCACACATTTCCCATCATATCACTATTTCAAAATTCATTTTTCCCAAATAATCTCTATCAAACACACTCTTAATCACATCGTTTATTAATGGCTTAGGAGTGGATTCTGCTGCAAGTGCTTGCTCATCTAAATGCTCACAGATGCCATATTCTAAGATTGTTAAATTCTGTACATGCATTTTCTCTGCAAGATAGTTTACCTGATCCTTTTATGTTGTATTGGGACAGGTGAAAACCCCGACGATACCACAATTACCTCAGCATCGAGAACTATATTCACACCTTAGTCCTTATTATGCAAAATTGGTGGGAGAAAGTTACTTGGGAAAGAAAAGACCGGTTTATGAATGTACTGATGAGCAGGCATGTGGTTTATACTCACCTGTCTTTTTTTTTTTTTTTTGGTTCTTCAGATTAGTTTTGACTGGAGATTAATACCAACCAAGCAAATAATGATGCCTGTACTGGCATAAATTTCAATTATAGCTTAATATTTTGTCAGTGCCTTCAAACTGATAATGATTTGCTAAACATGAATAAATTGAAGAGTATAGAAGATTTATTTTTCGCCTTGGGGATTGAAGGCTAGGAATATATTGCATTTTAAATTCTGCAGATTTAGCTATATATATATATCATACATAAGGAGTCGAGGAGACGTGTATGGTGCTTTTTGCTTGGAAGATCGGCACTCCTTTTATGACTATTAGGCTGTCCAGGATGACTCTTTCACTGTCTTCTTTCGCTACCCTTTTTTTTTATTTTCCATGATTAAATTGGTCTGCATTTATTTTGCAAACCAGTTGTGCACTTGGCCTGTTTGCTTGCACTAGTCCATTGGTGCTTTTTGTGGAATTATTTTGACCGACCCATCCACAAAAGTGTTTCTCATTTTCTTGTCACTTGTGCAATCTTGTTGCTTTTGTTTTTCCTTAGGAACACCATTCCTTCCATTTTGAAAATCATTAACCTTATCACTAAAGATTTCTCCTCGCACTTCTCTCTAAAGTTTCAGAAATATTAATGACAAAACAAGTAAGAAGGAAATTGTCAAACGTGAAGCATTTCAATTTGTTGAGATAACGTCAACATTATATCATTGGCGTGGCTACTTCTTTTTTGTGTATATTCCTGTGCTAATATGGGTTTTGATTAATCTGTGTAGGTTGATGCTGCCAAAGGTTTTATTGGAGTTTTACGGCCATATTTGGATTCACTTTGTTTTAACCTTCGGTCTCATACGATTACAAATGTTCAATCAAATGATGACAAGGTTTGTAATACATTTCTAGAATATATAAATTTGAACTTCTGTCTGCAATAATAGTTTAACCTTTGTTTCCCATTTGGTTACTCGTACCTGCAAAGAAAGGTTCTGCTCCTTGAAATTTGTTTCGATTGTGTATTTGTCATAATTTACACACTTCTATTCTAGTGTTTGTTTAGATCTCTTGAAACATTGGTCACTTGAATACGGCTGCATAATTGTGATTTTTGGAATTCAGAAATATCCTATTTCTTTTCTCCCCTGTCACAACATTAGCATGAACAATTGTTGTGTTGATCATCAGGTATCATTACTATTGAAGGAAAGTTTCATCGAGTCTTTCCCTAGTCGAGATCGGCCTTTTATGAAGGTTTGCTTCTTTGCTCATTTAATCCCAATTTTGGCTTTTTATCTCAGTTTCATACAAGAATTGTGTACTTGCTTATGCTATATTCATCTTGACTACTTATTACAGCTCTTTGGGGACACACAACTCTTCTCCGTACATACAGATTTTGTACTCTCTTTCTTCCAGAAGGAATAGTATTGTCATGCATTATGGACCTGGTAATGTAGTGGGACGTATATTCTGTAATTTGTGAATTTTCACATCCTAAACTAATACAACTTTTGTTTCCAATACGAGGATTCTTTACTCTATATCTTCTTTCTACCACCTAGAATGCATTATTATATGAAGTAAACCATTTTTAATATTGCACATCAAGAAAGGCGGTCGATCTTGTTCGATTTATTGATTATGAAAGTATCAAAATGCATCAAGTGTACTAAGCTGCTGTAACTTGTCTATAATTTCTACTATATGTGACATTTTTAAGTGGGCTTGAATTTTTTTTTTTTTTTTTTTGCTGATAGATTTTTATATATTTTCACATATTCTCTGTACTGTGCAGGATTAGGCCAATCCTTGATAGCTGGAAGTTTCAAGATTACAATATATTTAGTTGAAATACCATCAGAAATACTAGCAATAATTATATAATAGTTTGTTTCCTTCGTTTGGAATTTATTACGAGTATACTTGATCAGATTTCTTATATGAAACTGTGTTTGATTTGTAAAGAGTTCCATTTAACTCGGTTTGCAAGATGTAATATATGAAATATTTTTTTCCATGGACTCTCTGAAGTAAGAATCCAGATTGAACATTTTAGGTCGATTATTGACTTGAACAAATTGACTGTATTTTATAACTCCTGGAAAATTTTGAAATTGTTATTTCATGGCTTACATGACCTGTCATGACATTGAAATAGATGATTCAAACGACGGGACTCTAAGAAGTAATAAAGAATAATAGTTTTAGAATTTTTGGGGAAAACCAAAGGTACAGTTAATCTGCCTAAAAAGTTCGATATGGATTCATATCTAGGGGTATATTATTGGTTGAACTCATCAATTTTGAGATTGATTATTGACGTGGACATACGAACTATAGTAATTCATTTGGAATACAATAATGCTAAACGAATAGGTTTTGGGACAGGGTTTTAGTGACCGATGTCACAACGCTATTTTTTTGTGGCATCGATTACCAAAACCCCGTCCCTAGACAATGACTCGTTTAAAAAGGGCTTGTTGCCACCCCTAGCATAATTATAATGAACGAGATGACATTTCTATGTGATGCAAGATATGCCAAAATTTTGTAATTCATATTGAATTGGTGTCATCTTCTCCACTATGCATGTCTTCACGTTAGACTAGAGTGACGAGGGACAAATTTTGATATTTTGCTTTCTATTTAAAAATTGTACTCTCTAGAGACTATTTATAAAAAATTAAAAGTCATCGATATTGTGAATATCTCATAACTCAAACAAACTTTTAAAAAGTTTTAATTGAATACTGAGTGACTTTTAAATTTGTTCTAAAAGTCTATTAAAGTCTGTTGAATATATCAATATTTTAGAGGGTTTCAAAAATCTTATATTGAATATCTTTTCTTTAAATTTCTAAAAGTTTCAATTCAATGTAATTCCCTCGGTGACTACGGACTTTCAATGCGTTGTCCTTTAAAATTTCTGCCTACTATCCTTTCTTGAAAGAGTATAAGAAACTTTGGCACAATTTTTTGCTTAAGAGGGCTCTGAAAAGATGCTACTTTTTGATCGAAAAGACCAATTTGGAACGCAATTGCATGAATCCTTGTGAAATAAAACATTTTATAAATCATGCAATATTTTATTTAATTTCTTTAATAAATTTAATTGTTATTATCTTCACTTATGAGTATAATTTTTTACTTCTCAATGCAAGCATCCACACTAGATTTGGTCATTGAGTAAGTGCACTTTAAGAAGTTGAGTGCGATAACCTTGCATGATTTTCAATATGTTCGATTCGTGATCAAACTCAAATAATTAAAATAAACTCCCCTAAAACTGTAAAATATTTGTCCTTCGACTATCTGTCATGATATGTTCACATTATGAGCATGTGTCCTTTAACCGGTAGAGGAAATTTGATAGAAAATTTGGATTAATAGGGCTAGATGGTACCCTTTTCGAAATGATCAATTTGGAACAAAATTGTATGAATCTTGTTCTTTGGAGTAGCTTGATGAGAACATCAACAAGATGATCATGTAATTGTTGATTTTGAAATCTGTATAAAATATTAACTAGTTATAAATAAACTTAAAGAGAAAGAAATTCTCAAAGCAATATGAAACCTGTATCGTGATATATATACATGTATTATGTACGTAGGAGCACCCCACATAAATGATCTCCCTTGTTTTAATATTGGTGTAAAAATGGGGAATTGTAAGAAAGCAGGGCTGGACAAAAAAATCGCGAAATCGCAAATCGAATCGTAACCGTTGGTTTGAAACCGTAGGTTCGGGTCCACGTAGACCCACGGTTTGTTTTTCTCCAAACCGAACCAAACCGTTTCAAAATGGTTTGGTTTAGGTTTTGATTTTCAAAAATCGCAAAAAACCAAACCGAACCGCACTTTTTTAATTAAAAAAATATTTTATGAAATTATAAATTCTCATACATAATTTTATTAAAGTATATGATTATGCAAAATCACATTAATGTCAAGTTCAATGTTATCTAAAAAATGTCTATCTGAAAGTTATCGCATTTTCACATTAATTGACCGCACTTTAGTTCTCAACCTTAGAATCGTAGAGTCCGTCCATTCCCTCAATCAATAGCCTTAGATTGTTGCAGTAACTTATATTCTATACTGACTTTGAGATATCCAATATGAAAACATGGAAGAAGGTAGGCGCTCATGAAGGAACTTCCAGTATAAGATGATGAATTTAATGACACTTAAATTTAATTAAGAAGATTTAACTCACCAAACTACTCCCCATTAATAAGTAGCTAAATTTTACTTTTATTGGAAAGATTTTTGTGGATATATAGTATAATACTTACATTTTCTATGATATAGTGTAACAAAATAAATATTAAATTACCGACAATATTTTCAACAAAAGACTTTCGTTAGTAAATTTTCGTTGCTAATTCGTTGGTAAACTTTTAAAAATAAACAAATAATAAATTAAATATTTGAACAATGAATTTTCCAACGGATGATTCCGTTGTAAACTAAAATCAAATAGTAAAATA
The DNA here is from genome assembly GCA_019395295.1 of Osmanthus fragrans. Classification (NCBI taxonomy): domain Eukaryota; kingdom Viridiplantae; phylum Streptophyta; class Magnoliopsida; order Lamiales; family Oleaceae; genus Osmanthus; species Osmanthus fragrans. Next base: position 11,960,950 of record CM033354.1, on the reverse strand, counting down.
ATTACCAACAGTAAAATTTTTGTTGGGAATTTTTGAAAAATTAAAACTTAAATACTATTAAATATTTTCTTAAAAAAATCTATTGGAAATTTCATTTTCCCCATTAAAATTTTATTTTCAGCCTAATATTGTACTTGGCTCTTAAAATTTAATTTGACACTCAAAAATTTCATTTTCTCAAGCAATCTCAAGCAATTTTCTTAAATAATCTCAAGCAATTTTTCATATAATCTTATGTGGGTTTGTAGAACACTTTAACTATGTCTTCTGTTTACCATTTACCCTGACCTGTACTTTTAATACTAAATTCAAACCTACTTAGAAACCCTAGCGGCTTTACTAAGAAATTCCAATTCTCATAGCCTCCCCATTCCTTCAAACTCTGTTTACTCACTCTATTTTTTTTTTGCCTTCTTATTTATATATCGAATTTTAGACAAATATGAATGTAATTTAAAATTTAATATTATTAGTTCTCGTTTAAATTTATATGTTAACTTATTTTAAACATATAACTATAATATCGATAGGTAAACCGCGGTTTAAAACCGAACCAAACCGCAAATAATGGTTTGGTTTGGTTTGGTTTGAAAAATGAAATGATTTGGTTTGGTTTAGAATTTTTCTAAACCGTATGAAATGGTTTGAGTTGAAAATATGACACAAACCGCCCAAATCGAACTGTGTTCACCCCTATAAGAAACTGACACTGCCCGATCCTGTTCTGGACCTGCATGTGTTGGTTACGAGTCGGGTTGGTCCCACGACCTCTTCAAGATCCAATGTGAATAAAATATGATCTTTGCCGATTTGATTTTGCCTCTGTTGGATACTTATTATTTGGTCAAAACAATGTTTTAAATAGTGATTTTTAGGAGATTGTATGGTTCAAAAGTATGAAAAAAGTTTTAAATTTACATGCAAAATATTTTATTATGTGAATGTGTGGTTGAAAATAAATATATGAATTTTTATTTTTTATTTTTTAAATAATGGTTGTCATAGAGGGGGTTAATAATTTTTGTTTTGATAATTTTTTTGAGTTGGTTAGTATTTTGATTTGATGTGGATGTGTTGGCGTTGGAGATTGTTTTTGTTGCAAATGGCATGGTTTTGAGGGTTGTAAGTGGTTGGTGGTGGTTTGATTGGGAATTGTTGGAGCGGATTGAGTGGGGGAATGAGGATGGTTGGAGAAGAAAACATGTTTCTTCGAGAAGATTTAAGACTCTTGATGAAATTTTATTTTTTACTTATTTAACGATGGGCTACATTCATCCTTTTACGTCGTCAAAATCTTGAAAGGACGAGTTTTGCTATATTTTTGAAAAGTTAAGGATGTCTGATGTCCAACGGTTGAAAGTAGCTTATTAATAGATTGCAAAGTTGGTGACAAAAAGTGTCAATTTCCCCAAAAATAACTTCTAAAAAATATGTCCCTAAACATAATTGAAAGGTCGTTATTGTGGATAAAAAAAAATGTCTTGTTTGATATTGTTCAAAATATGAGCCTGTTTGATTGGCCGTAAATTTTCGTGAAAGGTGGAAAACGTTTTCCTTCTTTTTACTATTCACCTGTTTGATTGCACTAATTTTTCAGGGAAAACGTTTTCCAATGTTTTTCAAGGTACAAGCGGTTGATGCACAAAAACTAGAAAACGTTTTTCACCATAGTGGTGGGAAAACGTTTTGACAAATTTTTTTTTTAAGCAATTGAAACACATTCCAAAGTCAATGATAAAAAAATTTATCCATTTAATTGACAATTTGCCAAAAAAACAAAGCCAAACAAAAAATTTATCAGGTGAAAAATTATACCAATCAAACACCATTAATTACAATTCCCTGTAAAACATTTTCTAGGCAATTCAATTCCCTATCATTCATTTTTTTTCCACCCGTTTTTCACTCTTGCAATCAAACAGGCCCTTAATTTTGATATTTCAACAAAGAACCAAAATATGAATATGGATTTGAATTGTTTAAATATTTATTTCAGAATTTACTAATTTGTGCTAAACAATACACCGGGTGATTAATGTTTTGTCCCCATGTTTATAGATGCTGCACAAATTAAATACCCAAAGGCCAAAACCAACTAATTTACTAAGGAATCGGCAAGAAAATTTCTTGCAACAAAGTCATTTAGCCTTTGTTGAGCCACAATCTTCTAAAAATTCATTTTTTCAAAGTTCATTTTCAGCTATACATTCTTCAATAAACTATTATTACACGTAAATTCAAAATTTTCTTTAATTTTTAACCATACATTTTTCATCAATCACTATTTTAAAATATATTATTTAATCCAGAATGGGGCTCAAACAAGAGCTTACGATGTGTTGTCACCTAATTTGGTGCTTAGTAACATTGATAATAAATAATATTACTCATACAAAATTCATCTTTTTCACATTGAATAAATGCTTTTAAATATCGGAATATTGAGATGTTGACCATTGCATTTTAGGGAGTGAAGTCCTTGTTAAACTGACTTTCAGGAAATCAACTTGGTGGGGGCATTAAAGAAATACCAGTGACGGAGCCAGCTTATTGGAAATGAGGTTTTCAGATTTAAAAACATATAGGTGAAGGGATGGGGGGCAATAATTTTTTTTTTGAAGGAAACTACAAAAAGTGAAGGAAAGAAAAGCTTACTAATTGAGTTATTTACCTTCTCTGCGGATAGTGTATCAATGTAGACATTGCTAATAAACTGAAAATTAACCTAAAATAAGTGGAAGAAATAATATTAGTTTTTTTTGCAAGTTCATTTGTAATAAAAGAGAAGTTATCATTCTTCAATTATTCCCATTTTAAAAAAAAAAAAAAATTGTCAAAAATGGGGGGCCTAGGACTCCCCTGCCTCCGCCCCTGAGAAACACGCTACATGTATAGAAAAAAAGGGTTATGGAACCCTTACAAAAAAGACACAATAGAGTGGGTGAATGATTTTTTTGATAATAAAATATTCACAAAAGGGCCCACCATTGTGAGGTACAGAATTCTTCTGTACAAGCAGAATTTTTTCTTAAAGAAAAAAAAAATTGCAGACCACCTATTTCTGGAACACATTTTTAATTTGGTTGAAAAAACACATGTAGAAGATTGGCATAAATAAACGGCCTATGCTATGTGTACACAATGATGCACACAATAGCTTACACCCCTCTCACATGGAAGGGGGTCCACACATAATAAAATATTCGTGAACCCCTCTCCATATGAGAGGGATGTATGCTATTGTGTACACCTCATAGTGTACACATAGCTTTATCCTAAATAAACAGAGACAGAAAAATTGCAGACCACCTATTCTTTAACCATTATTTTACTAGTTCTCGTGAAGCTCGTGCCTTCGTGCTATTGGTAGGGCAACATTTTTTCTATGAATTTATTTTATTATTTGTTACAAGATCATTTTCAACTATACATTCACACGATAAAATATTGTACATGTACATCAAAAAAAAATTCTTACTTCTCAACTACACATTCTCCTAAAAGTCACTATTTAAAACTTTTTTCCTACAATAATGATTATCAAACAGGCTTTTATTTGAGCCTCATTCTTGTAAAAAAAAATGCATTTTTGAATAGTGTATTGATGGAAAATGTACGATTAAAAAGTAAATAAATGTTTTAGATTTACGTGTAATATTATTTTATTAAAAAATGTATGATTGAAGTGAGATTAAATCATCGATGAAGAATATATTTTGATAAAAAAAATGGGGCACAAACAAATCTATATTCTTTTTTTTTTTCGAAAATGAATAAATTTTACGATACGTTAACTCAAAAAAAAAATGTATCTATTTTAGTTGTCTTATGGAGCTATGCTTCCGTTTGATAAATTTATAAAAAAAAAAAAATAGTAGTAGGTCGTATGAAATATGAGTATAATAATGAGTACATGTCATTATGAATATGTAGTCAAAATTAATATTTATTAATTTTGACAACTTTATAAACCAATTTATAAGTTGTATCCATTTATAGTTCCACGTGACCCCATTAAATTAAATTTTATTTTTGTCTCTCCTATTTTTAACTATACAATTTTTCATAAAATAATATTACAAGTCAATCGAAAACTTTTCCTTCTTTTTCAATCACTCATTTTTCAAAAAATACTATTCCACCAATTATAATTTGAAATAATGGGGGCCAAACGGGGGTAAATGTTTCTAAATTGGCCATGTTTGGTGCAAAAATAATGGATAATTTATTAAACTACTTAATGTTGTCTATTTCAAACTACCAAACATGTTATTAATGAATATTAATGGGACTAAAAGCAATATCCTTCTTGAATATATTTAGACTATTAGCAATTAGTCCAAGAAAAGCATAATCCGATTTGGTAATTTTAGTTAAAAACTCAAGGATAAATTTCAAGCACAGCTACAATAAACTTATCGTTTCATAGGACTCATCGTTTTTCAATTACATATTCATCAATTTTTTTTATCAAAATCTACTAAAAATCTGACTTTATTCCCTTGGAATTAATTTCTTTCTAATCCACTAGTACAAGAAGATTTTTGTTGTTTCGTAGTTGACACTATTACACAAACTTTAGCACCATTTAGACCAAAATACATCCTCACACAAAAATTAGTTTTACAATAGTGAATATTCACGAAGCTAACATTAATTTTGAGTTGATATAACATAATATTTTAAGTGTTTTTATTTTATTTTATTATTATCGAATATTGTAACAGACCCTCATCGTAAAACAAAAACTCATTAGAGAAATACAACAAAATTGATTTAGCTACTCGGTTGAAGAAAGCTTTAAATATCAACACGGTATTTGAAGAGATAACTTGTTGTCATGTATATATGAGACGTGTTGACAATCATATAATCTTAGTAAATAATTTTATTTTCTAAGCCACGATTAAATTTTTAGATAAAATCATTCAAGATAGTCTTCCAACGGGTTTAGAACTTGATCTATTCTCCTATTATTGTATCTATTTTACTCCAAATGGAAAATTATTGTCTTAACAAAATTGTTGTACAAAACTCTTTTCGTGGCCATCTCTACTTTTTATGCTTGTGGAAGAAAGAAGAGACGTATAGAAATGAAAATCGAGCAATTTAGAAATATACTTACCTGCTCAAATTCAAAATTCTAATGAATCAATTTTCTTGTCTAAAGATTATGATAGTCTTATCTAAATTGAGAATATTCATTGTTTGAAATTTCTTTTTTTCTCAAATTAGTTTGATCTATTATACCAAATTTTGACTATGTTGGTAGGAGTTCTTGGACATTTAAGTCAACTGGGATTTTAATTAATTATTTTATTTTAATTGATAATATGATTAGGAGTTATGTTTATTAAATAAATTAAGCTTTACGGTGATTAGGAATGATAATAAAAGTTTGATAAAAAAATTTGAAAAAAACACCAGTTTGCTAATTGTTGACTCCAAACTTTCGAATATTGACAGAAATAACAAATTTTAAACGTGTTATTAATTCTCGCCTTATTCCTTGGCAACATTCACATCATTTATAGCTTTCATCTTATCTTTATTTCAGTAAAGAATCAAAATGGAATTTTTTCATGCTTTTTCCATAAATGCACTTTCCTTGTGGCAGATGATGAATTTCATGTCGAGAATTTAGAATTCTCTGTCAAAATCCTTTTTACGCATTGAACATAGAGCTTTGTTATAGTGCTTGCATGGTTGACACCATACATACATATGGGGAAAAATATTATTTTATTTACGCGGGACCCACGCATCCTCGTGAGGATGGTGTCATTCGTGCGGTCATCCAAGGTGGTTATTTAGCATTTTTCTTGAACTTAACTATTCATTGTGTCAAAACAAGAAATAGTTTTGAAAAATTGAGGTGAAATTGGTAGAGATAAGTAACAAACATTAATTCAAGAAAAAGAAAATAATTAAGAGAAAAATAGTCATCATTTTTCTCCAAAGAATATCTTCTGATACACACTTATTTAACTATACATAATATGTTAGAAACTAGTTAATTTGAGTTCTTTTTATCACATATATTTGGCTAAGAAAATAGATATATTCAAATATTAGCAAGCCAATCCCCTCCAAAATCTGGAATTTGAGTCAAAATGTGAGGATCAATCCAATCTTCCAGCATTTCATCACAGAATGGCTCTCCAGAAGGGGATAATAAACCATTATTACCTTTCTTATTTCCATCACTGAGTTCTTGAACTCCCCATAATTCTGAATTTAAAACATCGGATAAATTAAGCAAATCATCGTCAAGACAAGCATCTGGCCTATAACTCGACAGATTCTGCTTGAATTTGTTGTAAGAATCCGGTTGAGTTCTGCAGAAATCAGCACTGTCCTTAACAACAAATGATGAATTGTTGTCAGTTTTCTTGTTAAATTCCTTCTGTATGTCCTGCTGATCTATAAAACTCTTAGAACATCTCGTTGCCTTCGTTCGTACCGTGGGAGGTGATTCATTCTTCAACCCTATTTTCATCTTGCCCTTCCTATTGGGATTTTCTGAAAGATTATCACAATTTGAAGCAGATTTAGGATCATTTTGATGAACCCTTCTTCTTAAATTCGTATTCCAGTAATTCTTGATTTCATTGTCTGTTCGCCCAGGAAGCCTCCCAGCTATCAAAGACCATTTATTACCCAACAAGTTGTGAAGTCTAATGATAAGTTCTTCTTCATCCCAGGTTATGTTGCCTCTTTTAATGTCTGGCCTTAAATAATTAAGCCATCTTAGCCTGCAACTCTTTCCACATCTCTTTAGACCTGAAACAACAAAAATTCAAATATTTACTGATAAAATATTTCTAATCTGCAAAGCAACAAGAAGTAAAAATTACCAGCTCTCTTAGGGAGGGTTCTCCATCTGCCTTCACCATGGAATTTGATGTAATCTCTAAGAATTTTGTCTTCAGCAGCAGTCCATGCACCTCTGTTTAACCCTACTTTTGTACAGCAAGGGTTTCTCCCCATCGAAATGCAAAATACTAAAAGCTAAATACTTCTACTCACAATCAAATTATAAACTCTACCTTTAAGTTAGTCGGGAGAATTTGTGTGTGTATATATTTATGCGCACATATTAGATACGTGATACGTCTCTAGAAAGTATAAATTGTAGTGGGCATTAATGGAGTGAGGACGAGAATTTTGTTTGGAAGTAAAAAACTTATGGCATGTTTGATTGCCATTTAATTCTTGGGAAGTAAGAAATCATTTTTCATTTTGGCTTAAAAAGGGTGTTTGATGGCCAACATTTTCTTGGGAAATCAAATCCCCCCCCCCCCCCATCCCCATCCCCATCCCCTAAATTCATTGTAATCCTTGAATTGTTTTTCACACCATTTTCGTGAGAAAAGCAATTCCAAGTTTTTTTTTTTCTTTCAAGGCAATGGAAAAAAAATTTAGATTCAATGGTAGAAAAATTTATCTCTTTAATTCACAATTTGCATGAAAAACAAATCCAAACGAATGATATTCGATATGGTAATTTTTTTATTTATTATTATTATTATTTTTTTTTGCAATTGGAATAAATTCTAGATCTAATGGTAAAAGAAATTATTCCTTTACTTGACAATTTGAATGAAAAAAAGTCAAACGAATGATATTCGGTATGTTAAAAAAAATTAATTTTAATTTTAATTTTTTAATTTTTTTTCAATTGGAACAAATTCTAGACCCAATGGTGAAAAAAATTATCACTTTAATGAACAATATCTATAAAAATAATAATAAATAAAGTCAAACGAATACCAAAAGATTCAAAATTTTAAAAAAATTTCAGGTGAAAAATTATACCAATCAAACACAATTAATCGACAATTTGCGGTAAAACAAATTAGGCAATTCAATTCCCTATAATTTATTTTATTTCTACGCAAATTTTATCTTTGCAATCAGACAGACCCTTAAAGAGTTGTAAAGTACGACTTGTATATTGATTATTGTGCATACCCTATTTAGTAACAAATTATTGGAAATTGGTTCAAAATTTGAAGAAAATTGGCTAAGAATCGAAAATCAAATATTGGAAAGTGTGACTTCATGTCAACCTTGGCCAAATACTCATGCACGATCTGTTTATGTGTTGAAGAGTATATTTGACGTCTCGAAATCAAATTCGAATGAATGAAAAATTGCGATCCAAAGATAGAAGAAAAATAGAGGAAATCCAGATAAAATTGTCGCTCGAGCTACAAGTGATTTCGCTCGAGCGAACAGTGAGCGACAAACTTTCTGTAAGTCGTGCTGGAGCGAGAAAACAAGTGAACAGTGGGCAAAAATTGATTCCCGCGTCTGTTGAATTTTTGCTCGCAATACTTCGCCCACAACCCCTCATCATCTATAAATATGACCATTTGGACGTCCATTTTGCATCCCATATCATTTGTGCTTCAAGCATTACATAATTTTCTTACCAAAACTCTCCAAAATCATTTCAAAAGTTGTTTCCTTGTGGAGAGAAAAATTCGTCAAAAGTTCGCTGGAACTTGTGGTTTGTAGTGCTACTACCACAAGTCGAATCCGTTATATTTTGGGAGACAAGTGCCATGAATCGTAAGCACCGTTGTAGGACAATAATGTCTTAAGAAGAAAGTGTCATCACTTGCCTGAAATTTCTGTTTTTCATTCCAATTATTCTTCTTGTTTTTCTAAATTTTGTTCATGTTTTGTGTAGTATATTTTATTGCATTTTGTCACCTTTTTATATCTGATATTATTTTGGTTTAATCACGCTCTTACGGGTTAAACTTTGTTTTTTTCATTTATCACGTACAAACAACCTTTTTCCACTTATTTTACATCCCGGAGCCAACAAAAATAATATATTCTGTTTATATCATACTGAACTTTTCGTTTGCACGTGTAGATATCACATATGACCAGATAACGTATACATATACGTATATGTGACTTATCCATCTTTGACATGTATTAATTATAATACTAAGTATCTTAATACAACAAAATACCCGCTTCTCAAATTCAAAACATTCATTGTTATAATTTAAAATTGAATCTAAAAAGAGAGTACTAGCTTTAGTTAGAAATTAGAAAGTATTAGAACGAAGATATAATAATTATTCAAAGAATTTCAATTGACTTGTCCTCAATGTCCTTTTAAAAGTTATCTCATGTCGATGTGTTTGTGTCTTGCTATGTCTTTGTCCCGTTTCCTTTGTCATGCTTCAAAAATTTTAAGCATTTGGTTGTAACAATGCTTCAAGAGATAAGAAAAATAGTAGCTTGCAAAACATGGGAGGTTGAAGACAAACTTTATACATTCGACATGTTAGGATTATGTGTGTTTAATCTACCACAATACACACCATTACATCAAACATCAATGCAAAAACCAAGAACACAAAAACTGAAAATGGAAGCTCCAACAATGGCCGAAAATCTGGAGCTTCTTCTTCTTTGTTTATGGTTGATTTGTAGGCCTAGGAACAGTTTTCATGCTATGCAAATCGCCCCACCAAAAGAGAGAATGAGAAATCGGCAAAGAACCTCCTACACTTTGCTTGAAGAAACCACCCATTCTCCTTCCCCAATCACTCAAGAATCACCAATGTAACCTAACTCTATTTCATGCCTAAGAATACACAAGAATCTCACAGTAGAAGAGAAGAGAAGCATATCAACGTCAACTAAACCATTCCATTTTCACTACATTCCTTTAATATGTACCATTACCCTATTTTACATTACTGATTATTTCACAGATATCATAGTATTTACGTAATGACCTGTAATCAGATCATAGATATCAACTATCACCATCACATAATCTTTATACTCTTCAAAAGTTTCCTTCCCTTCATCCTCATCAACCTCTGTATAAAAGCGAGTGCAATGGGTCCGTGTATACGTAACATGTATAGCTGTGAGATCCTCAGTAATCTCGACATGCCTGGTAGTTTGAATATTCTCAGTTTCTCGCTAGGCCATCTGCAGTACAAAATACAAATTGTGAACCATAAAGTTCAGTAAATATGATGATGCAATAATGCATGCCAAGCATATATGGGCCCAAATCCTTATTATAGTGTACCGTATGAGCTCACAATAACATACAATTTCTTACGCACAACCCAACATCAAAGCATCCGTCCTTGCCCACTGAGACTCAGGATGCTTCATCAGTATATTATATATACAAATTCAAGGCCTAGCCTACATATATGTAGTGCTCCAAGTGCTTCTAACACTGCCTATATATAGGTACTGAACTCCAAATACCATATCTTTGGCTACCCTTAATGACTGTCAGGAGCCTCAAGCGGTATCTTTATTCGAACACAATAGTACGGTACATTTATAATGAGATTCACACTCAAAATGTTCAACCACGACTCAATCAAAATGACAACAACATATGCATGATCTTGAAAACGTAATTATCCATACGTTTTCCAAATAAACTCAATGCACACGTATCATACTGCCATGTCACGTAATAAAACAAGCAAACACATATAAGCACATAATTACACATATTAACTTATATTGTACTGTAGTTGAAAAGTATCAATATTTACATTTTTCACGAATTCGTTGCTCAATATCTACATTAATACAAAAATCTCTACATTAATCATGTCTTGTCTTATTACTTCCGAATTATCTAATCTAAACTAAACCTATAAGATAATATAGATTACTTAATAAAATACCACTTGTAATAATACTAATAATGACACTAATTTACTACCAATAAATAAAACTAATACTAATAATGATAATGGTAATAATAATAATAATATAAATGAAATTCTTGTTATTGTTATAAAAGAAATTTTATAATTTATAAAATAAAATTAATACATACAAAAATCTAGCTAGCCAATACACTACCATATTATTATTATTTTTTTCCATTTCATGTTTGATCTATTTTCATTTCATTTAACACACGAGTGTGTGTGTGTCTACACATACCTACTAATTAATTTCTTATCAAATTCATATTATTCTTTACTAAATTTTCAACATACCTCACCCTTGACACTATGCATTATAAAATTTTACTTCTCATCCTATCCGATAACTAACTCAAAGTAATTTATGTTTAAGCCTCAAATGCTAAATGCTTCCTCTCCAATTGACCATACTCATATATCTGCATATATTAGTGACCCAATTTCTCATAACCAATATTATAGTGAAATTAACAACCATTATACTAAATATTTTCTATCCCTACTTCAAACCATTTTTCTCCATTTTATCTTTTAATCATCTTATCCCCAACTCTCTTTCACAAATTATTTGATAATACAAGCTAAGTAAACTAACTCATTATTTCTGGAAATAACTTATAGATTTTCTTTTCTCTCTTTTTTTAAACTTTTAGAATTATAATTCACAATCCTTGATTTAACTCGTTAATTTTAACTCTAATTTTATCTTCCTTCAATTATTAAAGAACCCTAAAACAATTCCTACTCAAAAATAAATTAAGTACTTAAAACAAATAATTAATTAATTAAATATTACCCTAAATAAATAAATAAATAATTAACTAAACAATTAACTACTTACTTAAATTACATAAACAAAGAAAAAAAAGTTAGAAACTTACCTTATAAATGAAAGAGGAGGGGACGTGCCCCATTTTCACACAATATAGGGGATGAAAAGGGTTTAAGGTGCAATTTCTCAAATTGCACTTTAACTTTTAGGGTAATTATGCAAATATCTTATTTTTTTTTATCAATGCACTTTTAAATCATTGGGGGTAATAATGCAATTACTTTTTCTTTCTTTTAATTGCAATTCTTATAACAATTATACCATTAATTTAATTAAGTCCCTAAATTTTATTTATTTATTTATTAATTACTTTCTAAAATATTAAAATCTTTGCTAGAAAATTCCGGATGTTATAGTGAGGATGGAACTCTCATTACTCGACGATGGTTTATTGGTGGTTGTTGGAGTTTGTTGGTGATTTTCTTATTTGGTTGTTTGGTGGTCATTTTTGGTTGATTTTCTAATCCAATTGCTGTGGGCAAATTAATGGTTGTTTATGGGTGAATTATGTATCTGATCTCTTGCTTAGTCGGAGGGGGGTGATTATTGGTGTTTTTTCATGGTGGGATAGTGGTGGTGTGGTGGTGGTTGTGCAGGTGGTGGTAGTTGTGGTGAGGTGGTGGTGATGGTGGTGTTGGAGATTGTGACACATGTAGTAGTAGTAGTGGTCGTGGTCATAGGTGGTGGCCGTGGTGGTGAGGTGGCGTTCGATTAGTGTCATTGGTAAAGTGGGTTTGGGATTTTGGATGATTGCGACAATAAATTGGTTAATCTGTGACCAATAAATAATATTTGGTTCAAAAAATGCGAATTTAGGACTAACTTTGTAGTTGTGAATCAGAATTTGTTATTTGTGATTAATTAATTTGATAATTTGTGATCGTAAAATAACTTATGACCTATATAATTTGTGGTTTATGATCGAAAAATAATGTGTGATTATTGTTGTGGTGATTGCTGTTTGTGAATTTGAGGTGAAAGTATTATTTGTAGCTGTGGATTTAAGTTGAATGTGGTAGTAGTGGTGCATGACATGTGATGATAATGATAATTGGTGCTGCTGGTTTGCGATGTGTGTAGATTTGCTTGTGGTGATCCTCCATGACCAAATATGTGTTTATTGTGATTGGCTGTAACCAATTCTGTATTGATTGTAATCTATTGTGACTTAATCACATACCATTATGGTTAAAATTAACTCGACAATAGACAGTCACATTAAAAATAAATTTAGTCACTAAAGACAAATTTGATCACAGTTAGTCAAAGATGACACATGTAAGTGACTTGGTTGTGTACACTCACAAATTAGATAGTCGTAAATAATTACACTGAAAACAAATTTAGTTACAATTAGTCTCAGATAACATAAGTTAGTGACTTGATTACATACAATCACAAATTAGACGGTCACACTGAAAATAATTTTGGTCACAGTTTGTTACATATAACACAGATCTAGTAAAAAAAAAAATATATGGTTACAAATAATATAATTAGTCACAAATCTGTGGTGATTACATGGGGGTTGAGTATAATAATAAAAAAAAAAGGTTTTAAATTTTTCTAAAAGTTGCGTTGGGGTGAGTTGGGATGAGATGGGGTGGGGTTCCTGGATGGGATGTAATATCGAAAAAGCTTTCATTTTTGGAAACTTTTTTTACAGAGTGTCGTAGGTGGGTCCGCAGGGTGGGGATGAATGGAGGTGATTTTGGGGTGGGGTCTAATCTTCGTAAAAAATTCTTAATATTTGAAAAATTTTATATAAAAAAAAAAAGGTTGAACCCCAACCTTGAGGGCCCTCCACCGACCCTGCCCTGGATCATTGTGGAGGAGGTTAATCGCAGGATGTGCCTCTAAGGAGTCAGGGTGGAGAGTTTATGGATAGACCAGGGCTATTAACCCAATGGTAACTCCCGCTTGCAACAAAGCCAATTCCCTTGCGAGGAATCGAACTCTGCACACTACCGCGCTGAACCCTAATCGCCCTCCTCTTTATCACTGGGAGATATGCCCTGAGGGCATATTTGAAAATTTTTATAAGTTTGAGTGGGGGTGGAGTGGTGGTAGGTTGGGGTCCGAGCGTGGGAATGAATGGGGATAGTTAATTATATATATTAATTAAGATCTGAATTTTGCAATAATTTAATAAGTTTGTTAGTTTTGAAATATATTTTTACCCCTGCGAGTTATCTATTGTTCCTGTACGCGGTCGCGCGCGCCATGTTCCCCATTATTAATCCACCATTTTTTCCCTAGTGAAACCGTGTTGAATACCAGGCCAGCAATGGGAAGCCCAATTAAAAACCAATATCCAACAATAAACCCAGGCCCTGTTTTTAAGTCTCGCATTGATTGATAGGGCAACAGGAGGAGGAGAGACGAGCGGCAAGGGTTTTCCTTTTCTGTGAAGGAGAGGGAAAAAGGGGGACGCATTTGTCACCTCCTTGCCATCAATTTATATTTGTGTTGCAGTGACTTCTCCAAGGATAAGTCAACTTGTTCGTCACCAGACTTGGAAGGTAGTATCAAATTTATCTGTGTAAAAACGACCTTTTATATGTTGATTTAGCACTCATTCTGATTGTTGTGAATTTTGACGCAACCTTGATCTAAGATTCTCATCTTCTAGCTCCTTTGAAATTATATATATATATATATATATATATATATATATATATATATTTGTTCTAAATTGGCGTTTCTTGATTTTAAGCTTCCATACGCAACAGCGATTTTCTCGACAACATCTTTCTTGAATTTTTGATGTGGTTGTTTATGGGTTTCTACGTGCCTTTAGAAGTGTAATCGGTGAAATAACCATGACCACAATCCAGTGGAGCAATTTCCCCCACTAGGCCCCGGTGGCTCCGCCCCTGATTTTCAGTACATGCACAACCATATATGCACGTGTGTGCGTGCGCACGCGCGTGTTTGTGTTTGTGTGTGTGTGTGTGTCTCTATATATATATATATATATATATATAGTTATATACCTGATTTTTGCTGTTGGAGTTTTATAATTTTGCTTTAGTTCAATTTTTGCAAGTTATCGTTGTTGATTGTCAGTATCTGAATCTTGTTCTTCTATATGGAGCTAGAATCCGAGTTGTTGAATGTTCTGTACTGTTTAACTTATTTTGCTAAGCATGTGAGGTAATTCCTTATATGTATCGTGTGGAGTATAAATTTGGATTGTCTACAGTGTTTGTAGAGTAGCGGTCTTCAGACCTGAATTGGAGTTTAGTGATTCAAGTGTAAAAGAGACAAATGGGAATAGAGTTGGTGACTCCACAAACAGAGTTACCTGATATGGATGAACTTAGTTTCACGGATACTGAGTTGGATTATCATGTTAGGAATGCCCTTAATGCTGCAGCCCAGGTAAAAAAAAAAAAAATTAAAAAAATTAACACTTAAGTTTGAATGTTTTATGGTGTCAATCCAGACTTAGATATAGTGGTAGTTAGTAAATGGTGTCAGGTGTAATGTTGATAAATCTTATTGGTTTTATAGGGCGACTGTGACTTTTATAACCAGCTTGTTTCAGTGATACACCATAAAGATCGTCTTGTCCCTGAGGAGGTGGCCCTTCTTGTGGTATGTTGTCATATTATATAATTAAATAGTTACTTTAGTAAGTTGCTTCCTGTCCCTTTTATATCTTTAATTTAATTTATGGTACATTGCAGACATGTTTGAAAGCGCTGACTGGAGCAGTTTCTTGTATACACATTGTTCATCATCAATCTCTTCTTGCTGCAGTGAGTAACAAAAATATATGAACACTGAACTCATATGTTCATTATCATACTTAATTGGTAATTTCTGATTTAGTGGGTGGTTGGAACTTCAGATATTTGGGATGAGCTTGTGGAATTATGGGACTGATGTGATGGATGCGATGGTTGAACTGCTAATCTCCTTGGTATGTGATTGTATGTAGGTTTTGCAATTTTTTCTATTAAACATTCTTATTAGTAAGGACTAAGGACCTTACTTATTAATTGATTCAGTGCCCTTTTCTTCCTGTTTGTAATTTATAATATAGGCTGCATCAAGTGGACAATATGTAGATTTGTGCTTGGAAATGCTCGTTACCAATTTCATGCCTCCGTCTTCTTCCTCTACTCATTTCATAGAATTACTGAAGCAACCACGGGGACTTGATAAGAAGCACCAAGTTCTGAATCGTGTTCATTCAACTTTTCAAGATATTGCCAATTTGGTTCCTCTTACCCCTTTGAGGCTGGAGAAGGTAGTCAGGGATAGAATGCCAAACATATACACAAAGGAACCTGTAAGATATAAATCAACATATCCCTTAATTGTCTTTTGAATTTTAATATCTCCCTCTCTCGTAATTTATGCAGTTGATAGCAAGGTTCAAAAAGGGCGGTACTGGGTGGCGAGGCTTTTTCCTCTGTGAGGCAAGGCGAAAGCCTCAAACAAACCAAAAAAATTACTCAAAAAATTGTAAGATGAACAAATAAACATAATAAACAATAAAAACCCAATCTTAAAGAACTGTACATAGAATTAACTCCAAAATAAGTTAATAAAGTATCCTGTCTTGACTCTTGAGCTAGAAGAACTACAAGAAAAAAAATAAAATGAGAGACAGGAGACAATGCGAAGAAAGAAGAAAAAAATTATATACCTACCTGATTGTTTTAGACGAAGCTGCCTCTTGCATTCTTTTTGGAGAAGAAGCTACAAGTGATGAAGCATGAGTGGAGTAAGTGGAGTAAGGGTTTAGGTTTTCTATTGTTTAGAATCTTTAGATAAATTTGACGGGCTAATTTATTTTATTTTATTTTTATTTGGGAAAATGGGCCTGCCCAATCAAAGCCTCTAGGCTTTATCATAACGGAAGCATAATAAAAAATTAATTTGATCAATTAAATCAAATTATAAATTACATGTGAGATGCACGCCTTACGTGCTGTGAGGCATTTGTCTTGATGCGTGCGCCTCTCTGAATGAGGAGCCTGCCTAAAAAAATCACCAAAATAAGTGCATTGAGGCTTAGAAGCTATGTCTCAGTACTGCCTTTTCGAACCATAGTTAATAGTAGTGGTTAAGCTGGGCTTCGGTTTACAGCACCAGAGTGTGCATTATTGAGTCGTTACAACAAAAGGCTTCTACTTTGTGATTAGTTATGTCACTTTGATCATTGAGTGCAACAGTTCAAATTTTGTTTAAGTTGCCTTGTGCTCAGAAGTCATTCTTGTGAGAAGTGTTGCAATCTGTTATGCGTTCTGCATGATCAAGTATTACAGCCGTCAGATATTGTTGTGCTTTGTGCATGGGCAACTCAAGGCTTTGCATGTCAATTCATGACGTACTATTTCTTTTTAATTTTCCACTCGGAATAAAATAATTATGTCTTTTTCAAATGTCACCAATACTTTAATAAGTAATATTGGGCATCTTCTTCTGAATAAAGTACTTGCACATTCTCAAGTCTTAAAAATGGAGTTTGTCAAAGGAAAGCAATAAAATGAAACTTTCTCCATTTGAAATACCATTTGGGCTTGGCGAATTACATTGGTGTATGAAGCTGCATTATATGTATATGGATTTTAGTTTTTTTTTCTTCTTGTTTTGGATTTGGAATTTCTTGTAATTTTATATCTTTTTTCTCTGCAGTTTATTGTTATGTATGTGGAGAATATGTTAAGATTGGAGAGTGGTGCAGCAGGTAAACTTGTTGGTGGCTCTATGATTGTGGCAATAATGGATAGGCTAATAGACTTGGATGTGAGTTTTTCAATGCTGCACCAGAGCTAGTAATTGACGATGACTTTTCAGTGGTCTGATGTATACTGTTTTATTTGGTCTTGATGTAGTTGGAAATAGCATGGGATGACATTTTACAGGATGATTTCTCTAAAGGAATCTTTGATATGGAGCTGGAGGACCTTGAGGGGCTTTCAGATCATGTTCAACAAGATGGCAACGAGGTGCTTTTCATGATTCCTACAACTTTTAACCTTAAGCAAATGCCATTATTTCCTATTTTAATGTTCTTCCATTTCGTATTGATAATTTCTATCTTGTCCTCATCACATTACTTCTAAAAATTTATTCAAACCACTGTTTAACAGCAAATCAAGTTGAGTTCTTGATAGCATGAAGCTTAAGTTAGCTGGAAAGAGTTGTTAATCGACTAGAAAAAGTTGAGCATTTTGTGCTGTCAGAAAGAGTAGTTTCTGTTCAAAAACTCTTATGAGGACTAAGCCTTGCTAGATTTTATTTTAAGGACCTCAATGCTAGACATCAAGACTCGTATGAATTGATAACTTGAAGATGTTTACTTGCTTAATTTTCGCTTGTGAGAATTTTAGGGGCAAGTATTCTTTAACTCTGCAATTGAAGTACCTTTTGTCTTCTATTTTTTACTATCTTTCAAATGCTTATAGAAATGTCTTTTCAGCTTACTAGGGAATCTTTGATTCAAAGGTTTTTTGGTGGTAACTTAGTGGCAGAGAAGTTAGATAGTTTGTTGGTGCTTACGTTTGAACACCTTGAATCCTGTGCTGAAAGTGGCCGTCTAATTCAGGTAACTCCACTGTCATGCTTTCTTAATTTGGTGCTCTAGTATCCTGGCTTTCTTAGTTAGTTTGTCTACTTTGGTCATTCAGGTTTTTGAAACACTTCTCCAGTCATTTCAGAAAACTGTTTTGACTGCATATAAATCAAAATTTGCTCAGGTATGTACTCCACTTTCATCTTATTTAAAAATAAAGAAAGGTGCTCTAGTTTTTGTCTATTATTTCTTTCTCCCCTTTCTACAAAACCTCTTGGCTCATGTTGTGGCCCATGTACTGCTAGCGCATTTCCTTAACCATTCTGTTACTCAAAGTTGAATGCATCTTTTGTAGTTTGTGATGTTCTACGCTTGCTCCCTGGATCCTGAAAATTGTGGGAAGATGTTTGCAAGCACACTTGTAAATATTTTTGTGAGTGGTGTGTATCCTGCATGGAGGTAAATATCAAGATCTCTTTTTGAATTAAGTGTTTGCTTTGTGCGTCACATGGATATACATATATGTTGCACTCACTATCAGAATTCACCTTTTGATTTAGAGTGTGTTTGGTGGATATTTAAATTAAATTTAATTGAAAAACGAGTCGTTATTGGGTCTCATGCCTGGGATGAAAGTCAAGCATAACGGCTATATTTTCAATTAAAATTGGATTTTAATCTTTACCGAACAAGCCCTAGTAGATGAGCTTCATTTTACTTTTTATGACATTCTTGATCTCGGCAGACATCATAGAATGCAATTGGTACATAATACAATGTAATGATGCATATGATTTTTGCTTTATGATAAATACTTCTCAAATATGTTGATATGGCTCATATTTTCTCTTCTTGAATATGAAGCGACTGTTATTCACGTTTCATAAAGAAAGTCTATCTTACTCGTGTAAATGAGGTGATTATGTTAAATACGTTATTCCTTTTTAAATTAGAAAACTGCATTATATATTAACACTCCGTTTGGATACAACTTATAAATTGGTTTATTGACTGAACATTAATTTAAACCACACATTTATAACTACTCATTATTATCCACACATTTCACTGGACCCACTACTATTCCTCTTACTATCCTATTTATAAACCATTTATAAATTTTCCACACGGGGGCTAATCTTATCTCAAATGAAGCCATGAGTTTTATGCTGAAGACTTTTCTAATAACAATAAAAATCCAGTGTGTGAATGCAGAGAGTTGAAAATTTGTCATGCAGGGTGAAATAGGATGAAATTGTTTATTGGTTTTACTGAGAAGTTTTCTTGTCTTGCTTTTCTATAATTAAAGTTTATATGGCAGTATGTTCTATGTTTTGAGAATTGCATGGATCTCTTGCTTCAATCTGATTTCTGCCTCTCCTTTCCTTTTTCCTCATGGGCAAGACTGCCAACACATTATTTTTTTATTTGCATTGTTTTGGCAAAATGTGCTTCCATTTATTTGTGGCCAATTATAGGATCAATTTTTGAAATCAAAATTATTCTTTTTAGTCATTTTCCAGTCCGGTTATGGCTAGCTTCTTGTTTATACTTATATGCTAACTTATCAAGCTTACTTAACAAGTTATTTATTCTTTTTCATTTTGGGATTCTTGCAGAATGAGTGCTGTTGGATATCTTGCAAGTTATTTGTCTCGTGCAAAGTTTGTGGCTCCCTCCTTTGTTGCTACTACACTGGAAAGGTTGTCAATTATCCGATTTGCTTGTGTATGAAGGAAAACCACTAAGAATTGAATTTAAATGTCTGACTTAAACTTTATCTTTTATGTGGGGTTCCAGTTTGGTGAAGTGGTGTTTTGAATACTGCAATAACCAGGATGGTGACATTAATCCCAAAGCTCATAAAGTCTTCTATGCTGGTTGCCAGGTATAAAAACGTTGAGGTAGCGTTGAACTTTCGGGGATTCTCAATTTTTTGAATCATCCCTGAATCCTGGCATTTTTTAAAGGTTATTTGATTTTGGCAGTTATAGTTCTTACACACATTTTTCACCGATGCTTCATTTTCCTCAATAGTATTGAGTACTTTCAGAGGCGGAATAAGTGGTTGTGTACGGTGTCCTATGTCCATAAGTTTGTGGGCATAGTTTTGCCTAATGGGAACATGTTATGTGCACTA
The DNA here is from genome assembly GCA_019395295.1 of Osmanthus fragrans. Classification (NCBI taxonomy): domain Eukaryota; kingdom Viridiplantae; phylum Streptophyta; class Magnoliopsida; order Lamiales; family Oleaceae; genus Osmanthus; species Osmanthus fragrans. The sequence goes on along the minus strand of CM033354.1, from coordinate 11,940,722 downwards.
TTTGCAGTATAGAACTCGATAATATCTATCTGTTCGTATTGAGCATGTTTGTGGTTGCTTATGCTTAAAAATAAGCCCCCAAATGTGTGGCTTATTTTTAATGTGGATCCATAAATTTGCGGTTTATTTTTTAGCATAAGCCACCCCAAACATGCTAATTATTTTTGGATTTATACTTTTCCGGATCAAGGGCCAAAGCAGTCCAGCAAACATTATTTAGCCTTAAACGACACTGTATCACAAGTGCAGCGTTTTTAATGACTCGTTTAGGTTCATTATAATCTTCTTATAATGAGAACTCAAAGTCGGACATTAATTATAAACCACACACATTTGCAACTACTACCCATTTGTTGTGCACACATTTCATGGGATACATTACTCATTATAATTCTCTTATAATGAACCCAAACATGCACTTATTACTTGTATAATTTTCATACAAAAAACCAACAAATTTTCTAGAAATCTTGTTCGTTAATGATTTTTTTGTTGCAGTGCAGGCCATTATGTATGTGCTTTGCTTTCGCATGAAATCAATAATTTCTGTGCCTCGCCTCAGATCACAACTTCTTCTCATGCGTATTGAGGACATCCTTGGGCATCCTTTGAAACCAATACAGGTGAAATATTGTATTAAGTAGGAATTTTGTCGAACTATGGACCCTCTGGTTTCGAGTGCATATATTGTTGATGGTTGCTCATGGTCGTTTTTGTACGTCTTTGTAATTCCATTTTCATATATGGCTTGATGGATTTCTATCGGCACCGTAGTAGATTTGTTAACTTCGGTCTTCCATTGCTTCAATTTTCTTGAACAGGTATGCCTGCCATCAATAGTAGAAGAATTTCTTCAGTTGGCAAAAACAAATGGAATATTTGCTGTGCCAGACACCTTTGCTGATTATGGTACGCTAGAATCAGAACTTTCGCGGGCATTTGGTGGGATAGAAAGGCTCGACATGTTTTTCCCATTTGATCCCTGCTTATTAAGGAAATCTGACAGGTGTGTCTTTGCTTTATTTATACTTCCGCAAGTCTGTAGATTCCTATTTTGTTTTCCAATTTGAATATCATTATTTGTCATATTGCAAAGTCTATTCTAAGAATAAAATGTCCAGTTTTTAGCTTTACTGGATAACAAACTTATGCATTTGTTTCTTGCTGTTCTGAAGATTCATCCGACCAAATTTTGTGTACTGGTCAATGGTAAGAAGTAGTTATTATGAAGACGAGGATGATGAAAGTGCAAGTGATGAAGATATTGCTGAGGCTGGGATCAGCATGGCAGATGATATTCATTTTGATGAATTTGACTACTCTCTAGACAAAATGTCAATAACGCCTAGAGATTCAAGTGCAAAATTTGGAGGCAGAATACATGGATTTGTCCAGATGCCATCAAAAATCAGACCCTCCACTAGTCCAGAGTCCTTGTGATTTTAACGTACTTTTCCTCCTCCAAAAGGGAGGAAAACAATGTTGTTTCTTATGTCCTAGGTTAATCAGCCAGTTTTGTTTGATGGTTTCATTCTCTATAAAAGCACAAGGCTCTTCTTCTGCGGGTTATGCAGCATTGTATGTTCAAGTGTAATCTTGTTAATTCGTTTTGTTATAAGAAATCGATTAAGCATGTGTGGAAATACTTGTTATTATGTATTTAATGGAGAAAATTCAACATGATATATAATTAGTACATGTTTGGTAAAGTTTTTGTACATACAAGTTTTACAGAAAGTGCAGAGCAATGTCAAGAAAGTAGTGTGTGAAAAGCCAATAGCAAAGCAACCTTATCTGGGAATGACAAGTAGCAGACTAGACCGATGGCAAGACAAAATCCAACGCCAAGATGCCATCAAGAAATTCCTTCTGCTCATTCGCAGGCTCTGACTCCAAATCCAACGCCTCCAATTCAGTAGCACACTCGAAAACTGCGATTGAGCCAATTGAAAAATCCTTGGCCCTTCCCGGGGAGAAGTTCTCCCCAACGGTCAATTGCTTAATTGATGGATACTTATCCTTAATCCCCTTCACCGCTCCCAAAATCTCCTTTTTGCCACTTTCTTCAACGCCTTCCTTCAGTCTAAGAAACGTGACCAGCATCGCCGATCCGGTAGGGACGATAATTGAACCAGTGATGTCATCAGACACCCAATCGACGGCCATGATGTCGTCGACTATGGACATGCCGTAGCTCGTCACGACGCTAATGTGGGCCGGGTGGTCGGCGTAGGATCCCAAGTCGGTTTTGGTTCTGTGACGGGAGTGGAGCATGTGGGTGAAATAGAGAGGGGAGGATCGAGTGCGGGCGATTGGACCGGCCTTGAGGTGGAGCACCGGATCCAGGGAGTTCAATCCGTTGAGGTTGCTGAAAAAGGCGTTGACTACAGAAGGATCGGCATCGGGCTTCAATTTGAAGAGCACAACGTGTTCTACGAATTGAATGGGATTGGGATTTGGATCGGAATTGGACGATGACAGCATTTTAATGGGATTCGAAGAGTTTGTAATAAAAATGCTTGAGAGTGGCGGCGGAGAGGAGGAACCGAGCTGCAGCTGCTCTGGTGCCGTCGTGTATCGTTTGGTAGTGGATTTGACTCTTAACCACTCTTCTAGATGCGTGGCGACTTGGCTTGACGCCTTATTTAATAGTGAACGATTGATCGCTAATGTGCGATTAAACGTGATTATGCGCATCTCATTATCTCTTTTTTTTAAAAATTAATTTTTTTTTTACAATTTTTTAAAGTTAAAATTTAAAAGTTGATTTATTCACTTTGTCTGTCATAAATTCAAAACAATTGCTTGAAGTCTTGAACAAAAAAAAACTTCCAAAACTTCCTATCTATTTATCATTTAGTATTTACATTTAAAACTTATCATTTTGTTAGAAATTTTGAAAAAATGCATAAAATTCCTCTAAATTTATTTTAAATGTTTTGTAGATATTATTTTTAATTATTAAATAATTTTTTAATTGATTAAAAATTAAAAAAAAATATTAAAATAAGAAACACATATTTTTACGCTTTTTTATGTCTTTGCCTCGCTTAAGCTTACCTAGCTCACAACTTGACCTCCACACATCGCTACGCATTACGTCTTTTAAAACACTGCTCTTAATCCAAATTTGGGAAATTGAAAGGGAAAATAGCAGTCAGTGTCGTCCCCAGGATATTGTCTATATTTCATTCTCGTCCCTAACTTTTTAATCTCGCTCAAGCGACACATACAATTGAGAATTTTTCAAATATTACCATCTGAGTTGCCAAAATATAAAACTTTTCTTTAACATGCACTTACCTTTTAATTACTTAAACCATTAGTTTACTATACTGAATTCAGTTTTTGTAAATTACAGAACTTGCATATGGTGGATGAAATCTTTCGTTGCGAAATCGTAGAAAAGATGAATAAGTTGTCTTTTAGGATTTCTACCTGCCACGTGCCAAATTTTATATATTTTTCAATGCAGATTTGACTTGAGTATAATGACTAATGAGATGAGAAATTAGAACTTGAATGATCAAAATATGATACATCCATAAATTTAATGCCCGACCGGGGTTTTATCCTTATCATTATAGTTGAAATAAAAACATATTAGCAATGTTTAGGTGTAACTATCTTTAATTACCACCCATTTAAATACAATTTCAAAATTATCAAACTTGTAAAAATCTTTCAAAAATCAGTTCATAAAACATGTATGTATGTGTGTGTGTGTGTGTGTGTGTGTGTGGATTTATATTATAAATTCTTGTGACTTAAATTAAGGAATCTTTTATCGAAAAGCTAAGATTTTTACTCTCACATTATCACTTTCCAAAAGTTCAAAACGTGTGAATGCAATAATACTGTTTGCACATACATTCCTAATTGAGGAATTGTGGGGTAACTTATTTACATGTTACACTCCTTATACCTTATAAGTCATAGAAATTTACTCTACGAAGGTGAAGAGGTAGAAAACCCTTATACTAATTTTAGATGTATGAGGATGATTCACATACATGTTATGCCCTAAACCAGAAATGGTTAAAATGAGATGAAAGTTGATTATTGTATTTGTTTTGGATATGCAATAATAATTGTTGAAATATTTGAAGAATATTCAAAAGTTGAACTACATTGTAGTTGATAGGGTTAATCCCCCAAATGATCACCGAACTTTGTCAAAAGTTTCTAAGAGGTCACCGAACTTTAAATATTCTCTAAATAGTCACTGAACTTTGACAAAAGTCCCCAAGAGGTCATCAAACTTAAAAACTCCCCTATATAGTCATTGAACTTTGCAAAACGGTCCTATGGGGTCACTCTAAATAAGTGGAGTTCAATCTATATTCTATGTCAGTAACAAGTGTTTTTGAATTCATCATCCCATTTTCGATACAGAAATCCTCAAATACTTGTTTTCTATTAGGTGAGATTGTGATATATATATTAATGCATTTCGAATTCTTTGCATTTCATCTTTGATATGTTTTAAGCCATCTTGCACAATTAAATTTAATATATGACACACACAAGGAATATAAAACAAATAACTACCAAATTCAGGTTGTAATACCTTTAACAATTTATTGATGACTGGTTTATTAACACTATCATTATCGAATGTAAAAAAAAACGAATTTTACTATAGTAATTATATTCTCTAATAATGGTCATAATATCATTAAATATATTATTAGCATTGTGAGGAAATTTAATAATTTTAAAAGCAATAATTTTTTTATCTATGCACCAAAGTGACTTTATATAGTGTGCAGTTTCAATTATATAAGCTCTTTTATTAACATGATTTACAAAGTTGAGTAACCTCATAGGGCCGTTTTGCAAAGTTCAGTGACTATTTAGGGGAGTTTTTAAATTCGGTGACCACTTGAGGACTCTTTTCAAAGTTCAATGACTATTTAGGAAAGATTTGAAGTTCGATGACCTCTTGGGGACTTTTGACAAAGTTCGGTGATCATTTGGGGGATTAACCCTAGTTGATATTGGTTCAATTGTAAATTGACTATCCATAATTCAAAAATCAACTAGTAAAATTATTTTACTATGTCCAGAACAGTTATGTGTTAGAAATCCTCAAACCAAAGTGTAATTTGGAAAATGATTCAGCTTTAGATAAAGGTAGATAGAAGCATGTGGCTATCTATATTTATGGGAGGATTTCTTAGTTGGCAACAATTTGTATCTATTAAATGAATCGGTCGTGATAAATAGCTATATTTAATGAGATACGAAATCTATCATAATGATAAGTCTAGACATATACGTCATAAACATAATATCATAAAGCAGTTGATTTCAAATAATATAAACTTGTGGATCCATTAAGAAAAGATTTACGAAGAGATCACGTATACTGCATATCGAGGGGAATGTGCTTAAAACCTACTACGTAAGGTTTTTTTTGTAATGGTAACCCAACCTTGTTGACTGAATATCCCAAGATCTTTTGGTTAAATGAGACAGCTAAGTTATGAAGATTTAATGAGCACTTGAAATTAACTACTAGCCATTCCTATGATAAGTAAAGTGCTATCTGTAGAAAGTTTTAGGTTAAGTTACACTTTTAATGATTCTTATATCTTTTAACAAACCAAATAGGATATGACAGATACTCTTAATAGGAGATCACCTATATAAGTGTGAAGTGTGGTTGCTTCTACTGAAATATTTCAAGGTTTGAATTCTCTAAAGCACTTATGAAATCCAAGAATTATTTAGGGCCAAAATGAACACAATAGTGAAAACTCGAAAATGTTAGGGAGGTTATTATGTGAGTACTATTGTCTTGATTTACATCAACGACTGACAGTTCAAAACATCGCATTCATTGATTAGCCAAGTAAATCTGATAGTATTTCACTACGGAAAGTTCAAACCCATAAGGTACATATCCAGATGCAATGTCTTTCCGCTCGAACTCTCTTTAGCGTCTGTATAGTCATTTGCACTAATTTTCATTCATGTGGGGGATTGTTGAAAATTTGTATATGAAATTGGTTTTGACCAATTCTTAATTATTTAAGTTGAAGTTGTTATTTGGTGAATGGAAAGTTAAGCCAAATTTAAATCATTTAAATACGTGAATTATTGGAAAATTACGTAGAATATTATGGAATATTCTAAAGATTATTTAGTTGAAAAAGTGTGCCTTTCTATATAAATCATTGTGACTTTTGACATTATCATTTTTCAAGAGATGCGTCTCTTTTAAATATAGAAATTAATTTCAATAGTTATGTCTTTTGAGACAAACCTTTTCAATATCTATATATAGATCCCATGTATTTGTATTCATTCATTTCATGATTGCATTATCATACTAATGCATATTTAGTTAAAATTTTTACATTTATTTGGAATCAAGTTTCATAAAAAGAGGGTTCAAAACATAAGTAGGTTCATTGGTCTACGTAATTTGGAGTGTTCCTATCGCGAGAAGTGGTCGTTGTATTTTGGGAGGCGAATGCCGAAAAATCGTTAGCACCCGTGTGAGACATTATCATCTTAAAGATAAAGAGTTCAACTCTTGCCTCGATCAAATTCATATTCATGCATTTCTCGTTCTATTTTATGTATTCAGTTTCGGTAAGTTAAAATTTTTGTCTGATTATATGCACATAAAAGGATATGTTATTTGAGTATAATTTATGCACATCTATTTTTCCAACAGAGGAGTGGGCGAGCAAGGATATCGGAGTAATGGCCGTAGCAGGTGACTTCAAGCGACGGTGAGTCCTGACCCCCACTCCCTATAAATTAATAATATATCAATTAATGATATCCCACCCACCCACCCACCCACCCACCCCCCTGTAAAACAAATTCGAAGATTGAAAACTTAAAAAAAAAATGAAATTCGAGATTACACCCCAACCCATCCCATCCCAACCTTTAAAAAAATTCAAATATATATATATATATATATATATATATATATATATATATATATATATTGTTGATTACACCCACCCTCATGGAAGCACCCTAAATTTGTCACTAACTGTGTTATATGTGACTAATTGTGACCAAATTTATCTTTAAGTGGGATTGATTGTGATCATCTAATTTATGACTGTATGTAACCAAATAACTAACATATGTTATATGTGACTAACTGTGAACAAATTTATTTTTATTGTAAATAATTGTGATCAAATTTATTTTCAGTATGACTGTCTATGATTGTTTAATTTGTGATTATATGTAATCAAGTCACTAACATGTGTTATCTGTGACTAAATTTATTTTCAGTGTGATTAACTGTAACCGAATTAGTCTTCAGTGTGATTGTCTGTGACCAGATCAATCTTAACTATGATGATATGTGATCAAGTCACAATCAATCACAACTAACATTGAATTGGTCACACAATAAACACATATTTGGTCATAGAGTGTCACCGCAAAGAAATCTACACATACTTATCATCTATCTCAAAAATACTGCACAAACAAATCTACACAAACAACTATTGCATAAATACCACTTCAAATGTCCTAAAGCCTCGTCCAGGACACTCATAATCTATCTCAGGATCATTCTGTCCATCAAAGATCATTTCAAATTTTTATTCAAATTTCAAACTGAAAAAAGGGCAGCTAATAATTTTCACTCAAATTAAAACTGTCTTACATCAATAGATTAAGCAAGGAAAACAACACTGCAAATTTTTACATCATCGTTGGATCACTGATAGAACTGTGCTTCCGAGGGAGAATTCATTAGGCGGCTCTAGGGATGTCAAACAGGCCAAGTGGCTTGCTGGCTGGTCAAAAATTGGCTCGTGGGTTGCTCGGGCTCGTCAAATGATCGTGATAATGTTTACAATTCAAAGCGCTCTCAAATGGATGAAAAAGGAGTGTTGTGGCACTATTTGGCAAAGTAAGGTGAAATGCATAGGACTTGTTTCTATCATCTACCACATTTGAATTGCTAGAAATATGTTAATTTTTGAAGATTTGAAACTGTGTGTTGCTTGTATTGTAAAACGAATCAAAACACACATATATAAAGTTATGTTTTCTTTGTATCCATATGTTTTGACTCAATTTGAATCATGTGTTTTGGACATCTAGTTTGGTTTTACTTCTATCTCATTTGCTCGGGAATGCCCGGTAGTATATGTATAGCTTTTGATTAGTTTTGGCCCGAGTATGCTCGATTGCTTTTGTACATTCACTTCGTCTGTTTGACCTGGGAATGGCCTACGTATTTGTACTTGGATTTTGTTCTATATTAAACATTTATCGATCCAAAAAAAAAAAAAAAAAAAAAATTGGCTAACAAAGTGGCTAACCTTAAAAGTAACTTAAAATTTAGTAAAATTGAGGGACCTAATTGAACTTTTATGAACTTGCCCAGGCCCATATTCATAGCTCCTTCCCCACCCACCACTTATATATATTAAATTTTTCATCTTTATTAAATGTACATTTTTATTTTTATTTTTTTTGTAGATGAAAAAGAATATATTAAATTGGAGTTCGATAAAGAGTTAGACAAGATTTAAGCTACATGCTATCTATGTTATGTAATTATGATTTTGAAACTTATTTTTTTTTGTAGGAATTATTAAGTACATACAATATTTTATAATTATAAATGTTTGATATATATTATATAAATTATTGAATATTTTTTTTACAATGATTAAAAATTAAAAATAAAAAAATATTTTTTACGCTTAAACTTCGTCTAGGCTCGTGCTGGTAAAGCTTGGAGCTTGATCTCCACGTTTAGCTACGTTTTACGCTTTTTAAAACACTGATTATTATCACATGATATTTGAATTTTAAACTAATTTCTCCTTATTTATGATAATTAGCCTTTAATGGTAGGTTCTCTTTAAAGGAACAATACACAAACCCTACATATAAGAATCACTTTTCAAAACTAACAAACTTGTTAAATTATTTCAAAAATCGGGTGGTAAATAAGTTTATTAAATATTAAATTATAATATAATATTCATTAATTATTTTAATCTCATGTCATCTTACCCATCTCATCCTATCACCCCCACTATACCACCTTCCCTCCACCTCTCCATCGGTTCAGGCGACCACTCTGGCGACTGGTTCGACGGCACTCCGACGACTGCTCCGACAGCATTCCGGCGGAGCTCCGACGACTGCGCCGGCAATGTTTTTTTTAAAATATGAGCTTCATTTCAAAAGCATGGAAAAGTAAAAACGGCAAAGACACACATCATCATTTCACTGACTTTGTTTTCACGACCAACTTTGTCGTTGGTGTGACTAACGGTGACTAATTGTGACCAAATGTGTATTCAGTGTGACCATCTATGACTAGGCCAATCTCAAGTCACAATTAACACAAAATTGGTCATAAATAGTCACAACAAGCACATATTCGATCACATAGGATCACCACAAACAAATATGCACACCGCATACAAGTATTGCAATTCACCACCACCACCATCAACACAATCACCTCCACCACCGTCGCTGTTAAAACCACCACCACCTCCCGACAACAGGACCACCACCTCACACAAAATAGATATTAGGGCTACCTAAACCCTAACAGATTTCCAATCACCCAATCCCGTTCATTTCTTCTACAGCATTTTTCCACTTCAGGCGTCCCCTGCCCCTCTCATCCACACACAGCACACAACCAAGAAAAAATAAAGAAAACCTCATACAATTAACATAAGCTAAAAGATCAATTAAATTATCCAATTATCTACCCGAACATAAAAAGGATTGAACATCGTATAACAATTGAAACGATCCCATATAAAGAAAATCAAGTTCAGATCCAAAAATACAAAAATTGAACCAATTTCTTCCCCTGCTTCCAAATTCTGTTCTTCACGTTGCATTAAATTAATTACCATGGATCAACTCAAATCTCGCCCAAAACCCCTCTTAAACTCACATTTGTTTTTTTGCAAATTATCCTAGGAAACAGCTTAAGATTTATGGTGGAGAGATTAGTGGAGTTCAACTTCCGGTGATACCCATGCCGATAGCACCACCTACACCAAAACCTACCACATCTTCCTCCAATCCTCCAACTCGCCACCACCACCACCACCGCCACATCCACATCAAATATAAATTAACACCGCCACCGCCACCACCACCGCAACCCATACACCACACCACACCACAAATCACAGATTCGCACAACCACTATGAATATTCGCACCACACCTCAATATCACAGCCCTGGTGAGACGAGATCAGAAGAATCAAATACCAGATTCACAGGTTATTCTCGATCCGTCGATGACCGTGCCGCTACAACAGAACCCGCGCACAACCGCACTACCGCCCATGGACTTACTGCTATTTCAATCACCACTGCCCAGTCGCCTGGATTTTTGCAAACACCACCACAATAGCAAGCGGTGAAGTAAGGAGCCACTGCTCGCAGCAGTAGAGCCGCCTTGCTGTGCCGCTACGCGGGGCGATTTTGGAGGTAGAAGAGATGGTATAGAGTGAGGGGTGGGGTGAGAGAAGATATAGAGAAGGAAGAGACTGGGCTTTGAATCGGGAGGGCGGCAGAGAGGGAGGGCGAGTGATGGACTGTGGTTGCTGGGTTTGGGATTAATGATTAATCGGTGTGGAGGGGGGTTATTATTTGAATTAAAGTTTAATTTAAAATTTTATTAATTACAATTCAAAAATAAGGGAATAAAGTTTACAATTCAAAATTCAGGTGATAAATAGGATTATTAATTGTAGTTAATAAAATTTTAAATTAAACTTTAATTCAAATAATAACCCCCCTCCCCCCTCCACACCGATTAATCATTAATCTCAAACCCAGCACCCACAGTCCATCACTCGCCCTCCCTCTTTGTCGCCCTCCCGATTCAAAGCCTAGACTCTTCCTTCTCTATATCTTCTCTTTTTACCACCCACCCCACCCCTCACTCTATACCATCTCTTCTACCTCCAAAATTGCCCCGCGTAGCGGCACAGCAAGGCGGCTCTACTGCTGCGAGCAGTGGCTCCTTACTTCAGCGCTCGCTATTGTGGTGGTGTTTGCAAAAATCCAGGCGACTGGGCAGTGGTGCTTGCAATAGCAGTAAGTCCATGGGCGGTAGTGCGGTTGTGCGCGGGTTCTGTTGTAGCGGCACGATCATCGACGGATTAAGAACAACCTGTGAATCTGGTATTTGATTCTTCTGATCTCGTCTCACCAGGGCTGTGATATTGAGGTGTGGTGCGAATATTCATAGTGGTTGTGCGAATCTGTGATTTGTGGTGTGGTGTGGTGTATGGGTTGCGGTGGTGGTGGCGGTGTTAATTTATATTTGATGTGGATTTGGCGGTGGTGGCGGCGAGTTGGAGGATTGGAGGAAGCTGTGGTAGGTTTTGGTGCAGGTGGTGCTATCGGCATGGGTATCGCCGGAAGTTGAACTCCACTAATCTCTCCACCGTAAATCTTGAGCTGTTTCCTAGGATAATTTGCAAAAAAAAAAAATGTGAGTTTAAGAGGGGTTTTGGGCGAGATTTGAGTTGATCCATGGTAATTAATTTAATGCAACGTGAAGAACAGAATTTGGGAGCAGGGGAAGAAATTGGTGCAATTTTTGTATTTTTGGATCTGAACTTGATTTTCTTTATATGGGATCGTTTCAATTGTTATACGATGTTCAATCCTTTTTATGTTAGGGTAGATAATTGGATAATTTAATTGATCTTTTAGCTTATGTTAATTGTATGAGGTTTTCTTTATTTTTTCTTGGTTGTGTGCTGTGTGTGGATGAGAGGGGCAGGGGACGCCTGAAGTGGAAAAATGCTGTAGAAGAACTGAACGGGATTGGGTGATTGGAAATATGTTAGGGTTTAGTAGCCCTAATATCTATTTTGTGTGAGGTGGTGGTCCTGTTGTCGGGAGGTGGTGGTGGTTTTAACAGCGACGATGGTGGAGGTGATTGTGTTGATGGTGGTGGTGAATTGCAATACTTGTATGCGCTGTGCATATTTGTTTGTGGTGATCCTATGCGAACGAATATGTGCTTTTTGTGACTATTTATGACCAATTTTGTGTTGATTGTGACCGATTGTGACTTGAGTTGGCCTAGTCACAGATAGTCACACTGAATACACATTTGGTCACAATTAGTCACAATTGGTCACAGTTAGTCACACCGACGACAAAGTTGGTCGTGAAAACAAAGTCAGTGAAATAATGATGTTTGTCTTTACCCTTTTTACTTTTCCATGCTTTTCAAATGAAGCTCATATTTAAAAAAAAAAATAAAAAAATGCCGGCGCAGTCGTAGGAGCTCCGCCGGAATGCTGTCGGACCAGTCGCCGGAGTGCCGTCGGACCAGTCACCGGAGTGTTCGCCTGAACCGATGGAGAGGTGGCGGGAAGCCTGGGAAGGTGGTATAGTGGGGTGGTAGGATAAGATGTGTAAGATGACATGAGATTAAAATAATTAATGAATATTATATTATAATTTAATATTTAATAAACTTATTTACCACCTGATTTTTGAAATAATTTAATAAGTTTGTTAGTTTTGAAAAGTAATTCTTATATGTAGGGTTTGTATATTGTTCCCTTTTCTCTTTAGGTAATTTTTCCTAAAAAATAGGCTCGAGTGTAAATTGAAGCCCAACCCCATATCATTCACCTACATGGGCCTGGAGTTTTGTGTCCTAAATCTGGTAAAACTCCAACTCATAAGGAAAAGGGAGCAAGAAGAGAATTGACAAAATATTCTGGTAAATATAAATGAAACTTACAATTGAATATGTTTACGACTTTGAAAAGAAAATAACACACACTAATCAATTTGTCAATCAGCCATTTATTTTCATGATACAAATTATTCGTTTATTTATTTTTAACCTGTAATATCATTTCATTTGGTGAGTGACTTTTGTTTTATGTAATTATTTGATGTGTTCTGTTTATTTCATAACTGAAATTACAACTAATTCAAACAGCACCTACCTAACGAAGCATTTTAAGAAACAATACCACACAGATCGAATAAGAATTGTTGCGCTACTAATTCATTTGTTCATCAATTTTCTATGACTTGCATGAACTTATTTGTTGAAAATTTGTTCTCTCTCTTTCTCTCTCTCTAACATAAGAAAAAAGAGAGAAAAGGTTACCATATAATACATAATCTTAAGCCCAATGACGGATCCAGAATCTTGAGTGAACTCGACCGCAATATAGGTGCATTTAGATGATTGAAGTCAGAAAATTTGCTAAACATTGAACATATGTTACATTTAGTGTCAAATTTCCTCAAATGCTGTGACGGTCAAGCGTTCCATAATCTAAAGGAGAGTAGACAAGTTCAAATCCTCCCAATTGCATTAGTTTTGGTAAAAATTGTTAAACTAAAATAATTGCACAATAAATTACTTTCATAGAGATTCAATTTCAAGACTTCCGATTTGAAAAAAAGGTATTCTAACTAATTGAGCTACAAGAGATGTTTGAAAACAAAATATATTATTAGATATATTATCCAAAACATTTATCTATTGTCACAAAAAAAGAATTATTCCCGATGGATCCGGCAAGCGAGACAACCAATGCTCGTCGAGTACTAGATCAACCGGTGCTTAATACCCCTTTGGCAGAACTTCTGATTTTGTTTCTACTTCTTATGGAAGATTATTTTTACAAAGTTACTTGTTGTTTAGTAAAATAAATTCAAAAAAAGAGATTTTTGTTGAAGTCACATTGAGCTATCTTTTTAACTTGAAGAAGCATTTTATAAAATTAATTAATTGAGTCCAAAAGAAATTTTTAGGTCTTAAAAACTTCTTTCGGCTATTCAAAAATCACACAAAGAATTACCTAATAAAATTGGGTAAGCTGTCACGTGTCCTAATAGATTGAGAATGAATATGTATCTCAACAATATATATAAGTTAGATATGTAGAATTTATCATAATTATTTTATTCTTTTTCACACTCTACATTAACCATTTTCAACGATCAATGTAATTTGTCAGAAGAAATGTTCACAATGGTCCACTTTTTAAACGTTAAAGTGAGACATATTTTAACTTTTCTTTTAGAATACCTTCTTTATTGGACACAAAATCAATTTAACCTAAATGAAACTTGTCATCATTTGTATCTTTTTCTATAATAAAATATGCGTTCAACTCGATTATTTTGGGGTGTTGATCGAGCTAATACTCTCTTGACTATTTTTGTGTAAATCGAGCTAAGTTAAAGAGAACTCTAGGCAATAAACTTGCAAATAGACTAGTAAAAAGACAATATTAGCAATATATTACACATGTAACACACACACACACACACACACACACACACACACACACACACATATATATATATATATATATATCCCCCGACAACTTGAATTACGGGGTTACAATCCAAATTTATAGTTATCTTCTAATAATAATTTTTTTTTAAAAAAAAAAAGAAGCTAATAAATGGGGTCACTTGACCTTGGGGGACCCCCCTAGGTCCACCCCTGTATGTATGTATATGTATATGCCATTCAAGGCACTAGTTTGGCCCTATGGAATCTTTGTGCGCATGCTTATGTATGTATGATCATCAAGCATTCAATACTATATCAAATCAAGAAAGTAAAATCTCCCTTTTTTATTGAATCCACCACGAAGAGTATAGCTTAAATACGTTTGACATGTTAATACGTTGAAGTGTTTCGAATTGAATACAGCAATAAATAATGTAAATCTTGAAAGACATGAAAATGAAGTTTCCATCAAATTAATGCTAGTGACATAAAACATTTCTGTAATTTCTTTGAATTTGGATAGTTTCAAATCTGCTACCACTATTATGCTACATGGAGATGCAAAAGATGTTTGCAAATCTACTTTTTCTTGTTGAAAAAGTTGGATTGCATGTGAGGTATCATGTCAAATCTTGCAATATTTTGACTTATGAGAATCCTAATGGGGTCTTTCGTATGCCCACTGAGAGTTTAATAGCCATTTTTTCCTGTCCTTTGGTTTGTATTTGTGACATAATGTTTCTTGGAATGCCCTCTTTCTCTCTCTTGTTGGACACAAACAGACATATTTTACAGCTATCAAAGTCCTCATATCTTTTGTTTCTTTACAATTATTATGGTTAATGTTGCATTAATTTGGATAATTATTAGAGTGATAAGGTATTTCATTCCTTTTTATGGAAAAAAAAAATGAGATGGAGAAGAACAAGTTTTCATGTTCAATGCAAGATCACATCTTGGCTAACTATAACTCGCTGCAGGGAAATAATTAGACACAACCCATGAATTTTATCACGTCTCTCTTCAATCGTGTTGATTGAGTTCATTTTGAATTACTTTGGGGTTGTTTGAAATAACTTTTGCTTTTGCTTAGAAGAATTTTTAAAGAAAGTTATTTTTATTTTTGCATGAAAATTAATTTTTGAAAGAGTTTCCTATTCAGAAAGTACTTTTAAAAGAAGTCACATTATATCAGCTTATTTCCCAGAACTCTTCTAATTAGAATAAATAGTTTCATAAAATTACTCAAATAGGTCCAAAAGCACATTTTGGGTCTCAAAAACTCATTTTAACTTTTCAAAAACCATGACAAACAGACACATCTAAAAGCTTAAACTGAAGAGGGTAACATGTATTCATTTCAACAGTCTCTTCTCATGCCCCTCATGTGTTGACCTAATTCAAATTTTGGCATTTACTTAGAGAAATTTTAATAAATAGTATCATGTTGAAATGCCTTATTTAAAATTTTAAAAGAGTAAGGGGGCGTTCACTTCGTATTTCAGTTTTGTGTTTTGAGTGTCCATTTTGAGATTGTTGAAAACTCGTTCTTTTTGTTGTTTTGAAAAAATATTTTACAACCCGTGTTTTTTGAGTTTTGACAGATTTATGAAGAAAACAGACAAAACGTAAAAAAGTTGTTTTCTGTTTTCTTCACAAAATTCAACCGTTTTCAAAAACTCGTTTTTGAAAATGAGAAAAAGAATGCGTTTTTAATATTTTGGAAAATCGAAAACAGAAAATGGCCCCAAAACAGTAAAGAGAACGCCCCCTAAAGTTTTCTAAATTTTGAAAATGTGAAGCTTCCCTTTGCTCTTCTTCCTCTCTGGCCGACTTCTAAATTTCTTTGTGCATGTTTTCTCTTTTGACTATTCTAAATTTAAACTTTATCTCTAATTCAATTATTTAGTAGACAACATCATTATAAAGTCACTTTTCTACAAAGACTTTTTGCTCTTCCTTTCTTCCTTTGTGTGGTGATCCCAAAAGTATAGTATATACCATGATATTTGCCACATAAATTGACACATGAACTAGGAGATTATAAAAAAATAAAATAAAATAAACAAAATTGAATCCAAATCAACTTGCTAATTTTGGAAAGCAAAAGGGTTATAATTTTTTCTTCAATCCAAAGAAATAAGTACCTATTACTATCATTGCAATTGATGCACCCTCTTTCTTTTTCTGTTAATCTCTTGATGTATATAATTGAAACAATGAACTGATCAACTTCCCCAGGGATGATGGGATATATAACATTTTCCTGACCGATAAGATGGATTATACAATATTACACAGAACTAAAAGTAAAAAAGGAACTCAAATCTTGTTTATTATATTATTCGGCCCTATGTCCATGATGTAGATATAAGAATCGAAATGATGACCCCTTACAAGTAAATTGATGCTTCAACCATTGAACGTATAAAAACTCATGTGAATCTCATGCCTTGCATCATTGGAGTATAGAACTTTGTACATTTTTAACCGTTAGATGTATATCTCATTTTGCACCGTCGTTTTTTCATTTCACAAGCTGAGTGATTTGAGTGAAACAAAAGTATGAGCAATTTCATAAATAAGAACAATAAGTAGTTCAATATGATACAAATTTAGAGAGAGATTCAATAGAAGAAATATGCATAAATGCTCAAGTGTACATTGATAATATATCAATTATTTTAACTACACAACAAATCCACTAGCAATTGCCTTAAGACTTGTGGTTCCATACACTGGCAATTCTTCTTCATATGCTCCAATTCCAACCCTGACAGTGTGATCAAGCTCAAATAGATCAGAACTAGTACAACTCTTATTATCCAAATCACTCTCATTCTCATAAAATTGTTCTCTGAATCCATGTTTACTCAAATTCTTCACCTCTTGAAGTCTCAAACTCTCAATGTTCTTCTTGATGAATTGGCTGCCAACATTTGGCATTGGTGCAGCACTTGAATAATCATAATCATATATACTTTTCCGTCCACGTGCTCGTGTTGAACTTAAACCTGTGCTCGAGGGATAACTGTTCGTATACTGATAAGAGATGTGTGGAGAATCTTCGTCTACAACCTCACTAACAGGACCAAATCTAACAGACATCTTGGATTTATTACCTCTTGATGAAGATGGCGTTTGCCTTAAGCAAGATCTTGAAGCCAATGAACATGTTGTTGTGTCTTTCATTGATCTAGTCTTCCTCACTGAACTCCATTCCTCCATAACCTGATTTTTCTTCAACTTTCTTGGGCTGAAAATGGAATTTAAAAAGTTTGTAATTTTACGGCCTGGTGAAATCGGCTCTTTCACCTTCTTCAAATCTCCATATATCTTCAATGCTCGTAATTTGGTTTTTGTGAATCTATCTTGTCGATTTGTTGTATTCTCAGACTGCAAAATCTTTCCAGGTTTCTCTTTGACAAGTACTTGATCTTGTTTTTGTCTCTGTTTCTGATCAATGGAAACAACTGATGATTTTGGTGTGGATTTGGAAGATGAAGAAAACATGCTCGAATCTGTCGATGAGCCTGAATTGGATGCGAAATGCATTGGAGTTGGAGCGCTGCTACTGCTGCTGTAATTCTCCATCCATTTTTCGATCAAGATTGCTCGTCGAAAACTTTCAATTTCATTTTCAGCTTGTGTAGCATTGTTTTTTCTATGAAGATCAAAATCTTTGATTTTTTGTTGTTCTTTTGCACCTTTGGATTCGTCGATGGACTGGTAAATGGAGTCGAGAAGAGAGGACGAGAATGATGGCTTTTTGCGGCGAGGCTGATGCATCTGCCTCTCCCTGGTAGCCATCTAGTTCTATTTGCTTAATGTTAGAAAGAGAGGAGAAATTTTCTTGGCATTGAGTTAAAGAAAGAGCAATGAGCACAAACAGTGTACTTATTAATATATCAGAATAAAGTGGTTGATTTAAAGACTAGATGTGAAAAAGCCATATACTACGGCTTGGATCTTGGCTTGGGGTAAAAATTATGAGAGAGAGGGGGCCTCATTTTCAAATTCATTTTTAAGAATAATACCGTTTAGCCCCCATTAGAGTTATAATCCCAATCATTTTTAGGTTAAATAATGTTATTTAACCTATCATTTAATATCATATTAGCGTCATATAGATTGAGATTATCGGCCCAGTGAGACTAAATAACATCTTCTCAGATTTGTTCAAAATATGATAAAGAAGATAGTGTGTCAAGTGTATTTTTGATGACGAAAGAGATCATAAACTTGATGCATACGAGAAAGTATTGCTTGCTCGAGCAAAGAGGCAAGCAAGGATTTGCCTTGTGTTTTGCATCTGCCACTCGAGGGAGCGCTATTCTCGGGCGAAATCTAGAATTTGAATTTTTGGTACGAATCAACTTTTGTGGATGATTCACGCACTTTCCTGCATATATAGCCAAATGGCTACATAAAGTTGTTCTTTGGAGGATTATGGGTGGACACAACATTCATATACAACGTTCTTCCTCCTTGATACCCTAAAAAATCAGAAATTACAGTGTTCTTGTTTGCAAACTCATCAAAGGCTGGTCATATCCTGAAGTTATGTGCCAGTGAAGCCAGTCAAAATCAAATATCGTTCCCAACAATCTCAAAGTGATATTTGAATGCAGATTGAAATGTTGAAAATTATAAATTCTAATTTTATTCTACTGAAAGCAATCAATTTGCAAAAATAAAAACAAATACGTAAGAACATGTAAAATTTATAGAAGTTTACCTAAATGTGAGACTACATCATCTCTCATAGTTGCAGTAATTCACTATAATGAATAAAATGTTTACAAGAGAAATCACATTCATATATTCTCTAGCCTCTCGTTCTCTATTTTTTTTATGATAATAATTTACCACGGCTCCCTATGTATAAGATAAAATAGGGCAAATAGAATTTTACAAGGACTCCAATTTTTTAATAAAATTTTACAAAAATACAAATTCATACGTAATCCTTAAATTAAATTTTGGTCTTGGGGCTCCGCACCCCCTCGAGATGGGGGGCCTCTTGCCTCCATTCCAACCCCCATGGCGACGTCATCGTGAAAGTCGATTCACGACCAATTTCACGAAGTGACAATAATTATTATTACCTATAATTAGACTCCACAACTTACTTGAAACTACTCTTGCTGTGATGAAATCGATGAAACAGAGATTGAGACAGCTTATGGTCCTTGATAGAGAATTCAAAGGAGCGTGTGGTTAATTAGTAGAGGTTGCCATGAACCATAAAATGAGTATTACTCCCCAAACATTGGGGTAATTGGAGATTGAGATTATCGATATGTTTATATGTTAAAGATGATCATTTGTATTTTCTTTATTGAATAATTTGTACTCATGGTGTGTTTCACACAATTGATGGCGAGTGGATAGATGGTTGTTGACTCTCAACGTATTGATCATTGAAAGTAGGGTTGCATTGGATTGGATTTTTATCCGAATTCAATTCAAATTCGATAAAATTAATGGGAGATGGATTTAAGGTCTTAGTCCGATAATTCGATCAACATTTGAATTCGATAATCCATTAACTAAATAAAGTAAATGTTGATATAGATCAATTTGATTCGACAACAATCCGATCCGATTTGCTACAATAATATAATATATTTTATATGTTATTACATAATTTATTATACATGTTCGCGTGAAATCAGCAAGCATACGTGATCATTGACAAATAATAATAAAGTGAGTTGTGAGTTATCTTCTCACGAGTAATAATGTTTCATTCAAGTTCACTAGTTACTACTAAATTTGATGTTCGTGACACAAAAGACGTGATTTTGTTGTTATTTAAACTAATTCTAAACTAAGGAAGCAATAAAAAAATGTTTTGTCAAATATGTGAATTGTTGTATTGGATTTTGAATTCCCAGATTGGCATTTATTTTAATTCTTAATTTGTAATATAGTCAATTACATGCTTTCGTGACAATCGAGAGCACTAAAGTATTTAATTCTTTTTTTCAAAACAAATTAAGTATATTTTAATCACGACTCGATCCTATTCCCAATCCAAATTCATATGATCAAAATGCATTAAATTATATGTTATCCATATGATTGCATATGTAATAAAAATTATTCTTAATTCTATCTACATATGTCAATTTTGTTGTATTCTAAATATTGTAGGTCTTTCGACACTACAACAAGTAACTAATTATTCAGTTGATGACCAATCAATTAAATAATACAACGTGTGTGCAAAATCAATCAAGAAAAATTAAGAAATAACTAAATTACTAGTCTTAAATCAAAACAAACATGTGATAGAGTTCATCCAATACAATAGAAAAACTAGCATAACATTCTAACAATTAAATTATACAAGAAATATCGGAAAAAAATCACCCGAAAAGAAGAAATAATAAAAAGAGTGGAGAAATCCAATTTCTTGGCTTGAATCTTAAAAAATGATGAATATTTTTCAATAAACTTGTATAATCCGCCTTGATTTTGATGCTTAGCCTCGTTCTTCGCTTCCAAAATATATAGAATATGTGATTTTTAGGTCAAAATGGAGGTCTCTATATTTTTCACAGCTTTTGGTATATATAGAGTGTCAAAAGTTTGCCTATCAAAAGTTTTCAAAACATAATAAGGAAACAAATTTTTCTCCCGAAATTGAACCATGTGTATGCATGGTTTATTTGGTGTGTACGCATAGTACACATGATTTGGTCTAACTTTGTGTACTCATGGCCTACAGGTCTATGCTTAAACATAATACAATTTTTTAGCTGAGCTTTCTTACGCATGTATTTTGGTCATTTTCAACAAATTATCATCACATTGACTTCTCTTCAATTCCATTTCACCCTTGGCATTCTTGAATCATGATTTTGCAATCCGACCCAATTTTTAAAGTATTGCATTTTAGTTCCCAAATTTTGTATTTGATTCGATCAAGCCATTTTCTCTTCTAATCTGGTTGGTTTATCTTCCAATTGTATCCAATTAAATCATTGACATCTTTGATCTTCATTTTTTTCCGACTGTATCATATATGGATTGTTTGTAATTTACTCATCGACTTTTGAATTTCGTCATTTTCACTATTTTGCATTATTTTCTCTAATTCTTCATCAAACATCAAGTTTGACTTATTTGACACAATATAACATGAATTATGCTATATTTAATCAGAAGAATTACAAAATATCATTATTTAAAACCCCTAATAAGTGTATAAAATATACTTATAAACACATAAATTTTTTATTTTTTATTTTTCATTTTGAAACTTGTGTTGTACTTTTCACATAGTTTTTAAATAATAAATAATATTAGATAATAGTATAATATTATTAATTGAAATGTTTGGAGAGTTTAAAACTTTTTATTAATTAAAATAAGATAAAAATAACAATTAATTTATTTTATAAATTAAACAATCAAAGGAGCCAATAGTTAGAGTTATTTTCATTGTTTTCAACTTCCCACTTCTCACATCAGATACTCACTAGAATATCACATGATTTGCAATCTATAAATATGTGGGTCAATAATTGAATAAAAAGCTATTTGAGCCTTATAACTATAGGTTTAGAAGCTGACTAATATAAAAATTTTATCTTCCTAATTTCTTCAATTTCAGATCAGATTATCAAATCGGATATTCGATAACATAGCAAATTGGATAAGAATTTAACAATAAAATATTGGATCGGATCGGATATGGATAGATCTAATCCTAATCTAATCCATTTATAGTCCTAATTGAAAGTCTCGAATGTGTGCATAGTTAATATACACGCACCCTTACATGTGCCATCATGCTCGTTCAAGATAGGAAAAACTTAAAATGAAAATGTGAAATACATGATCATGTATACAAATGTCATTATATTATTTCTAACATTCGACTTCAGATAATAGTTTAAAAGTCAAAACTACCAAATATATATATCTTTAAATTGTGGGGAAATGATATACTTTGTTTTATTTACCTTAGAAAATAGAAATATATATGTACTACAAACTAAACAGATATAATAAAATAAAATTCAAAACTGTTTAAAATCTTGTTTGATTGAGACAAAATTGACTCTTTATCCAGAATTTTACTGAGTACTATATCATCTTTCAATAAAATTAATACTTTTAAAGAATTAAATGGACGAAAACTGTCCACTAGATACTCAAGTGATATATACTTTAAACAATGTGGACTCAAATCTCAAGGAATAAAAATTAAAGGCATTTGTTGGGTTTTGTGATGAAAACCGTTTGTAAATGTAAAATAAAACGACAAGCACAATCCATAAATGTAAAAGAACGCAAGAATACAAGCGAATGTTCACCCAATTTAGCAAAATGACTAATTCGGGGGCTTAGGTTATCTCCAATTCTTCATCAAAAATTGAGATAAGTTTTACACCATTTTACATCAAATTTTGCACTAAACTAAATATTAGGATTGAACACGATTCGATTTGGACGGTTTGAAATAAATTTTCGAACTAAACCACTTGAAATGGTTTGAAATTTTTTCAAACCAAACCAACTCACTTTGATTTCTAAACTAAACCATTTAATATATGAATTCATTGATTATAGTTGAGTAATATAAAATAACTAATAAAAGAAAATGAATAAATAATTTAAATACAATAGTACATAGCTACTGTGACTTTTTTTGAATTGTTCAATGCTTCTATTTCATCCAAATATATTGGCGAATTACTTTCAGGGAGCCTAACAATTATTAGAACAAAATAGCATAACTACCAATTAAAAAAATTACCAAAAAATATAAGAATTTGGATAATCTGACTTGAATTTAGGTAAAATTTAAGAAATTTATTAGTAGAAGGAAATGAAATATGCATCTTTTAATTAAAATAAAAATTTAATTGTTTGCTCAATTGTAATGGAGGATCGATAAATATGGTTTAAGACTCAAGAGCTGTTATTCAACACTTTACCCAATTTGGGAATTTTACGTTCACAGTTGTGATAACTGAAGGGTATTTGGATATAATTTATTTAATTAATTTAGATGTATAATTATCGAATTGAGTTTAATTGAATTATGTCTAATATGAATTTATTTTTAACTGAAATGTGTTAAGTTTTAATTGGGTTAATTAAAATTTAGATTAATTTATTGTCAGATTTTAATTTTTTAATTTTTTTTGTAAACGGTTTAACGGTTTGAAATGATTTGCAAAGATTGAAACTTAAACCAAACCACTTCGAAGTGATTTGGTTCGTTTTAAAATTAAAATGTTAATGGATCCACGTGGAACCAAATCAATGCTTTCAGAAAAATAGTTTCGATTCGATATGACTGGTTGACGGTTTTGTTGTTCAACCCTATTAAATATCATCTCCATCCATTACACGAAAACTCAATTACATGACCAATATTTAATCATTTTCTTCATTTTTTTTATTCTTAACAATTTATTTATTTAACAACTACATAAAGTACTAAATAAATAATTAAGTTAAATTAACGGAAATATTAAATTTATTAAAAAATATAAAAATATATAGTACAATTAATGAAAACACTACAAAAAAGAAAATATTAAATCATGTCATTAAAAAATAGTACAATGCATTTTGAATTTCGACGTTATAATATTATGAAGTCAAAATAGTATTGCAATTTAGCCCTTATTTGAGCCCCATTATTTGGAAAGAAATTCATTCTTAAACAGTGTTTTGACATTATTTTAACCACACATTTTTCAATAAAATAATATTACACGCAAATTAAAAAAAAAATTCTTATTTTTAACCACAAATTTATCATCAGTACACTATTCAAAAATGCAGTTTTATGACAAAAATCGGGCTCAAACAAAGGCTTAATTCTCGAAATTCATATGTTCTTCCCACAAATGATTGATTAACGTATTTCGATATGTATGTTAGTATGTGGCTGTTGTAAAATTTCATGTTAACTTCAAATAGTCATGTATGATATATATATATATATATATATATATGTGTGTGTGTGTGTGTGTGTGTGTGTGTGTGTGTGTGTGTGTGTGTGTATTTTAATTAATTCATTAACTATTATTTTTTACATTATTATAATTTATTGTATGCAAAATAATGCGACACTATTCATTTTGCACTATTTTATACCAAAATAGTGTAAAGTTAGATGTTCCAATATTGGAGACATTTTATACCATTTTTGGTGTATTTTGATAATTTTGTGTCTCATTTGGAGATGGCCATAGAGATCTGCCCGTTCCATTAGTGCTTAAACAACCTTCAAGAGAGAGCAAGAGAACATCAAACCAAATTAGAAATCAATTTTAGCCGTAGATCCAGAAAGATCTCCTAAAACTTGGCTCTAACCCTAGAATAATAAACCCAGAAACCCTGAACACGACTATACAACCTAACCACTATTTCATGTCTAAAGTTACTGTAGCAGGACCACCTTTCAAGGGTCAATTACAGGCTAGATTTACAAAGAATTACAACCAAAGAAAAAGAATGTAAGAAGGAAAGGGCCAGATAGAAGAACTTAAAAGTCAGAATAAAAACTCAAACTGAATGAACTGTCAACCAACCAAGGGGCATAAACCTCAGCTGTTGATCTGATCAAATGGTCCTAAAGCCTCAATCTTTGTCCAAGCGAGCCACCAGTAAGAGGATGCCACGTGGGCCTTTCATGAGAACACGATCTTACAATATTTTCCTATAAATAATATCAAGAAAACAAGTACAAAAACAAATAAATGTGATCGTATCGATCAAGAGAGCTATCTTCAACTTTACATAAATAGCTCACCATCTTTTTCAATATTGAATTATTTGAGGCACTTTATAAATCAGAATACTATCCTCCTTTTTAATTGGACCTAAACAAAATGCAAATTTTGATTTCAAAACTCTTTAGACGAAACATAGTATTTGAATGAATTCGGTTTAGATTTTAAGATCATAGTTTAGCAACTTCAAATTGGAAGAGAATTTGACAAACGACTAAAATCTACTGATTTGATGGGCTGAGAAAGACGACAAAAATTACACCACATCGATTTTGGATGATTTTTGAACACCCAAGATCAGTTCCCAAAAAACCTAACAAATACCATTTTTCTCAATCTCTCATATACGGTACCACCCCAAAAATGATCAAAATTGGTGACAAAAAAAAAAAAAAAACCCCTCCCAAGCAGGCCCTACAAGTTATATAGATTTTTCTAACTTGATTTTGATATATACCTATGTATACAAACTCAAGCAAAATGTGGGAATAGTCTTCATATTAACCTCCTCCTCATGCTATAATATGCATCTCATATACTAAACTTCCACTTGTGTATTGATGTGGTTAATGTAAAATGAATTATGTATTATAATGAATTTTTATTGGACATTATTAATTAATAAAACAAGCTCTCCGTTCTAACTCAAGGCTCCATTGTTCGTGCCCCATACTCATGGGTCACTCACTGATAAGGAACTAGTGTCCCTCCTTTGGGTCATTCCTCTACTAAAATAAAAAGCCGTATGAACAATGGTAAACGTTATCTTCCCACTTTCTCTAACACGTACAATTTATGATTTATCACCATTACAAAAGTGCTTCAACAAACAAAAGTCATACAACCACACCTTCAAGTACGACTATATTGCTATTACTTCACTCTATCATTAATGTTATGATTTGTATGGTTTATAATTGCGCTATAAACATAATAAATCACAGAAATTAACAATAATCAATCGCACTGTTGGAGAAAATATGTGGGAAAATTGTTTCAGTTTAACTAATGATAATTATTTATTTGTTGGCTTTCTTAATTTCATGAATTTTTAAGATTGAGCTTCCATGTATCATATGTGTTGATGAAATATATTTAAATAAATGAGTTGTTGAGGAGTGTTCTTAAAGTCAATAAATTCAAGTGTACTCAAGTTTTAGGGAAGTTCACAATTATGTTAGAATGTATCTTTGGACAAAATTGATACAGACATAGAAATGTGAGGAAAGATTGTTGTGATTGCCATATTATATTCCTTGTGTTTAATGGAAGATTTTCCTTATTGGCTACTCAAAAATTTCAAGATCTTCAAGGAAGCATGATTTTCTACATTATGTTGAGTCATATTTATAGTAAGTTTCCTATTCATAATTTCCCAAGATAGAGCTGAAAAATAAATTGGTTTAATTCGAATGTTTCTTCCTCCGCTCGAACAAACGAGTGAACAAAATCCAGAATGGGTAATTCTTTTTTTGTTTCTCTTATTTATTTAAGGAATGCCAATTTTGATATTGTGATTAAAATAGAAAATAAAATGTGCTTTACTTTAAACCTAGGTATGGTTTGGCTAAAAATCGAATTTTTAGTACATTTCGATAAATATTAATGAAATCTGCGGTTGAAAAATTGATAAAAGTTGTGGATCATAAGACATATGATTAAAATTATTTGTTGACTTTAACTTAAATTTTGATCAACATTTTAGTTAAACCAAACAAGGATTAGATAAATATATTGGGTATCTTTGAAAAAGAATATCAACTTACTTGAGATTAATGTCTGTGGTAAGTTATTGATTCCCGGATTCTTGATCTTTAATTAGTGCTAGAAACTAAGAGAATCGTTCACACATTGGACAAGAAAAAAGTCTCTGACGTTGCTAGCGCAGAGAGAAATGTGTTCATCCGTAAACTCGAACAGAATCATGAACCATACAAGAAAAACAGAATTCCACTTTTATTATTCTGCAATAACTCTTTGAAATTGAAAATTTTGATAACACCTTTCAACACACTTCTAGGGTGTAAAACACCAAGAATTTCTGCCACAGAGGTTCGAGTTCACCCAATCATCGGCTACTTCCCTTTGAAGCTCCACTTTGCGTAGATAGGACATCGATGCACTAGAACACTTCAATATCAAGTTACAACTTATACAAGATTCCTCACAACACAATTACAATTTAGTAAGATTGCCTCTTAAAGCCTCTACAACAAAGTAATTCAATCACATTTGTCGTTAGATATTTATACATAATAATAAATATATTATTTGAAAGAAAGAATTAAATTAGATAAAATACCAAATTGGTGAAAATTGTGTAGGAGTCGACCGTTTGAAAATATATCAAAAATTATTATTTTCGTATCGATCAGTCGATAAATTTTATTTTCTGCATTTAATTTATTTACTGGGTTGAAACTAACCAGTAAAGACTGTTGGACTGTTACTGAATGATACACGCATTTGCTCTTTGGAAAAATATATTAAAAAATTATCATTTTCATATCGATTAGTCAATAAATTTTATTTTCTACATTAACTGTTTCGTAGATTACTGTAGCTAGTTATTCTCCAGTAGGGGTGTCAACGAGTCAGGTTGGCTCGCGAGTCCAAAATAAGGCTCGAGCTCGACGAATCGGGTTTTGGGGTCCCGAGCCAAGCTTTTGCTCGCCCTGAAGAATCGGGCTCGATCTGAGCTTTAGCTCGAGCTTTTTTCGAGCCGGGCCGACCGTTTTCCTCTCTACGTTACAAGTTTTTTTATCTTTTAAAAATATTTTCGAGCTCACGGGTTGGCTCGAGCTCGGCCCATCCTCAGCTCGATTCCAGCGAGCCGCGAATCGACCTAGACTTGAGCTTTTTGTGGGCCGAGCCCGGGCGATCCGAGCCCACGAGCTTATATGCCACCACTATTCTCCAGCATGAATTTCTCACACAAAAATTTACTGAGATGTCACCATGGAATTGCACGAAGCTTTCTAGAGAGGAGTAAATCGTCGTGTTGAGAGTGAGAGAAGAGGGTTGTGTTAAACCTAACAAATAAGGAGAGAAATCAACTAATTAGCTTGCCCCTTTTCAAGTTGAAGAAAGAGGGCGGCAGCTTGGGACAGATTTTAAGCTACATGATACATAGGGCCAGGCAAGTAATGCACATACAAGAATAATTTACTTATTACACAAGCTTGAATGTATAGACATCATTTCAAGAACAGTTAGAAAATGTGTATCCCAGAAACAGATAAGCACCAAATTTATTCCTACGAACATAGATTTATCTACTCGTCATATTTCACTGATAAGCCAAGGATGAATTGCCTAGCCAGTTGCAGTCGTGCAAGTTCTAACTTCTCATCGGACAATGGAAGCATAATCCCTATTTTCCACTGTGTACAAGGGACCACCTTGCATGGAAACAGCCACGTGGGACGGGAACCTTCCTTCTGCCAGCGGGAAGATGACATCATCGCTAGCAATTCTCGAACTCCAGTACGGAGTACCGGTTGTAGTGGGAACGGCATGCTTGTTAGCTTTATTCGCATGTGCATCACAATTCAGCATATCTCCCATCTGATTGAAATGAAACGAGTCTTGGAGAGCCTGGGAGTTAGAGGGATATGCAGAGTCGGATTGCTGACGCTGCTTTTTGCTGAGAAAGCGACCACCGGAACCTCTAACCCTATTTAGTGCATGAAGATGCTGAGACTCGAGCAAATAGGGCTACATAATCAAACGATCATTTCAACTTTCAAAGTTACATTTGATTAAAAAAAAATTATAATGCATCAGTGTTGCTAAGTAAGTGACAACTTAAAAGCAAGGTAAAGGATGTTGGTATGTAGAGTAGTAGTAAGAATATAGATTCATATCGACACGCTAAAAAGTTGAATAAAAAATAAGTTATTTTACTCCGGAATGAATTATAATTTATTATCTATTTCTACGGGCCAAGTATATTATTCTTTCAGTAATCCAAAATTTTGAACTTCAAATGATAATCAGAAGATATAATTATATTCTTTATTCAATCACTAGCCTCACTTGCTTATGCAAAAGTTCATCGTCTGAGTTATGTAGCTATTCTTTAAATTTGTTGCTTAAAGGACTAAATATAAAAAAATGACCCATAAAAACCCTCCAACCTCGAACCAGGAATAAATTGGGACTATCTTTCGTCTCACCCCATACCATCTTTCAAGTTGAGAATTAGATATTTCTCATTTTATCAATTGAAGTTTAAAAAATGTACACATAAAACAAATTGACCCCAAAAAAAAGGGAGAAATCAAGAACATCTTATTGAATGAGTAATTTGTTAAATTGCTTCTTGTGAAATTAACAAAGTGACAATTAAGTGAAACCATGAATCACGACCATTTTATCATACAAATTTTCTTCAATTTTTAGATGCGCTTATTTTTGTTAGATTTAAAGTTTTTTTTTTGCTTTCAAAATCAAATCTTATTGTGTGTTTCAATATTAGAATTAAATCAATTATTGCATAATTAAGTAATCATTCATTTGGGATCGACAACCCATAACAATGGTCATTAATTTTATCAAGCCCGTCCTAAGTCGTTTTACACTCGATCTCAACTTTTCTTGATAACGTAGCTATCAAGCCAAAAGAAGATTCCATACAGTTACATGATTGGGCATTGTCCGATGACTCCGATCAATCCGATTTCTAATTGAATCAAATTGACTATCAACAAAAATCTTAGAAATGGTCCAGTTTGATTTTTATATTTAAAAATTATAAAAATAAAGTATAAAATTACTTTTCTGATTGAAAATAAACAAAAATAAAATATGAAATCACTTTTTATTCGTAAAATCTAACAATATAAAAAAATAATTAAACAAACAATTCACCCAAAGTTCAAGATCAACTCATAAATGGGGGGGGGGGGGGGAATGGTAAACTACTAAACAATGCATAAACAGTAAAATATGGATAACAAATTAATCTGTTAAAAATATCATACAACAATAAATATATATATATAAAATACATGTATGTTATAAAATTGAGAAAAAAAGAAGAGAAGAAATTAGAAAAGTCAATAGATTTATGTTTATTTTATTGAAAACTAAAATTCCATATGTAGATCAATTAGGGTTGCAGGGGTACACTAATCATTTATAAATACTGTTATTTTTATAACACTCTCCATTAAATGATTATTTATTCAATATCTGTCTCATTAATTGCATTGTTTGGAAAAAAAAAATTTGATAGGACAAAATACCAAACCAATAAAAAATACTAGAGTAATAAAGTGCAACCTCATTAAAATCTGGTCAAGAAAACTCAGTATGACAAAACTTAATCGAATGAAAAAAGAGTACAACCACTCCCACTGATTTCAATAAATGAAAAGTCTTGTATCAAGTCATCCATGTCTTGTATGTCAATATCTTCAATATTACAATTCTGGTAAAGCATATTTCGTATTGCCTTGTTATAGCCTTCAAGCAATATCGTCTTCATAGATGATATTTATCGATCTTTGTTTATATTTAGTTAGTATGATGATGATCTATTGAAAAATAGATTGTGTTATTACTCTCTTTGGAAGTCGTACATGTAAACATAATAGTTAATGAAATTTTCTATTTATTGATCGATAATTTGTACAATGCTATGGGGTCCTATTTATAATACAACAGTGTAGTATAAAATAGGATATTATCTCCTAAAATTGAAAAGGGAAATTTGCCTAATTTAAGATAAATCAAATAAGGTATACACAGTCAATCACGAACACCCATAATTTAATCCCATGATTATAGGGATTTAATTATACCACAGTTATAAGGATTTTTATACTCCATTCAAGTTGGATCATAAATATTGATCATGTCAAACTTGTTAATGAAATCCTCAAAGCTGTGTTGGGGTAGTCATTTAGTGAAGATGTCGGCAGTATGCTCTTTTGTAGGGATATAGGTTATACAAATTATTCTTTCTTCAACCTTTTTCTTGATAAAATGTCAGTTCACTTTTACATGTTTGGTCATGTTATGCTACACGGGATTGAGAGAAATGTTAATGGATGCCTTATTATCACAATAAAGTTTGATAGACAAATCCAATGTGACATATAGTTCTTTCAACAATCTTTGCAACTACAATCCTTCACGCATTCCTCGTGCAACAGGCTTACTACTTGCCACCACATTCTGTTTTTTATTTTTCCAAGTCACTAGGTTTTCCCATATAAGAGTACAATATCCAGTAGTAGACCTATCCTCCACTGAACCTGCCCAATTAGCATCTGTAAAGATCTCCACTTTCATTCTTTCACATCTCTTAAAAGATAGACTTTACCTGGAGTTCCTTTGAGATACCTTAGGATCTTGTACGTTGCTTATAGGTGAGCTTCTTTTGGTGAGTGCAGATGCTGGCTCATCATACTAACTACAAAGGCGATATCGGGTCTAGTGTATGACAGATAGATTAGTTTGCTAACCAACCTCTGATACCTTTCCATTTCAACTGATTTTCTAACGTTCTCTATCCTTCTTCCAGCTTCAATGGGTGTATCACTCGGCTCACAACCGAGTATGCCTATTTTAGTAAGGAGGTCGAAGACATATTTTTGCTGAGAAACACTAATCCCCTTCTTCGATTTGGCCACCTCCATTCTTA
Source organism: Osmanthus fragrans (assembly GCA_019395295.1). Classification (NCBI taxonomy): domain Eukaryota; kingdom Viridiplantae; phylum Streptophyta; class Magnoliopsida; order Lamiales; family Oleaceae; genus Osmanthus; species Osmanthus fragrans. The sequence goes on along the minus strand of CM033354.1, from coordinate 11,909,028 downwards.
AGAATACCTCATTTGTCCCAAATCCTTAACTTTAAATTCAATTGCTAAGACTTTCTTCAATCTTCCCATTTCCTTGATAGCATTTCTAGTTAGGATGATGTTGTCCACATATAGAGATGGCAATGGGTCGAGTCGAGTCGGCTCGGCTCGTTATCCTACGAGCTCGACTCGTGCTCGAGCTCGAGCTCGTTGCTCAACGAGCTCGTGGGCAACGAGCCGAGCCGAGCTCGGCTCGTCAAAAAAAAAAGTGAGCTCGGCTCGACCCACGAGGTCGTGACTCGTTGGCTTTGACGAGCCGAGCTCACGAGCTCGGCTCGTGGGCTCGCCTAATTTTATTTTTTATTATTTTTTTTTTAATACACGTTTTTTTCCTAAATTTTGTTTAAAAAAAATAGATTTTCGGTAAAATTTTATTTTATAAGTATTTTTATTTTGTAAACAATTTATTTAGATTTTAATAAAGTATATTTTTATAATATATTTTTTTATGAATTTATCTTATAAATAATACTTATAAGTTTTTTGTAATTACAATTTAATTTTTTTACTTATAAATAATTTTTAATTAATATATTTTCATTTTCAAGTTTGTTTTGAAGAAAATATATTAATTGAAAATAATTATTTTATAAATGATAAAATTAAAAAAAAATATGAGAAATTGTCAAATAATTTTTCAAAATATTTTTCATTTTAAAAATAATAAAATATAAACCCTCCTCCTTTATCCGGACTTGGGACCGGCTACTTCTTCATAGTTCAATTTCGAGTAGGCGGAGTTAAAAATTGTACATGAACAACTTGTTACGTATACAATTTTTTTAAAAAAATTATAAAAGTATTAAAATAAAAATTCGTCATAAATATGATTAAACTAAATATCACTTACTTGATTACATGCAATTTCGGCATATTTATCTTGCAGTCGAAAATGAGCGTCTTGCCAGTCCTTCACGCACATTAATGCTTCTAAAATATCTTCTTTTAGTCGATTCCTAACTTCAGAGAGAACCCTAGACCCTGCACTAAAAGCAGATTCCGAAGCTACAGTGCTAACCGGAGATGTTAGTAGATCTTTTGCCATTGCAGAAACTATTGGCCATCGACGTTCATACTTTCGCCAGAAGTCAACTACTTCTTCTGAATTTTTTCTTAGTACATTGTTATTAGGCCAATTATGATTAAAGTAATCAAGTAATTCAGCAGGCATTGCATTGGGACTGTTACTCGATGTTTGAGTACATGCAGTGGAAGACAAACTACTATGACTGGATGAACCATATGCACATCCAATTTGACCATATCTATATGAGTTCATGCCTTCAAATAAATTTAAAATTTCAGCGTCGTCATCTCCTAAATTAGTGGGAGGAGTACTTGTAGAGCCGAAGGGTACACGAGTAACATGTGTACCCATTCGTGAAGCATATGTTACATACATTTCAGATAAAGTTACTTCCAAATTCCTATAAGTAATGGTACGTTAAAAGTTAAAGATTTTGACATTCGATCAATTATAAATTTAGTACCCGATAAATTATATTGGGGGTCCATGACGCATGCTAATGGAAATAACATGGGCAAGTCTTCCCAATATTTTCTAAACTTTAATTCCATGGCAATTATAACTGAATTAAAATCGGGGTCATCTTTATATCTATCAAAAGCCCTAGAAATTAGATAAAGACGTTGAAGGACCATACAACTAGTAGGATAATAAACACCAGATAAAATATTTGTAGAATCATAAAAACATTTCAAAAAAGCTTTAATTTTAATAACTAAAGCCCAATCGGATTCATTCAAAATATTTTCGTCGTCGTCCCTCATATGCCTATTGTTATAAAATTCAGTAATTAAATGTTCGAAACCTTCACATGATTTTAATAATAAATATGTGGAGTTCCATCTATGCGCTACGTCATTAGTAAAAGTTTTTTGAATGCGACACCCCATTTTCGGCACAAAAATCCTCAAACGCTTGTTTTCTACTAGGTGTTATAGTGATATAAGTTAGTGCATTCTTAATTCGTTGAATTTCATCCTTAACATATTTTAAACCATCTTGTACTATTAAATTTAAAATATGGCATACACATCGAATATGAAATAAATAACCACCGAATTCGGGTTGAAATACTCTTTTCAATTTCTCGATAACAACCTTATTTACACTAGCGTTGTCGAACGTAAAAGAACGAATTTTACTCTCTCATTTATATTCTCTGATAATGTTCATAATAGCACTAAATATATTGGGAGTATTGTGCGGGTACTCAATAATTTTAAAAGCAATTATTCTTTTATGCATGATCCAAAGTGGGTCTATATAATGTGCAGTTGCAGCAATATAACCTCTTTTATTAATCCCTTTCCATAAATCCGAAGTAAAAGATATCACACCCCCATATTTTTCTAAATCGGCAATCAATGTTTTCTTTGCAGTTTCAAAATATTCTATTGTATCAGAACGAACAGTATTTCGACTTACCCCAACGTACCTCGGTTGAAGACATTCTTGCACAAAGGTAACGAAATGTTGGTTGTCCGTTTGTGCTAGTGGCAACTCAGATCCGACAAGGTATTTCACCATTCCTGTTCGAGTTCTTTCCGCCGAATACATCCACGTACTAAGTGGCGTAGTAGTAGCACCGCTGCCTGGACTACCAAATTGTAGTTGCGTTTGACCAGCAGGAAGAAGACCATGTTTAGCCGCACATGATTTGTAGTGACGGTTGAGGTGGGTGGTTCCAATGCCTTTTTGATGGGCCAATCGTTGTTGACAGTATTTACATACTGCTTTGGTTTCTTGAATTCCATCGATCACACGACCAGTTTGAATCAATTTAAAATGATCCCAACATTTTGCCTGCTTCTTCCCCTTTCTCTTCCCTCTTGCATCGGGAATTTCAAGAACAGGTTCATCATCCTGTTCCAAATCAATTGGAGCATCCAGATCAACGTCATCCAAATCAATTGGATGACTACTTTCATGAACATTGTAATCTTCAATATTTTCTGAATGTGTACTTCATCTAGACCGACGAACTCATTCCCAAATTGATTTTGGGGCACATGTGCTACATTCTCGATTCCGACATCGAACAAGTTTTCAATAAATGAGTGTGGATCCATTTGTGAATAATTGAAGTTGAATATTGAAGAAGAAGAAGAAGTGAAGTAGAATTGAGAAGTGAATGAATGAATATTATGTAGTAGTGTAGAAAATATATTGTAAAATCAAGATTATAATTTAATGATATGAATATAAAATGTAGAAGAGTATAGAAATAAGAATGAATAAATAATATTGATTATAATTGATTTGTAGAGAATATAGTAGAGAATAAGAGATTGATAGTAAATTTGGTGAGAAAAAAATGTTGTAATTGATGGGTATTTATAGGAAAAAAATGAAATTTGAAAAAAAAAAAAAAAAAAAAAAAAAAAAAAATTTTTGTCAAAAATCAGTGACCGTTCTAGTCACTGCAAAATTATTATTATTTTTTTTTGACGAGTCCACGAGCCACGAGCCCAAGCTCGTGCTCGTCTATTTCGACTCGGCTCGTTCAAATTTTTTTTGGTTCGGCTCGTTGCTCGGGCTCGTTTTTTACGAGCCCGAGCGGCTCGTGGCTCATTTTAGACGAGCCGAGCCCACGAGCCCACGAGCTCACGAGCGGCTCGGCTCAATTGCCATCACTATCCACATACACAATCAGAATTGTCTTCTTTCCCATTTTTCAACATAGTGTGATCTAATTGTTCTTGAAGTAACCTTCCTTTTTTATCACCTTTGAAAATCTATCAAACTATGCTCTAGGAGACTGTTTGAGTCCATACAAAGACTTTTTCAACTTGCATACTTTGTTTTCTTCTCCCTTTTTTACAGAAACCTGAAGGTAGTGTTATGAAAACCTCATCTTGTAGCTCATCATTCAAAAAAGCATTCTTTATATCAAGTTGTTGAAGTGGCCAATTTAAGTTGGCAGCCAAGGATAGAAGAACTCGAACTATGTTCAACTTAACTACGGGTCCAAAGGTTTCTGTGTAGTCAATGCCATAAATTTGAGTAAATCTCTTCGTAACTAGATGAGCCTTGTACCTCTCCATCATCCCATCAGCTCTGTATTTTATAGTAAACACCAATTTGCAACTCATTGTTTTCTTCCCGTGTGGTAAATTCATCACCTCCCAAGTTCCATTTTTTCCAATGTCCTCATTTCCTCCATCACGACTTCTCTCCACTCAAGAATATCCAATGCCTCCTAGATATTCTTCGAAATTTTCACACTATCAAAGTAAGAAGTAAAAGCACAATATTCTATGGATAAGGCATTATAGGATACAAATTTTGAAATGAGATGGAGAGTACATGAATGAGGTTGTTGTCTGAGTCCAATAGGTACGTCAATATCATCAAGTTTAGGAGTATTAGTGAGAGGTTCTATTACCTTAACTGGCCTAGGAAATGACTCTTGGTTGTGTGGAATTGTCACCGGTTCAAACTCTATCGTGCTTTAAGTGTGAGATTCTCTTCATGTCTTGATTTCACCTTTCGTGAGTAAACTAGCACATTTTTGTTCTGCTATTTTTCTACAACTTTCTCTGAGTGTACAATGCTATGTGGTCCTATTTACAATACAACAATGTGGTATAAAATAGGAATATTATCTCCTAAAAATGGAAAAAGAAATTTGCCTAATTTAAGATAAATCAAATAAGATATACACAGTCAATCATGAAAATCCCATAATTTAATCCAATGATTATAGGGATTTAATTATAGCACAATTATAGGGATTTCTATAGTACACAATTTGTAACATATAAGAATATTATTGTGAAGTTAAATATTTTGTAAGTTATAGACATTGTTACACAAAGAATATACATCGTTAAAATCTTATTAGAATAAAATCACTTGGGAAAAATTCTAATAAAAAATGGTATATTATTTCTTTAAATATGCAACAAAGGATGTCTCATTAAAAACTTTGCCAGGAAAACTCAATGGGACCAAATCTTGACCGAGAAAAAACAATACAAAATGTATTTACTCTCTCTAAAGATAGCACCACTTGAATTATACGTCTAAGCATATTAAAATCCTTTAAGGATAACAATAATAGTCATTTTAGATTAATTAGCTATAATCGCATTTCAAATTTCATACATCGTCAGGATAACAAGATATGGACTTGGGATTGCTTCCACCATGATCTTTGCGAAATTTATTATTTTGAGAGTAGTGTATTATATATTAGAGTCGTGTATTTTCAGAAACTTCAGGTTTCTCTAATAAGTTCGATTTTGCTAGAATTGAGTTACTTTATTTGGTCAATAATTTCTTTGATCGAAATGTTTTTATTTCGATATTCTCTCTATTCAAAATATGAAGTAGTACATCTTGTATAAAAGTATTGTCGACAACCCTTTTTTCGATTCTATTTCTTTCTCATAACAACACAACTTTTTAAAATATCTCCTCTCCAAAAGTGTATACCTTCTAAAGGGACCATCTTTACTATTTGCTCAATTTTTTCCGAAGAATTTTGTCTTGAAATTGAATGTCATCACACTTTAAGAGTAATGGATTTATAAATTATAATGTTAATAAATTGTCCTTTCAAGACATCAATTCGAGTTGGGGCATTTAAAGCTGGATATAAGATATTGTTAATCTCTTTAATCAATAAATGCATTTAAAAGAATTATCTTTTGTGAGAATCTAGATAATATAATGATATATTTGTACATTATTTTCAGTTTCTTAATTTATCTCGCTAATATTGAGAGAAATATCCAATCAAATTGACAACTAGCAAAGCGCATTATAAAATATTAGTCATTAGTGCTTGAGATATTTTATATGGGTTTAAATTACGTATTTATTCTCAATATTCTTTAATTTCCATCTCAATGTGTTGTGCACTATCAAAATAATTAGATAGAAAAGTTGAGCTCTAACTATAAGCTTGATGTTGGCATGATGCTAATAGTATTTTTTTAGACAGAAATAGGAAGCATTTTGTTCTCAATAGTAACAATTTAGAAATTAATTGAAGGCATTAAACAAACAATGGTGCTAAACCATTTATCACCATCTCAACTAACACTTATTAAAATATTTAGATTTAAACCCACTAGCATTAACAAGACATACCGTCTTGATTGTATAATTTGAAAATTAATCATATTTGAAAATTTGAGCATTAATTACGCAAACTTCAAGTTGCGAACATCATAAAATTATCTTGTAGATGTACATATCTATTATAATACAAATAATATTTAAATTGTCAACATGGAGGGTGTTGGGGCCCCACATATTACCCTAATTATTGTTAAGAAATACAGAAAATTCAGTCTCAGTTTTAGCTAGTAAAAGTATATATATATATATACTTTGAGAACAATCATTATATATGAATTCATTGGATTGGAAAATCTTTCAGTTCTTCATTGGATATCTATTTTGAATTCTTAATAATTTTGCATCATTGTTGATTCGGAATAGTTTGATCGATCATGCCAAATAACAAAGTAGTAGAGTTATTACATTTGATTCAACACAATATTTATTTTAATTGTATAATCACTCTATAGAACCGCCAAAGACAGTAGCATATGAATGTATAAATACAATTAACAAGTTTCAGTTAAAGAAACATCATGCATAATGAAAAAAATGATGGTAAAAAAATTCATGAAATTAAAAGCATGTCTAATCATGGTTGTCGTGTCCATAGGAAATATGGTTCGTTTGAATTTTGTGGATTCTGAGAAAGTATGGATACATTAAACAAAAAGAAAGACCTTCAGACACAATTGAGGATAATCAAGATGATGTACTACAGTGGCAGTCTTGTAATCATGGAATGTGTATATATTATTTGTATGGTGTTTTTTCCATATAAATCTTAATGGATTTTTGTTTGTCATATGATTAGTTGAATTCATATATTGACAGAAAATTGGAACCATGTATAATATCGTGTATATGAATAGTTTTGCTAAAAGTTTCCATCAATAGGGGACAAAGAAACGCATACACCAAAATTTTGAAAAAATCAATATGAACCAAGATAACAAATAAACAATGCCAGTCAATGCTCACAAAAGTTTGTGAATCTACAAATGAAACAGCAAAATAATGTATTTATCCTCTCTACTACTGCTCAAACGCATCAATAATAATTAAGTCTTGTGTCGAAACAAGATTCACTAGTTGACCTCGAGTGATCTCTAGAGCAGTACTCGCATCATTTAAAACACCAATTTCCACCAAGATAAACCCGGGGTTTGCCTCCCCAAAATGACAAATGGGATCGTAACACAATATCACATACTTGAGAGAAAATATAGCTTCAGTCCTAGCACAATCTGATTTTTTCATTTGGGAAAATGACATTTGGATTCCGAATATGAGGATTTAAAGCGGCAAGTTCCTTCCATTTATCCCCGGTTCCATGAACTCGAGAAGAGATACTCCATAAGGTATCACCAGGCTGCACTGTAGTTGTTGCTTGTGAAGAAGCTGGTGCAGAGGAGTTGGCTATCACCTTCGACTTCATCAGTGGATGCTTCTTCTTTCCCATTCCATTAGCAAGCAACCAGCGAGAACCAGACTTTTGTTGTTTGCTGGAACCCCATAACTTCGATTTACCCGTCTCAGTCTTCAAACCAGCAACATGCACCTCAGTAATTTTGTATTGAGGAACGGGTTCTTCTTCATGGATTTTGTCTTCTTTGAACTCCTCAATTATGTTCTCACTTTTTGCAGACATGCCCTCTTCTTCCTCTTTGTCACAGTTCCTTACTTGCGAAACTGTACTATAGATTTTGGGTTTAGGTGGGACAAAAACTCTCTCCACTTGAATGAGAGCAAGCATTGGAGTACCAACCGACTCATAGTTCCTCAAAGGATCACGTAACTGCACCATCAATGCAACAGTAAAGTTATTACCCAACAAACCACACTTCCTACCTTTGCTTCGTCTCTTCTCCCCCTTTGATCTTCCACCAAATGACGCTAATGAAGTAGCATGATGGGCTGCCAGTATTTTGGAAGTTTGATCACTGATGAGATCTTCATCGTCAATTTCACCAGCATCCAGCCTCATCCATTCATCGAGTGTTAGAGACAAGCCCATCAAACCATCAACATCTTCACAGTTGTCTTTAATGTCAAGCAGTTGCAATCCACCAGTCCCATCAAGACCCATGGCGCTACCAACATCAACTGTCTTTCCCTCAAGAGCTGAAAATCCTCCTATGGATTGTGGGCTGATGTTTGAAGATGCATCCTCATCTGATATGCCAGATTGTATTCTCAAGCCCTCGATTGAAATGGCTTCAATTTTATTCATTGCGAAAGGAGCAAGATCTTCTAAGGATACATATTCCGAGTCACTGCCAAGTGAACCTGAATCAAGCTTTTTTAACCTGGGTCCAGAGGATTTTCCTTCTACTATCATCTCCTGAGAGATATTTTGCACACATTCTGATTCATGCTGCAATAAACCTTGTCTGAAACATGGATAAACAAATCAAGAAAACTATAATTAGTGTAATTGTTGAGATGTTGAAAATGAGTTACACAAGAATACATCTATTTTGCAATGCTGAAACAATAACAGCAAACCTCTCGAGCCCCTCCAGATTGGATGAAGCTTCCCATGCTACTTGTTGCACCGTCTTCCCAGTTATATCTTCCAAAGGCATTAATTTATTTGCCTGTATCGAGAGCTTTTCAATTCCAACAGAGGCCAGACCCTGAAGTATGTCCATTATACCAGAACCCATTTCAGCAGGAACCACTACGGGACTAGACACCTGCATCACTAAGTTCCCTCCATTTTTGGCATTTTTGAAAAGTGCAGGATTCATTGAGCGCAAAAATCCTCCATTCTTAGTCTGAATAAAGGGACCCAAACCTTCAGCTAGGGGAGGCAGCTGCTGAGGATCCTCTAATGGCACATCAATTGGACTCCCGAACCCACCCGCGCTACTTGGTGGAGAATGTTGAAAGGAATTCCCATTTAAGCCCCATTCACGCATCAAAACTTCAGTCTCCAAATCCTCCAACACTGAGGCCCTAGTCTTAGTGCTCATTGCATCAGCTTCTATCTTAGTCATCTCCTCATAATCCTGAACCATAGATGAGTTATCGAAGTCCTCGTAAATGGGTTCCCATACAGAATCACTTCGAAAGTCATTAACAAATTCTGATGAGTTATTGTCCATATCAAAGTTGAATAAAGAACTTCCGTTGGTGAGAGCCTCCTTCTCAAATTGCCTTAGTAGTCGCTCTCTTGGGGACTCAGGCTCACTTTCAGAACTCAAACCAAATAGGCTATGCTCCATACCCAGCCTGTCCAAGAATTCACTAACCGCAGATTCATCAACATCATCCAAGCTAAGTGATTTTCCTTTCCCATGATCTCCGTAATTCGACGTAATAACCAAGGATTTTTCACTTTCATCTTCTTGAAAATCAAATCCTTCATTTACCATATCTGGGACAGAAGTCAAAACTGTCTCCAGTTCTTTCATTAGTGATTCTTGGGCACAAGCATCATTCTCTTTAGAATTGCCGTCACCTATCAATTGCTCATCTTTTCGATAACCAATTTCCTCAACAGGAGGAAGAAGGGGGACATCCTCCTCAAGGGGAACCTTGATGGTGCTTGCATTTTCAAGACTCCCTCTAGCAGAACCTTGAGGAATATTCAACATATTGATATCTGATTTCACATGCTCTTTTTTCAAGTTTTCTATTCCTTTCTCTACTTCCATCCCTTTGTCTAAGACAAAACCCTCAGTAGTTCCACATTCAGTTTTAGAACTATCCTTCCTAGCATCAGATGCACATGAATTAGTTTTGAGAGGACCGGCAGGTTCAGAAAAAGAATCAGCCTCTACTTTGTAATCAACTGAAGAATTCTCTTCATAAAGCTTGTGATAGTGTATCATCAATGAATCAGACTGTTTGGACCTTGATGTAGGCATATCCTCGTGAAGTTCCTTTATATCATCGGCAAACATATTTGAAGTAGACGACCTAGCAGGGACACTTCCTACATGCTGAATATTTAGCTCATTTTTATGATCCAATTTACCGAGGAGTTTAGTCGTACTTACAGGATCCCGCCTCAAGCTCTGAATCACAGATATCTCCCCACTGTCAGAAGGGCTAGTGCTATTATTCCCAATTACTACATATCCAAAACTAACATTCATAGTTGCACCTCTAGCCTTACCTGATAACCTGAAACTAGTTGTCCACTTTCCCGAGTTCTTCTCCTGTTCCAATTCCTCCAAAGTTAGAGGAAGTAAACTTGTCAAGTCAACCCGATGCTTTCCCAAATCCAACTCAGGAGCATCATACGCCAAAGCATACAACAAGAAATGCTTCGCCTCATACTTTGCAGAATGGTATGGACCACTCCTACTCCCATATACAGAGCACGTATGTGTCAAATGTTCCTCAAACTTGGCTACTCCATGATAAACTCTAACTGGTTGCGTCATCAACTGGCCATCTCGCCTCTTCCAGTACACAACAAGACTAACATCATTAAAAAAGGTAGGTAACCCCTCAATGGAATGGACTTGGAGCGAGAAACAACAATTGAACCTACGGTCTCGGATATGGGTCAAGGCCTTTAGCCCCTTCCAACTCCAAATGGACTTCTTATTCTTATCAAGTGAATCTTTAACATCCTTTGGCTTCATTTCAGGCTCAGGCAAATGAGATTTTCCCACGGCCTTGGATTTACTACTAGCTGTAGAAATTGCACCCCTCGGCCTCATTTTATCTGTATATAGGCCTTTATTTATAGTTCCAAGATCTTTTAAAAACGTCCCCTTTCCTGAATTCTCGCCATTTTTCTTCCTACTACCTGTTTTTGACGACATTGTCTCCTCACAGCCAAAAAAATTACACACAGACTTTGCAAAATTAACCACTGCCCAATTTCACAAATAAAAAGCAATAAACCTATCTTCCTAAATTCCACAAATTTTCATCAAAAATATATCAAATTTCAGCGTGAGTTACCTTCAAAAATTGAACTATGATTTATACATTACATATGCAGAGACTCAAGATAAAAACAGGACTACACGCCAATTCACAATTTATCTCGTTCCTGCATCAAAAATAGAATTCAGTATTATTTATTAACGGTGCAGTTCCAATACACACACACACACACGAAATACACAGATTAATTGAATATTGTGCGAGGTAAATTGAAGAAGAGATGATTAAGAATCTTACAAGTAATCGAAATGGCAATCTCTTCCGAGGAAATTTTAATTATTTGAAATTGTCGAAAGACCCTTTTACCCTCATCTCGTAAAATGAGATTGAAGAAATAATTGAGAATTTTTTTCATTCATTCACACGTGAAAACCTCTTCTCCTTCAAATTCAAAAAATCTTTTCTCTTTCAAATTCACCTACTTCGACATGTCAACTATTCTCCTTCAAATCTAAAACCATCTATTCTCCTTCTCCTTCAAAATTTCAGAAATTCTCCCGTCATTCTCTGCAACAAATTTTTTGCCTCACCATCTCTCACTTTCTCTGCCGTGAACAGATTTTTCGCCTCTCCCTATGGCCTTTCTCTACCGTGAACAAGTTTATTTGTATATGTATGCTAATTTATCAACTGATGATGATTTGTAAAAGTTTTAACACTATTTTTTTTTTTTGTTGAATATTGGGTGTGATTAATTAGCTAGTGAAATCAGGTTTTTTTTTTTTTTTTTTTCCTTTCAATCAGGTTGATTATACTGAATTTTTTAATTGGTGACGCTGAATATATATATTTTTATATTATATTATTCAAATGTTTAACAAACAATTGAACAATATTTGATCATTTGGTTATGTGATTTATCAACTACATACTTGTAAGGATGAGCTGAGTAATGTGGATAATTATTAAGTGGATATTAGAGTAATAAGCTATAAGTGGGGTTTATAGTTTGTACGTGGAGAATCAACATTTGAAGTGGTGTTTGAGAAGGGGTTTTGATGGACTCTTAACTTATATTGAAGGAATCACTTGTTGTGTAATGCTAGTAGTTAAACGCGGACATCTTTCTCTCCAATTTCAATGGACATATGGTCTTGTTCTTCTCTTAAGTTGTTTGTATATTTGAAGGAACATATATACATATACATATATATATATCAGGTATTTAAATAGAACGAGGCACAAAGAAAAACTTTCTATTTCAATGACGTAATATACATCAGAAAGATACTCATCCCGACATAATTTGGTTCACTAAGAAAAATAAACTTGAAATATTAGGGGGGATTTTTATTTTATTTTTTATGCAATTAGGTTAACGATTTGCTTTGAGCAATTGAGGAGGAAAAAATACAATTATAATATAGAAGTCTACAAATCCATGAAAATCTAATGAAATTTACAAAATAGAAATTCATTCAAATCTTATGAAATCTGTTAAATTCAATTGAATTCCATAAAATCCATGAGAATTATAAATATCAAGAAATCTATTAAAATTTGAGTTGAGGACACCCCGTAGAAAATTAGGCAAGATAATTTGGCTAATCAATACTAAACTCATTAATTAAAATGTTAATCATCATTTTCCCAAAACGCATATGGGGAAAACAAAGAGATTTGAAGAACGAAGTAACATATACCTTGTTTTAATATTTGTAATTTTGTTATTTGTTATTATATGCCTTACTAGCATCAATTGTTATAGTATTTGTACATGTTTTATAATTTGCAATGCTATGGAAAATATTCTTCAAGTTGACGCTACAATTACAATGAGATGTAGATTGCAAATAGTGCAAGATTTTTATGTGAAGCTTGATACAAATTATAAAAAAAAGCTTCGTGAGAGCTGCTTCAGATCTCTCTATAGGTTGAAGGATATAAGGTTAACTTCTCAGGTTGTACATCAATTATTATTGTCAAAGATGAAGACCAATAAAAAAAAAACAAGAAGTATGGTATAAGATAGGAGACAAACAAGCAAGATTTGGATTGGAAGAATTTGTTTTGAAAATGGGCTTAAATGCTGGTGATGATAACAACATAGCTAAGACCTTGGGGACGGAGTGTCGGATCGTGAAATAGTATTTTAAGAAAAGTGGAGGGAAGATTACGAATGGAGATGCTTACAATGCATTTGTAAGTTGCAAGAAAAGAAAGAGCGACAAGTTGGGATTGATCGTAATCTTGGTGTACATCATATGGGTCACGGAGGAAAATACCTACATCGATTTATGATGGCTTGACTTGGTGGATGATCTAGACATTTTTCGAGATGTATCCATAGGGAAAGTTTTCATTTGAATACACAATGGATATATTCAAACATGAAATGTGAAGTAAATTGAAAAGGTTGAATGTCGAAGGAGAGTCACATTGTCAGTATTCGCTGCACGGCTTTCTCCTCGCTATAATGCTATGAACAAACAATACACTTGACTTGTATTATTTTATATATGTAAATTTATGTTATGAGATAATAGTGTTTGTTTTGTAATAGATTTGGGCATTCGAAGCGATTCTAACTTTGGGAATGAAGTTCGCTACGAAATATCCAGATGTAATTCCAAGAATGGTAGCTTGGAAAATGCCAAAGAAGTTAGCGTCTAGCTCCATTTGATAACCTAGGATGCATTTACTTGGATGACTTAAATGAAGAGAATGTAAAAGTAATCCAGGCACGCATCTAAGCCTACAGAGATGGTGTGCACTGGGGGAGCTACTCAGAGGTACTGAGAATAACCAATTACAGCAGGTGTTCGGCTTAGCGTATACTGGGCGCGCGCCTTATTTGAAGAACGGCTTCGATGTCGTTATATATAGTCATAACGACTTTGATGTCGTTACGAAAATAAGTGAAGTAATGTGTATTTCATATTAAAATGATATCTAAATCGTTTTTTATTATAGGAAAGATTTCGATATTGTTATGTTAGTCAATGCACTTTTCGTATTGGAACGATATTTATATCAATTTGTACTTCAAGAAGGATTTCAATATTGTTATTAGAATGAATGCATTTTTATAGTACAACAATATTAAATCATTTACGTGTCACGAGAGCGAAGTGTATATCATTATTAAATTAAGTGCATTTACATCAATTGTAACTATATTAACGTCGTTTGCATTTAATGTGGAAAAAAATAAACATGAAAAGGTAAAATGACTTTAATGTCATTTCAATAGTACAAAAGCGTTTTAATAGCACAATGACTACAAAATTTAATAAATCATCTTGTGCTTCAAATAAGTACAAAATTATAAAGCTACAAGTCAGGACAATATTACAACTTCAATGTTACTATCAGGTGATTGGTCCGTGCAAGTGGATCGAACATGACCAGTTTTCTTGTACCTACTACACTTACGAGCCATACGTGTCTTTCCGACTAATCTTTTCCTCTTTTTTTACGGTCGTCCACCTTGTCTTCGTAATGGTGGAAATACTTCTCTAACCATCACATACTTGGAAATTCATCATTCAACCTCATTTGGCAAAAGGTATACGAATGTAGAATACGCTTGCTTTCAACAAATATTAATATAAAAATGGCTACATAAATTATAGTCGTCATCTCATTTAAACCTTACTGTAGCAATTGTATGCACGCATGAGAACTTGTCCAGATCAAAATTTCTACACGTATAGGTCTTTTCATCCAAATCTACAAAGTGATATTCTAAAATGTCACCAACCTGATAAATGTCTGGAAATACATGATTTACCTCAAACCCATTTGATTCATTATATTTCAGGCACATCTTTTTCTCTAAAGGTGACATGAAGTGGGTCAAACATTTTTGTACTTCAACATGTCTTCATAAAACTACATTTGCATTCTCTCGAATATATTCAATCAAACCAACTATGAAAAATTCCCAAGCACTCTTCAACAAACCATTTGGACATTTCACATTATTCGTAATCATGATATTGTAAAGTATCCTAATAAAATGTGCTCTAGCCCAATAATGGTAATCCTCTTCTAATAGGTACTCTTTGATGCCCTTCTTTTTACTGCATAGAGCTTCCATGTTGGACTCAAATTATGTTACAATATAAGCCTCCGAACCTGTCCTACATAAAGTTGCAAGATCACTTCGTGAAAAAAAAAAATTCTTCAAGTTCTTTTGCAAGTGATATGTGCAATTACCATGACAAGCAAACTCAAAAAGTTTCTAACTCCATTTTAATGCATGCTGCACGGTCAAATATAAGCACAAGCTTGTCTGTATTACTTGTTATTAACCGCAATTTCTGAAGTAACCAAGTCTAGGATTCATCATTCTCAGAATCAACTACTCCCCATACGAGTGAAAATATTTGAATCCTGGAAAGTTGCTACGAGTATAGTACATTTCATTTTTTATTTTAGGAATGTACCATCTACAGAAATTGCCCTTTACATTGAGTTGAGGAATCCACATATATTTGGTCTTAATTCATAAAAAAGTACTTAAAGCGCCGATCATTAGTAGTATGAATGAAAGTCAACGTACTAGGATTTTGCATCTTCAAAACATGACAATATGCTGGTAATTTTTCATAACTCTCACAGGGGTTTTCACTGATCAGTTCACGAGCAAAATGTTTATCATATACGTTTTAATATAGCTTACGGTTATGCCGAACTCTCGACGAATGTCATTAATTATGTCCATTGGTCTGTAAACTCGGTTGACATCTTGATACTTAGGGGCGATGTGGTTTCCAATAATGGTATATGAAGCATGCCTATGATCTTTGCGACGAACGCTCATGGAGCAAGAGTGATGACCATTATACTTTTGGACTTCGAAAATAAGACTTTCGGCGATCTTGGTTGCTTACAAGCGCCACTTGCAATTTTCATCGATACAAACAATTGTACAAGTGTTCTTATTCGACTTCTTAACTCTGTATTCAAAGTGACATTTCATAGCCAACAATTGCACTTTTGATAGTAGGTCATATTTTGATATAAACAATTGGTTTTAGTTGCAGATCTTCATTTTTCGAAATTCTTACTGATGTTCCACAACGGAGCGAACTTGCATTTGCAGATACAATCATACTACAATCAACATCATTATCATTCGCTACACTCTGACTATAAGGTTCATCCATGAGTAACTCCAAATCATTGTCATATGCTACAAGAGAATTATCGTCGTCATCTACTCTTCGAGGACTATCTTCACTTACATCAAAATCATTACAATCTACAAATATTTCATCATCATTGTCATTGTTACCATTGTCATCCATTCGAACATGTTCTTCCTCGTCGTTCATAGTTGCAATTTGTTCTACATCCTCTATTAGTAATAATAATTTTTTATCATCAAAATCTTCTTATTTTCAACAACTTCATTCGTAAGGGTTACAAAAAGAAAAGTGTCTTTACAAACAGATAGAAATCACTTCACATTGTTGTCACAATCAATTATGGTCGGAGCAGATGGAGCTTTAGATATTATAGGGACAAGAGCTGAAATCTCCATTTTGTACAACCTTGTATCGACGTTCAACGCCTCTTTGACTTTATCATACAATTCACATAAGAAATAATTTTCGCATCAAGAATAAGAGTTGTTTTTCCTTTTACATTCCCTTCATATTTGCATTTCCATGCACCTTCAACCCACTGCTCATATTCAATTGGATAACAAACTGATATTCATATCATATTCATGGTGTCCAAATTGTAATTTAATATAAAAATTTCATCAAATTTTAAATATCGTACAGTGCTGATAACGATATGTAAGTCGTTATGGATTGCAAAAAATGACATATAAGTCGTTACGTACCGAAGAAAACCAAATGTATGTTTTCAGTAGAACAATGAACAGAATAGCTAAACATGTCTTTGCCAACTTACATTTCACTCCAATTAATACAGATAATAGGTAATGAGAAAAGGATTGAGAAGTAACCTACATCAAAACTCTAATCCAATGTTATAATGAATTCAATATCATTGTTCATAAGTGAACACCATAAATATATATACAACAAAATGAAGCAATTATTCAAAAAATGGAGAAAGAAAATAGCCCAAAAAAATGAAAATTTACAACACCTTCAAATGCCCAACAATAATGTTGCAAGATTCTATTACTCACTTTAACCAAATGAGAGTTCAAGGAAAATTGAATGTAGAGTTTATGGTTTCATTAAGTTGATAAATGATTATGAGAAAATTAAAAGGGTTGCATAAGTACCTCTAGGCTGATATTTTTATAGGAGAAATGAAGGTAAAATTCAATTAGGCCTTTATTTTCATGAAAGTTGGAAATGGAATTTAAACTTCAATTTTTTGCATGTTTGATTAGCCAAATTTTCTTGGCAATTGATTTTCCACCCAACCTCCCCACCCCCCCCCCCCCCCCCCCACACGTGATGCTTTTCCACATTTTTGATGAATTGGTTTTCCCACCATTTTTTTATTTATTTATTTTTATTTTTTTTACAATTGAAACAAATTTTATCTCTAATTGTAAAAAGATCTATCCATTTAATTAATAATTTCCATGGAAAACAAAACCAAACAAATGTTATTCGATTTTCCCTTTTTTTGTTTTGTTTTTTTTTAACAATTGAAACAAATTTTATCCCCAACGGTAACAAATTCGATCTCTTTAGTTGACAATTTTCAGGAAAAACAAAGTCAAATATACACTAAAAGATAGAAATTTTTTACAATTTTTAGCTGAAAAATTATATCAATCAAATACAATTAATTGACAATTTTCAGTAAAATAAGTTGTAGACAATTCAACTCTCTGTAATTCGCTTTCTTTCCACCTAAATTTTATTCTTACAATCAAATAGACCCTCAGAATTAAATGAATTGAAATGGTAATTAAGGCAATAAGTTCTTTTTGTATACATGATATTTTAGTCCTTTATAAATTATATTTTCTATTTTCTATATTTTTAGACCTTTTAACTAAAAAAATATAGTTATCGAACTTTTTAAAAACTAATATTCGATTTGACTAGGCTTTAAGTGAAGTCCCCAAATTTTGGCGTGACCGGATTGAATTTAAAGTTAGCTTGACGTGGAGCCCATCTATATTTCAAACATTTTCAGTTTGATTATCGCTTTTTGTGTGTTTTGAAATTAGGTAAATTTCTTTGGTTGCCTTTATTTTTTTTCTCAATTAAGGCAATAACATCCAATTCCATCACCTAGACAGATGGAAATTACCAAAGTGGATGAAAATGGCAAAATCATCCATTCTCGCTTCATTAAGGAAATGGAATGGAGACGGAAAACATAATCCTATCATGAACTCATCTCGACTATAATTTTTTTTATATTCTATTTTAGATGTTCCTTGTATGCATATTCAGTCGATCACATGCGATTTAATCAGTGGAGTAACATCAGTTGTTTCTACGTGTACTCGATTGAAAGCCCCGAAACGAAATGGAAAGAAAAGTGACGAGATGGTGAAATTGTTTAATGATAACAAGTTATAAGTAAGCACCCAATCTAGTTTCAAAAGTATTAAAGTTTCTTTTATAATTTATATTTAAATGGTAAAATATTAAAAATTAAATAAATTAGTCAACGGGATCGTAGATGGCAAATATTTTAATCCCCGCACCAATCACTATCGTCCTTGCTTTAACTCTCGAAAATCCTCAATAGGGTAAGAAAAGAAAGGGATGCCCTGGCCTCGCTCGATGGGTTGCCATCCCCAGACGTGGATGTCATTATATGATGGAATTAGATGAAGTTACCTTGTAAGAGTGTTCTCAATTGGAGTTTTAATATATTTAAAATATTATAAATTCTAATCCATTTGAATACATTTAAACAAAATCTATAAAAATCTTATACTGAAAATAATGAAATTTCAAAAGCGTTTGTTATATGATTTTTATGCTTGAAATTTATCTAAATGTTTTGAAATCTTTTTATTAATGAAAATCTTGTAAATCCATAAATTATTGAGGATAGTTAAATTTTAATGAAATTTAATAAAATCTTTTAATATCTCAATTGGAGACATCTAAAAGTGAAATGACTTTTAAAATTCATTAAAATTTTAATTGAGAACATCCCATTAGTATGAACAAAATTTAAATGTAGATACCAGATTAGAACTAATTGAAATGCATCAAAATATAGAAAAATGTATGAAACCTACACAATGTACGACGGGACTAAATGCACGTAAAAAATGCAAGAAATATACAAAAAGTAGATGTACAAGAATGTATTCATACGATATGTACGAAAAAGTACAAATAGATCAAAATCTGTAAAAATGTACCCAAATTTTTTTTGTAAGAAATGAGAATAATTTGCCGTATGAGGAAAGTTTTATCCGGGATAACTATTGTTTCGCTCGAATGTTAATCGGGTTACAGTATTTCAATTTGTTTTAATTAACTTCACTTTAGCCCGTGTTGATTGTCACGATTTTGATATGAAAAAAAAAAATGTTTTGAATAGTGATTAAAAAGTAAGGAAAAATTTTGAGTTTACACGCAAAATATTTTATTTTATTAATGTGGAGTTGAAAATAAATATGAAAATTAAAGAATTTTCTTTAAAATGAGACAAACATGGTTTAATTTGATGAGTAATCAGCACGAAACCACCTTATATTTCAATATTATTGTACAAAACGTCCTTACATTTCATTTTTTAACATTTTCACCCCTATTTTCACTTTTCATTGCGGAAAGGATCATTTCCATCTAATATCTCAATAAAAAATGTAAAATAACAAATATATCCACCTATTTAAATAAAGCAAAACAAGGAAAAAAATTGTAATTATACTCCCAAGCTTTTTTAAAAACTGTAGTTAAGTTTAAATAAATTATTAAAAAAATAATTAGCATAAAAGTTTTAAGAGAATAATTACAATTCGTTCTATAATTTTTTTTATTTATTTAAATAGGAGGGTGTGTTTATTATTTTACATTTTTTTTATTGAGAAATTTGATGAAAATAACATTTTCCACAATAAAATATGAAAAATACCAAAAAATGAAAGGTTACGTTTTGCACAAGAAAATTGAAAGGTAAAAATGTTTACTACTAATTACCCTTGTTAGTTCAGTAGATAATGTAGTCAAAGTGTTAAAATTGAAATGAAAGTTCAGTTACAATAAATTCAAATTTCTAAAATCAAAGTGAAACTAAACTTTCTAGTTGGATGGCTAACATTAATTTGAACTCTTTTCAATTGGATTGCACGATAAACAAAACAGCGTTACAATTTCATCAACTAAGGTGATCAAATGAATTGATCATCCCAAGTCTCCCTTTTACAGAGTTTCAAATGCTGATACAATCCCAAATTCAATAAATTTCTGAATGGATAAAAAGAAGAAATAACTCAAAAATCATAGAAAATAACTGATTGAGATTCATTATTAAAAAGACCCCAGAAAAATATATAAATATTTATTTTCATTGTACCCAAAAAAAAAAAAAATCAACAAATAGTTGCATAGAGACAGCGTCGAGCTGGCTAATATGCATAAAAATGGAAAATATAACATCACCTCGATGCTTTTCCTTCGTAAAAACCTAAAAAATTGCACACTAACTTTACACCCAAAAACCTAAACAGCCATTGGAAACCAATTTTTGTTCCCATACCTGGCATATCATCACACCCTAGAAGCCCCCATGGCCTCTTAAGGCATACCTATCGCAATGAAAACGAACCAACTTAAACAACAAACGATGACTTTTGTCCTAGCAAATGAAGATAAGCACAAAGTAATCTACCGATACAATAGCTATGAGTATGCACAAGAATATGCAAGTTGATTGACATGCAGAATTGGTCGGGTAGGAAATGACAATAGGATCTGATGTGATGTCCAAACTTCACAATTATCATCATTCGGAGCGTTGATGCAAAAATACGAAGCCCGAATTTTCACGGATTAAAGGGGGAGGTTCCACGTCAGCTACATCTATTTGTGGCATCGACTTGGAGAGGTCATCCACAGAGAACGGAATGCTGCAGTGATGTTTGATTTTGATAAAGCAGAACGAAGTATTAGAAGAGCTTTTATCATTCTAGATATGCAAGTGTTAAGTGCAGGTGATATTTAAATTCAAGGAGGCAGGGTTATAACAATTTTGCAGAGAGAATTAATACGATAAAGAATCTCCCATTTCATTTTTGCGGGTGTGCGTGTTTAGAAACAAACTTGTACCAAAGAAAATGGAGAAATTACATTCATGTAACCATATTTGTAGATTTGCAGCAGCTTTGTCTCAGATTTGTCAAAAAAAAAAATCTGTAGCATGTCTTGGTAATGACGCTATGACCGATTCGCTTTACATTATAAAGAAGCATTTAAGAGAGTTGATAACCGTGATAATGTAACTAAAGTTAAAAATTACCTTGAGTCGTCGTCTAATAAGAAGGAACTGCTCACTGAATTGTTCGAGTCCTCTGTCATCATAACTCTCAAATTTGAAATGACCTTCACGCCAGGACAAAGATATAAGTGAATTGGGGAAACTGAAGACAAACGCTGTGAGTAGTGAATTTCTGCACAGATCCGAACAAATGGACACATGAAGACTGAGTTTGAATGAAAAAACTTACATCTGACGAAACACTATGAGTGCCATATTTGTCATCCCAATACATTGTACTAATTCTGTATAACTGTTGTGTGCTTAGAACCTGAGGACAATGACCGGAAAGGTCAAAAAACTAAAGTAACAAAGAAAAGAATGGCATGAAAGGTGGCTGGGGGGTTTGCTCACAGGGCAAAGTTCATTTGTTATTTCTTTCAATGTCTTCTTGGGCTTTTGATGTATAACCTGAAATGTAAAGAAATTGAATGAAATAATTTAGGTTAGGAATCTGTGTGGCAAGTTACAACCTATAGTTTACATAGAGAAGACAGTGACTCGGATTCTCACTAAAAATCCAACTGCCTGTCTGATATGCTTTAATTCGTCCCAAGCTGAGCCCACGTACTGCACACCAAAAGATTAGGTTAGGCTCTGTGCTGATTTTACAGAATAATGTAAAAACACTCAACGAAGCCTACTTCCTCAGTTGCATAACAACACCATTGCTCTAGTTCAGCCAACCCAGCTTTCACATACTCTCCATTACTGAACGAGCAACACTCGCGTCGCAAAAGAAGACTGAAAAGTTTTGGACAGAGAGGCAGGTAAAAGACATAGGACAGTCATGAAATACTCTATAAGATGTTTAATTTTACGCAAACCAGTATCACAATAGGTGAGGGATTCATTTATCTTATAAGATGGGACTTACCTGTTGAAAAGTTGGACATTTATAAATGAGAATGTTTGAGTGAAAACCTTGTGAACTAGGAAAGCGGGGACCTGTAATGAATAACAGTAGGGAGTACAACAGAATATGCAAAACGAAAAAGAAAATAAACAGTAAAGTTAACAATTCAAGTAAATTTTATATCTCACATAGTTAGCTTTCATTATCTTCAAGTAATTGTTTAGACTTTTTACAATGCTCTGCCAATGTGCAATTAACGCTTGTTGAGCACCAGCATTAGCTTGTGAACGACCTTTCACTAAACTTGCACGAGATGTTCTAGGCGCCTGCATCGAACAATGTAGGTACTCAAAGACAAACAAAGATTTAACTGTGTTTCACTTGGTACAGAAGCAAAGGAAATGAAAAGAATAAGATGGTGTAACTGAAAACCATAAATGGACTTGAAGCTGGCTTTTGAAAATAATTTTAATGAAAAAAATTCCCTTTTTTTCAATAAAACAAGATTTCATCAGAAGTTGAAAGAACCCTATATATAATGGTACACAGAACAAAAAGGGAAATTCTTAGCATTTGCAACCCAAACTATAATGATCATCCCAGCATGTATAATTATATAATGGAGGATATACCTGGATGCAAAACCCAAGCAAAGGAGAAATCTCTTTCTTTAAATTATCTCTGATCATTCCATAAATCTTCTCCAGGAAAGCAGTGAGCTGTTGTTTGAACAATAGAGCAGGATATTTGGCCTCAACTTGACGCAAGTCATCAAGTCTACCAAGCATTCGACCATTCAGCAATGAAACCGCACTCTGTGGAGATCCCCTCAATCCCTAAAAAATTCGTGACAAGTAGAAAAAAGAAGCATAAGAAATAAAAACATTTAGGCAGCAATTCAAAGCAAGGAGGCAAGTGAAAGTAAAGTGAGTGCATACTTGTGACATCCTCCCAAAAAGAGAAGCAGATGATGACCTCCGTCGTTGTGGGGTCAAGCTTGCTGCTCCACTTGCTTTGAGTGTGTGTTGAAGCAGCATCAACAATGTGGATGTGTTACATAACCAGTAGGCTAACACATCATTATTATCAGGGACCTTCAGCAAAATATACAAAATTAGCACTTTCATGAATATATATGCATAAGGAAAAGAAACTGCCAAGTAAAATGACTAATCTTTTCAAACTAATTCAGATGTCACATTAGAAAAGTATCAGCAAGTAGATAAGGTAAAGGCATTCTCAGCAACTATTCACTTTACCTCTATGGCTGAAGCAATGGTTTGAATTATACGGTCAAACACAGTTGTCCTCTCAACCTCAAAAGATCTCCAGTGAAGAAGGCATTTGTAAATTACACATGCCGCGATTGGTTTGCCACCAGAAAATCCCAGATCTTGTGAAATACACTTGATCAGCATGTCCTGGTTATCCTGTAGACAAAAAGCCGATACATCAAAAAGGAAAATTTTTGGGAGTAAAGTCTATCAATATTAGCCATGCACCACAATACAGTTTTCATACATATACCCCGGCACCCACTTACTTGCTGCTTCTCATTAAGAGACTTCTGCGGTTTTTCCTCAGATTCAGGATCTTTAGGACTTGCCACAGCAAGGGTCATGTCCTACAAGAAGCAATGGACTATAAACACTGAAAATTTATAAAATTTTCAACATTTACATACATGCGACACTTCTGCATTTTAACATTTCTCTCAAATTAAAGACGTGATGAGTTATTTACATGCACATGCTTTGTTCCTCCATTGAGCACATTTCCATTCTCCGGAGTTCTCTGTAATGCACCAGGGAAAATAAATATTTTCTCTGAGAGCAAGTACTATGATGAAAGTACCCAAATATATATCAGCATTACCTGAAAAATTGTTGTCCTGGGTCGTGCAGTTATAGATTTTCCTGTAGGTGACATGGTCAGAGCTTGTTGACGAAGTACTTGATTCTCTGACTCAGTGTTGGACAGCTTTTCTTCCACCCTGAGATGAGCGGAAGCAATTACAATATCGATAAGGTTGGCAGATATGATATTAGGGATTTAATTGCCTGATGATTAAAGACATTAGGGAATTAAGTCACTGATTAGTGTGACTGTGTAGTTATATCTAATCACTAATCAGGGGATTAATTCCCTGATTTATGGGATTGTTTAGCTGTATATTTTCCTAGTTTAGTTTCCTGATTTGTTGTAATTTAGCTTCCTAAATTATTTAGAATTTACAATCTACATTCTATAACTATTTTCGACAATAAGTATCATCGTAGTTCTTTCTTTTTACAAAAGAAGCATAAGCATGCAAGCACACGAATTTTGTGAGGTTTTATTAAGCATTTTTTTTTTTTTTTGGGGTGGGGGTGGGGGTGGGGGGGGGGTGTGAGAGTAGTTTCATGTATAAACATGTTTACATACAACTTGAGCACAAAACATAAGCTACTTGGAGAGAAAAAATTGATCATTGCTGCACCAAGAATAGGCCAGCTATTTTGGATTCTCAACATTAAGTACAGATAATCACAAAAAGGAAGCCCCAGGAACACAGACGAGATGGGTGGTAGGTTCCCTCCTATATGGTGGATAAGAAAAATAATTCTCATTGAATTCTAATTTCCAATTTATGGATACAAACCTCTGTGCAGATTCTTGAAGCTGATGAACTTTTCCTTCTGCTTCTTCAAGCTTTTTAGCCAGATCCATATTTCTGGCCTCAGCATCAGCACAAGCTTTTCTAGCCTCTTCAGCAGCCTGTTTTTCTGGTAGCAGCAAGGCCTGTACAATTTATTGAAATTTTTCATACCAGTGGTTTTTCTGAATCTATTTTCTATGCTGTTCTGATGACTAGGATCTTGACCTTTTCACAACTGTAGAGACTTGTAAACTAAGACTCGTCAAAGAGTTCATCTGCTACATGTTTGTGGATACCTTCTCAAAACATACATCTATAGTGCTTTCTTAAGGAGAAAATAGTCAATTTTATGTAAAGAGCAAAGCCTAAATAACAGTTAAATGCTCTGCGTATATCTAACGATGGAAATGTCAGACACTAAATGGTCTACTGGGATCTCTGATGGTGAAGCATATGTTGTTGAAATTTGCACTTGGTCTTCTTTGGGAGAGTCTATATCTTATTAAGTAAAGAAAGTAAGCTAATATGTCCATATATAGCTGTCGTGTGACACAGTATTGTATGCCAATATTCTGTTGTCACATAATGATTCCAGTCCACTGTAAGGTTCTTACCTTCAAACTCTCTACCTCAGCTGTTAATGCGTCAATCTTTGCCGTGTCTTGAACGATAACTGGGGTCTCTTTAACAACTGGAGGAGCTTCTTCAATTGCTTTTCGTACTGCCTCTTGTTCTTTTATTACTCTAGCATTTGCTTCTTCTACTTGTATTTGCATTGAGTGCAATGCCTCCTGTAACTTTGCAATTTCTTGTGCTTTTGTCTCTTCCAACTCACTCTGCATACGACAGACAAAAGATAAGAAGCATGGTGACAGTCAAGTTCAGTAAATCAGAAATGAACTTTCTAAACAAGTTTACCCTCAATCGTTTCTCAAACTGTAAGCGCCATGTAAGCTCCTCTACTTTCTTTTCTAACTTGTCTTTTGCTTCTTTGAGGGCTCCTGTTTCCCTTGCAGCCTGAGACAATGTACAAACGTAATTATGCAAACCAACAACAATTTTCCACAGGGATGAAAGCACATGAAGAATAGAGCTAGAACCATTTTGAGCTTTCGGAGCTCTTTCTTAGCAACCCGTTGCCTCCAACCACATTGAGTAACAATAGCAGCCTTATGAAGACTTCTGTAGTAAGAATAATCTCTGTGCAAACGAACATGCGCCTGCAAGAAAAAAACAAATGCAAGGATCAAAATTCGGTATAAGATCTACTTCCTTACATTCTCCAAGTCCATGAAACCTTAAAGGGATTTTCTGTAAACCTGAATTCTTATTGCAGCCTTGGTCTGCTTCTTGAATCTGAATTCATTGCGAGCAGACATTGCTCTCATGCCCGTTTGCAATATAATAGCAGAATCCAGCAATGTTAAGTAGGACTTCCAAGCAATGTAACGTCGGAAAGTTTTCTGAATGTATAGAGCTGCAGCTTCACGACGCAATTGCTCATAAAGTCTGCAAGCCGCAATAGCTAAATGACAAAAGAAGAACAAGAGTTACAATTTGTGCCAGGAATTTCTTAACTGCCAGATGAAGCAGTTAATAAAATCTCATCCAAATGGGATACGTAAGCAAATTTCCACTGATCAGGGATTATCTTTTCAAATTCTCCTTCAAAAGCTACATAAACATGACACAAATGTCAATGTCTTGCAAATATATATGTGAATGAATGGAAAAGCTTTTCAATCCGAGAAAGCTTCAACACACCCAATAAAGGAGTTTCATGCACCATTCCCTAGAGCTTGCAAGCTCAGACTTTGCAATGAGCTAACCCAGTGAAATCCTTGTCTATTTTACAAGGCATATATGCAAATTTAAGTACACCATTACGTTACTTGGGAACTCAATAATCTTATCTGCGAAAGTGCTAGTCACTCTTTTACATTTCTGAGAACTTGTACATTGTTTCCATAAATAGGAGTACTTACTCTTGAGCTAAGAATGAGGTAGAAATTAAATCCATAATTATTGACAGATACCTCGCCAACATGACTGCAATTGAATGGCTGCTCGGCGCAATGAGATGAACTCCTTCCTTGCAATGTGAGTATGAATTTGCCTTTGAATGGTTCTAGCTGCATTTCGAAGAACCTCTGATCTCCTTGCGTCTAGCTCAGCCATCTGACCGGCTCGTAGAAAGACCTTTGTCTTACCTAACTGCAAATCCAGGCATACCATATGAATAAGTATAAAGGAAACTCCATTACAACATTGGTAAATTGATGGAAGTCAATGAAATATATTACTGCCTCTAGGTAATTGTTATAGCCCATAGAAATAGTAACACGTCAAAAGTCAAACTTTCTAAATGGTACTTCCTGGCTCCTGCTATACCCATATACAAACTGTTTATGAAAGCAATCATTATCTTCTCACATGTTTGGCAGGGGCAAATTAGAAAATACTGTTCAAATGTCATTAGCATCACCATATACATTAAAAGCTGATTCACAGAACCAGGCTCATTTTAATGCATGGAGAAGTACGATTTTGATAAAAAAGAATATAAAAGCAATTGATGCCATGCCCCAAAAATGCAAGCCCTAGAACGAAAGCTTATCATAAAGCCCAAACTGGATATTCAACTGTGAAATAAGTATTAAATTAGATTCTACGGGGTACATAACCAATACCAATATACCAGTCATGCAATCTCCACAATTCTGATGTGGGAAAATTAAAATTCATAGAGTTAATAATTAGCACTTGTGCAAAACATTCATTCAAGCCCCCCTATCCAGCAACTAAGTCTTCTATAATTCAACAATTTAACATACAGGAATCAAATGTACCTGATAGCCCTTCAATCCCATTTTGTCTAAAATCATTTGGCATGCAACCTTCTCTTCGGAGCTGCACGAGAATATTTTATGGCTCATACAAAAATGACGACAATAAAGCAAAGCTGATGGTAGAAGAAGATGGATAGAGGAAAAATGCAGCCCCAAGTACATACAGGTGTGAAGCGAAAGAAGAAAAATAACTTACTTTCCTCCCAAAACCTCTGGAGCAAGAACCCCAAACCGGAGAAGAAAAACTCATCAAACGTGCGTCTAGTGGGGTATCCCGCACAGCTGATTCTGATAGCTTCGAGCACACCCTAGAATGATGTGAAGAAAATTCCAGCACATATTCGGTCATAAGGAAAATGAAAAAACTTAATAAATTTAGTCTGCTTGTTAGGCCAAAACTGATATTTTCAGTAAAATGACGTTTCACCAATATATACTTACACCACATCGCAGCTGCTGCATTATGTTCAGATTCTCAAAAATAGCGGGCTTGAGAACATTATTTGGCTTCACACATCTGATGTAGTGAGGTTCTGTTGAACTCAAGGTTTCCATTAAAGATTGTAGTTGTAACTGCAAGGAAATAAATATAGCTCTCATTCACAATAATATCCCGACAATCATAAATGTATTTGAGTGCCTACTAACATGTCATCTGAATAAATAAATGAAATTTGATTTAACTATCAAATTATAAGGAAAAAAATTTGTCAAAAATCCAAAAAACAAACATAGACAACAAAAGTAGAGATACCAGAGGATTATTCTTTAATTGCCATGTATATGTCTTAATTCCGAAAGTGCAAGAGTAGAAAAAGTCGATCTTATCTTAACCTCCAATCAGTCGCTTAAAATGGGAACCTCAGTACAAAATTGCAACGTACATCTCAGTGAGTCAACACAAGCTCCATTTTTCCCAAAACTCATTTTTTCTAAAATTCATTTTCAACCACACATTCTCCCATAAAATAATATTACATGTACACCCAAATTTTTCCCTATTTTTTAGTCACACATTCTCCAAAAAATAACTATTCCAAAACCTATTTTTCCCCCAAAAATGGGGCTCAAACAGGACATATGTGCAAGAGTAGCCTGGTTGTCGGGCTACATGGGCAGAGTGAGTGGCAGATGCATGTGCTTTGAAAGTGGAAGGAAAGAAGAATATCTTATGCACTTGCATAAAAAAACCCAAGAAATTGAGTGACATCAGAAGCATGTATACTGAACCAATAACAAAAGCTTTAGGACTCTGATTACAGAGCATTTGTGCTCTTGCAAATCATTAAGACCTCAATCCCATAACACAGAAAATCAGGAATACGTGCACAGCTCTTCTAACACAATATGACCTTACCATCGCAATTTTGAACCTATTATACAGCTCTTACATCAGTGTGCAGTATACCACTGTTTGGGGAAATATAAAAAGAAATTGAATTATTTTTGAAAAAACTAAGCCCCCTGTTTTTTTTTGCCCCAATTTTTTTAAACTAATTTTTTCCCAAACTCATTTTCAACCACACATTTTATGGACCTGCAACTTTTATCTACTTTTTAACCACACAAAGAAAAGGTTTTTCCACAGATTCATATTTTTTTCTTGCCTGAATATCTGTCACAAGTCTCAATCTCACATTTCAACTCATCACAAATATTGCTCACTGTGTATATATATTTTTGAAGTTGCTCTTCCAAAATTTCCTAATGATTTCTACATAAATTGCAAGGAAAGCCATCAAGATGAACATAAACATGTTGAGACTTGAGATATGACCTAATGCCAAAAAAATAAATTTAATCAAAATCGAACTAGCCTAAGTATCAAATTTCTCAAATAGAATCTTGAATTCTTATACAATTAGGTACGTCACTCGGCTATGGAAATCTTACTGCTGCATTGTTTTATAAGTTCTTGTAACATATCGAACACGAGTGAACAATCAGAACATAAGGTTTTCAAAGTAGAGAAATATTCAATACCTTAAAGCGTGATCCGATGGAAGAAAATTTGGATGACTTCGATGATTCTTCAGGACTTGGAGGAAATAAACCAGCTACAAAGGGGCACTTTGAAGCCATTAACAAATCTTGATGTTCTGCCACCACATAATCTTTGTTCTTATCCAGGAACAGATCAGCCTGATAAGTTACCTGTAATCACATAAGATGTTATTGAGGAGATTTGGCAAGGTTTATATCTTTTTTTTTTTCCATTGAATTTTTCTTTCTGGCAAAATGGGCGAGATGTCGTTACCTCCCCAGCATAGTGAGATATTGTAAAATTGGTGCGTGATAGCTTGGGCTTGATAAATCGTTTGTTTTTGGCAAAGGTCTGATACAATTTCTGAGCAAATGTCTCATGAGTAGATTTTGGAAACATACTGCCACAAACAACATTATACGTGTAAATACTCCACCATATGCAAAAGATAAATGAATAGAGAGAAACAAAAACTTCATAATATTATATGATATTCATCGGCCACGAGTGAAAAGCAATGCATAGCCAGAGACAATGAAACCCAGCCTCCTCTTCGTACAGAGAAAAAAATATATATATATAAATATGGATGATATTCCACAAAACTTGAATGAGGCCAAGGAATAAGACTATCAGCTGGCATACCAAGCTTCATCGAGAAGTGCAATTATTCCACCAGGTTTCTGCAAAATGTTTAACCAAGTTGGCTTTAACAGTCTGGCTATGCAATACGACAGACAAATTCTAAAATAGAACATATTCAAATAATTAAAGTTCCAAGATCTTGAGAACAAAAACACACTTCTTCATAGATAATTGAAAGCTAAATCACAAAAGCTTGATATGGTTCCAAACCTTCTCAATCAGATCAAGCACATCTTGATTATCAACAAATTCTATGTAGCTCCAGTTTATCTTTTCTTTTTCATACTCTTCTTGTTCCATCTTAAAAACATGCTGAAACCATGAAAAAATCTCCAATAAGAAGACTAGTCACTAAATTCAAAGCATTGAGGACTACTTCATGACAAATAGAAGAGAAGTGACCTGGTTAAAATGTTGTTGCAGTTTTTCATTGGTGAAATTGATACAGAACTGCTCAAAACTGTTGTGCTTGAAGCTTTCAAACCCGTATATATCAAGAACTCCTATTATTGTTTTTGAGTTTGGATCCTGTCCAATGGAGATATTTATATTGTCCACAATCCTGAGGATAATAGAAGACAAGTTAGAAATGAAATGTTAGACAAATACGGTAGCATATACATGTACAATGTTCGATTACAGAAGCTGCATTCATTTCCTTACCAGTCAAACAGGCGAGAATATATAGTTTTAGCCAACGCATCCCTGCTACTCAAAGCAGCTTCCGGATCAAGAGTCCTAGTAATAACTTCCTCAGGTGTCACCATCACACGCTTAATAAGTGCATCTTCCAGGCTCTTGGGATCACACCTATTACATCAAACTGGTCGCTTACAAATTCAATTTATATCTCATACAGAAATATCCATCCAGAAATTAACCCTACTTGAGCAATTCAGCAGTAGTATTAAGATGAAATCTAGAGTTTTCATCCTTGATCACAGAAGAATCAATCTCCTTCCCTTTAGCAAATTCAATATTACCAAGATGAAGAATCGCTGCCACAACCCTAAAAATTGCTTCCTGAAATGATTTGATACAAATGTTAAATATAAAAGATCATGTCAAAAATCAAATGGTAAGGCACAAAAAAATTCTATTCTAACTTCTATGGGAAATGCTAACCTGCTCTTGCTCACTGATTCCAACTATATCCATAGCCCGTCTGGTCGCAAGGTATTCCTCAGCATCACTTACTCCATCAAGTTCATAACACTTCGATTGGTTAAGATAATGATACGATCCAGGGTTTCCCAGCTTATACTTCTCTCTATCCTGAAGGTGAATTGAAAATTCTAACACTATTTAAAACATATAAGCATCGCCAGCTACAGGACAGATACAAAATTTTGACAGCAAATTAGAGCCCAAACTGCAAAAGCAAAGCAGAATAAATACCTCAAGTGGTGCTGCACAGAGAAGATAGAAGCAGTGGTAGTTTCTTTCAGGATCTGAAATCTGGCAAACACGAGATCTCTCCAGCAAGTAAGTTCTTATAGCTGCTCCAGATATCCTCCCACTTTTATCAAATTGTATCTCAACAAATTTACCAAAACGACTACATGGAGACACCACCATCAAGATAAATATAAGTAAAGAATATACAATCAAAATTAAAGTCCCATAAATAAATTGCCATTCCAAGTATGGCCAAATAAAATATTTACTTTCACTTTCAATCAAAGATGCTTCATGATCGCTCACCTGGAATTATTGTTCCTCACAGTTTTGGCATTTCCAAATGCTTCAAGAACTGGATTTGACTGTCACACATTACAAAAGAACCCAGTTGTGGAAACATGTTCATCTTAGTAAGATCATGTATGGAGGTAACTCGTTTTGTGAAAACAAGGTTAAATGTAAGCTTCATATGTGCAAATCTTGAATCTTACTTCTAAAACTTGCTGTTCAACAGTCCGACCTTCTACTCCAGACCGACCACCTAAGTATGCAAGATATCTCATTAGCATCTTCGTGGTTTCAGTTTTACCAGCACCACTTTCTCCACTAACCAAAATTGAATTGCTCTTTCCCTCATTAATCATTGCCCTGGTTGCAAAAGTAAAATCTGTTAACAGGAATATCATCCCCCCCACCCCAAAAAATATATATATATAATTAAAAAAAAAAAATCCCCAACCAAGAAGTCCCACAAATTAAAATAAAACAAAAGAAACACCATTTTTTATGTTATATCATTTTAACCTGTAAGAAACATCTGCAATTGCAAAAACATGAGGACTAAGCTCTCCGAGTGCTGCTCCTTTGTATTGTTGCATCATGTGAGTATCATATAGATGAGGCAATCTTTGAAAAGGGTTTATTGCAATCAAAATGTTTCCAGTATAGGTCTGAAAAAAATATTAAATCATCAATTAGAACACCAAATCTATTAGTTAGATTCAAAATGACAATCTACTGAAATCAATGAGCACTAATGCCTAGGAAGTTCACTGCAGAAAAATACACTTACGTATATTTCATTAAGTTCATATCTGGTAGCCAGATTTTGCAGAACTCCAGGTTCATGCAAATATGAAAGCTTAGTCATATCATCTACACCTCCAGGAGGAGCTTCAGTATCCTTTGGAAATACTTTTGAGATATTTGCAACAACCTGCAATAACGGAATTTAAGATTTTTACAGGCAGCATAGGGACAAAAGTTATTTAGCACTCATCATATGTGCAATAGTTTCTAAGCCAGAATTTCCAAAATCAGAATGTAATGAACTGAAAGTTAACCAATATTCTCCTGCAAAATGATTAAAACAAAAAGACTTTCACTGAACAAACATAAATAATTCAATAATTTGATAACACGAGTATCAGGAATCAAAGATCTAATCGCTCAGGTACACAGGAACTAGTTCTGCTAAAAACTAAAAATTGCTTATACGACAGTTTGGAACACGAGAAAGGAACATGTGGTGATCATATATTCACGGATCAAGAACCAGAACCAGTAGTTGCTACTTTCGCTGTACGTGAAACTACACTATAAACCATTGGCCTCTCACATCTGTCCCCAGTCATACACTGTGCAGCAACAATGAGAATTTTTAATCAAGAAACTATCTTTCCATATAATTAATGTCCACCTTCATAGCATTCCAATTAGTTTCAAGGAGATTTGACAAGCATTTCCTTCTTCCAAGCGCAGAAAGTATAACAAAATCCACAGAAGAACTCCCATGATTACATTCCAGGGTACCAGAACCAGAACTGTAATGTAATTGAATCACCAATAATTTTATCACCCTCCATCAGTTAGTTATTTAGTAAGTGAAAATACCTTACTTCTGAATCAGTCTTCAAATCACACTCGTGCACTTTCAAATGTAAATCACATGTTCTTTCCTGATATCCCCAAGATGATATTGATATGGTTAAAAATTATATTTTTTTAATAAACTCGCAAGCATTTATAATAATATTGCCAGTTCCCTGAGAGAATTTTGGAATCCCCATAAAAAACTGGAGTCCAACACCAACAATGACAGTTATAGGGTTCAACTTGAACCTTAATTGACTACACTTCATAAAATACCGGAAAGAGATTCTGAATCTGATGCTAAGAGTATTTATTAGTTATCTGTATTATTTATACTATCCATTCACAAGCTCACTCAATGATTGAAGAAAGTAGATGTATTTGCCTGCAAAACTCAAAATATTTTAAATTGAAATTCAGCAAAGTCTATCGCAAAGATTTTTCTGCAGAAATAAGTGATTATTACATAGCCAGAGCTACATGTACGAGTGCAAACGAAAAAAACAGATAGAATCTGCATAGTCACCGTTTTCCCATTTGTAGTTTTAACATGAACATCTTGACCATCTATTCGGGATACTTCTCCATCAACCCATGCCAAGGCTGAATCCTCAACCCATACATGAGATCCAACAATAATGTTAACCCGTGATGCCTGCCAAAAAAGACTTACATTAGACGTGCAGCAGCGTACTGATTATTTTGTTTTCAGAATCAAACTGATATCAATGAATCTCATCTTTTATTCATCCAACACATCTTAATCCAAGATAAACACAAATAACAACAAAATGCAGCTACAACAAGCATAAGGCTTTCATGTTCCATTCACCCTTTCCTCCATCTACCACACCCAAAAAAAAAAAAAAAGCAACTTGAAAATTCAGTACATTTTTAAAAAAAAAATTATATAGATATAGTCATATATATATATATATATATATGATAACATAATTATGAACTGTGGATGAAAAGCCTCCTGACCTGAACTGACTTGATAGAATATCAGCAGAAAAATAACCATCAGTAAAACATGAAAGTAAGGATTTACTAATTTTTAAGTAAGATTTTAATTATCTCAAATTCCTGAGTTCTAATCAAAACCGAAATTGCCATAAAAAAATGTATCATAAAGTATGGATCTATAATCTAAATTCTCAGCACACTTACTTACGGGTTCCATTCCACTAGGTGAAATTCTTAATACTACAAGCACAACTTCGATATTATGACATAACCCCACTTGTTAAAGTTTCCCTTTGCTATACATTTTTTAAGTCAATATTATATGTTATAAGACAAAATAATCGAAGATTCACATGCAGTTAGATAATATATATAAACATAAGCCAGAAAAAAAATAAAAAATTATCTTGAGGTCAATCAGCTTAGTTTAAAATTTATTAATATTACTTTTTTCACTTGTAGGTAGTGCTTTATTAAAGGCATATATTTAGGCTAGTTATAAAACCAAGAACCTAGCAACTGGTCATTAAGAGTATAAATCTTATCGAAATCATTATAAGCTTTCTAACAGATACGCTTGTGCTTAAGATGAAATTTCTAAGACAATAGCAAGCATAAATTCAATATAACAGACAGAAGCCATTTTGGTTGAAGATGGGATTTCCCATATATTTCTTAAGCTGAATATATGTTCTAAGTCATTTTAAGGTGTATCTGTGAAACGTCCTCTTAAGCAGTTACACTTTTAGTAAAATCAGTACTTGTAAGCAGACACCAATGTTAAATGGCTAGTAAGGATTTTCATTCCACATTTTCTCACTTTTAATTAATATATACTTTATTTTTTTGAAATAACTTATATCTCAAATTTTAATATTTTAAGTTCACTATTATTCAATAACATTTTTTCATTCTTCAATAGTTGAAATTATTTTTTCAATTTTTCAGTTATTTGAACTTAAGTTAGGATAATGGAAGGGGATTTTATCAAATTATTAAGTTGCAATATCTTATGGTCAAGTGTATTCAAAATGTTCCTACTATTCCGACAATAGTAAAATATCGCCATTTTACTCACAAAATAGATAATGACTTTTAGTAAGTAAATAAGGGAAAGTATTATTTTTTCCCATATCTATGTCAAAAGATATACCTGTAAGTTATAAATAAGTTGACCTACTTATAAATTGAAAAAACATGCTCTTTATGCTCTGCTAATAAGGTTACTTACCATGAAAACAGAGTGACAAATATTTAAAAGAAGAATGCAGAAAAATCTCTATTATAAGGAAAAGGTACTTGCTCCAATGTGCAAAACTGTTACAGAAAACATAGACTCAGCCAGCACAAAAGAGATCTGGAATGCAATGCATCATTTATTATCCAGCATAATACAATTAGAGTAAAATTTTTAGACATGATCAGCAAGTTATAGAAATGTTAAAATGCAAGTGTTCAGAAAAAATTATGCTACTGTTTAAACATAACCTGGTTTTAGGCATGATTTTGAATGTACATAATAATAGAACATAAAAAAAACATTTTAAATATCTAGAATTAGCATAATTACTTTGGAACTCCTAAGTAAATGTTTATGAAATGATGCACAATGCTTTAGGATGACGAATTGGGCTGTAATTCTAGAGGATATCATCTATTGGCTATCTATGAGAAGAATGATAACCAGTGAGGCTGCAAGAGTATAAAATAATTGAAAGAACTCAAAAATTTCTTTGTTAAAACAGAGTGTTCACCACCTCTTAAACACTGTATGTGATGACATTGTTGTAAGACTAATCATAATTATTATGGCAGAAAAGAAGACAGATGACAGCATAAGAGTATAATATTTTTTTTAGACAACCGCAGATTTTATTGTTTAAAAAAGACACAGCAAAAATGTTATCTTACCAATTTGCTAGAGAGGATGCGAAGATAAATCAGCATTGCTTATTTGGTACCCCATAACATATAAAAAAGGCAAAACTACCTATCATCTTATTGTGTGTTCAAATTATTGGTACTTTCTGAAAAGTAAACAAAGAGAATAATTAATTCATTGAAGACGAGTCATTAATATAATTTGGATGTGCTTGCCAATTCTTGAGTAATATCTGATCTTGGTTATCAGAAAACTCTTATTTAAATTCTTGGATGAGGAACCAACAGGACAAGCACAAGCTAGAAGCAAACAATATTCATTAACATATACTCCTATCTCCTACATGACTCTCACTTGTAACTTTCTTTGGGTGAAAAGGAGGTTCCAACAATCTTAGGTGAGAGTTATTTGAAGGTTCTATAAGGAGCTGGGTTCGCTATCACTCAACAACTTGATTTTAACCATTTTCAGCCAGCAATTAAGGTTCCAAAAAGTTGCCTGCCTAGTGACCTGACCCATCCCTATATAGTTTGTATTAGGATTACCATCCACTCATGTAATTCTAAGCTAGTCGCTCAGAAAACTAATGACCGTGATAAGGATGTCTCCTATTCTAGTGTGAAAATTTGCCGATCAATGGCATCGCATTAGATATCAGATTAATTCAAAAATGGATTATTTATAGAATAAGAAAATAACAACAAAAAAATAACATAAACCTATCACCATCACTGCCAACCAGATAACTCGTGTCTTTTCTTGATCCTCTTACAAATAGGCACATGCGAGAAATCATCAGCTCTTTAGTGATACTATTGAATTGGTAACTAAGTTGAGCTACTACATTTCAGCTACCGACATAAGAATTAAGAAATGCAGGTGGTTTCATTAATATTGAATAGGAGCCAGCCAGGAACTTTCAATTAAGACAAGTAAATTAACTATTATAATATAATGAAGGTTCCATTATCATGCCTAACATTTGATAGCACCTAGCCAATGAAATTAGAAGATTTATGTGAATCAAGAGGATTGTGAATGTGCACAGTCAAGATACTCCAAATGAAAAATGTGAATTTGTGAGCTCCCAAACTCTACATCTGTTTTCTGAAGCTACACATTTAGCACCATTCATTCATTTCGTAGCCAAACAATGTTCAATTTCTGTTTCACACAATGATTAACTAATCTAATTAATCAAATTTCCAGATGCACAAGTTTTAAATTTAAGTTGAATAAATTTAGTATTTATTCCCAAAACCAATTCATGAAAATCACCTGTATTCATCTTCAACAATAAGCAGTATTAGATTTACTTCCCAAAAACATTCCACCAAAATTATTTCTTTTATTCAGCTTTAACAATCAGGCCATTTTTTTTTATCACAAAATGAACGATTAATAGAAAAATGCATACAGTTTCAGAATATCTATAAGTTAATTTTCTGATTGCAGCACAGACTCGGAATTGAAAAAAATTTAATAGTCAAAACAAATTCAAACAGACGTCAAAACGACATGTTTCTATTCGTTTCAGACATCAACTTACCATAGTTGAATTTCAAATGACTCGATCTCCAGCTCCTTCTCCACTCATCAAGACAAAGAGAGACCGAGTTCTGACCGGGTCAGATCGCCGGCACCTCCGATTCGGAGCTTCTCAACTTTTTCCTGGTACAAATCAACCGCTTTTTGTTCCTTTTCTCCAAAAGAATTAGAAAAATATTACTGAACCTTGTAAATATTGTTTACAATACAATATCTATGCTGTATGTGTAAAGGTAAATCAAATGGATTGCGAATTGTTTTTACTGTGTTTCTCTCTCTAAAATTTGCTGGCTGCACCTTTTCTCTCTCTTAAAGCTAGTAAAATATTTCGGATTTCTTGCTATTTTTTATAAATAGTATTTTTCTTTGTCTGGTCAGCTGGCTGTGGAGCCCACCTGCAGCACACAAAGACAGGAATTACATGTTTGGTTAAGTTTCACTTATAAGTAAATATGTTACTTTTGAATAATTTGTCTATCAAAGTTTTCTTTTTTTGACGGTACCAAGCAAGCATGTGACATGTTATTGATAAATCATATAGCTTCGGACGGTGTTTGAGATGTAGTACAAAATACAATTAAACCAAACTTGATCATTTTATCTATAATAATTAAAAGTGACGAGCTTATGAATTGCTTTATTCAATTATTTCACTGTGTGTAGTAACACATACTAGAGCTCACTTTGAAGAGAAGTGCTACAAAATCTATAAAAATGGGCAATCAATCGACATATTTCAATATGACTTCAGACCCTGAACAACACATAAAGCATAAAATTCAGCAATATCAATGACGAGGACAATCACAAGCTAAAGCCAATCCCACTTTGATAGCAAGGTTTTGACATCTTTCGATTAGAAATTCGGCAACAGCTTCGATCAAACGTCTATCAAAGTTAAGTTACTTATTACAAAAATAATCATCAATTTACTACCAAAACAAGTAATATTTTTACTTATAAGCAATAAAATATATCTTAATTCAAATATACTCACTTAGACAAACATGGTCTCAGAGGTTGCAGGAAAAGAGAAGGCCTTGTACGCTAAAGCCAACATTAAAGAATAGAAAGAATATGGTTTTTGAAACTAGTGTTATTACATTTTGGGGGTTATGAAATGAGTTTATTTACGGGTCTGCCATTGTACAGGTATTTTAAGTTTCTTTGGACAAAAGAGGATTATATCAACACTTACCAAAAATCTCACTCATTTACCATAATGGAAGATACATTGTTATCAAACAATTCAATGCCATGTGCAGAAAGGATGCAAGATTTTTATTGCTAATCACTGTGACCATAAATCTAAAACAAATAAGTATTTAAAAATATTAGTCTTTGTTTGGCATAACGTCTAAAAATCATATTTTTAGTAAATTTTGACAAAAATTAATGAAATGTCTGGTTAAGTCCCTGTTCTTTGGAAAAAAAATACATTTTATACAGTAATTTGATATCATTTCAACCACACATTTTTTAATAAAATAATATTATATGCAAATTCAAAAAATTTTCTTATTTTTTAACCACACCTTTATCATCAATACAATATTCAAAAATGTATTCTTATGAAAAGAATGTGGCTCAAACGGGAGCTAAATTTTTTTTATAAAAGATGTGAATCCTGTGAAATTTATAATTAAAATGAATTATTGATTTTGACTTATATTTTTATCAATTTTTAAATTATACCAAACAATGCCTTAACGTACTATGTCATCTTGACATAATTGGATACCACGATTCTTCAAGTTCATTTTGGATTGACATTGAATCCTTACAAATAGTCTATGTCAGTCTACTATTTTCGTATATTGCTAAGTTGTTTTCTTTCATAAAGTCTTCTCTTGACATTGTTTAATTGTTTTGGTATTGTTCTATTATACTCAGTGTTCTAAAAAATATAAAGCGTCGCTAAACGTTGAAATCAAGTTTCAAGCATTACAAGTCTAGACGAGCCTAGGCGAAGGTTATACGTAAAAAATAGTTTTTTGATTTTAAAATTTTAATCATTGTAAAAAATATTTAATAATTCATATAATATATATCAATTATCTGAAATTATAAAATATTGTATGTACTTAATAATTCTTACAAAAAAATAAGTTTCAAAATCATAATTACATAACATAGATAACTTGTAGTTTAAATCTTATCTAACTCTTTATCGGACTATAATTCAATATCTTCTTCTTCATATTAAAAAAAAATATGTACATTTAATGAATATGAAAAGTATAAAAACAAATAAAAATTAAGCGGTCAACGAGAACGTTGACCGCTTAATTCCCGCTTAGACTTAAGACGAAGCATTTTGATCATGCTTCGCGTCTAGGCACGATTTTTAGAACACTGATTATACTATGATACTCAAGTTAATAGGCTGTAGAAATGAGGTATGTATGTCTGCATTAAATTTGTGATTTATATACTATCTTGTATAATTTTTTACTCGATTTCTTGAACGTGCTATGTAGAAGGACATCACTATTACTCGAGAGGAGTTACTTACATAAAGGGGTGGTCCATCGATATAGAACATGTTTTCAGCTAGTAGCCCGTGCTCCCCCCTCCTTCACCTCAATATCTTTCATTTTAAGATCCTCCAACTCTAACATCCTGGTTCCGTTACTGAGCACGGTATTAAGAAGATTATCGTGGTCATTTGATACTTACATATGTACAAATAAGAGCAAGACACTTCGCTTAACCCCACTTGCAACATGTGGATTTCTATCATATAGATTTCCGGCATTGATGTAATAAAAACATGATAAGATGGATCCTAGTCAACTCTAAATTTCTAATCGAACAAAGGCTACTTTGTAGTACTAATGTTCTATGAGTAATAACTTCAATTAACCGTGATTTTGGCTTGTAAATACAAATTACTTTACAATTACTTGGAGAAAGACAGTACAACGAATGAGAGACAAAAAGAGTTAATAGAAAACCTTTGAAAATAAAATAGTTAAGGGTTCATTTGATTTGCTATTTTTAATTGTTTAAGTACGTAAAACACTGAAAATATGTTTTATTTAATATTTTTAAAAATATATTTTCAAAAACTATTTTAAACTTATAACATAAAACTTGAAGCGTATTTTTGAAATTTTGAATGTTTTCGGAGAAACATGGAAAACATGCGTTTAAATATATATATATATATATATATATATATATATGATTTTAAAATTTTAAAAAATATAAAATTCTAATAATCGAAAGTACAAGCTTATCAAATCTAGTAGCCAAACTTGTTCGTGAGTCAGGGACTAATTAATTTTTGACTAAAATATAACATGTCAACCCACATAACTGCACAACTATTAGTAGAATATCAACATGATCGAAAGTACTTAATCATATACTCAATTCTAAAACCAAATAATGTTCGTATTTCTTTTTTGAAGTATCCATACGACATTCATTTCACTTAATGAAATTAAATTAACAACAAATGTATTATTTCCTACACATATAAAAAGAGTGGAGAAACATTTTACTGTAGAAACTATCGTTATCACGTGGGTATATCTGAGAGACGCTGTGCGAGAGAGAAAAATCAAGGGTTTTCCTTAGGAAATCGACTTTCTTTGACGAGAGATGGCGGAGAGTTGGCGCTACGCGCTCAATGCTCAATTAGGTGATTCCTCTTTCATGCTTCTCCTTTTAAACTGTTTATTACGGATTTTTTGTTCTGTTAATTTATTTTATTTTATTGGCTGAGTTGAGCTTTAAAATTTTGGAGAGTCAGTGTATACAGACGTGTATCTAAACCTATAAATAGGTGTGTAGACACGTGTATATAAAATTCTCAAGCTTAAGGAATATGCCTGATTTGAAGCAGCAACTGTTTGAGGCAAAGAGCATCTTGTCAACACATCTATTTATATGAATAGAAATTAGGTGCGCAAAATAAATAGCATAAAGCAAAAATAAAATAAAGTAAAATAATAATAATAATAATAAGAGACAATAAAAAAGAGGAAATTTCTGAAGAGTGCAGTTTTAGAGTGAGAGGGGACTTTGTCCACCCTGGTTAGAAAAATATCCCAAAGAATAAATCACCGTGAAAGGATGAAAAAGCATTTTGATCTTTTTTGCTTATAAGAATGCAATCCAGGTTTCTTTCTTCCTCTCCATTTAATCAATGAGCTCACTCTCCCATGGCTGTCACAAAGTCAAAAGCAAAATAAAGATTGAAAATAATGCAAAAGGCAAAAATGAAATTCGGGTAGTGATTGGTACCTGTATGTAACGATACAAATTTGGAATCAAATGGTCCTCTTCGTGACTCATTCCACTCCTAAAATGAGTTATGCCAACATCTGTCTGTTTACTATACCGGAGATCACTCTGGGGAATCAATATATGGCCCATTGACAACATTCCGAGCCCTCCAATTTCCTTTGGGGTGCAAAAGATAACGGGAGGGAACCTGAAAGCAGAGCAAGTTTAAGGATGTTTTGTGAGCAAAAAGAGAAGTGGAATATGAACCATAACGGATTAAAAAGAGTTACATTACCTGCTAGGCATCTTTGAGTTCAATCCAATCTTAATACGGGTCTGTATTTTATTTTCACATTTTACCATCAGATCCAACAGTTCTTGTGTATGAACAGTTGTTTCCCGGAAATATGTCATGAGGCCTGCAGAAGTAAATCAAAACTCTTCAGCAAAAGAACACTCGAAGTTAAATCAACAACATTGAACATGGGCATTAGGAGTAAAGAAATTAAATAATTACCTATAAGTGTTGTATTCCATTTGTTAACAATCTTCGTGAATGTAGTCGAGCCTGAGGACATTAGAATCTGTCTTACACGATTCTCAAACACCTTCATATGTTCATCATCTACCCGTAAGAAAGCAACTGCCGTACGCTCTTTTGTCAGCTCATTCTGCAGATTCCAAACTCCATCTCTTGTATTGCTGAAAAGCCTCTTGAGTCATTCTAATCTTGGGCAGTATACGAACTTCAAATCCACACCTACACATTAGGTGGTTGGTAACTAATGTTAAATATGAGCATGTGTACTGTGTACATTATGAGCATACAAGTATAGATTAAAAAGTAGAAGCAAAGAGGAAGAATAAGTTACACATACATGCTAAGTTCGGATTGTCTTTGCTGTAGACAGATACAAAGCTGTTCTCCCATTCAAGAGTGGTAATGCTTCTAGGAAGACGGTTCTTCATATCCCAGAAAACACTTCTACCAAGGTTTACTGAAATATAAAAATTTGACAAAGAGCAATTATATTCCTCTAAACACCAGGCTAACTGTCAGTCTAGATCTTTCTGCCATTTTCTTGTTGTAGGTTTGATAAGGAGCTAAACAAGGAAGTTGCCATAAAGGTCATCGATTTAGAAGAGTTGTGAGTATACAAACTTTGATCATTTTTGTTAAAAAATATAAGATCCTTGTTTTTTTAATCGATTATGGTGACTTTATTTATCTGAGAATCGTTCTTTTATGCATATG
This sequence comes from Osmanthus fragrans, assembly GCA_019395295.1. Classification (NCBI taxonomy): domain Eukaryota; kingdom Viridiplantae; phylum Streptophyta; class Magnoliopsida; order Lamiales; family Oleaceae; genus Osmanthus; species Osmanthus fragrans. The sequence goes on along the minus strand of CM033354.1, from coordinate 11,865,451 downwards.
CTTGGTAAGAAAGGAACTATTTGTCATTTTTTACTATCACTGTTTCTTATCTTAAGTTCTATAAATTTTTATTTAGTACAGTATTATTGATTGCTATTTATGTTTCATCTTGATTTTGTTGACGTTTTGATTATTTTGTTTGCGTATAAGTATTAATTATGATTGTGAAATTTTATAACAATATGATGCTTTCGACGGGCAATGCTCTCTATAGGAATAAATAAGTTGCAGTTATATTCGTCTGAATTATTGTGCCAGGATAGTAGAGGAAGTGGCTTCACAAGCTGAAATGTAAAGCGTCTTAAAGTTATATGTTCTTTAGATATGGGTAAAGTGGTGTTTGGAATTTGTGAAGATGACGGTTTTGGGATTATGGTTATTTTAAAAACATAACTTTTCATTAGCAGATTATAAAGTTCTGATTTGATCATATTTTTCTGAGTTGCAAATTTTCCCATTTCTTTTTATTGAATTGTTCAATTCACTAATCTAATTTTACATGCAGTCTCTGTTTTCTGGATTGTGGTTGACATCAATAACTCCTGATTCATACAAGGTATCTGAAACATATCTGAAGGTTAGTCTTCAATAATGCAAATCGGGTTTGGTTACTTAATTTTTGTTTTAGTTTGATTTGTTTCTTAACGGGGATGATTATTTTTATTCCTTCCAAATTTGACTATTGAGATAAAAATATTTGCAATTGATTTAATTTTTTGCATACGGTCCTCAATACATTGCTAATAATTTTTAATTATTTCATGCGTTCATAAGCATTCTTAGGATATCATTAATTCCATGTAACTAATTCAGTCAATTTTGAGTCGAGTAACCAATATGAATTTGCCCATGTTCATAAGTGGTCTTAGGATACTATCATTTTGTGCAAATGAATTCAACCAATTCTAAATACTGTTGATAATGTGAAATAATAGATGAAGAGAAAATCACTTTGAATAAGATATTTGTGTATATAATTTGGACCTGCTGCTAAATTTAATTTCATATGCATTTTTGAAATGTTTAATAGTGTCGTTACAAAAGAATTTTCTAAAGGATGTGTGAGATGAAATTAGGTATGCAAAATTTTAGTCTATTTTGTGTCTGCTTTCCTTCCCCAAGTTTAGAAGTCTGCTTTGTTCTATAAATAACTTGTTCGAGTTTTCTACTATACCAATAGCCATATTCACCCTTTTTTTTCCTTTGAAGTTTTCAAAAGTGCGTAAAGACTGTTTACGTAGATGAAAAATATGTTGTTGATACACAGGTTATGTTCCTGGACAATGATAACTAAACAGAGTTTCAGAAAAGATGTTTGTTCGGATTATCTATTTTAATTTATCCATCACAATTATTTCGAGGCAACCTTGAATACAGACTAAATTATGATCATACTCTGATTTGCCAGAATGAAAAATGCCATGAAGATGAGACAAGGTGAGCCTTTCCATTTCCGCGAAAGAAAACAAACTAAAACTCCAGACTGTTTTAATCAACAATTAAATTCTCTCCTTCAAACTTTTGAGCTTCAAGCCATTTTTTTCAATTACTTTTTGAGTAACTTTATGGTTTTTTAGTTTTGAGTTTTTGAGGTTGGGGTTTGAAAATTATAAGGTTGGACAGAGAAGAAGTGGAGCGAAACGAGAAGATTATAAGGGGTCTCACGAAGCTTCCTCCGAATCAAAGTTGCATCAACTGTCGATTGAGATTAAAAAAAAAAAACAAAGTATATGAAGTTGTTTGAATGCAAAAAAACCAGTAATTTGGGCCTTTATTTTGGAAAACATTAAGCGCTGCTTTTTTCTTTTGAATAATATTTGACTAATGAGTAATTCTGATTCCTTAGCTTGTGTAGAAGTGGTTTTCTTATGCATCCTATAGGGCCTCGAATTGTGCGTAAAGAACATAAAAGCGTTATATATACGTCTCCTGAAGTTCTTTTTCTTATTGTTTTTATGATTTGTACAGCTTCAAATGCTTTTAAATTTGGATTAATGCTTAGAATTGAATATTATTTTGTTGGTGCGGGGAACTCATTATGTTTGCACTAACTTTTGGACATTATGTTCGTATTCTATACACCACACTTGTTTCTGACAGTATCCCTTTTTTCCTCGGGACACTTTCTTGAGGTGTTCGATAGATCAAATTCTTTCATCCATGGTCATTCTCTTTTGCTTAGTGATTGAGTGAATTTCCATTTTAAACCACATTCTTGTTTATGTAGTCGTGAGTTTACTCATCGTGTGAAGTCTGTTTCTATGGCTAAATTTACTTCTCAAGAAGTTGAAGCTCTTCAAAAGGGTGGTAATCAGGTAAACGATTATGACTAATACTATGTTCATTTTTTAGGCAACTTGCTTTTTCTATTTGCTCACAAGGCATTACTCTTTCAGCGTGCAAGAGAGATAAACTTAAAGGCCTGGGATCCACAAAGGCAGAGGCTTCCTAAGAATAGGTGCAATATCATTTCTGATCGAAACTACTTGTCAATTTACAAAACTGGAGCTTAATCATGTCCTTCTCTTACAGCAATTTTGATAATGTTCGTAAGTTTATAAAGAATGTTTATGTTGATGAAATGTATACCATGGAGAACTCATCTTACAGACCTCCAAGAGATACACAGGTTATGTTCTTGGACCAGTGTAATAGCTAGAGAGAGTTTCAGAAAAGACGTGTATTTGTACTTGGGATTACCAATTTGAACTTATCCACATCAATTATATCCTTCGCAAACTCGAATACGGACTAAACTATGATCAATTACATCCTTGTTGTCAAGTAGGCCGTGGATTATATAGGTGGTGGAAGTGAAACTATGACAATTTAAAGGGAAAATTTAGAAAAATTGACATTTCAAGATTTGTTAATTAATGTTGCAATGATTTCATTAATCAATTGTGCGCATCCATATCAGTTTGTGCCAAGTGCTGTATTAGAGTAAATCAAAGAATGATGAAATCATAGTAGTCCATTGATGTGATCACATGATATCTTATAATCACTTTCCCTTGTAAAATAGAATTTTCTTCAATTGTGGGATATACATCTATTGGATTAAACTTTTCTATTTTTCATTTTTAGGTCTGATATTTATATTGTATTAATTTGCTTTAGTAATTGTATTTGATCTAAGTTTGTAGTTTAATTATATTCACTTATCACATCTAATTCAGGTCCTGTAGCAGAATATATGTTCCATTAGCAAGCAACAATTATGGAACCTTCAATAGTCCTTTATTCTTGAGGACTATTTTTGGTTTCCATTCATTATCATCTACATTAGTTGTTTAGTTACTTCCCATCTTTAAGTAATTTGCTCACTTGTATTTAGCTAGGATTCTGATAGTGAAAAGCTTATAACTGTGGTAGCAGATTTCTTTCTTCTTACCAGGTGTTGAAACTTTTCTGACCTTATCAGTTTCTAAGTTAATCAATATATAAATATTACTATATGGAATGATTTACCCCTTGTATTACACGTATGAGTAAATAAATAGTGCAAGTGAGGTGGTATAGTAGTTCTTTGAGCTCTATGAGGTGTGTCAGTGCTTGAAATACACAATTCAATTGTGTAGAAGTCTCTTGAGTGATGTTAGCGTGTAGCATACATCATAATTATAAATTTGTTGAACCATTCTTTGAGGAAAATAAAAGACCATTTTATTTGTCTATAGTTCATCAATTTGGTATCGATTTTGAGTGTAGGGATGGAGAGAGATCTGGTGAGGAATAAGCAACAAGTGTGAGTGTGTCTCAAGAGTGTCCATTCGAGTGGATATCAAATTAGGGTAAGGGCTTTGTGTTTCACATAAAATCAAATTGTATGTGGTCTTTATTAATAAAATATTCTTCATTAGCGTTTAAAATCTTCATTTACTTAATTATTTGCTAAAGAGAATACTTGTAAGAAAGAGTACTAGCTGAAAAATCAACTGAATCCAGCAAAATTATCTAAAAGTGTTTACAGATTGGCCTTTCATTTTACTTCTGAATATGAGGAAACCTTTTTGCCTTCAGAATTTTTTTTAATTTTTTTTTGAATGTTCTGGCTTTGAAATCCATGTAGTTTCGAGGGTGGTTTTCATAACTGAGATTGAACTACTTGTATCTAATTTTACGTTTGGGCTTCACACTTGAAAATTAAAAAGCGGTTCTTTTCAAATTTGAGGTAATATTTTCCAAGTTTTATTTCCAATTCCAAATGACCAATGTATTTTTTGAGTTCATACATAGTTTTCTTGATGATAGAAGAGGCATTACTTCTCTGCGATGGTGGAGTTGATAATCACTTTTTTCTTTGAACCTTGTATTCTGAAAGTTTTAATATTGTGTAGAGTCATCCATCTTCTCCCTACGGGAAGGGAGGATGACGCGAACCCGGTTAGCACGAACGCTATTGAACCCACAGGAGAATAAACCGGATCCCAAGAACGCCCAAATACGACCAAGGTTTAGGATTTAACCTCTAAACGTTGAACCAAACAACCGAAGGTATATTAAACCAACGACCTCTTGATCACAAAGCCTCGAAATCTCACCCGGGTAGTTTTTTGGATTTTGAACCCAACAATATGAAACAAGTAACCCAAAGATAACGAGATACAATGAACCCCTTGCTCACAAACTGAAGAACCCACGACCCGATGTTTTGAACGCCACAAATATTCAACATATTTGATAAGTTCGATTGTTTGAAGCCAAGTTTCGAAAGAGAAAAATCTCCATTAATTTAATTCATCAAAGTTCTTTAAAAGTTCCTTACAATGAAGAATATAAATCATATTTATACTAAAACAATAAATCCTAGGAAATATGGAAAATACGAAATTCTAAGAGTCCTAGAATATAAAAATTACCAAAAATAAGAATTATAATCAAAATAAACATCTTGCCAAAAATAAAAAAATTCGCCCAAAATTTGTACCAAGCGGTAGCTTGGAAGACCAACTTTTCTCCAGATTGGTTTCAGTAATGGCTGGGCGATAGCTTGTTAATAACCCTAAGCGACCGTTTAGGGTTTCGGGTGGCCCTCCGGACAGTCTTCAGTAATTTGGTCATAACTTTCTCTACCGACGTCCGATTGATGTGATTCAAAGTGCATTGGAAAGATTACTTAAAGATATACAACTTTCCTTCAGATATAATCTTCCAGTTCGATCACTTATCATGTCAAAATTAGGTTTCAATATGAAACTGAAAATAATTGCATAACTTTTGTGTTGATCCAATTGATTTCCGGCCTCGACCCAAACATGAAACTTGTTCCTTGGCATGTCAACTTCAACCTTGCACGCTCCACGGCTCGACCAAGTGATTGCCTACCCCGGATCACATCAGAGGAATGAAAGAGCCACAAAATGAGGGATGTAGATTGCAAATAAAGGAGCATAAAAATTGTGTACTTTGACACCTTTTCGAGCTAAACCTTTCCTTTGCCCATTGTTTCGGTTGATTGCTTTATGTGTTTTTTTTGATAGCTTGAATATATCTCTTGTCATGTTTTATTTCGCTTGTTTGATTCCCATTTTAATTCTCATTCTCATTCTTCTACTCATTTTCAACCACACATTCTTCAATAAAATAATATTTTCCATCACATCAATAATTTTTCCTTCTTTTTCAACCACGTATTCACCATTCATCATATCAAAAATGCATTTTCTTCGTGCATCAAACGGGGGATTAATGTATGAGTTTGGACATCTCTGATGTGTTTGGTATGTGTCGTTATCTTAATTGAACTGATAATGGCTTTTGCCTAATTTCGGGTTTAAAAGGTGTGTTCTTATCAAGTCATGCTTAGGAGTGGTCTCAATTTTGAGATTTCTAAAATCTTCTTTTGTATTAAGCTTTGCTTGAAGTTTTTGTTGATGATTGGTAGTGAGGAATTGATGAGGAATTGAGAAACATGATAAGCAAACCTTAACTTTTCAGAATTGATAATATGCTAAATAATTTGAATTATTAGATAGTTTTGTCATTTTTTATTTAATTATTTTGGAGTTGGATTACAGAGAGATCTGTTAAGACAAAATGGAAGTTTTTCTGAGGAGATCTTTTTATCGCTTGAAGTTGATGCAAATGATATAATTTTTTCATCGTGTAAATTTTGCGATGAATTCAGGAAAGATGGGGCCGCTCAAGCAGAACTATCTATGTGCACAATGCTTCTGGGGATGTTCGTGATAGTGAAGTTGAAGATTTTTTGTTTACAAGGTTTGATTGTGTATTTGTTGGATTTTCAATTGTATTGAAAATTTTTGTACACTCATGGTTCATAAATTTGATGTTTTACTGAATGTACATGAATATTGCAACTTGTTGTAGTTTTTGGGATTTCATTTATATGCAAATGTTTTCAGCACTTCTGCCATTAAGTTAAATTAAATTCTATGCATTATTTTATTATCATGTGTAAATTAGGATGATTTCTAGAGGAGAAAAGTAATACAATTTTCATTTATATGTTCATTGTGGGACTAGCCATGTTTTAGGTATTCCATTCTTTCAATTTAGAGTTTGAGTTGATTGAAATTGTTTAGAACTGACATGCTAATGCAAATATTATGTATTGGTGATTCTACTGCAGTATGGGCCTATTGTTGAAATCGATTTAAAAATTCCTCCAAGACCACCTGGATTTGCTTTTGTAGAGGTGAGCTTGCCCCCTTAAAACTTGAGGTAGTTAAAAATTAAATGCTAGCTTAGTCACAGTAATAGAATTAATTAGTTTACAGAGAATTCCTTTAGCTGTACATAATGCAAGGTATTCTGGAATGGTTATGTCATCAAGATTTAGAAATGGTGGCAACGAAGAAGAATGAGACTTGTAGAACAAGAGAAAAGAAAGGGAGAAGAAAGGAGAGAGAACACAGAGAAATTGGAAGGAGAAAATATGAGTTTATTTAATAATTAAAAATATCAATTACAATATAAGCCCCTTTCATGTATGATTTAACCATAACTAATTTAAGTAGGAAATAATCAATAAAATACTAGAGAATTTTTAAAATAATTATTTAAAAAAAGTGTTGCATATAATGCTCCTGCTTAATCCCTATTTTAAAACTATTTTCAATCATATATTATTCGAATAAAATGATTTTAAATGGCTTTCAATCAAGAGTTATGCTAATCTTCTGTCTTTTTCCCCCTCCCCGATGGTGTTCTTTGGTGAAAATCACTTTGATTTCAGACTGTTAGGAATTGTTGATTATACAAGCTATGAAGACATGAAATGTTTTCAATACTAATACAAATAATTTTTTATATATCTACACTATTGCATACTCAACTAAATCATATCACGTGCATTGCATGTGCGTTTACTAGTACTTAAATGATACAATTCGTCAGTGCAAAGCAACAAAACTTACAATTAACATCCGTATCTTCTGCTTCTTAATGTGATTAATGTTCAGATCATAATTTGCATTATGAAAATAAATGTATATGATATCTAGAAACCAAAGCGTTGTGAAAGGAATTTTAAAATATTTCAAAAAACAAAGTTATATGATTTTAAATTTTTATAAGCGTTGTCTCCAGTGGCAGATTCAGGTAATGACGAGTTAGGGCGGCCGTTCTAGTTGGATCCGTCGGAATGTTCAGTTGCCGCAAAGGAGGAGCAGCTGAAGCGAGAGCAAGCCCGTAAGCGCGATGCCGAATTTCACCTAAAGAAACTCCGCCAAACTCGTGGCTTGTCAAGCGGGTAGTGAAGCCAACACCCGACGAGGGGGCGCGACCGCGAGTGTTGGCTCCGCCGGAGTCACCGTCGCCCATCGTCGGCTGGGAGGAGAGTCACATATACAGTAGAAAGAGGTTGATGATGACCAAATTTGAGCCTTTTGTTTTTAATCATGATTGTGGGTTTTTTATTTTTGTTATTGGGCCTCTTGTTTTTTTAGAGGCCCAATCAAATGCTCAATCTTATATACACACATATAGAAGAGAAAAATAGAAGATTGAGTGAAAGAAAAAATGTCGGGTTTGAAGAGAGAAAGGGAAGAACTTGTGGTCATTGAAGAACCATGGTGAAAAATTGAAGGATCTAAATCTTACATTTCTTGTGACTTTTCTGTGAATAAATCTCACCACATTCCCAAGCATGTGGTGAGTATGCTCTCTGCCTCTTTTATCTTTCTCTTTCCTTTTTTTTTTTTTTGGTTTTTGTTCTTTTAGAGATTAGTTCATTTTTTAATTTATCATTTATGATTTATATTTTATGAATTGTGTTTATGAGTTAAGGGTGTGTTTGTAAGCTTATAGTGTTGACTGTGAGAATTTTGATTTTTGTGAATTTGATAATTGAGGATTTTGTGAATTTGAGAATATTAAACGTTTTTTTGCTGAATGTTGAGGTTTATGATATATTAAAATTGAAAATTTGTGAATTTTAGAATATTTCATATAGGACTGATAAATTGAGGAATTTGTGTGATAAATAATAAATTATTGTTGGAATTGAAAATTTAAAATTGGTGATAGTTTAATTTTTTATTTACGTTTAATTTTCATACAATTTAATTTATGATTCTTTTATCGCTATTGCGGTCGTTGACTATCGATGGTCAACGTTCAACGACCACTATAACTGAACTTCTATCATGGATTCGCCACTGGCTGTTTAAAAAAAGGTGATAAAAAGATCGTCCTAATAAGAGCATCTCCAATAGTAATGTAAAATTAGATGTAAATTGATATTTTCAAAATTACTCTTACATCCTCATTTACATCCCGGTGGATCTAAATTCAAAATTTGTTTCAATAGAAATATCTATATCCACCTTTTGCCTTGTGAATGGAATCATTTTTTTACATTTTTTGTCGAAAATGTAATTTACATTTCCTTTGCATCTATCCATTAGAGAGACTTCCGACGACTATGAAAATCTAAATAACAATTTAAATCTCTTTTACACCACAACTGAAGATACTCATAACCACTCGGTATCCATTATTAAATCTTTACTTGTAGAAGTTAATTTGAGTATTTGAGCGGTAACCACCTGAATTTACCTTTAGCTAAATCAACAATGAAAGAGATGAATCATCACTAAAGGGCAACCCTTTTCAACTAATTCAATATATACTATTGGTTATAAGATTTTGTTTCAACTATATCTTTGCAAAGCCAAATTACATAAATGTCAAACTAGCCATGTTTGGGTCCATTGCTTGAGGTGTGTCCAAAATTGAAGTTCCTCTGAAGCAACAGGCCTACATTCTCAAAAGTGACATGTACCACGAAGTTAGAACTCAAAAAATGTAATTTGCTTTAATGAACTATTTTGAGTTGTTTGAGGCCCACTTCATTATCCCGTTCAAACAAACAACTTCTTGAAAACTACTACTCAGATTGATAATTAAAAGGGTCCCCACTCCTCTTTTGGGGAACATTAGGGACCCTAATTCTCATCAACTCGACAAAAAATTAAACTGGTGAGCGTCTTGAATAATTACAGCAAAGAACAGACCAAAACAAGTTTTGGCCGTTTTCTGTTAGAACGTCTTAATCGTTGTTTTGATGACAATGTCCAATCATCCCGTCCATTTTTTCTACTTCAATATATCAAATATTATGATACATTGAATTTAACATGATCGAAATATACTTTATAAGTTGACATTTCAACCAACCGCTCATTTTGAGCTCGGATTATTTCACAAATACAAAGGGATATTAAACCTTGAAAAATGAAGAACTCTCTTTTAACAAATATAAAAGGACTCTGAAAGTGAAACAAAAATTACAATCAGAGCCCATAAATCAAAATAAGACTTCAACAATCCAAGTACAGTAATATTAAGGGGCTGGGCTCTAATTTGAGGTAAAAAAAAAAAAAAACACAATCAGAGCCATAATCTCCACAGTCCATTCTCTCCCCCACACATATCATATACCTCTACATGTAATTCTTATATATACTATGTATAAAGCCATAATCAACTTTCTTTTTTCCTTTTTTTCTGTAAATTATAAGCAAAATTCACACCACAATTTTAACTGTCAGATTATTCAACAACGGGCAGGGCCGACCGGGCTGACTGGGACATCAGCCCAATTCTCTTCTTTCTTTCATTGAATTCATTTTGTCCAGTTTCCATTCATCTCGCAGCCTAGCTATGAAAGTGTCAGCCTTGGCATTCACATCCGGGCTCGGGCAAGAAACTGAAGGCCCGATTGAATCTCCACCTTCGGATTTGACTGGCATCAGATCAAAATCTTCAAGCTCCGGCGGCGGGGAGCTGCACTGAGAGCTCTGCGCGCTGCTTATCTTAACGAAATCTCCACTTGCCACGAATTTCATTTCTTTCATTTTGAATGGTGGTGGAGGAGGAGGCATTGGTATAAGGGGAGGTGATGGTGCGATGATGGAGCTTTCATTGTAGTGGGAGCTTGTTTTGTTGGGTTTTGGAGGTTTCCCGGCGTAGACAGAGTGGTACCGCCGGGGTTCCGGTGGGGGAGGTGGTGCTGGAGGCGGGGTGCTTATGTTCTTGAAACGGCGGCTTTTGGTTCCATTTTTTAATAAAGAATTGAGAATTGAAGAGGGTGGAGGAGGAGGAGGCGGAGGTGGTGAAGTCGTGGAAGATGATTGGAACCGCTTGCTTTTGAAAATATTGTTGAAAATTGAATTTGGTGGCGGAGGAGGAGGCGGGGGAGGTGGTGTTGTGTTGGAAACAGAATGTACACGTTTAGTCTTGCTACTCTTTTTGAACAGGTTTTGTAAAACCTTAGATGGTGGCGGAGGTGGGGGCGGAGGCGGAGGAGGTGGTGCTGCTGTACCTGACTGTTCGGGTGAAGAATTCTCGGAGGCGGAGGCGCTGTTATAAATATTTCTAGTTTTCACTTTCTTCTTTCTCTTCCTCCTCTGACTTTTGATGTACAATGAGGCAATTGCAGTTGCTATTTCTTTGGTGGTGCCACTCTTTTTCCGGGGAATTATTTCCCTTTTTACCTCCTGAAATTGGGACTTTGCTACTGGTGGAGGTGGTGGTGGCAATCTGTTTTCATTAAATTCATCCTCATTCCTCTGCTTTTCAAACTTTTCTTCCTTTGGGACGCTTCTGAAAGATCTTCTACGCTTCAAACTCGCCGCAGGTGGTGGCGGAGGCGGTGGTGGAACAGGTGATTTTGGCGGTGTCGGAGGTAGGTGTGGAGACCGCGAAGTTTCAATTTTATAGTTATCCACCGGAATCACCTTCACAATCGTCTCAGGCTCGTCACTCTCCACCTCACTCCGCCGAGCATGGCGATGAAAATGTTCAACCACCGGCGATGTCCGATAAGATTTCACCTCAAAATCATCAAAAAACCTGAACCTAGTATCCTGCATGTCCCACAAGGACTCCTTCCTCAGATCAGGATAAGAGCTGCTGCTCCTCCTCAGCCGTGCACCACCGCCGCTTCCCACCGGAGTACTGATAACGTTATCGGAAAACCCGTACCACTGAGAACTCGAAACAGATTCCCTCGTCGGCGCCGGCGGCCTAGCAAAATCAGAAACTTGTGAAACATTTAAGTCCTGTAAATCAGCTTCATCAGATGGTGGAACCTCATCATTTCTTCTGGTAAAAACGCCACAAATAATTGCAAACAATACCAACAAGATGTTGAGTGAATCCCAGCTCTTTTTCACTGAATTAAGACGAAGAATTTGAGTGGTGTGTGAAAGTAATGGAGGGACCAAGAAAAACATAATCACTAATATGAGAATTGGTACGGCCAGAATTAGTGCCACCGGGTTGAAGATTGGAGAAGGCTGCCTGCGGCGGCGATGAGGGTTGAAGAAGGTGGTGGTGGTCGGCTGAGACCAGAAGGGTGGTGAGTGCCCATCTGCGTCCATGGCACGGTGGATGCGTGTGGGTGTTTCCTTGGAATTAAGGACTTTTGGTTGTCGCTTTTGGTATTTGGTAGAATGGAGTTTTAAATGAAATGTGTGGGGTGGAGTGGCAATGGAGTGTTTAAATGAAATGAAACTTGTACAAATACATTAATTTAGAAATGTGTTCAATACTATTCAATACTATTTACTACATAAACCGATTTTTTTGAGCAATTTATGAGAAATTTTCAAATCTAATCACTTAGCAATTTGATTTTTTTTTTTTTTTTAAATCAAACCAAATCAGTTCAATTTCTAAATCAAACCAAACCAATCCAAACCATTTTTATTTGATTCAATTTAAAACCACTTAAAAATGTGTTCAATAGTATTTACTGCTATGTATGTACGATGGAAATTGAATATTTAAGAAATAGCCTAATCAAAATTTATATTGCTTGCGAATAATGATACTCTTTTGAATTGTAGCATTATTGAGTTATTAAAATGGAGCAATAAATAAATTTACAAGGGATTTTTCACGGTGTGTAGCCATGCATAATATTAGCTATTTTGACTATTTTTTTAATTTTTTTTTTCAACGTGATATATAGAAGTTGTCAAACATCTTTTGCGTATCGAAGCATTTTTTAATCAACAGTTCAAATTTGTGTGGAACTAGTCGCAAGAAGGTTACTAATCTTGAGTAAGTAAAATTTACACGACAATATGTTGAATTAAGACTTGATTAAAAAAGAGAAACGTGTCGAGTATGTTTAGTTATTTCAATCCAACATAATTTAATTTATAATTATATATTTGGTACATAATGTTAAGCGTTGACTTCTCAAAATGAAATAAGTTAACCGTACTGATCAATTTTGTCTAATACTGCTTATCGAATATTAAATATTTAACTAAATTGAGTACTACCAAAGTTTAAAACAAGGAAAAAAAAATAGAATTGAGTTGAGTTAACTAGTTGTATTATTGGAGCGTGGCTGTAATGATTGAAACAGGCTGCCCTTTTACATTAAAACACCAATGCACACCTTTACATCATCAATTTTTCTTAAAAGAAAAGAGTCTTCTTTTACCATATATCGTATCCTATTCATTTGTTGGGGACATTAGTGTCTTGTGCTATATATTTAAAAAAAAAAAAAAAAGGTTTGATTAATTAATTAATAATTGTAGTATTCTTGAATGGGATGATACTTTAATTCCAATGCCATTGTCAAAGGCCACAATAAGCTAAGCTTTTGCTTCTTGTGTGGATGTTGCAATAAACCCAATTAACTTTATTTATTGGGTTCTTTTGCTTTTTTGCATTGAATACAAGAATGGACAAAATTGAAATTTGATTTTTATTATTAATAATATTATTATAGATACACACACTTGTATATTTTAGAGTTTAGTGTTGCATTATTGGAGTTCCAGTCTTTGCCTTTTTCCTATGAAATAAAAGATTTGTAAATGTAATGTTAAAAAGAGATTTTAATTCATTAGCCAATGTTTTATAATTTTAAAATATGATTTTGATTCAAGTAAAGAGAGTTAATTTAAAGAAAAAAGCTCTCCGTCCCGACTTGGGGACAGTGTTAAAATGGCACCCCCTATTGGAGGGGGCTGTCACAACACCCTCCCTCTAATAGATTTGGCGTCGCTATTTTTAAGTCTGGCCCTAAGGGCCCTCTCTAATTTTTATTAGATTCAATATTTTGCACTCCTTGAGACAGCTAAGATGATTTCGAAAGACCAAAAAGAAGAAGTTTTTTGAAGTTTGACTCGTGATTTCATTTTGTCTATTTAAAGAGAAAGAATGGAAAATAAAATAAAAAGTATACTTGAATTGAGTTCCCATCAATTTGACCGAGTGTAATTGGTTGATAAGGTTACAACTTGTACTAATCAAGAAGTAAATTATTGTAACTAAAATTTTAAAATATTCCACTTGTGCCTTTCAATTCTTGAAAGGGGCTTTAGAAATTATTCACCGTTATTCACTAATTTTCATTTGAGTGTTTTTTTTTTTTTTTGGGTAAATGATTTATAACATAGTCGTGCATCAATCTTATAAAGTGAATTATACATTTCAAATGTAATATATAGTTTAAAATCTCATTAATTCACCGAATTTAGTGCTCGCAAACGTAATCAAATCTTACAAGGAGTCTAAATAGCTTTCCGTAACTCAATCAAGTTTATAATTCAAATAATTTGCTTAAAATGTTGATATTTCCCTACATACAAGACAATTATAATTCGAATGCGTCAATCTATGTGAATAGTTTTGAAAATAAGGCAAAAGTTTCTCAATTATATTCATTTTAAACAGGGGTATTGTTCAAACTTAAGTAAAGAAAACAATGGTCCCATGACTCGTTGGTGCAAGACAACTATAATGTATTTAATTGTATGGTTTATTCTAAATCATTTAAATAATTACGAATAACGCTGCTTATATACAGCCAGTTACATAATGATTTACATACAGATAATATATCAGAATAAGAGTAGAGAATTTTTTTTTATTTGGTTGAAGAAATTCTAATCCAATCATGTCTCACCACAACATGTGTATATAAATCATTATGTAAACATATTATGTACATGTAGTACAATCGAATATTCACTTATTATTTTTCTTAAAACCATAGATTTCTAGACAAAAATTATCCATTCGTAATACGGTCAAAGTGTTCGATTATAACCTAACGCACACCTTCAATAACTAGATATGAAAGATGACTTGCTCAATATTTTTAAATGATATATGAAAAATAGATTTAATTAATTACAATGCTTTACATCTTATTCTCATTTTGAACCTATCTAGGGCACCACCAATTTTATAAATTTATTTCTTCTAAAAGTTTAAATTATTAAAAAGAAAATAAATGTATTTATTGATCATATATCCTAATCGCTCCACCGGCAGCGAAGTCGGGACAAAAAACCAGTGATGACCTAATTTAACTATGAGAAAAAATTTCCAACACAAAATATAATAATATTAAATCCTTGTTGGGTAATGATTAAAATTCAAATTTTAATTTAAATCAAAGTCAACTATTAATTTGAACTACATATTTAATGAGATTCATAACTTCTTAACCATACATTTCACTAATTTTTATATAAATTTGGTCTTAATTCCTATCAAATAAAGTCTAATATACAAGGACCCATCGACAGCCATTGTGTGTGTATATATATATATATATATATATAAGTGGAGGCTGGACCCTAACCCCCACCTCCCTCCGCCACTAACTCCACTGAACACATGTCAAATACATTTTTTTTTTATCAGATATCCAATACATCAAAAAAAAAAAAAAAAAAAATTATAAATAAGTAATAGATTTGAATTCAAGATTTTAGTATGATCTTACTAATCTTAAAAGTTTAAACTCTTGTATATATAAGAAAATTGTTATCACTTAAACTCCGTACAAAAATTAACTGACTTACAAAATACACTCAATATGCAAGACGTATTTTATAAATCTCTCTCAATATAATTAACTGACTTACTGAAATTTGTATTTTAACAGTACTTTACATTAACAGTAGAAATTTTTTTTATTGTTGCTATAATTATAAGGTAGGGTATACGGAAAAAGACAGGCTGGAGAAAGACAATAATCACTTTACTACTCCAAGTTTCTTCAACAGCTAGCATCCAATCGACGGCCTCAGTAGTTTCCCACGCGACAATTCAATCATACCCATTAAATAATTACTCATATAATAATCTGTTGAGAAAAATCGGTGATTTGTGTGTAGATTTATTATCAATTAACATAATAAAATAACAAGTATAATTCAAGAAGTAATATAATTCAACAATAATATAAACATAAAAGAGAATAGTTAGAAAGCAAGTATTGAGAGTCACGTCGAAAACGATGTTATAAAGTCGTGTTATCTCCTCTTCGTGCGGATACTTTCGACGCTACACGACTCCAAAATAAAACTCACGTGTCTTACAGTCGATTCTCCTTCTATGTGCACAACCATAGAGAGATAAGTGAAAGAATCATTATCGAATTGCCAAAACTATATAAAATAATATAGAAGTGTAGAGTGTATTCTATCGATTTATCATTTTCATGATATTTTTAAAGTCATGAAAATCACCCTTTTATATGGACAAATTTAACCCCCACACTCGTGAGAATTAACATGTACATGTATGTTACACCATAGGGATAAATAAATTTAACCCTCATATTTATGAGAATAAATTCATTTAACATGTATATTATAATATCATTAATTTAATTTTGTATTAAATTGATATTAAAATAGAAACAACAAATTTGAAAGTATTAATTTGAAAATTTAATACTTAAATTATTTAGTTTCCAACAATCCCTCACAAGTTTTAAACTTTCAGAATAGATAAATATATAACATATATAGTGACAACGTTATATTGTGTATTAGGTGTATGTGTCTTTTGAACTTGAACCTCACTTAATGATAACAAATTCCATTTGAAAGAGTCATAATGGACTAAGCTTTGAATTAGTTCTCTTTAGCCAAATTTCAATTGTTCCACACACAGTATTGATTTAGACTGTAGTTCATAGCGGGTAGCGATCTTAATGGTCATGTGCTCTAATCTTGATTATAGAAAGAGCCTCTAGGGAATAGTCAAATCACATAGTTACGACCTCATTATAACTCTTACATTCGCGAGAATTCTTGCATCGGTACTCATTCAGGGTTAAACCCTTCCCAACATCACATTATTATTAGCTTTATCACCATAGGGATGAGCACAAATAATATAGTGTTATTATAAGTCACGCGGTACTAGTTGTTTCTACCACATTGAGTCTTCTTCATGGAATCTCCCAATCACAAAGGTTGGGTTACTCCCGGAGGTGATTCCCTTATGGGCGTAAGCTCATCATCCTCAATGATTTATTATGTTCATCTCGGACTATAATTTATTTCATGTCCCTCTTGGACAAAAAATTGGTAACGTCAATTTACAAGTTTTTATTATCCGCTTACAATCTGCACACTTACAAAGTTTTCTTAAAGTTTCCAAAATATCAACAACACATTTAATTATAATACGATACATATATGA
This sequence comes from Osmanthus fragrans, assembly GCA_019395295.1. NCBI lineage: Eukaryota > Viridiplantae > Streptophyta > Magnoliopsida > Lamiales > Oleaceae > Osmanthus > Osmanthus fragrans. The sequence continues at coordinate 11,848,507 of CM033354.1, read as the reverse complement.
AATTTAGAAATTGACTTCTAGTAACATATATGTTTGAGCATATGCATCCATTGAGCTATTGCATTTCACCTGCAAATCTACAACTTAACTTCTAACACATTTTAAGAGTTGGTTTGATAACAAAGTATGTAAGGTGTATCTGTTTGAAATTTTTAAACACCCCCACATTTTAAAGATATCTAACTTGAATTGAGTAAGTGTACGATCTTACAATTTATAGATTTTGATAGGATCAACATTGTGTGGAGATAATTAATGCACATATTTCACGCACTTTCATGATTTTCATCCATCAATGGATCCACAAATTCTTATTAAACACATTAACAAAATATTATTTACATAACAATAAATTATAACCAAATAATTGATTATGTTCAGAATACTACCGAAGTAGAAGCACCACTAATTATGAACGAAATTAGAACACTACCACAAATTAAATTCACATTCTCATCACGTTCTGCCTTCTAGATTTAAGATATTTGTACTATGTCTTGGAGGAAGGAAACACTTAAACCATATAGGTTACAATATAAATTATGAGGTTTAATATTATGTATTAAAAAGATAATTAAAATCAATTTTAAGTTTTGAAAATTTAAAACTTAAGTTACAACATTTATATAATGTTTAAAATATAAAACTTAGAGCCTGTGTGGTGGGGATTAAAATTAGATTTTTAGTAAATTATGATAGAAAATTTTGAAATGTGTGGTTGAAAAGTTACGGGACCATGAAAGATGTGGTTAATATTGATTGTTTGACTTTGACTTGAATTAAAATCAGATTTTAATCGGAAACAAACAGACTCTTATCTTTGAAACATTATTCTCATAACTTTTGTTACCAATTGGTTAAAATAAATTTTAAATGGATAGCAATTATGTTTAGCATAATTTATTCAAAAAATTTCCATTTCCACCTATATGCACGTAGCTTATTTTAGAATATTACTAGCAAACTTATAACATGATCAATTATTTAACATGACACTGTTAAAATTTTCAACACAAACCAATTTCATTGCAATCCTCATTGGATGTAGAAGTATCAATTTTTTTTTTCATCTTTATTTATTCTTCAACTTCATTTTGAAGAAAATAGTAAACCTGTTAATTCTTCAAAATTAAAAATGAGACACTTAATTGATACTCATACTAACAAGGGTGAACCAAATATATTTGAAGAATCACAAACATTGTGTTGAAAAACTACGAACGAACTATTATGAATAGTATAAGAACATATGTATTACATTCTAATTTGTATATTGGTTTTTCTTTATATCAAATGTGAGAACGATATTTTTTAATTGGTCTAAACTAATAATATGCATAATAGAATTTTCTGCAATTTTTATTTTACTTTTTAATCATTGAATAACAAATTTATAGTTACTCACTCTCCAATATAAATTAATTTATCTTAGTACAGTTAGTTACCAAGGGAGAAGTAGTTGAAGGCTCTAGACACACTCCTTGAATGAAATTATTTTCACCTCCTCTAAGTCCAATTAAATTTATTTTTATAGACTATCACATTATTATTATTGATTAGGCAAGGCTAGTTACCAATTTATTGAAACAATGATTATCTATATATCATGGTTCTTAGCCAACCATATTAACTACATAAGCCATTCTTTATTTATACATGTTCACCCTCATCAACTTCTTAAGTGAACCACTACCTAGAATGCAACAGCTTCACGGCCCTCCTAATTTAAAAAATTAGGTCACTTGCACCAAGAACAACTTATGTGAGTTCATTCCCAATTTTGTAAAGATGTCATAATGCCCAAATTTCTTAATTTAATTAAAAAAATTAAGAAATTTTGCAATGTCACTATTCAAGATCATAAAACTAGTAATTTACACACAAATCACATAACAAGAATTGTTCTACATACAAATCACCAAACATATAATATGTAATTCAAAATTCAATGACATTTGACATGTCAACATTAATTATATTGGGAGTACACATATTATAACTTGTATCATAGTTCCAGCACCATTAAGTTGTTGGCTTAATTATTTATTTTTGCCACTACAGAAATTATTAAATCTAAAGTAGCACTTTTAGGATTCAATCTTGCTAAATTCATGTTTTCTTTTGCAGAGCAAAGTTAATTAAAAATAATCAAGCAATCTTTAGTTAGTATAAAGAGCACCACAGTAAATCGCAAGAGGTAAATTAGAGGTTTCATATCATACAAACATAATTTAATGTCACGCATAATCGACACACAAATCACACAACATGACTTTAGATTATTGGGAAAAATCGGTGATTTGTGTGTAAATTTATTATTAATTAACATAATAAAATAACAAATATAATTCAAGAAGTAATATAATTCAACAATAATATAAACATAAAAGGGAAAAGTTAGAAATCAAGCCTTGATAGTCACGTCGAAAACGCTGTCCTAAAGTCATGTTATCTCCACTTCGTGCGAGTACTTTCGACGTTACATGACTCCAAGATAAAACTCATGTGGCTAATAGTCAGTCATCCTTCTATGGGCACGATCATAGGGAGATAAGTGAACGAACTATTATCGAATTGCCAAAATTATATAAAATAATATAAAAGTGTAGAGTATATTCTATCAATTTATCATTTTTCATGTTATGTTTAAAGTCATGAAAATCACTCACTTTTATAGGGACAAATTCAACCCTCACATTTATGAGAATTAACATGTAACATGTATGTTATGTTATGGGGATGAACAAATTTAACCCCACACTTATGAGAATTAAGTCATTTAACATGTATGTTACACTATAATATTATTAATTTAATTTTATATTAAATTGATATTAAAATAGAAACAACATATTTAAAAGTACAGTTAATGTTGAACGTGTGTTGCACGTTATTCTGTAACACTTTATGAGTACAATGAAAGTAATATTTGACTCTCCATTAACCATTTTGATCAAAATATGAGATGTATGCAAGCCTTTAAAAATAAAATGTTAATTATTATACATAAAAGTAAATAATAAAATGCACTTAAATGTGAATATTAAATTACAAATAAATGTATAAATGAAGATGAATGGTAAATACGATACATGAATTAATGTGAATGTTAATTAATTTAGAATTAATACCAATGAATATATACGTGACAATGGATGTTAAATCATTTATACTATATGAATATGAGAAATATATGCATGAATAAGAATTTTGTAATATTTATTACATTTTGTAAATTAAATATATATTGAAAAACGAAAAGTTGAATATTATTGAAATAATTAAATTGTAACGGGGTTAAAATCGTTCAAAAAATTATTCTCCTTTGATGTAATATTTAATATATTATAGATTATTTTAAAATTTTAAAACTTAAATTATTTAGTTTCCAACGTAATCATTTTACTTTTTTTTTTAAATCTTCATCAATACCTTTCCTTTACTTCCTTTTTTAATCTTAAACAATAATAACCACATATTAATTCAAACCACGTGTATTGTGAACACGTGGCAATAAAATATGATAAACATGCTAATTACATAAATTATTATAGTTGAAATGCATGGAGATGAAAAAATGACCCTAATTTCTAAGTTACAAACTATTTCACCATGTGAGAAGAATAATTCCTTACGTACAGAAAAATTATACAGATTTTTTATAGGAATTTGAAATAGGTTAATCCTATTCATTTGTGTATAATTTTTTCTCCACCCATTTTAAATATACTCCTTCTATTTCATATTTCTGTACCAACTCTGTATAATTTTTCTGTACCTATAGCACGATTCATGTGAGAATTGCATTTTCTCGTTCCATGTTGTGCAAGAAGTAGAAATCGCATTCTCACAAAATGAGTTTAACTGAAATATACAAGAGTCGTCTTCATCTCATAATAAGTTCCAACTCGTGACAAAGTTTTGATGAGTGGCCGGGTTAGGACATCATTATTATGTGATTATATCAGTCAAAATATTGATTGATTTTCTATTAACGCGTGTACAAATTGAACTCTAATCAATGTTCTAATTTATAAAGTTATTGATATTATTATTTAAGTGCACTCAAGAATCTAGATTTGTTGGGACATCGTTGTACAGATTTGTACGTGTACTTGTGTACACACAATATACATACATATACTGGCTTGTAGCTGTCATTTATTGGCTTGTCTGGTTGTAAAATGATTGAGGAAAAAAAAGTCAAACATGTTTATATTAGGTTTTCTAATTGATTACTTGTAATTCAGGCCAAATAATGCTGAATATAAAATTAATTTGGGAGATGAGTACTGCTGTCATATTTTTACTAATTCTATCAAGTTTAGAACATAAGTATGAAATTAATCAACACATTCAAAACTTATTAAGTAGAACAATTAAGATCCTTACTCGATCTTATATCTAATTTTTTTTTTTTTTAAGTGATCGATTGGATGAGCAGAACGATAGAGTCGGATCATAAAAACTTTATGATTGACTTGACTTCATTTATTGAAGTCAATGACGAAGTTTTTAGCAGACGTACCTTCATCATGATGATTAACTGTCATGGATGACAGAATGATTAACTTCTCATTTTAGAAAAGTAGGTTTTTTTTTTTTTTTTTTTTTTAACTTCACAATTTTATTATCATTTCTCTAAACAACCTAGGGCTTTCACCCACCCTGAACACGGAATCGGACATTTATCGGATTTCCTTAGCCCTCATACCGACCAGCAAGCATCCGCAGTTCAATAAGGGTAGCATTCGCTAGCAGGATTTCTTTCTTCTGGATAAACCCCTAGGGAAAGAAAGATGCACAAAGGAAAAGAAGGACGACCTTTTTTGATAGATTTTGGCTCAGTCCAAATCTTTCTTTTTATACTATTTATAATTTTGACATATCTCTTGTTGGGGGGGGGGGGGGGGGAGTCGAACCCCTGCATAAAGCGGCAACACATCTTCTCCTCCATTCAGAATGACCTACAGTTAAAGGAATTTGTCAACTCTTACTTAAATTTAATTACAAACACTCAAGTATATTCTACGTAAACTTAGTTTCCTTAAAAAATTGTGAAGTATTGTAATGAAATGGTAGATATGGTTTATTGTACTTAGTATTTCTTTTAACAACTCATTATTATTTATTTATGAGAACAATGATTTTGTGGCCAAAAAAAAAAAAAAATCTTCGAACATTATGACATGTTAAGTAATTGGACTAGCCCTCCAATTAAAAAATTTAGGTGGATTTCCTCAACTCAAAACATCTAAAGAAAGAGTTTAGGCTTTTTTGTGTGACTACATATTGATTGCTAGTCTCCATCTTCCCCCATTTGGATAGAGACATGCATTATGACATCTGTAGTGTCGTATAATTGAGAACTTCCCTTGTAGCTATTATTAGAACTTATTGTTATATTATAGATATTAGTCATTACATAAGATATAAGAGTCCGTTTGATAAAAAGATGGAATTTGAGTGGAAAGAAAATGAATTATATGAAATTGAATTGCCTATAATTTGTTTTACTAGGAATTGTAATTAAAGGTGTTTGATTGGTATAATTTCACCTGAAAAATATAATACTGTTAGTGTCCGTTTGACTTTGTTTTTCATGAAAATTGTTTATTAAAGGGATAAATTTTCTTACTATTAGGAACAAAATTTGTTTAGATTACCAAAAAAAGAAGGGAAAATTTTTGGTGTTCATTTGACTTTGTTTTACAAGAAATTTGTCAATTAAATGGATAAATATTTTTACACTTCATCTTAAAATTTGTTTTTATTGCAAAAAAAAAAAAATGTGGAATTTCAATTCTCACCATATAGGTGGGAATTGAAATTCAAAAAAAATGTGAAAAATGCGAAAAATTCGAATTCGAATTCCCTAGAAAAAAAATGGCTATCAAACAGCCATAAAATGGAAGTTGGAATTCCAACTTCCATGGAAAATATAAGGGTATCAAACATGGGTCCGTTTAATTGCAAATGTGGAATTTGGGTGAAAAAAACGAATTCCAGAGAATTGAATTGTCTAGAACTTGTTTTACTGGAAATTGTCAATTAATTGTGTTTGATTGGTATAATTTTTCACTTGAAAAATGTTGAAAATTTTCATCTTTTGGTGTTTGTTTGACTTTATTTTCCATGAAAAATTGTATTTCGTGGCACAAATTCCAATGCATCATCACTCTCGACCAAATTTGATTTTTTTTAATGAGAAACCAAAATAGACAAAATTAAATTGTTGGGCTTCAACTTTCAAAACATAAAAACCCATATAATCTTTCCAAACATAAATACAAAACCATCTGGGCTCCAACTTCTTCTCTTCCGACCTAACTTCTTCTCCTTGGCAGATTCGAGCTAAATTGACGAAGATCCATACATGTATGTTGTCCGCCATAATGTGTAGGAGGTAATGGTGGTGGTGCGTGACCGTGATTCTCAACGTCAATTAGAGATGGCAATTGAGCTGAGCCGCTCGGGCTTGTAAAAAACGAGCCGAACAAAAAAATTTTGAAGCCGCTCGTGACTCGTCCAAATGCGCCACAAGCCGAGCCGGCTCGTGGGCTCGTCCAAACCAAAAAAAAAAAAAAATTTAAAAATTTGCTTTGAGTGACCGTTTGGTCACTTTTTAGTTTTGTCAAAAAAAATTTTTTTTTTTTTTTTTTCAAATTTCATTTTTTTCCTATAAATACCCATCAATTACAACATTTTTTTCTCACCAAATTTATTATCAATCTCTTATTCTCTACTATACTCTCTACAAATCAATTATAATCAATATTATTCATTCATTCTTATTCTATACTCTTCTATATTTTATATTCATATCATTAAATTATAATCTTGATTTTACAATATATTTTCTACACTACTACATAATATTCATTCATTCACTTCTCAATTCTACTTCACTTCTTCTTCTTCAATATTCAATTTCAATTATTCAGAAATGGATCCACGCTCATTTATTGAAAACTTGTTCGATGTCGGAGTCGAGAATGTAGCACATGTGCCCCAAAATCAATTTGGGAATGAGTTCGTCGGTCTAGATGAAGTACCCATTCCAGAAAATATTGAAGATTACAATGTTCATGAAAGTAGTCATCAAATTGATTTGGATGACGTTGATGTCGATGCTCCAATTGTTTTGGAACAGGATGATGAACCTGTTATTGAAATTCCCGATGCAAGAAGGAAGAGAAAGGGGAAGAAGCAAGCAAAATGTTGGGACCATTTAAAATTGGTTCAAACTGGTCGTGTAATCGATGGAATTCAAGAAACCAAAGCAGTATGTAAATACTGTCAACAACGATTGGCCCATCAAAAAGGCATTGGAACCACCCACCTCAACCGTCACTACAAAACATGTGCGGCCAAACATGGTATTCTTCCTGCTGGTCAAACGCAACTACAATTTGGTAGTCCAGGCAGCGGTGCTACTACTACGTCACTTAGTACGTGGATGTATTCGGCGGAAAGAACTCGAACAGAAATGGTGAAATACCTTGCCGGATCTGAGTTGCCACTAGCACAAACGGACAACCAACATTTCGTTACCTTTGTGCTAGAATGTCTTCAACCGAGGTACGTTGGGGTAAGTCGAAATACTATTCCTTCTGATACAATAGAATATTTTGAAACTGCAAAGAAAACATTGATTGCCGATTTAGAAAAATATGGGGGTGTGATATCTTTAACTTCGGATTTATGGGAAGGGATTAATAAAAGAGGTTATATTGCTGCAACTGCACATTATATAGACCCACTTTGGATCATGCATAAAAGAATAATTGCTTTTAAAAAATTTGAGTACCCGCACAATGCTCCCAATATATTTAGTGCTATTATGAACATTATCAGAGAATATAAATGCGAGAGTAAAATTCGCTCTTTTACGTTCGACAACGCTAGTGTAAATAAGGCTGTTATCGAGAAATTGAAAAGAGTATTTCAACCCGAATTCGGTGGTTATTTATTTCATATTCGATGTGTATGCCATATTTTAAATTTAATAGTACAAGATGGTTTAAAATATGTTGAGGATGAAATTCAATGAATTAAGAATGCATTAATTTATATCACTATTACACCTAGTAGAAAACAAGCGTTTGAGAATTTTTGTGCCGAAAATGGGGTGTCGCATTCAAAAACTTTTACTAATGACGTAGCGCATAGATGAAATTCCACATATTTATTATTAAAATCATGTGAAGGTTTCGAACATTTAATTACTGAATTTTATAACAATAGGCATATGAGGGACGACGACGAAAATATTTTGAATGAATCTAATTGGGCTTTAGTTATTAAAATTAAAGCTTTTTTGAAATGTTTTTATGATTCTACAAATATTTTATCTGGTGTTTATTATCCTACTAGTTGTATGGTCCTTCAACGTCTTTATCTAATTTCTAGGACTTTTGATAGATATAAAAATGATTACGATTTTAGTTCAATTATAATTGTCATGGAATTAAAATTTAGAAAATATTGGGAAGACTTGCCCATGTTATTTCCATTAGCATGCGTCATGGACCCCCCATATAATTTATCGGGTACTAAATTTATAATTGAACGAATGTCAAAATCTTTAACTTTTAACGTACCTATTATTTATAGAAATTTGGAAGCAACTTTATCTGAAATGTATGTAACATATGCTTCACGAATGGGTACACATATTACTCGTGTACCATTCGGCTCTACAAGTACTCCTCCCACTAATTTAGGAGATGACGATGCCGAAATTCTAAATTTATTTGAAGGCACGAACTCATATAGATATGGTCAAACTGGATATGCATATGGTTCATCCAGTAATAGTAGTTTGTCTTCCACTGCATGTACTCAAACATCAAGTAATAGTCCAAATGCATTGCCTGCTGAATTACTTGATTACTTTAATCATAATTGGCCTAGTAACAATGCACTAAGGAAAAATTCAGAAGAAATAGTTGACTTCTGGCGAAAGTATGAACGTCGATGACCAATAATTTCTGCAATGGCAAAAGATCTACTAACACCTCCGGTTAGCACTGTAGCTTCGGAATCTGCTTTTAGTGCAGGGTCTAGGGTTCTCTCTGAAATTAGGAATCGACTAAAAGAAAATATTTTAGAAGCATTAATGTGCGTGAAGGACTGGCAAGATGCTCATTTTCGACTGCAAGATAAATATGTCGAAATTGCATGTAGTCAAGTAAGTGATATTTAATTTGATCATATTTATGACGAATTTTTATTTTAATATCTTTATAATTTTTTTTAAAAAAATTGTATACGTAACAAGTTGTTCGTGTACAATTTTTAACTCCACCTACTCGAAATTGAACTATTGAAGTAGCCGGTCCCAAACCCGGATAAAGGAGGAGGGTTTATATTTTAATATTTTATTATTTTTAAAATGAAAAATATTTTGAAAAATCATTTGACAATTTCTCATATTTTTTTTTTATTTTATCATTTATAAAATAATTATTTTCAATTAATATATTTTCTTCAAAACAAACTTGAAAATAAAAATATATTAATTAAAAATTATTTATAAGTAAAAAAACTAAATTGTAATTACAAAAAATTTATAAGTATTATTTATAAGATAAATTCATAAAAAAATATATTATAAAAATATACTTTATCAAAATTTAAATAAATTGTTTACAAAATAAAAATACTTATAAGATAAAATTTTACCGAAAATCTATTTTTTTTTTAAAAAAATTTAGAAAAAAAACGTGTATTAAATAAAAAAAAGAGACGAGCTCACGAGTCGAGCTCGTGAGCTCGGCTCGTCAAAGTCCACGAGCTACGAGCTCGTGGGCCGAGTCGAGCTCATCTTTTTTTGACAAGCCGAGCTCGTAGGATAACGAGCCGAGCCGACTCGGCTCGACCCATTGCCATCGCTAACGTCGACGCCAGAATTTGGGATTTTTTTGTGTGTGGTTCGTTGTATTCGAACTGGTAAGGATGCGAGTATTAGGGGCCTGTAATGGTGTATGGCCGTGAGTGTTGGAGGGTTGGCCGGAAATGGTGGTGAAACTGTGCGTGAAGACATCATTTTGAGACTCCATTTCGTCTGATTTTATCACTTTTGTGTCCGATTTTTGGTATGGAATTGAAGAGTGGGATAATGACATGTTGATGGTGTAGAAATCCAGTGGTTTATCCAGTGGTGTAGTGGTCAGAATTGGTGTTGAAACCTCCGACTGAACTTGGCTCAGGGTGAGAAAGCTTGGTTGCTTGGAAAACAAAAAACCAGCAATATGATGAGAAAGTGTTTTCATCAATTTTGTGGAATAGAGGGTCACGTGCAAGAAAGTGAGAAAATCAATTGCCTGGAAAAAAAACCTATCAAACACTGTCAAACACTATAAAAGATGGAAAATAATGTGAAAATTTTCATCTCCCATGAAAAATTATCCCTATTAAACAGGAAGATTAAAACTTGGACTTTGATTAGAAATATATGAAACAATTTTTACACACGCTAATCGGCCAACTATTTTGAATATTATGTGTCAAACTCTAAGAAATCCCTGAGAACATATTTTCAGTATACAAAAATTGTAAGAACATCATTTAGAGTATCTCAAAACTTGCACCAAAATTTAAGATAAGTTTTGCACCATTTTACACCAAATCTTCAACCAAACTAAAAATTATCTCCAACCTATTACACTAAGGATCCATTTGATTGCAAAGGTAGAATTTGGATGGAAAGAAAACGAATTATAGGGAATTAAATTGCCTATAACTTGTTTTACTGAGAATTGTCAATTAATTGTATTTGATTGGTATAACTTTTCAATTCAAAAATGTTGAATTTTTTTATCTTTTGATATACGCTTAGGTTTGTTTTTCATGAAAATTGTCAATTAAATAGATAAAACTTGTTACAATTGGGGACAGAATTTATTTCAATTGTCAAAACAAAAAATGAAAAATCGAATATTATTCGTTTGACTTTGTTTTCCATGAAAATTGTCAGTTAAAGAATTTTTTTTTTTTTTTTTTTTTTTTTTAACAATTGAGGATATAATTTTTTTCAATTGTCCAAAAAGAAAAAAGAAAAAAAAAAAACTGAAAAATGAAAAACCACAAGAATGGTGGGAAAACCAATTCATGCAAAGAAATATTGGCTAATCAAACATGCAAAAAGTGAAAGTTGGAATTCCATTTCCAACTTCCATGGAAAATAATGGGCTATCATATAGGTCCTAAAAGTTAAACCAAACAAACATTGTATAATTATTTTCTTCATTTTTTTCATTCTTAATAATTTATTTGTTTGAAAAAATATTTATTTATTTAATCTACTACTTCATAAATTATTAAATAGATAATTATGGTTTTTTAACGAAAATATTGAATTCATTAATAAATTTAATGAATGTAGCACAATTAATAGAAAAATCACAACTAAAAAAATATAAAATAATAATAACAACAACAACAACAACCGTAATCATAGTATTAAAAATAATAATTGTAATTGTAATAATAATTAATTAAAATTAAATTTGTTGTATAACAAAAAAGTGACACAAATACCCTTAACAAAAGTTAGTGCAAAATAGAAAAGAAATACAAAAATGGCATTAAACATTTGAACTTTGTTGCCTGTACAGGGCACATGAATAGTTTGCACCAAAATGGGGGAAAATTTTAAAAATTGGGTTGGAGTGAGATTACACCAAATATTTGGTGCAAAATGGGGAAAAATGGGGATTTGGTGTAAGGTTGGAGTTGCCCTTAGTCTTCTTTGGCCTCAAATTTTAAAAAAATTCTCCCACAAATTCATTTTAATCACATATTTTATGAGACATTTTTTTATTTAATTTTTCAATCATACATTTCATTAACTTTTATCAAAATCTAGTGAAGTAATAATTTTTAGCTTAACCAATCTGGCACTTAACGTTTTAAGTAAAACAACAAATTTCCCCTATATATTAAAAGAGTGAAGAAAAATTTACTGTAGAAACTCTTGGTTAAAAACGGCGTTGTTTTTAGGGTTGGTTTTTTGCTTTTTTTTTTGGTTTTTTGCTATATATTACTTTAAAAAAAAAAAGAGTTGTTATTTAATTTTTTTCTCTATACACTTAAAAAAAATAACTAGATATTTTTGTAAAAAAAAAATGTGTGTTATTAAAAAAAAAACAAAAAATTAAAAAAAAAATACTGCCTCGCACAGTGGATGTCTCGCACAGTGCGAGACATGCACTTGTGCGAGACATGTGCAAGTGCATGTCTCGCACCAATACCTTTTTTTTTTTTTCCTCAAAAACTTATATTTTCATCTTTATTTGCGTCTTAATTCGGGATATCAAACGAAGTCGAAATATTACATTCTTAATATCATTTTGAAGAATTCACGGCCTAATATTTCACGACATTGATGGTGTATAAAACGGTCAATCGTAGCAAAAGTTACGTTACGTCAAAGTACGCTGTTCCAAACTAATATTTCGAAAATTTCGATAACAAACTAACTTTACAAATTTTCGACTATTCTACGCTAGCCGAATCTATTAATCTTTTATATCCTCTAGAAACTCATTTCGAGAACTATATCGCAGATATATCGAATGATGTAAATGAATATCGAAAATAGTTAAACGGACGTCAAACGCGTGTGTTAAAAAGGCGTATAACTCGTTTTTTTGAATATATTACTTATATTTTTGTCTTCATTGTCACGCTCATTACGGAACATCAAACGAAGTCGAAATATTACATTCTTAATATTATTTTGAAGTACTCACGGTCTATTATTTCACGACGTTGATGGTGTGCGAAACGGTCAATCGTAGCAAATATTACGGCGCGTCAAAGTAGAAGTAATATTTCGAGAATTTTGATAACAAACTAACTTTAAAAATTCCTAAATGATTGTATGCTGGTTGAATCGATAAATCTTTTATATCATTTAGACTTCATTTGATATTAAGAATATAATATTTCGATTTCGTTTGAATTTTTAAAGTTAGATTGTTATCAAAATTCTCGAAATATTATTTTGAAATATTAGTTTGAAACGACCTACTTTGAAGAGCCGTAACATTTGTTCCGATTGGCCGTTTCGCATACCATCAATGTCGTGAAATAATAGGCCATGAGTACTTGAAAATGATATTAAGAATGTAATATTTCGACTTCGTTTGATATTCCGTAATAAGTCATAAACATTCAAAAAAAATTTCCCTTTATCCTGTTTAATCATTTTAATTTAAATATAGTTAAAAAATAAAGTGAACATCTACCCAGTTATAATATTTCAAAATCGTTGACTTCATATTCATTGAAATCTTCATTTTTTTTATATTTTGTATATTCGATTCTACATCATATTTGTCTATTGATTATACAGTTGTAATATGTAGTTATTTTTCTTATTGTATACATAAATCACAAATATGTAGTTATTCACATTGACAAGTTATTATCTTTTCACTCATTCTATAAATAACACATTATTTTCCTACTGCTTTAACAGAAATAAATACAAAAATGTATTTATATGTTGAAAACAATTTTTCTATTTTATCTCACACCTCAAAATAAAACATAATTTCATGCATTTAACATGCTAACACTTCCTACAAAATAATCTAACCCGTACATCGTACGGGCAACAACTAGTATTTATATAAAGTACAATCCACTCTCATATGGCATGTTAAGCCAACCAGTTAGAAGGTTAATTAATCTTTAGGTCTTTATAGGATTACTCGTAGTGTAAATTTGGCTCGTGGCTCAGGCTGTAAAAAGTCTGAGTCGGTCCAGCTCGCAGCTCGATAGCATCGAGCTGAGGCTCGAGTCGATGCCCTAAAATGTCAAGCCCTATTTTGGGGCATCGACTCGTGTCACCGGCCAAAAAATGGCCCGTGAAGAATAAACTTTAAAAAATTGAAAAAAATCGAGCAGTAAGTCGCTGCCTATTTGCTAGTAGCAACTAGGCAGCCTTAGCTACCTTTGTATTGATGCTGGCTGTGCGAGGCAGCAAAACAGACTATGCTCGGGTCGATCCTAAATTTTTTGGCCGAACGAAAGCTCGGCTCGACTCAAGCCAAAAAAAGCTCGAACCCTTTTTATTCGAGTTAAGCCCGAACCTTGAGTTTCGACTCGCGAACCAGCACAACTCAACTCGTTACATCCCTATCTGTTTATCATTTTATTAAAAGACTCAATATACTGTCTTTGTAGGTATACATGCATGATAATAAATCTATTACCAAAAAGGATTAGGATGGTGCCACAATGACATCGTCGAATGGTACCATATATATCAAGTCTCGTTGGGACCAAAAACAGTTAGAAAGGTACCAAATGTTACGAGTCCCTATCTTTATAGAGTTGTCATAGGACTTGATCGAACGTATATTGTTCAACCCAAATAATTAGAACATGTTTAGACAATACTAGACCATCTAATCTAATTATTAATCGCTAAATTTTTTCATCAAAGGCAAAGACTACACTCTAGAAATATGTAAGATCACAGAAGGTAATAGAATGTCTGTAATACAATTATCTGACCTATCAAACATGTATTTTATCCCCATCCAATAGCCGATAATTAGGTACGGGCACAAATGATCATTTTGTCCGTCTGATTATCCTCACTAACTTAAGTTTTATTTTCTTCAATAATCATATAAACTATTCACAGATGATAAAATTTTGACTTTCGCTAAACACTAAGCTTAGGGCTCGTTTGGCCTTCATTATATCCTCATTCTCATTCTCATTTTTTTCTCTTTTTTCATTTCAACCACACATTTTTTAAATAAAATAATATTACACACAAATCTAAAATTTTTCATCATTTTTCCACCACATATTCTTCCATCAATCACTATTCCAAAAATTCTATTCTCATTAAAATCAACATCAAACACACTCTTAGATTTCAACCGTTCATCAGAAAATATTTAAATAGTCACTCTATCCAATTTTCATGCAACGGTTCCCAATACGAATTCATGGCATGTACCTTGCTCATTCTCAAGTTCCCAACTCATAAAATATTTGATCAAACAAATTGATTTTAATCATTGATAAATTAAAAAACATTAAATCCACGAAAAGATATACACAATCCTTTATTAGCACCATTTGTAATTAATACTTGTTGATCAATACAGAGTTTTGTTAAGAAATAAATTCCACATCAATTAAATACTTAATCATAGACCAACTTAAAAGGTTTTGGGTTCCATCTTAAAAGGTTAACATCTCAAACTCTTATAAGTTGATCTATATTTTCATATTTATTCGATATGAAATTTTATCCCTTAACATGCCTTCATAAGATGTGTCATGTTTGAGCAAATCAATCTTAAAATTCATGTACTCATTTTTTTGAATCTTTATTAGATAGAATTTTTCGATGAAGTTTAATGGGAACCGATTTTCATTTTAAATGTCAACCTTATTTAAAAGAGTAGTATAAACCCTTATATATTGATCTATATTTCGATATTTAACTGATGCGAGATTTATCCCTTAACATGTCAAGCAAAATGATGGCTCGTTTAAGTAGACCAATTTTAAAATTCGTGGTTTTTTTTTTTTTTGGACTTTTAATTGGATCGAATTGCTCATTGGAACTTAATAAATTCTGATACCATATTAAAACTTGGGATTCCATCTTAAAATATCAACATTATGAAGACTGGTCCAATCCTTTGTAAGTTGGTCTATTTTTTTATATTTATTTGATGTGAAATTTTATTTCTTAACGAATTTTTGATCCCCATATTTATCATCAGTTGTTCTCGATACTATTTGTAAATTTTTGTAAACATGAATACATTAATTTTTTAGAAGAAATAAAAACAATAGTTATACGTCAAATATCGATTTCACAATTGGGTCACAATCAATTTTTCCCATCAAAGAAGAAAGGGAAAAAAGTCATATATTAGTAGGGTGTTTCAATTTGGTTCGTCAATTTGGGCAGCCCGTAGCTCGATCTTGGCATAGGCTGAGCCGACCCAGCCCCATTTTGGGACTTTGGCTCGAGCCCTAGCAATCCGTGTAGCTCAGTGAGCCATACTGGTCGGCTCGTGTCACGGGTAGGGCTGTCAATGGATTGGATTTTGATCTGAATTCGATTCGAATCCGATAAAATTAATGAGAGATGGATTTAAAGTCTCAATCTGATAACCAGATCAAAATTTGAATTCGATAATCCGTTAACTAAATGGATCAAATATGGATATAGGTCAATCCGATCCGATAACAATCCGATCCGATTTTTTATAATTTTTGTTATGGAAAATGATTTTGATTGGCATTTTAACATTATTTTATTATGTCACTATCCCGTATTGGAAGTTCATAAAACCATTTAGAGAGAAATACATTCATAAAAGGCACTATCCCAAATTGAAAGTTTATAAAACTATTGGAGAGAAGTGCATTAAGAAAATGCACTATCCCACATTGAAAATTTATAAAACAATTTGAAAGATGTGCATTTATAAAAGTGGAAATTACACATTACCCTACTTTTCAAAATCCTATTTCCTAAATCAGAATTTAAGTTTATAATTCAAAAATCAGAATTTAAGTTTATAATTTCAAAAATAAGAAATTTTTATTTAATATTTTAATTAAAATAAATATTAAAAATTGTTTAATTAAACATAATGTTAAACCAAACCCTAGCCAATTCTCAAATCGTGAATTCATTTCTCTCTCCCATATCTCACTTCTTTCTCTCTCTGTTTCTCACTTCTCTCTTCTCCCTCACCGTCTCTCACTTCTCTCTTCAAAATCATTCATTCATCTCTATTCTCTCTCACCACTGTCATTCCTCTCTCTTCTCCTCTCCCTCTCCTCCATTGCCCTCGCTACCGATAGTGCCACACGATGTGAGCGTCGTTGCAGTCGGAGTGTCGCGATATGAGCACCGTGACGTAAAGCCACGATGTGAGCGCAGACTGGATTTTGCAGAACTACTACCACCGCGCGTGATCTTGGCCTATCTCGAACTGTGATGATGGGGTGTTGGTTGGTTTTGGTGGGGATGGTGGAAGTGGTGGTGAAAAATTGTGGTTTTGGTGGTGGTGGTGGTGGTGGTGGTGGTGATGGTGGAAGTGGTGACGATGGCGGTGAGGTGATGGCGATGTGCGGTGTTGGTGGTTTGTATTTGATTTTTGTAGATCTGGTGGTGGTGGTGGGGTGGTGGCGGTGGCGGTGGCGCCGTTCTGCCCGAGGTTGCTATCTTTTGTTTTTTAAGTCTCCGTTCTGACATAGATCTGGCGGTGGCGGTCGGGGTGGTTTGTATGCGGTGGCGGTTTGTTTTTCTGCTGTGTTTTGCAATGCTGCCTCGACCTATGTGCGGTGGTTGTAGTGGTGGTGGTGTAGCCGTGGGTTTGTGGCTTCTTTGGTGGGTGCAGGTTGGGTGTGGTGGTGGATTCGTGTGGTTGTGCAATCGGTGCTGTGGTGGTATGGATGGCAGCGAGCCGAGCCGAGCCGAGCCTGTTCGCGAGCCTAAGTTGTAGGCCCGGGATCGGAGAACCGGGCTTTTTCTCGAAGCCCGTTGGAAATTTTGGGGCTCGGCCCGGGGCTTCGGCTCGGGCTTTTTCAGAGCCGAGCCCGAGCTGTCTCGGATTTTTCTATTTTTAATTTTTTTTTTTTTAAAATTCATTATTAATATTTTTTTTTATCGTGGGTCGAAAAAAGCCCGTGACACGGGTCGGCCCGGCTCGGGCCGATCCCTAAAAATGAGGCTCGGTATCTCGAGTCGCGAGCCGAGCTCGACTCGAGCTTTTCACGGGCCGAGCCATTTTGCCACCCCTATGTGGCGGTGTGTTGCTTTGAGTTTGTGGCTTTTGTGGTGGAGGGCAGGTTGGGTGTGGGGGTGGATTCGTGAGGTGGTGGTCACTAGGGTTTGGTGGTGGTCACATATGATTTATTTGATTTGTGATATTAAAATTTTGATTTGTGATCTCGAAATAATTTGTGACTAATGAATTTGACAATATGTGATCAATAAATGAATTTGTGACTAAATTATATATATTTGTGACTAAATTATATAATATTGTGACCGTGACTTTCAATTGTGATCAATAATTTGATAAGTTGTGACTAAAAATTAATCGGTGACTTGTTGTGACCTATAAATAAATTGTGACGAGTAAATTTTTGATATCTGACCAATGGAACAAATTGTGACTCGTAAAATTTTGGAATTGTGACCTCGAAAAAGATTTGTGACCTATAAATTTTTTACATGTGACCAAGGAAAATATTGTGATCTTTAAAATTTTTGAATTGTGACCATAAAAAAATTTGTAACATTTAAAATTTTTGCATTGTGACCAAAAAGTAATATGTGAATAATTAAATTGTGAATCTGTGACCGATGAACAAATTGCGACCTATAAAATTTTTGAATTGTGACGTCAAATAATTTTTGACATTTAAAATTTCTGATTTGTGATCGAAAATAATATGTGACTAACTAAATTATGAATCTGTGATTAAATTATATAGATCTGTGACCTTAATATGTTTTATTAATAAAATATATATTTAATTAATAAAATTATAAATAAAAATTAATAAAAAAAATTGATTTTTGAAAGTTGAAACTTATTTTTTTATTATTATTGAAATGGGCCAAAGTTATACTCTTACTTATGAAAATTACCCTTTATAAAAGGAGTATGTTATCCAATAATTTTTCATGGGCCTTTGAATTTTAGTTTATGAGGCACTTTCATAAAGTTCAAAATTTTCAAACTAAAAAATAAAAATAAAATTAAAAAAATCGCTTGATTAACTGGGCATGACTGGTCGGTATTGGGCCTAAATGTGTAAAATATTTCGAATCGGATATCCGATAATATAGCAAATTGGATATGAATTTAACAATTAAATATTCGTCGGATTATCGAATCGGATCGAATTCTTGAATCATTCTTATCGGATCGGATCGGATATGGGTAGATTCGGTCCATATCCAATTCATTGACGGCCCTAGTCACGGGACCTTTAAAAAAATAATTAAAAAGCTAGCCTGCAATAGCATGCAGTTAGCTATTTAGGCAGGCAATGGTAGCTACCTATTTATAATAACAAAAAAAAAATCGTGAGTAGGCTCGACTCGGATCAAAGAAAGCTCAAACCATTTTCACTCGAGTCAAGTTTGAGCATCGAGTTTCAGCTCGAATCTTTGACATCCCTTTATATTAGGACTTGTTTATATCCTAATTCAAAAATGTTCAGAAATTTAAAACTCAGAGGATAATTAATTAAATTCAATATAAAATAATTCTCGGCCAACTCCAATCATTCTCCAGCAAAACCATAGTCAGTGGCATCCGCCCGTTGCCATCCATCCCTTCTCACAATCATCGGTATCCACCTGCCGTCGACATCTACCCATCGACATTCACTCTCTCAGTTATCGACATCCTCCACCCACCATCTCCTCTAATAGTCACTGGCATCCAACCGACTTGTTTGGATAAATGCGCCAACTCGAGATCCATGAGTACATAATCTCAAAGGGTAACGACCTTGTTTGGATTTTTAATTTAGTAAAACATTGACGAAAATTGATGAATTATCTAATTAAACTTCAATTGATAGATTTTTAGCAGTATGATTAAAACTACATGCAAACTGTTACCAGTGAGGTTGATCTAATGGCCTATAACCAGATCTCTTAGATCTGTGATCTTTGGATATTGATATATTACTTGTAATACTGATCAAATGGCCTATAACCAGTTCACTTAGATATGCGACTTGTAAATATTTATTTGTTACCTATGTGAAATGACCTGAGATTTGCGAATTGTTACCTGTGACTTGTAATATATGAACTGTGACCTATGAATTTGAATATATGACATATTATTAATGTATAAAGACATGTGAAATAAGATCTGAAATAATTTAATATTGATATGTGGCTTATACAATATGACTCGTGACATATTAAGTGTGATATGTGACCATAAATCAATGATCTGTGACATGTAGACATTAATATGTGAACAATTTAAATTGATTTGTGACTTATAGACATTTATCTGTGATCTACCCACAATGACATATGTGAACAATTTGTGAGTCACCAAAACATCACCGGCACCACCAAAAAAGACCAACATCGACATCGACACTGACACCACAATTTTCAAACCACCAACCACCACCACCGCTACCAATAACAATCCAAACAACCAAGCAAATCACTAACGACCAAAACAATAAAAAAACCAACAGTATTATCGTTGTGCACGGCTTTGCGCAAAGAGCAAGGCCGCCTCACAATGACGTTCTTCTTTAAGAGAGCAGTTGTGAGGTGGTACTCCTAGTGTGAAGCGGCGCTCATCCCTGTGAGCATGTGGTATCTCTAGCAATGAGAAATATAGAGAAGAGAGAATAGGTGCGTAGCGGAGGTGGTTTCCGACACTAGGTATGGCGGCGACACCGGATTAGGGTGGGTGTGGGTTAGGTAGAGAGGGTGAGAAAAATAGAAGATGTAGATAGAGAAGAAGGAATGGCGCCTTGGCGCCATGTTTGTTGCCACCTTGCCTTAGCCGATTTCTCAAGCCATTTTTCCACATTTCTTTCTCTTCATTCATCATTGTTTCATGCTCCCTTTTTGTGATTAATCATTTATCTTCAATCTAGGCTCCAAAACGTGTCTTTTCCTCCCAAGTTTTCTAGGCTATAAAACAACATGAACACACACATCAAAACGTTCAAAAGTTCTCGCGAACAAACCAAAAAACTACGAAATAAAGGCGTTTGTTCGATGCACGAATTGTACTTATCAAAGGGAAAATGGATTTTAGGGTTTAGGGTGAAATTGGAGTGGGTAGATTTTATAATATTATTATTATTATTAATAGTTGAATTATCACTTGATTATAAATAAATAAACATTATTTTTTATTGTTATATTACAATCTTAAAAAATCCGTCCTAATGCAATATCCACAAGAAAAAAAAAAATAACTTAGCCCTTATTTGATTTTCTTCACTTTATTTTTTATACTCATTTTCAATTACACATTTACACGATAAAATATTCTACATGTAAATCCATAATTGTTTCTTACTTGTTAAAAACAAAAAAAAAAAAAAAAAAAAAAGAAGGAAAATTTCATAAGAGAATAACTATTTACTCATTTCAAAAGGAAGATAAAATGTTTCAAATTTCAAAAATAAGATATTCATTAAAATTTATTTATAATTTAATTAATTAATTATATATTTAATTAATGAAATA
Organism: Osmanthus fragrans; assembly: GCA_019395295.1. Lineage (NCBI taxonomy): Eukaryota > Viridiplantae > Streptophyta > Magnoliopsida > Lamiales > Oleaceae > Osmanthus > Osmanthus fragrans. The sequence goes on along the minus strand of CM033354.1, from coordinate 11,827,248 downwards.
TATTAAGGTCATAGATCTATACAATTTGGTCACAAATTTACAACTTAATTAGTCACATATTATTTTTTGATCAAGAATCAGAAATTTTTAACGTCACAAATTATTTTACGATCATAATTCAAAAATTTTACAGGTCACAATTTGGTCATCGATCACGAGTTAAAAATGTATACGTCACAATTTATTTATAGGTCACGGATCACAAATATTAAATTTGTTCATCGATCATAGATTAAAAATTTATACATCACAAATTTATTTATAGGTCCCAGATCACAAATATTACAGATCACAACTTATTAGACAGCCACAAATTATTAATTTTTTAGGTCACAGTTCGTTCATCGGTCACAAATAATTATACGTCACAATTTATTTATTGATCACAGATCACCAATATTAAAAGTTACAATTTATTAAACAGTTACAAATTAACAAATTTTTAGGTCACATGTTATTTCTTTGTGGCAAATTCCTCTTTCTCATTGGTCACATGTTAAATCATTTGTGACCGAAACCAACATGTGACCATTACTCCACCAATGCCGCCAGCCGCATCGACGTCGCACTGTCGCCGCCAAACCCACTGCCACCATTTTCTCGGCAGCCCCCTCATCTCAAACATCGTAACTAGCACTACCTTACCACCAACAAACCAGATAGAAAATCGCCAACACCCCACAAAAGCCACCACCATACTGCCGTCTTGCCACCCCACCACCACTACCGCAAAAGTCATCACCGCACTACCGTCGTCGCTATGCCACCTTCTCCACCACCACTACCGCAAAAGTCATCACCGCACTACCGTCGTCGCTATGCCACCTTCTCCACCACCACCACAACCACCATTTCCAATCAACACTCATTCACTGTTAACAAAAAATGCCAACAATGCCAAATCCACCATCACACCACCTTACTAGTGCTAAAAAAAAAAAAAAAACCCCAAAAACTAACAAAATTCGTCTGCCTCAGCCAAGCAGCATATCCAACGTTGCCATTTCCACCACCTGAACCACCGTCTCCAGTGCCACCATCATCGTCAATACCTTAGGACAACTGCTTGCAGTACCACCACCACCACACCCTAAAACCCCAAAACCACCAACACATGGAAACCAAATCCAATAACAAAAAAAAAAATTAAAAAAATACCACCGCGATCTACGATATTGTAGCCGCGCGCCATCACCACCGTGATCTACACTGCTGTAGATTATGTCACTGTAGTTCCGATCTGCGTCATCACAATCTGCAATAGCGATCTACAAGCCTCCAACGATGCTCACAGAGAAGGATTGGCTTTACCCAAGATCTGTAGAGCCTCCGACGATTGGCGGCGCTCTTTTACGCTAGCGACGGCGGTTCACAAAGAGTGTATTGAATTGGGCAATGAAGATGAGTGGACAGTGAGACATAGCGAGAGAAAGGAAAGGGATGAAATGAATTAGGCTTTGAAATCAAATTAAACTCAGTGGCTCCACGCCCACGATCTCTCCTAGCTGGATCACTGAAAGAATGATGCGATATATAATATTTAATATTTAAATATGAAATAGCTGATTTTTAAATAATGAAACATCCACCCCGATTTTAGAATGTTGATCTAAGTAGGGTTGTATGTAATTTCCAAAAAAAAAAAAAAAAAAAAAAAAAAAAAAAAAAAAGGCCTAGGGATGGCAATCGAGCTGAGTAGCTCGTCGGTTCGACTCGTCTAAAACGAGTCACGAGCATCTTGAATTCGTAAAAAATATCTAAGTAGGGTTGTATGTAATTTCCAAAAAAAAAAAAAAAAAAAAAAAAAAAATAGGCCTAGGGATGGCAATCGAGCTGAGTAGCTCGTCGGTTCGACTCGTCTAAAACGAGTCACGAGCATCTTGAATTCGTAAAAAATAGCCCGAGCCACGAGCCGAGTTTAGAAAATGCCAGACGAGCTGCTCAGTTAGCAGCTTGTCGACGAGCCCACGAGTCTGGGCTCGTATTTGACGAGCCATGAGTCGACTAGTCAAATTTTAAAAAAATAATAATATTTAGACAAGCCCACGAGCCGAGCCGCTCGTGGGTTCGTATTTGACAAGCCACGAGCTGAGACGACTCGTGGCTCGTAAAAAAAATTTTAAAACTTCCAGTGACCAGAACGGTCACTGAAGTTTTCAGTGACCATTCTGGTCCTCATATATATATATATATATATATATTTTCAAAGTTCATTTTTCTTCTTATAAATACCCATTAATTACAACATTTTTTCTCATCAAACTTACTATCAATTTCCCATTCTCTATTATACTCTCTACAAATCAATCATTATCAATATTATTCATTCATTCATTCTAATTTCTATACCCTTCTACATCTTATTTTGAAAATATTGAATTATAATCTTGATTTTACAATGTATTTTCTATACTACTATATAATGTTCATTCACTTCTCAATTCTATTTCACTTCTCTTCAACATTCAATTTCAATTCTTCACAAATGGATCCACGCTCATTTATTGAAAATTTGTTCGATGTCGGAGTCGGGGATGAAGCACATGTGCCCCATAATCAATTTGGGAATGAGTTTGCCGGTCTAAATGAATTACCCGTTCCAGAAAATGATCCACGCTCAAGATTACGACGTTCACGAAAGTAGTCATCCAATTGATTTGAATGACATTGTTGCTGATGCTAGTCATCCAATTGATTTGGAACAGGATAATGAACTTGTGCTAGAAATTTCCGATGCAAGAGAGAAAAGAAAGGGGAAGAAGCAAGCAAAATGTTGGGACCATTTTGAATTAGTTCAAACTGGTCGTGTGATCGATGGAATGCCAGAAACTAAAGCACTATGTAAATACTGTCAACAACTTTTTGACCCATGAAAAAGGTATAAGAACCACACATCTCAACCGTCACTACAAAACATGTGAGGCCAAAAATGGGCTTCTTGCTGCTGGTCAAATGCAACTACAATTTGGTAGTCCAGGCAGCGGTGCTACTACTACGCCACTTAATACGTGGATGTATTCGGAGGAAAGAACTCGAACAGAAATGGTGAAGTACATTGCCGGATCTAAGTTGCCACTAGCACAAACGGACAACCAACATTTCGTTACCTTTGTGAAAGAATGTCTTCAACCTAGGTACGTTGGGGTAAGTCGAAATACTCTTCGTTCTTATACAATAGAATATTTTGAAAATGCAAAGAAAATATTGATTGCCGATTTAGAAAAATGTGGGGGTGTGATATCTTTAATTTCGAATTTATGGGAAAGGATTAATAAAAGATATTATATAGCTGCAACTGCACATTATATAGACTCATTTTGGATCATGCATAAAAAAATAATTGCTTTTAAAATTATTGAGTACCCGCACAATGCTACCAATATATTTAGTGTTATTATGAACATTATTAGAGAATATAAATGCGAAAGTAAAATTCGTTCTTTTACGTTTGGCAACGCTTCTGTAGATAAGTCTGTTATCGATAAATTGCATAGAGTACTTCAACCTGATTTTGGCGGTTATTTATTTCATATTCGATGTGTATGCCATATTTTTAATTTAATAGTAGAAGATGGTTTAAAATATGTTAAGGATGAAATTCAACGAATTAGGAATACACTAATTTATATCATTATTTCACATAGTAGAAAACAAACATTTGAGGAATTTTGTGCCGAAAATGGGGTGTCGCATTCAAAAACCTTTATTAGTGACGTAGCGCATAGATGGAACTCTACATATTTATTATTAAAATCATGTGAAGGTTTCGAACATTTAATTACTGAATTTTTTAACAGTAGGCATATTAGGGACGACGACGATAATATTTTGAATGAGTGGCTTTAGTTATTAAAATTAAAAAAAATTGACAAGTTTTTATAATTCTACAAATATGTTGTCTGATATTTATTATTTTACTAGTTGTATGGTTCTTGAACATTTTTATGTAATTGTTAGGGCTTTTAATAGATTTAAAGATGACCCCATTTCAGTTCAATTATAATTGCCATGGAATTAAAGTTTAGAAAATATTGGGAAGACTTGCCCATATTATTTTCGTTAGCATGCGTCATGGACCCGCAATATAATTTATCGGGGGTACTAAATTTATAATTGAACGAATTTCAAAATCTTTAACTTTTAACAAAATCTTTAACTTTTAACATACCTATTACCTATAAGAATTTGGAAATAACTTTATCTGAAATATATGTATTACATGCTTCACGAATGGGTGCACATATTACTCGTGTACCATTCGACTCTACAAATACTCCTTCCACTAATTTAATAGATGACGACGCTGAAATTTTAAATTTATTCGAAGGTATGAACTCATATAGATATAATTCAACTGCATATGAATGTGGTTCCTCCAGCAATAGTAGTTTGTCTTCTACTGCATGTACTCAAATATCGAGTAATTGTCCAAATGTGCTGCCTGCTGAATTAATTGATTACTTTAATTATAGTGTGTCTGGTAACAATGCACTGATGAAAAATTCAGAAGAAGTAATTGAATTCTGGCGAATGTATGAACGCCGATGGCCAATAGTTTCTGCATTGGCAAAAAAATTTACTAACACCTCCGGTTAGCAATGTAGATTCATAGTCTACTTTTAGTGCAGGGTCTAGGGTTCTCTCCAAAGTTAGAAATCGATTAAAAAAAGATATTTTGGAAGTATTAATGTGTATGAAAGACTAACAAGACGCTCATTTTCGACTGCAAGATAAATATGCCGAAATTGCTTGTAGTCAAGTAAGTGATATTTAATTTAACCATATTAATCACAAATTTTTATTTTAATACCTTTATAATTTTTTTAAAAAAAATTTTATACGTAACAAGTTGTTCGTGTACAATTTTTAACTCCACCTACTCGAAATTAAAGTAGTCGGTCCCAACTTCAGATAAATGAGGATGATTTTTTTTATTATTATTATTTTAAAAAAGAAAAATATTTTGAAAAATCATTTGACCATTTCTCATTTTTTTTTTAATTTTATCATTTATAAAATAATTATTTTCAATCAACATGTTTTCTTCAAAACTAACTTGAAAATAAAAATATATTAACTAAAATTATTTATAAGCAAAAAACTTAAATTATAATTATAAAAAACTTATAAGTATTATTTATAAAATGAAATCATAAAAAAATACATTATAATTAAAATAACTTATAATTTATAATTTATAAGTAAAAAATATTTTATCTAAAAAAATTGTTTACAAAATAAAAATTTATCGAAAATATATATTTTAAAAAATATTTAGAAAACGTGTATTATATAATATGGAAAAATAAATAAAAAATAAACAAAAAAGATGAGTTCACGGGTCGAACTTTTACTTGGTTCGTCCTGGCCCACGAACTCGTTGGGCAATGAGCGGCCCATTGCCATCGCTAAATAGGCCCAATTTCCATATGCAACATACACGAAGCCCACTAGTTATCAATTCCTCTTTTAGTACCTATAAACCCTAAATCAACCAAAACCCCCAAAATTTGCGTTTAATCTCAATACTACATATCTCATTTGCTGTTGCAGTTTTGCAGGTATAAAAACAATTTGTCTGGAAATTTCCATTTTAAGCGCGCACGCACCAAAATTGCACGCAGCAACTTACACAGAAGAAGTTTGTGAGAGATGGTGTGGTTTCAGTGCGAGGATTGTGGAGACAATCTTAAGAAACCCAAGCTTCCTAGTCACTTTAGAACGTGCTCTGCTTCCAAGGTTCAGTTTTTTCACGTTCCTTGAAATTATTTCTTTCTAATTAAATTCTATTTATCAAATCGTCATTCTTGTATTGATTTGGATTATCCTCGTTTTTTTTTTTTTTTTTTGCCTGATTTTGTGTTAGTTATCGTGCATTGATTGTGGGCAAGTATTTGGGCAGAAAACTGTTGAAAGTCACACTCAGTGTATTACTGAAGCGGTATATTCGACACCTTTTAAAATTCTTGTTCTTGATTGTCTTCTTCTTATTTATTGCATGTGCGTTTTAAAATGATCTCTCTCTCTCTTCTTTTCATAAGATATGTTGGCATGAGTTTGTAAAGTTTTCTAGGAAGCAAACGTAGTGTTTAAGCTGACGGCATATCTAGTGCTTACATAGAACATTAAAATGTATAGCATTTCTTCCCTTTTAACTGCCCTAGCAATATTGTTTCAGAGAACAAATCATGCACACCATTTCTGACATGCGTATATATATATATATATATATATATATATATATATATATATATATATATTCTAATTTAATTAATAGGATATCTAGCTTGTATAATATTTTAATTCTATTGATGCGATTCATAGTAAGAAATTATGCAGCATTAGCTATTGAATCTGAAATTTATATGTTATTTGCATGGGTATTATATGTTTTCCAGGTTAAAAACGTTGTGGTAACTAAACTGAAATTCAAATTTCAAGTTGGACTGCTGGTTATGAAACCTTATTTTATTATAAGTTGTTATTTGAACTTAAACTTTGTTATGATATACTCACTGATGTTGAACGTTTTCTACACCCTGGTCATATTATCCATGTACATTAGAAACTAACGGAAAAGATAACATATTACTCTAGACAAAAATAACTACTCTATCACGACATCTTCCTCGTTAGTCAAACTAACGAACATTGGACACCGTGACCAGATTGTAACAAAGTTTAGTGACATGAAAGGAAATGAATTAAATGACCAATACGAAATTATGATAAAAGTTTTATGACCACCGGCGTATTCAATCCTGTGTTTTTCTATAGGCTGCATTCAATTCTTTGTTTTCAGGAAAAATATGGTCCAAAATGTCAGGGGAAATCCTCGAATGGAGTAAATGCAAAAACTAAAAATGATTTAAAGCCCAAACCAGATTTTGATGTAAATGTTGGGCTATCAGAACACCCTCCGTGGTTCTGTAGGTATGTTCATATCATATGTTTTTTATCTTCATGGGCATTTTCTTATATATCAAATAAAATAGAAATGGTCTACTAAGTGACAGCACATCAATTAATTAATGGGTCCAGGAACTAATTTAGATTATTGAATTTCTTAGCACGAACTGAGCAACAATGCTTTGTAGATCATTTTTCTCAAATAAAAATTAAGAGCAGGACAAAGAAAGATCGACTCTTAAACATCATGGTACATAGGATGTAGCCCGCAATTCCCCTGTCCAGAACCTGCCATGGGGTTGCTGACCTCTATGTGTTGTTATATTAAAATGAGTGTAATGACGTAAAACATATATGCTAGTTTACAACTAGAAGCTTCTATTGTAGTATGCGTCTATGCTTGAGGGCTCTTCAAAGTATTTTGAGATTTCAAGGCTCGTAGGGTATAACAATTACTGATTGAAAATTGAATATCAATTGTATGGATTGACATGACTGAACGCTTTGCGCTCATCTGTAGGCATTTATCATTTACTTATTTTCATTCCCATCAATTACTCGTGCTTCTTAGAAAGCTTCAAGCTGCAGCTCTTTTATGAGTATTCGGGTGCAGTAATACCTCATCTTTGGTGATCTATTTGTATTATTGTCTGGATAGTTTATTTGTACCATTTATTTCCTGGTATTAATTAACTTTTTTTTTCATGGTTTATCTCCTTACTATGAGATGACCCTGCCTATACTAATGGAGCTATATATTTACAGCTTATGTAATACTAAGGCTACCAGTAGGCAAACCTTGCTTCTCCATGCTGAAGGAAAGAAACACGGGGCTAAAGCAAGAGCTTTCCATTCGGCAAAGCAGCAGCCTAAAGATACGGAAGAAACCAAGACTTCCACTGAAAATAATGTCAAAATGGAAATTCCTGATAAAGATTTGGTGGAACCAAGAGAGAACCTGATTCGTCTGAAGTTGCTTCTGTGAATGATGGTTCTGGAGTGGAAAATAGTGCTACACAGTCAAGTAAGAAAAGAAAACTCGAGGCATCTGAAACTAATGGTGCTCAAAAAGAGGCTGGGGGTCATATGCCTTCAGAAGTAGGCAATGGTGAAGTTATTCAAGAAAGACCAGAGAAGAAAATAAAGTGGAAAAAGCTTATTACATCAGCTCTGAAATCTGTACGTATCCTGGTCTTTTAGCATTTATAAGTTCTAAAATTCCCTTTGAACATGTATAGGACTAGCTTTCTTGTTTCCACCCCGTACACAGTGGAAGATCAATGGTTTGTGTTTAGTAGGCTGACGCATGCCATAATACATTACATGGAGATTCTATTGAATTTTGATAGCATATCGGTTGGGGAATGGGTCTAAATTTTTTAATTTGTACCAAGGGTGAAAAAGAAAAGCTGTTAAACCCCTCTTTCGAGTTTTGGAAAAAGTGGGGGCAGTTTCTTGCTGCTTTAAATATGAAATTGCCATGCACACGCCAACGCCAACGCCAACGCCAACGCCAACGCCACTTGATTGCTTGAAAAATATGTCATTTCTTTGATGGAGCTTTCTGTAATGTCGAAAGTGTACAGAAAAGAGTATCATACGTATGTCATAAAATCTCTTCTCTTGAATGATTGCAGAATCCAGATGTCCGTCTGAAATTTAAAAAACTTAGGAAATTGGTCCTGAAGTCTCTTCAGGAATCTGGTTCCACAGAAGACAAAAGCCGGGTGTCTGAAATGCTTGAGCAGAAAGTAATTCATTTGGAGTCTTTATTTAACAAGTTTTAGCGGTTTTTGTCCCTCTATAATAGACGTAAATTGCTATGATATTTCATGAAATCTTATCTTCGATTTCCTGCAGGTCAATTCAAGCTCTAGATTTGTTGTTGATGGAAAATATGTTCGCATAGCAGCCACCACCTAAGGCTGGGCCTTACCTCCCATAGAATGAATTTACACTGATATTTGATTTATTGAAGTTTTTCTTCGTGCTGTTGATCACCTACGGAAAACTAGACACTGCCGTATTTGTGCTGTTACTGCAGAGAAATATTTTTGCTCGAGTTCGAAAGCGCCATAGGGCTACTCCCCTATCTTATTAAATTGTAATATCTCCAAAAATTTTCCATCTCACCGGGGAACTGGATATTGTGGAAAGGACTTGTATTGCTTATTCTTGAATAAAATGTTTTTGCTCTCATTTTTATAATGGGTAAAAAATTGGGAACACCACACAAATTCTACATATAAGAATCACTTTTCAAAATTAACAAACTTGTTAAATTATTTCAAAAATCAGGTGGTAAATAATTTATTAAATAATAAAATATAATATAATATACATTAATTTTTTCTACTACTTCATGCTACCTCATCCATCCTATCTTATCACTCCACTACACCACCTTCCCTCCACCTCTTCATTGGCTCCGGCAACGATGACAGCTCCGGCGACGGCGACCGCTCCGGCAGTAGCTCCGACGATGGCGACGGCGAGTTTCCGACGAGTTTTTTTTTTTTTTAACCAATGACCCGTTTGACCATGATCGATTAATTGATTTATGCCAAGAAAAATTAATGATATGAGACAACTTATTAAATTAATTGATTACAAGTCATTGTATGATAATAAATCATCAAGTTAATTTACTACAGCTTATTTATTAGTCATGAGAAACAAATTGTATGTCACAATAACAAATTTATTCATAATCACATATTTGTATTCAGTGTGACTAACTGTGACCAAATTTGCATTTATTGTGACTGTCTGTGACCAATTCAATCAAGTCACAATCGGTCACAATTAGCACAAAATTGGTCACAAAGCAGTCACAACTAACACATATTTGAGCAAGACGGAAATCGCTAAAAGACCTTTATATAGGCGTTACAAGAAACCCTAAAAACAGAAAATATCAAAAACGAGCCAAAAATAGCGAAAAATCAAAACAAATTATACTAAAAATAACAATTTAAAGGCTTAAATGAAGTAATTTGGCTAAAATCCCGAGATCTCGGGACGCCCCGAGTCCAATTTTTCGAGCCGTTTCCAATCAGCCTACCAAATTTCAGCCCATTCCGACGCCGTCACAATAAATTACCAAAATGCCCATGGCACGGGCTGGACTTGTCCTACATTCACCAGCATAACCTCTAATGCATCACCACCACCACATTCAACTCAAATCCACGACCATAAATACTACCATCACTGATCTGTATTATGTGTGACTAATTGTGACCAAATTCATCTTCGATGTGACTAACTGTGACCAAATTTGTATTCAGTGTGTCTGTCTGTGACCAGATCAATCTTAAGTCACAACCAACACAAAATTGGTCACAAATAGTCACAACAAACACATATTTGGTCACATAGGGTCACCATAAATAAACATACACACACCGCATACAAATATCGCAATCCACCACCACCACCACCTCCAATCCACCACCACTGACACATTTAACTCTAATGCACCACACCATTGCAACAGCCCAAACCACCGTTGCCAGAACCACCAACACCACCTCCCATCCACTAGATCGTCTCGAATACCGTAGCACCACCACGACCACCAGATCCCCCACCACCTGTAGCACCACCATCACAACTTATACCATCACCGTAACCCACCAGCGCAGCGCCAGTAGCCAGATCCATCACCAGATCCAACATAATCACCAGTACCCAAACACCACCACAGCCCCCATCCACCAAATCGTGGCGGTGCAGATCCCAACCACAGCACAAAAATAACCACCACCGTACGCACGCACGCACACCCAACCATCTCGCCGCAATCGCACCCATAGCAACACAGCAGACCACCACACCACTCAAATTAAAAAAAAAAAAAACAACGGATCTGGATCGCGTGGTGGCACACTACGCAAAGCTGCCCCATCCGTGAGCAAAAGTACCGCGATGCCACCGCGAGAAACGACGACTATGCCTCCGATGAAGCGCTTCAACGCCGGAGTGCCATCGGAGTGGAAGAGAGAAAAGAAGTGAGAGAGAGAGAGAGAGGCGAGATAAGGTGAGGGTAGATAGAGAGAGGGTAAAGAAATGTTAAACGATTAATTTGATTTTGAAATATAATTATTAATATTAAAAATTTTAATTAGCACTTGATTTATGAAATTAATCTTTCATACACTTGTTTTTGAAATGTAATCTTAAAAAGAAGGGATCTAGGTAATTTTCCCTAAAAAATTTCTTAACAGGCCCAAGTTAGAGGAATAAAAATGGCCTCGTTTAAATTTGCTGTTAAATGCGTTATTTCCTACCTTTGGTGAGGATTGCATTCCTTTGTACGTTTGTCGACCTATCACTCTTTTGATTTTGCACGTCAGGGCAAAGCAATCTTGGATCTTATACGCCAAAACCCTATGGGAAGGGCAATATTAGACTTGGATGTTGGATGGATCGATTTAGGTATTTCAATACTTGGAATCACCCATTATATTTACGAAGTAATGGAACCATTCGAGTCATTGTAATTATTGGGCCAAAACTTGAACAGTCGAATCATACTCAGTTCTACTCATAACGTTTTTTTTATAATTAACATTTAATATATATTAGTAGAGATCGCGTGTTGTATGATAATTGTTATAATTTTACAAGTGATTTTATTAAAAAAAGATAAATGATTTTGGAACATCAAAATATTTAACTATTTAGACTATTAAAGTGTTTTATATTATCAACGATATGAAGCTATATTGTATGAAAGTCATCAATAGATAAACCTAAAGATACATTCATATGTACATTTGAAAACAATTCTCCTACTCTATGTAAGTAAACAGAGAGTTCAAAAAAGAGAAGTATGACAATTTTAAACGATTTCACCTCTTTAAGAAGAATAATAACTTCATTACAAAACAAGCCAATTGTAATTTCAATTACAAGGACAATATTTCAATGCCTATCATAAGACGTAAAGTGTAATATGGCAAGACAAAAAAAAAAAAATAAAGAAATAAAGAAAATGAGTTAGATGTAATAAGATCCTATCAAATCAAATATCAATTTCAGGTTCTGCCTCTGGCAATGGATGCAACCATATGATTAGCATGGTTAAAATGGGGATCCAGCTAACCCTCTGAGAGGTTCACCTGTTGTAAATGCACTTGCAATTCTTAAAAATTAAATTTACTTGAAATCATCAAGAAGAAATTGATGCCAATCAATAAAAATAAAATATACTAAAAATTGATAAAAAGAGACAAGTGAATGGGAAGTTGAAAAGAGAAGTCTCTCAATGTATTTCTCTGAGAGAGGCATGAGAGATAGGAAGGAGATCAAAGAAAAATCAAGAAAGAATGATGAAATCATAAAAGTCAATGACATTTTTGAAAGGCCAAACTATTGAAAACTCTTTACTTTTACTGTAGAATAAATTAGAGAAGTATACGTTCCATGGGTTAGACGCCATCATAAATTTCAAATAATTCATAATAGAAAGAATGTGTATACATCTCATAAGAGGAGCTAAATGTCCTGAAAGTCTGTCATGTAACTTCAACAAATTTATCCGCCTCACATTTTGCTATCTTGATAATCAATCCAGGCAAAATGAATAGAATCAAATCTCAACTATAGAAAAAAAAATAATGAATAAAAGATGAATAAAAAAATTGAATATATAAATGTGAAAAATAAACGTAAAAACATAAAACATTTATCTTTGCATTATTTCATTGGTTTGCAGTGCTACACCAAACTTTGTCCATAGAGAGCTTTCTGATATTTTGTGGAATTAAATTCGATACGTCTTTATCATTTTCAAAATGAATATGAAACCTATGATTGTCTCGAGACCTTTCAGTGTTAAAGACCGATGCTCAATAATAGCATATCACAAAACAATGATTGTTCATAATATAAAATAATAGTTCCAAGTAAAGTCTCAATTGACAGTCTTGTAATGGATAATAAGCTATTGTTTGAGCCTCATTTTGATAAGAGAATGTATTTGGATTAGTAGATTGATGGAGAATGTGTTATTAAAAATTAAGAAAAAAATTTGAATTTGCGTGTAATATTATTTTATTCCTAAATTTTCTAAAAAAAAATTGAATCCACAAAATTCACACGAGTTAAAATTTTATTTAAAAACAATTCTTGCATATCTGGAACGATACAGTAAAAGAGAACCACATACATTTGATTCATAGCAAAAATTTATATTTACTTATCAAAAAAATCTTGTTTCAATAATTTTTTCGATTAATCTATAATGAAAATTTCAAACATCTATAAAAGAAAGCAAAAGTAGAGGGTTAGAACTTTTAGGTTGGTGAATACCAAAAAAATTTGGCAAAATTACACAGCTGAAAAGATAAAATCGTGGGAAAAAAAATAAAAAACAGAAGAAGAAAAGAAAATTTTTGCACAATATGGACCGTTACGTGGAGAATGGAGGAAGTATGAGACGTTGTATAGAGAAATGGGGAAAGAGTCAGAGAACAATAAGAAATGAATAAAATAATGCAATAATGTCGTGCCTGAGATAAAATAAAAGGGACAAAATTGATATTAAAATATGATATCAGCATGACATCATTGATGATGCGATAAGAATAGTAACCAACTTTCAACATAAAATCAAATGAAACTCTAACTATAGTAGGAGAAATGAGAAATGAATGATGAAGAAAAGAAAAAAGGACCGAAAATGCAAAAAAAGTTAACTTTGGGGACTGAAGTGTATAAGTGTCAAAAGTTAAAGGATCTAGGGTTGCAATTTTTTAAAGGACATAATCGAAAGAAAAGTCAAAATTTATGGATTAAAATGTTCGAGATGAAAGTTGAAGGACTGAAAACACATTTACCGAGAACTTAGTTGCAATATATAAAAGAGGATGTTTGTTTCCTAATACTGTATGACATTAAGTGGGTGGTCAGATATAGAATAAATATAGATAGATATAGATATAGATGTATAGATATAGATTTTCATTTGCATTTTACTACTTAATTTAGTTATTTTCTATTTTGTAGGTGTCTAACGCCAAAATATCGAGTTGGAAGAGAAAACAGATGAAGAAATGAAAAATGACCAAAAGTGCACAAAAATTTAACTTGGGGATTGCAGTGTATAAGTGTCAAAACTTGAAGGACCTAGGGTTGCAATTTTTGAAGGACGTGATTGAAAGAAAAGTCAAAATTCGAGGACTAAAATGTTTGAAATGAAAGTTGAAGGACTGAAAGCGCAATTATCCCGAGAACTTAGCTGCAAGAAAAAATGAAATGAAAAAAATAAAATAAAATAAAAGATGTTGTATAACATCACCAATAGGTCATTATGATGCAATGTGAATAGGAACAAACCTTCCTCTTTTATATATTGTATATATTTTCAGAGGCTGTTTCAATATATAGATGTAATACGTTATTACTCGACATCATTTGTGAAAGGGAGAATCCAACTAAGAAATTTAGTTACATTACTCGAAATAGTTGAGCAAATTCAAAAAGGGAGAGAAAATTAAAACATCAAGAATTTAAATTACAATTTGAGAACAAATGTTTTTTTTTCCTCTCTCTTAATAAATTTGTTTGATCTATGAGTGAGATATGCTAGAGTTTATAATTTGATCATGTACAATGCTTAAATTCTTCTACTCTTAAAAAAATTGATACAAAAATATTAATTAGATACATAACTATATAGTGTTAAGAAATTATAGTTCACATACTAAATTCACTCTATTTAAGCTAAAAGGGGGAAAAAATTATGTTTCAAAAGGAAATCACGAACTCGAGACAAGTGAAAAGGTACACCACAGTCCAAGCTTTAAATATATGAAGTTTAATTGCTACACGTTATTAAAAAAAAAAAAATCACTTATAAACAATACAAGAAAAAAAAATTGAATTGCAAAGATTAAACATTTGAATGCTTTGAACATCAATTTACACTCCTGCCCTAGCTTAAAGGTTTTGAATCATAGAAAGTCCAAACTGTAAATATTAACATGCAGACCTTTGAGATGCAACAATATGGTGTGAGTCGAGAGGCAAAAAGTATAGGAGTCTAGAGATTTTGTATTTTCTTCATTGATTGGGTTGGGTAGATTTTTATTAGTAACCCACAACCCGATCCAGATATACAACTAATTTAGTGTTTAAGTTAATAACTTTTGTAATTTTTTCAATCTAGCATATAAATTATATAAAAAAATGGATAAAGCTATTTTGTCAGAAGGTTTTGATAAAAAAAAAACTCGACATAATTGCATGTGACAGTAAATAATTAGATAGAAAATCTAATAGTGTTTTAATATATTCAATGATAGAATGTCATGTGGTATTATGTCAACCGTGATGTTATTGTAGCATGATTGATAAAAAAATCGATTTCATTCAGATATCCACGATTTTGGTTCAAGAGGCAAGAATCGACCTAGATTCAGTCAGTTCACGTTCCCAGTTTATAATTTTATTATTTTGGAACAAGATCGAATTCTTCAGTTCCGATTCGATTTCGATTAAAATGTTCAGTCCTAGACAATATAAACGACATTATATGTAAACCTGTTAGTTTGCATCCTTTATATTTCACAAAAGTTATTAGCATTGACACCCAAAAATGAATTTTCAGCCTTACATTATGTTAGTCATACCAAAAACTTGGAGAATCCAATAATTGTAAAGGATCAATTGAGAACTTTTCTTGAATTTTTTTTTATTTTTATTTTTATTTTTTAATTGATCCACTTAATTTGCATATGTTCACAGCTGATTTTCATTTATCAGGCAGTAACCAACACCTGATTAAACTATATCCCAGAAATTGTACACAAGGTTGATATTTGCAAGTGCACGAGTGTTAGTTGATACATTTGAAGCAAAACGAGAAAATCTTTTGCAAAATTAACTCCACCACCTTCCACCTCTACCGTCAGAGAAGATTTTTATTCATGCATTTTCTAATTTCTATTGAACCATTCAGTGGAGTAGAAGTCAGACAATATCGAGAATGTGATGGAAGGAGGAGGAATGTGAAGAAATATAAATTGTATTATTATGGTTTTGTAAATATTACAATGTAGAAGACCATATTTATAGAGTTACAAATAACTGTAAAATAATTAACTATTAAGGAAAGTAATCCTACACTAAAATGAAATATTATAATGGAAAATACTCCATTTTATATTTCTATATTTAATACCCTCCCAACTCAATATAGGGTAGAATATTGAGTTTGAAGAAATCGATCCAATCAAATCTTCCAAATTGAAGAACTCCGAGCACTTGAGATCTTTGTCATTGTTAATGAGGATATGTGACTTCTTGTTTGTAGGAAGAAAATATTTGATGGACATTGATATATATAATGCAAAGTTTTTTAAAATAAAAAAGAAACTGTTATTCTCTTTTTACAAAAATTATTTGATATATATAATGCAAAGTTACCATTTTACCTTTTTTTAAAATTAATGAAAATAGTGAAAAGAAGTAGGATGGACATGATGAAACGTTATGTGAAATTGAGTGGTTGTTGTGAAATACCCTATGAAATTAGGTGGTCATAATGATACTAAGTATACAGTTCGATTACTATTAGTCATAGTAAAACAAAATCAAATTGGATGATCATTGTGACACTAATGGTCCGTTTGATAGACCCTTATTTTTTATGGAAGTTGGAATTCACTTTTGACTTATTTGATTGACCAAAATTTTCATGAAAATCATTTTCCAACTTTTGAAATTTTCCTTGATTTCAAGGAATTCATTTTCCCACCACTTTGGTGGGAATTGAAATTCCACATTTTTTTTTTTTTTTTTTTTTTTTTTGTAAATAGAAACAAATTCTAAGATGAAGTGTAAAAAATTTGACAAATTCCATGTAAAACAAAGTCAAACGAACAAAAAAAAAAATTCAAATTTTTTTTAAATTTTTTTTTGGCAATCTAAACAAATTGTCCCCAATGGTAAGAAAATTTATTCATTTAATTGACAATTTTCATTAAAAATATTATCAAACGGACACCAAAAGTATTATATTTTTCAGGTGGAAAATTATACCAATCAAACACATTTAATTACAATTCTCAGTAAAATAAATTTTAGACAGTTCAATTTTCTGTAATTTATTTTATTTTCACTCAAATTTCATTTTTTTTTTTCAAACGGACTCTAACTATAATGTTGGCTGGTCAATGGTAAATTTAATCCTCCTCTCTCTGAAACAATGCCGGTTAAATTCAACTAAAAATCCCAAATCTTGGAACCACAAAAGTCCAACATTCCAACAGCTCGTAGTCTCATATAGATGAACAAAGTTGATTTATCCTATTCAAAAGCACGCTATAAACACATATATCTATACATACAATTACAAATCTATACAAAGCAGCAACAAGTGGTTGGAGAAAGTAGGTGGTTTTCAATTTTTTTTTAATAATCATGTTACATCAACATTATTTTTTTAGCTCTCGTTTGGCTCTCATTATTTCAATTTATAAATTTTGAAATAGTACTTTTTAAAAAAAAATATGTGGTTCAAAAAGATGAATAAAAAAGAAAGAAAATTTTTCGATTTACTTGTAATATTATTTTATGAAAAATTGTGTGGTTGAAAATATGTGTGTGTGAGAGAGAGAGAAAGAGAGATTATAATTTGAAATGATGGGGTCAAACGGAGGCTTACATTGTCTCATGTGACAACACACCATTGGACAATTTAAAAAATAGTTTTTCATCGGTCAATTCTTGCCAACAAGGATGATGTCAGTTATAATGTACAAATGTTATATACAAGTGACTTTATTCTTTCTTGAATCCTACGAGTTGGGTGGGTTGGCTTTTTTCATGAGTAAATCGCTCGAACTGACCCAATCGACTTAAATAGCCTATATTCAAAACTCAACTAAAAAAGCATGAAAAATCGATTGTTTGAAACCCAACTAAAATAATATTCAAAAACAGATGGTTATTGACTCCAACTTAAGGAAAAGTTAGCATTTAACGTGAATAGACATTTGTACATTTTGAAATAATTAATATATGTTATGTGTCAAAATTTTATTGACCAACACAAATTTTAATTATATGAAATTTTTTGTCCTTACTGTGAAATTTGAAATTAACAACAACGGTTTTTTGGTATAAATTATAGCAAAATCAACATTGAACAAATTTGGAATATTTTTGCAAATGTCAATGTGATAGTAGACATTTTGGAGAAATCTCCCTGGCCCGGCTCAATGCCAGGGCCAAGGAAATGGCGCTCCCTATTGGACGGGGGCTGTTGTCCAAAAGGGGGTGGGGGGGCGCCTAGCACAGGGCTTGGTATTGAGTCTGACCCTGTAGCCCCCTAAGACATTGAATTTTGCTACGAGTACATTTTTTTTGACACTTTACTCACAATCAAAGGGTGGAGCCCACAATTAAAATAATGGTAGACCACATGCATTGTGAGTACAATGTCAAAAAAGAGTGTACTTTAAAGAATAATCCTAAGGCATTTTTTACAATTTCCTCAAAATCCAATAGAAAACTGAAACAGGATCCAACCATTGTTATCAGAAGAAACCTGGAAATAGAAGCATAAAAAAGCGTACTTAGAGAACCATCCTATTCCACAGCCAAAGCAAGGAAGAGGTCGGTCGTATATTCCCAGTTGGGATTCCTCCTTATCTCTAATCGGAGTATACCTTCCCTTCTCATGGTCTGGAGCATCCACTCTTTGTCCTATTATTATCACAAAGTTTTATGTCAAAAGTTGAGCATTTAGCCCTAATTTTTGTGAATGAAAATGGGTGGAATAGTATTTTTTTTGAAAAATGAGTGATTTAAAAAGAAAAAAAAAATTCGATTTATGTATAATATTATTTTATGAAAGATTGTGTGGTTGAAAATAAGAGAGAAAAATGAAATATAATGGAATGTAATTCAATGAGTTTCAAACAATGGCTTAGTTCCTGTTTAATTCCCTTTATTTTTTATACTTATTTTTAACCACATATTTTCATGATAAAATATTTTACACGTGAATCCATAATTTTTCCATACTTTTTACCTCCACATTCTCTAGAAAATACTACTCAAAAATATGTTTTTTCAATTTTAAGGCCACCAAATAGGGGTGTAATAGGAGTTGATTACGACATCATCTGTAAACACTATAAATGCACGTGAAAGTAGATTTTTGCGTAAAACTAGACATCCAACCAGACCACTGTGAGAACAATTGCTCAAAATGTTGCTAAGCAGTAACTTTGCTTAAATGTCAAAATTCGAAAGGGTTTTGCTAGAGTGGCCCTGTCACTCTAGGAGGTGCATGTGGCGTCTGCGCCCCTGTTCGTTCAGGACGACATGGGCCTTGGACGAATAGCAAAACCCAATTCGATATGGACAGAAGCAAAGAGACCAACTTGATAAAGAAATGGTGTAAGAAAGTTAAATCAAACGAGTTAAAGAGTTCGGATCATCCCAATAAGATGGTTGTTCAAATCAATCCCAAGCATAGATTACAAGTGGAGAAGATGTAGAATTTGCTTACTCTATATTAAAATGTCATTTCTCAAATAGTTGGATACACGCCTGCAAAATGGAAGATTGAAATTAGAGAAACGTCGAGTAGATGGTACAATTGGGGTATAGGACTTCATTAGTAGTAGCTTCTCGCATCATCCTAGACAATTGACTCATCTTATTACACAATTTAGCTGTATATAGAATAGATGAGTGAATTGAGGGCTAGGTTTTTTTGTGTTGAAATTGGGGACGTTTTATTCAATTCTAAAAAACTTTATGGGATTATGGAAATCGCGTTTCACATATGACGATTTTGATGAGTTGATGGTTTGATTGAGTAGTAATATTTTAACGATTGTAACTTGCCACGTGGAATTTCCATGTGATATATTAGAAACAAAGGGAACGAAATAAGGCAAATAATGAATGTAGTACAACACCTCAAAGATTAGTGACCATGGGGAAGCATTTTGAAGTTTGATGAGTAAATTGTCACCAAATGTAAGTTGGATAAGTAATGAAATAATGGTTTGATTGAGTTGTAATTTTTTTAACGGTCGTAACTCGCCATGTGAGATTTTTGTTAGCCATATCAGCAAATAATGTAACGAATTTTTGAGGGTGATGATGAAGTGCAAATGAGCAAAATTCAGTGAGCACTGTGAAGCAGTTTGAAGTTTAGGAAGTAAACCGTGATCATAGTAAAGTTGGATGATTATTAAAACAATTAACTCATTATCTTTTGTTATTGAATTAGTTTTTAAAGAATATCAAAAGCTTTTTTTTTTATTGTGACGCAACATTGCAATTTTTATAATAGCGTGACAACTATATTTTTCAGTTTAACGTGACGTGGTTGTCTTTCACCTAAACTGCATCGGAATGGTTCAAAATCAATATCAGGGAATAGTAAATCTTTACAATGACTTTCTAAATTTATCCAGGTGCACGTATTTTTTCGTAATCACAAGTATGTCTATTTCATCGAACCTACCTTGAGATCATGTTGATTGTAACACCTTTGTGAGTCGAACCTTATATGGCAAAAAATTTCATTACATTAGGATCGTTAGATATAAAAGTCGTCATTTAACCTAGGAGAGTTATAAGTCTACTAATTAACAAATTTCATCCTATTAACAGTGTTTTGATAAAATTATTAGTAATTTTTTAGGAGTAATAATATTGGATCTCACGAATTGTATGGTTAATTAATGAATACTAGCTATGAATGTGTGATTGAAATAAATATATATCTTTGACTGAATAAAAAAGTAATTTTTAATAAATTTTAATGTTTGAGGAATTTTGGATTCAGTTTTAAAGAATAATTTTTTTTTATTGTCTAACAACGTTATGATTTTATAGTAAGACGGCAATTTATGTTTTAAAGTTTAGCACGATGTGAATGATGTCGCATAGAAAATGTTCAAATTCAATCTTAAGAAAAAATGAAGCTTCAAATTACATGTATATTTCACATAGAGTTTCTCTCCTAAAGGAGCTAGGTCATAACTCCTTCTGTATGTGGATCAAAACTTACGTGACACCCTTAGTATCACTATAGTTATAATCACCGTTAACTAGGGCCTAGGTCGTCCGCTCCTTTATCATCAGATAATCAACTTTCTTCACGAACATGCTTCAATTTCCATATATTTTCTTACCACTTTGTGAAGATATTTGTAAAACAGTTGCCCGAGCTTGGTCATTACGACCCCTTTGTAAGGAGAAATACCTTATCCCAAAGTTACGGGGATGTTGACAAACTTAACTAATTTAGCGTTGCTAGATACTAAAAATAGTGCAATACTAGATTTGTTTGGATTACAATTGAAGGTGAGTATGGAACTCGAATGGCCCACATTTACTCAGTTAGATGGACGGAGGGGGGACTGATTTTTGAATTGGCTCGAGCTGAGTATCCCACCTAGCCTTCCGTCCTCATGGAACTAACTGTTAACTTGCTAAAAAGGTTTCAATAGTAAGGAAACCTCTTAGTTGTCCATAACAAAAGAGAAAGGTGAAGTAGTTAATATGTTTCTGCATAATTTGCTTTACATATTATTATTAAAATGAAGAAGATGAGGGTTTTCGTGCACTAATGACTGCAAAACAGATGCTAATCCCGGGCCCAGCCATATTATCTAATCTAGAATTTGATTCTGTTTGACCAAACTCAGGCCTCCATTTTTCGGTGGAACAGCCACGTTGCTTTTCTTTCTCACTGCAATTCTACTTTTTTTTATCTTATATATTCTTCCACTTTCTCAACTTTTCCTTCAATTCCCAACTGCAATTTAGTTTCATTTCATCTGAATTCTTGAATATGGATGATCAAATTACATCAGAAAATGGTGGCAGCCATCATAATAGACGTAGTGAAAGTGAGGTTCTTGATATTTACCCACTCAGCTGTTACTATTTTGGCTCCAAAGAAGTCACCCCATTAAAGAACGAGACTTTATATGATCGTGTCCTTCGCATGAAAGCCAAGTATGTTGATTTTTATCTTTATAGTAAAGGGTTTTCTGGTTTCTTTCTGTGTATACTTACTTTGCTTGTTTTCTCCCAGTTATGATGCCTATGGAATGAGGAACTGTGTGGCAGCTGTAATTGTGGTCAGTTTTCCTTTCTTTCTTATTATTGTTGATGTTTACATACTGTTCTGTGCTGTGTGGAAACTGAATATCTGATATGACTTGTTAAAGATGGCTAATTGATTTGAGAATTATGCCTAGTAATTTGTTTGCGCAGAGATAGTTTTAGAATGGGTGAAATAATGTTTCTGGCAGAATTGAAGAATATTACTGGCCGCTGGTTTTCAAGCCCATGTTCTGAATCAATTTACATAACCCAAAATACTATGGGCACTGAAAATTTTTGATCAAATAAATTTAGTATGTAATGATACCTTGCGAAAAAGATTAGATTATCAAAGAAATCCAAAACATAAGTTTTCGATTTAGTTTGTTCAGGTGTTTGTCATTTGGACAACTGCTGATTCTTGATCAGGGTAAATGTTACCGAATACTTCAGCTTTTTTCAAATTCAACTGAGATTTGCTTTTGCATTTTAGGTTTCATATAGTGTTAAGCTTTATTGAACTTTAGTGTTTTTTCTGCCTTTAATTTGATGTGAGAGTCTGAGACTATGCAATGAACACCATTGTGTTATGAAGTACTGTGTATGATTTTTGTTGCTTAAGTTTAGTTTCATAGACAAGTCGCAATGTAGATATTCGTTTGCCCATGCTAAAGCACGCACTAAGCTACGATAATGTCAATGCAGATGCATCATAATGAATTGCTGGTATAAGTACTATAACATTTTTCCTTTTATTAAAGCAATAATATGATAATAGTCCCCATTATAAGATGTAATTGCTTCGTTGACCTTTATTTTTGATCAATTATATTAGTTACGAGCATCAGATCCATGTCCACTACATTCTTCAGTGATTTTGCACATCAGGCATGAACCATCTGTTCCTTAATTTGCTCTGCCTTCAACATAGCAAATTCAGTTTCTGACCTGATATTCAGGTCATTTGGTTTCTTTAGCATCCTTACATTTTATGTGCTTAAACAGAGATAACCCGAGTACTAGGAGGCTTCAAGGAATCATCATTTCTTTTATATTTCTTATGACAATTATCCAATAGATCTAAGAGTTCACTTCGAAATCCATTTTATTTCCTAAACTCTCTACCATATTAAGCTATATAAAGTATGAAAAACTTAAGTTTTTAGTTTGTTAAAGAACTTCTAGAATCGTGCTTAAACTATGGCATCCCTATTTCAACTCTAAAAAGTGGTAAGAGTTTTTCGAGTAAAAACCTAACAGGTCCTTCAGAAGATATGTTTTGCTAGAATTGCCATGTTTTACTTATCATTGGTGGACTCATCACATGTAAGTTAGAATATTTATTTGCCATCAAAAGCACCAACCAGAATATAACAATGACAAAGGGGATCCATTGTGAAGAAGTGTTGCATTATATATTTTGTTCATTTTATAGAAACAATACTTGTTACTAGTTCTATTATCAAATGTATTTTATTCATTGACCTTCAGTTTTATAAGTTATATTAGTCCTAAGTTTAAATGAGCATTCTGCAATCTGTTCTATGTTTCCTTGTTCGACTTTGGGCATGAATGATCAATTTCTGAATTTCTACTTCTCCTTTTCCTGGTTTACGGCACCTTTTTACTCGATAATAGATTATTTATTGCTTAAAACATTGGTTATAGATTTACCTTGAGAATTAGTCACAGTTCTTGTTACAGGTGGAACTGTTCAAACACCCGCATCTCTTGGTGCTGCAAGTAAATAACTCAATATTTAAACTGCCGGGTGGTCGCTTAAGACCAGGTGAATCAGGTTAGTTGCTCTCGTGAGATTATTTTGTTAATGGCTAAAAATACATGTGAATGTGGTGCACACTGGATGTTAAGTTAAAAGATCCTCTTTTTCCTATGCTGCAGATATCGACTGCTTGAAACGCAAGCTCTTGAGCAAGTTATCTGTCGGTGAAAATGGTCGTGGGCCGGAATGGGAGGTACGTGAAAAAACTGCTTGTGACGATTTGGCTTGCTTAGTTGCAATTTGTTCAAAAGCCCGTTTTATAATTCTAGGTTGGAGAATGTCTGGGAATGTGGTGGAAATCCGACTTTGAAACATTGCTGTATCCATATTTGCCACCAAACATTACAAGGCCTAAGGTGATTCTGATAGAATTTTCAAGTTCTTTCATGTTCTTTTGGCTCGTAGATCTTGATTACATAGTGAATGTCATTGTAGGAGTGCACAAAACTCTTTCTCGTCAAGCTGCCTCCCAGTCGGAGATTCATTGTACCAAAGAACTTCAAACTTCTTGCAGTTCCATTGTGCGAAATTCATGACAATCACAAGGTATGCCTTGAGTGAAAACATCAGTGCCAATTTTCACTATCCTAAACCATCTGTCCATGGAAATGTCCTCTTTAAACGTTTATATGCTCGAATATTTTCACACAGAGCCTTAGTATGTTTAATTGCTGTATTCTGTAGGCCTATGGAACGATAATTTCAGGGGTTCCACTGCAACTATCCAAATTCTCCTTCAACATTGTAGAATCCTGAAATATTCTTCTTACTCGGATTATCTTGGCTATGGTACAGAAAAATGTTTCCAATAAGAAAGTGATAGTAGCAATAAGCACTGGATACTTGTACAGTGCATACTATTGAAAATATACTACTTTTCTCGAGATAAATTCAGCTTTGATGTATATTTGTATATGTCCATTGTAATGGATCTGCATACAAAGTTTTATTGTTTGTTTCAGTGAGAATATCTGTTTTTGTCTTCTGTGATTTCTGTGGAACTGTAGTTTCATTTCTGTATAGTCTATCCATCTGTGGAACGATGTTAAGTCCTTGTTTGTGGCAGAATTGTGAATGACAATATCAAAATTAAAGAGGAACCTGATCAAGAATAAGGATATGAGAAATAAGACATCTGACAATTCAAAACTCGACGATCATGCATTGTTCTCTTGACTAACTAGACGTATTTGGAAAACTGGACAAGCCCGGCCAATTCAACAGAAAAAATCGATGCAAAAAGCCAGGTTTAGAAACTCGGACGAAACACAGAAAATGGTCCAATTGGTTGATAGTGTAAGTCAAAAAATAGACAGTAACTTCCCAAGAAGTGATTCAACATCTAAATATGATGTAGTATGGTGTTATGAACATCTTTTACATTATACAATCTTTTGACCTTTGATCATTTACCATTTTCGGGTCCATCCAAGTCAGGTTTAAAAATACTGCTAACTAGCTTTCATAAGCTCCTAGAGAGTAAATGTCCCTTATAGTTATGAAGAAACAAAATTGTTATATTGCCCACGGTGAACAAGATAAAATGTTCCTTCAACTGACGTGATAATGCCACATTAGCAAAGCAAACTATCATTGTTGACAATTCAACAATGATTGATTTTTGTTGAATTGTTAACAATAACTGCTAGACTTGTCAGCATGACATTATGGGCATAAATAAGTTCCTATCCACCGTGGACAAGAGATTATCTCTGTGTGAAGGAAATGAGCTCAGATTCAGTGTTCAACTTCTATAATAAACTCTTGTTATCATTAATTGAACATAAAAAGCCCGTTCGACAGCCATTATTGCAGAAAAAGGGGTTTTGAATAGTGATTTTTTTTAAAAATGCATAGTTAAAAAGTAGGAAAAAAAATTTGGTACACAGAGAATTTTTTATTGTATAAATATATATTTGAAAATGATCCTGTAGTAAACCATAAAATAAATTAATGATTGTTAAATAGGCGCTGCTAACTATGAGCCTAAAATCTCAAAAGAACAGAATTTTCTGCAATATGATTGCAGGGATATCCAATCAGAATATAAATTAGCAAATCTCCAGTGATATGATCTCAATATATGCTCTTATATTAGACATGATATACATCCATAACCATCTGTCTACAAAGTTAGCCTGCAGACTCTGAAGCTAAACTTTGAAACATAATTTTTTATGTCGACAGAATGAGATCTTCAGCCATACTCGTCGAAAAAAGAAGGAACAGCAAGAATCGATTACGCTAACTCTTCTTTTTAAACTTCCTCTGAGCTTTCAAATCCACTACAATCACAGAAATATTATCCTTGCTTCCCCTCTGAAAAGCAAGCTTTGAGAGGTATTCTGCTGCATCCTGAGCCGCAGGATCAACGTCTTCGCCTCTCTCTTTAGACAGGATGGGTCCATTCTTTTTGTGCCACAGTAGGATCCGCCTTCGCGCCAAATTACAAGCCTCCTCGTTTGTCAAAACATCCCATAGACCGTCAGTAGCTAGAACAAGGCAATCATCTTCTTTTGCTCGAGGAACAAACATGATTTCTGGATCTGCTATCACGTAGGGTCTCAAATATCTATCCCCTGCAGCGTACAAAAATTTCAGAAAAATTCCCGCAATAAATTACAAAGCAATGAAGATAACAAAGCAACCATAATACTTCCAGGCACAGCTTGATATCTGCCAGATTTTCGTTTACTGTTTTCACAAATCCAAGTTTCTCAAAATGCAATAGGATACAAGTGGATAATTTATAATAATACCTGATGATTCATCTAAACCGGTACTATGGTACAGGGCCATAAATATGGACGATGTTAAAATTAATGGTTAGAATTGGAAGATTAGTAATAAACCAGCACAAACTTTTGGATGCTACATTCTAAACCCTTCAAGCATAGTTAGTACTACCACTACGAAGTCTTGCCGCTCGTCCATACTCCACTGTATATCATCTTCAAACGTCACGTGTTATAGGAAATTCTGAAGTGTTTCAGAAAACTAGGTCATCAAAATGATACATTTCAAATAATGTTATCAAATTACCTATGGACCTTGACACTGCAAGCATTGCTGAAACACGATAACCATCCCAATTAATGACCTTGCCTCCTGCAGCCTCAATCCTCGTGTATTCGTCTTCTCTGTTTGGCTGAAAACAGGAGTAGCAAGACAAAGGAAATTAAAGATGTTTTATACAATGACACACAGTATTCTACTAGCATGGTCCTATCCTTGGGTCATTATATAAATTTTGGACTACCTCATTTAAATGCTTAAGCTTTTAAGGAGGGGAAAAACTTATTTATTCAAATTGTCTCCAACACGCCCTCTCACCTACAGCAAGATTCATTTTTCTCATTAAAGGACTAATACAGCACAATAAATGGATTAT
This sequence comes from Osmanthus fragrans, assembly GCA_019395295.1. Lineage (NCBI taxonomy): Eukaryota > Viridiplantae > Streptophyta > Magnoliopsida > Lamiales > Oleaceae > Osmanthus > Osmanthus fragrans. Next base: position 11,800,075 of record CM033354.1, on the reverse strand, counting down.
GGCAAGACTTGAACTCGGATTCTTTGCTTGCTATAATACTACGTCAAACCACTTCATCTAAAAGCCTCTATTTTTAGAGAGGTGACGAACTTATTTATTTAATTTTATGTCTTCAACAATCATAAATTTAGAGCGCAATATTTTATGAGTATAATCTTTACTGACCTTATCTAATAAATAAACAAAACTGATACTCCACAAATATACGATTCTTACCTTATGGTCTATAGACAATGGCATGAGTGCTTTCCCTCGACAAAGGACTGCCCTTGAATCACCACAATTTGCGACAATGATATGGGTTGGACAAACAATTGCAACCACAGCTGTAGATCCAACAGCCTCGGGAGCAACAGGTTCAAACATAGCACTTACCCCATCTCCTCCGTGGAATCCTCCAACCTCATCATCAACTTTACGGAAACAATTTAAAAAGACCTTCATCCACTGCTGCTCCTGATTGCAATCATCATCAATTCCACTATGCAAATTTTCTTTCACAATATTAATCTCCTCGGCTAAAGCTAAATGAACACGTTTCCGGCAATATTCAGCAACCTATGCATAGAAAGATACATATTACCTTGGTATACTGGAAAACAAAACAGATATGGAAACCTGAGGTGGAGAGAAGTGAAATATAAACAGGAAAAAACAATGATGGAATATTTACCTGCCGGCCCCCATGTCCATCATAAACTCCAAAGAAGTGGGCTTTTAAATCTTGATGCCTGATATTCATAATTGGTCTGTCAGTCAACAGTTGAGAAGGGACATTAAAGAACCGAGGTAAAGCTATGACAGTATCTTCCATCTCCAGCCTCCTTCCACGGACAGATGTGAATCCCCAAAGAGGAGGAAAATTCAAACTCGTTTTCACTTCCTCGGGAACCTCAAGAAGGGAAGCCGAAAATGTCCTTTTGGATTTGTCAATGCCCCTAGGCTCACAATTTTCTCCGATAGAAACGAGATCACTATTTATCTCTGACTTCATATTCGATTCCCATGAAACAATTTTCTTAATGCCATGAGCAACGCCATCATTCTCATCTACGGAAACAATTGACATCATCTCAGAATTAGCTTCCAGAACTGCACGTTCCCGAATGCATAAGCTGCTAGTACCATTACACACATATTTAGAAGATATGTCATCCCGGAATTGGTCACAAGTGAGTGCCACCAGATCATCTTCCTTGCCTTCCTGAATAATAGCATCACTAGAAATCAAACAAGTTCCACTTTTCCTAGCCCTCAACAACAAATTGCCCTCACCTTCCAGAAATTCGTCGTAAATTGACTCTATACTGATACCAAGTTGACTTTGTGGAACACTCGAGCTAATCCCTCTATTTTCAAGAGTAAGAGGTACCAAAGGCAGCTTAGTCATGGCTGGTTCCGACAATAAGCTTCTTGTGTTTGTTATTAACTTAGTCCCAGTAATTCCACACAGTTTGTGTAAAGATATGGGGTCCATCTTAAAATGTCAACCTTATTAAGAGAAGTAGTCCAAGACCTTATAAATTGGTCTATGTTTACATCTTTAATGGATGTGAGATTATATCCCTTAATAAGTCCCCACAAGATGGTGGCTCGTTTGAGCAGACCAATCTTGAAATTCATATACTCATATTTTTTAGTCTTACAAGGATCGAATCGCTCGTTGGAACTTAATGGGCTCTGATACTATGTGAAGAAATATAAATTGTATTATTATGATCTTGTAAATATTATAATGTAGAAGACCCTATTTATAAGGTTACAAATAACTTTAAAATGAAATACACATAAAAGGAAAGATTACACAATCAACTACTAAGAAAAGTAATTCTACACTAAAAGAAATATTATAATGAAAAATATTTCATATTATATTTCTATATTTAACACTCTCCCCTCAAACTCAATATGTGGTAGAATATTGAGTTTGAAAAAATCGATCCAATCAAATCTTCCAAATTGAAGAACTCCGAGCACTTGAGATCTTTGTCATTGTTGATAGGGATAAGTGACTTCTTGTTTACTGAAAGAAAATATTTGATGGACATTTTTTTTAACATAAAAAAACCCCAAATTTTTCAAGAGACAGAGGAAGGGCCTATAAAGTTCAAGGTATAGACCCCTTTAAGTTTTTTTTTTTCTTTTTACATAAAAAAAACTCTAGTTTGTTTAAAAGGCAATGAGAGTGCCGGTAAAATTCAAGGTATCGACCCTCCAAAATTTATTTTTTTTTTGTTAACATAAAAAAATCTCTAGTTTGTTTAAGAGGTAGAGGGAGTACCGGAAAAGTTTAAGGTACCGACTCTCCAAATAAAACAGAATTAAATTCCCAATAAAAGGCAAAAACAATTTTTATTTTTATTTTATTATTATTATTATTTTTTTTTTTGTGTAATTGATGTTTCTAAAAACAGGATAGAAATTATTGAAAATTTAGGAAACATGACCACTCATTATTTGAGAGTTTCTTTGCCAAGAACTTTGAAAAGGAGTTACAAAATGACGATCCAACATTATTGAAGTAGCTGCAGAAGACCTCCAAGGCATCTCTTTCAAGTTACTGCTATTGTACTTTTAAAATTTATGTATTGCAAATTTAACTCAAGATCAAGTTAAACCCGCTCTGATACCATGTAAAAATTTGGAGGTTCATCTTAAAAGATCTACCTTATTAAGAGGAGTAGCCTAATGCCTTATAAATTGACCTATGTTTACATCTTTAATCGATATGAAATTATATCCCATAATTGTTAGCTCATAGTGCAAAACAAATTTCATCCACCATTACTCCCCGTATGCTTTCAACAGTTATATTAAGCCCCAGAAAGAAGTTAGGTCCCCCTTCTACAGAGTTTCACTTCTCAATTAAATTTATCCCAATTCAACATTAAGTTTCCAATAAATAAGGAAAAAAATAATAAAAGAACACTATAACTCCAATGCTACAGACTAAAGAGAAGTGGAACTTAAAAATGGAGATCGACTAAAAATCTAAATCAAGACTTCCAATTAAAGGAAATCCATTTCCAAAAGACTTCTACAAGAAAATTCTTAGACACCACTTAGCAGTTAGCAACTTAGCATCTTCTTGATTTCTGTTATTAGTTTTCTCTATATCAAGGATTCATCAAGAAACTGAATCATGATGTAAAAACTTAATATGTCTAATATATTTTGATTCCAATTAGTAAAACTAAAACAAAGCAAATAAACCAGAAATATGAAACTTACAAGTCATTACAAAAGCCCAGAAATCAGAAATGTTGATATCTTGAACTCAGGTTAAAAAGAAAAAACGAAAACCCCATTGTATACCTTGATTTTTAAACTAGTCATGTCTTCTTTTTTACACCTCCAAGTGTTAAAAATCAAACCTTCGATCACACCAGTCAAAAGTTTCTACACAGAATATCTGCAACACGTATCCTTTTTCAATCAGTCTGAAAGAAATGAATATAAATATGGCTCAATAATACATGGAAGAAAGTTGCTTACCGTTCCAAAACAGTGCTTTATTGACATCTATACCTAAAGGGTTCTTTTCTCAAGACTCCTAAAGAAACATAAACGATTATGTGTCAACCAAAGAATAAAACTCCCACCCCAGGTGTTACAAAAGAAGGAAAAACTCAAAAAAGCATTTCAATGAAACAGAACAACCTAAATTAAAATTCTGACACGTGGGTCCTACAGAACAGTCACTTGTCGAAACAGGTGTCCCAAAATTATACGATGAGGCCTTGCTGAATCGTCCCTTTGGGTGAGCTAAATGGGATTTTTATAAAGGAATTAATCTATTTGTACAATTGTTATTGACAATAATGAATAAAAATATTGATATTGTCAAAATTTGATCCATTAATTTTAAAAACAATTTTTGAAATAGATAAACTGACGTTAAAAAGTATGATTGTCAATTACTATTATAAAAAATAATTGTACAAGTAGCATGAATCTTTATAAATAGTTTTCTTGTACTGAATAGTTGACCTTGAAGAGTGTGGATCCAGGGCAGGCCCCGCATATTTGTGCCACGTTAAGGAGAAAAATATTTTCCTTAATTGCAAAACTAAGAGCGTGTGCGTAGGTGGACGGGTGAGCAGATATGACGTTTGGTCATATATTAACAGTGTAGGTATCTTATTTGTTTTTTTTTCCCTATATATTGTTGTTTTTATCTTGTGAATTCAATGTTTTGTTTTAGAAAATTATTTTTAAAGACTAAAATATTGTGAAAAGAATAGGTTTATTATGAATTTTTAGTTAATTTTTTTGTAAAATAATAAGTTTATTGTAAATGACTTTACTTTTTATTTATATATAATAGTCAATCGACAAATTTGATCAAATTCAAACTCATATTCAGTCCATAACATTGATTCGGAGTGATGATCACCTTACTCTTTTTTCCTTTTTTTTTTTTTTTTTTTTTTAAAAAAAAAATCTTCTATATTAGTTTCCTATTGGAATAGTAAGTTATGGATTAATGTTAAAAAATTTGCAAAGATATATACGGCCCTGTTTGATTGTGATTAAAATTAGATTTTTAGTAGATTTTGATAAGAAATAATGAAATTTATGATTGAAACATGGTAAATTCCACGAAATATATGATTAAAATTAACTGTTGATATTGATTTAAATTAAATTTTAGATTTTAATCTCTATCATATAATGACACAATTTTTATATGACTTTACCTATTTGATTCAATCATTACTTAGTAGCTATAAATACCTCTTTAAATACCTACCTCACAATTTAATCAAATGTCCTTTGTCCAATATTTATTTATTTATTCACTTTTGTTTAAAAATCAACTTGAGCTTCTAGCTTTAACAAGGTAGTTCCCTTTTGGCATGTACACTTTGATATTATCGGAATTAATTATCATCGTTGATGGTTGACAAATTTTGACTATAGCAAAATCTCAAGATATAATGTCACAATTTTCTCGAAGTTTTTCATACTTTTAGACAAAACTATGTTCCTAAAAGTAAAAAGAAAAAGAAAAAGAAAATGTAATAATGATACCTTCTATTTATCTTTTCTCTTTATTTTTTTCTTTTACATTTTGTTAATAATCCTTGCCCGTGTCTAAATAGAAAAAAAGGTTGGCACGACTTTTTCCCAGTATTTGAGCAAAGAAGGGATACTCATCTAGTTTTATTGCTGGTTTTGATTTGGTAACCATTTTGTTTGTATGCATCAATCAACTAATATAGAAATGCTAATGGTATGTGACACGTCCAAAAGGGGGTCAAAATAATATTCCTTACTTTTATGAAATTTGTCGTTCAAGTAGTATTGTAGTAAGTAAGGGTCATTCCCGCAGAAGATTGTTTTCAATTATGTCAATTGCAATAAGAAAATAAAATACGGAAAGCACGTAAATGGGGGGGTTTGGTTTGATTTAAACTAAAGAAAGCTATAAATGCATAAAGTAAAAGAACTAAAATAACAAAGCAAACAAAGGAGTGGAAATGTGATCGAGGGATATTTCTTCGCCGCTAGAATGATTTTCTAATCGATGTTCGCAAAGGATTTTCGTTCAAAAGATCAACAACAATTCGAGAATAATCACAAGCTCGATTACCTCAATCTCTTCTTACATATTAGTTGAATAAGATAAGCATCGTTACCCAACCCTTTTCATCAAACAACCTAGGATAAACTCGCTAGATTTAATTCAACAAAAGCATTACGACGAAAGAGACGAATTGAATTAAGCGCAAACACACAAGCTCGGTTTGTTAGCTTAAGTGATAATCCACCTACATTTAATAGAAAATTCCTCATAATCCATCAAAGTGTAGTTGCTACTAGGTTTTGGTTAAATTAGCGATTACGTACTAAACTTCCCAAAATAGCATATATTGTGTCAACCCAATCAATCAAGAATAACAATATCAACATTTAACACAATAGATTAAACACATTAATCTCAAGAACACAATAAAACACAAATCGATTAAATTATCATTTCTAGGGTTCCAAAATAACCCTCAATCACATTAACATTTAGCTATCCATAATGTAATGATAAATAACCAACAAAATAATACAATACATAAATAAAAACGAAATTAGAGAAGAGAGAGATGGCTTATTGATGGGGAGAATGATAGATGGGATCTTCAATGTAAGGTATCTTCTTCTCCTTCATCACATTTCCACCATTGTTGATGGAGGTGGAGCTCCCAAGTTTTTCTCCTTTTGTGTGGTTTGCTCCTCCCCTTCTTGCTTGCCCTAGAAATGAGCCCCAAGTGGTGTTTTTAATTGTGGAGAAGAGGAAAAACGGGTTTGGAATAAAAGGGGTGAAATAAGAATTTAAAATCGGGTTTCGCGTGTTTTCCCGGGTTCTGCTCCAGATTTTGCCTATGCGTACGCATAGTGTAAACATTTAAGCTTCAGTAGTTGAATTTGGCAAGTGTGCGTACGCACACCCTGCAGGCCTATGCGTACGCATAGGCCAAATTCTGAACCAACTTCATTTTCTGGTTTTTCACTCCAATTCACCTCCCTTCAAACCATACATCTTCCACCCAATTGTGATAAACTTGGTTGCCAAATCTTGGAGTATTTTCTCTTCAATCGTTTTGGCTCAATTCACGCTCAAAATACCACATCAACAACCAACAACTCGGGAATTCACCTAAGGAACAAAAGTAACAAAAATAATCAAAAACTAATAATAGAAAACTAACAACTATCTAAGTTTTACGGTCTAAATGAGTGCTAAAACCGCACTTATCAGTATGTAAAATAACTTGTGTCGACCTATGTTAGGTTGCGTTAGATTTGCACAATCTACATTAAACGTTTATTTGGGCCAAACCTTGTATTTCGTAGTTTTCATAATTTCCCGTTGCTCTCGAGCTTCATCTAGTGTGACTCACTTCACATCATTCTGGGTAAATAAAAAACATTGCAGCCCGCATGAGATGATCGAGTTCGTGTAATAGATGAGCGTGAAGCCTTTTGTCACAAGTTCAATTTTCTCTACCAATACTTTCTCCGTCGAGTTTGTCACACCGGAGTTGCCTAGTGTGGTTAACCTGGTTGACGTGGTTTGCAGGCTATTGCGTTAGTCCGAAGATTTATCCAGTGCACACTTGAAGGGTAGCGGCTGTGGGTTCTCCCATCAACAAAATAATAATAATAAATAAATAAATAAAAAACATTGCAAACCAATTATATTTTTCTCGATTTTGTTGACATGTGCACGAGATTTATACGTATCTTTGTAGTTTGGACTAATATAGCTGTTGTGAAACAAAGATGATACCGAATTAATTCAATACCAAATTATTGGAGAAAATAGGGGATTATAGCCAGAATATGAAATAATTGATCATAAGAACACAAGAACAAAATAATTTGCGGAGAATTAAGATTTTATTATAATGTGAAGAAAAAATACAAAGATTTTGGTTTACAATGTTTTTACATCTTTTAAATTATAATGAAGAGTCAACTATAGATAGAGAACAAATAGTAACATCCAAACTCTAATAGTAGAGTTGAAGTTGAATGCAAGAAATGGAGTCCAAAACGGAATAGAGGAGGAAAAATCGTGCAGGGCAAAATAGACTAGGTGGTGCCTTGGCTCCTCAAGCACAGAGGCGCCAGGCCAAAATGTCCCTGGCACCACGACAGTCTTGGGTCCTTTACTTCAAAACTTTATTTTCTTCATCTCAATGTCCTCTTCAAGTTCAACATAAATTTCAATTCCCAATTAGGCTTCCAAATAAAACTTTAATTAGAATTCGTCGAGTAAAATTGAATAGGATTCCATAATAGCATTCCAAATAAAATTCTTCTTAATGTGTACTTTAATTAGAACTCCAAGTTATCTTCAAAATAGAATTAAGGTTGCACCCAAATTCTAACAATAGCAAAGATCATATCTTTGTATACAATAAATCAACATGCCTAATAGCCAGATTCTATGTAAAATTATCTCAAGATCAATGCTCTAAGATTGCATGTTCAATAAGGTCGATCGGACAATATTGATTTTTTTTTATAAATTTTTTAATTTTATTAAGATATTGAACCTCAAGGACTTAGATTCTTAGACTAGATTTTCAACCAGATTTCAAATCCGATTTCTAACCAAACCAAGGCATTTGATCTCTAAGTCGCTAATAATCGATTAAATTGATGGAATTGAAGATAGAACAATGAATACTATTTTTCAATTTATTAAAAAATACATTTAAGAAAATCCATTATTCATGTCACATTCACTACTTCAAGTACCCCATTTTTTCTCTCCATTAGCATGTGATGTCTTCACTCAGCCTTCGTTTGGTAAATTTATAAATTACTATGACTTTTATAAAAAGCTTTGTATCACATCCTTCAAATTATTAAAAAAAAAAAAAAAGAAAAAAAGAAAAAAAAGAAGAAGAAGCTAATAGCAACTTAAAATGAAAATTAGTTATACTAAAAAGTAAGTTTAGAATGTCCTAAAGAATATTTAAATTAGAGAAGTTACAATATTTTATCAAAACATTAGAGCATCTCCAATGGTCCTTTAAATTAGATCTCAATGGTGATATAGATGTCCAAAGTGATCTAAAAACTTTCATTGGACAGATGCAAAAGAAATGCAAATCGCATTTTTCACAAAACAGCAAGAAAATAAATATACATTAAAAAATAATGCAAAAAGAAACACTCCTTAATATGATAGACGCCGAGTTATTCAATTTGGGTATTTCAAAAATTGAAACCGAACAATAAATTTCAACTATTTGGCAAATGGAACAATTTTGGTCCATCCAATCACTAAAATCGATCTAGATAAACTACCCACCTCGCAATGTCCCACCTCCCCTCCGAATGATTGGTGCGGTGGTTAGACATCCTTAAACTAAAGAGTGATCTTTCAAGCCATTTGCCCTACGCATCTAACCAGCTCGCGTGGTTCACCGATTCCACTGACTAGATCTTTAGAGTGATTTGGTTGATACAAATGTGTGCTTAATTGTTCCCTATTATTCAGAAGATTCGACACTCGAACTTCGTCATGTTGGATGGAGCATTTAACACCTAATTGAGGACATAAAACCTTAGCCAATGTTGCCAAACCGTTCGCCATAGAACATCCCAATTCAATTCAATTTCCTGTTCCATGTTATACACAAATGAAATATCATTTCCAAGTATCAATTTCCGGTTATATGTTATACACAAATGAAAAATCATTTCCAACTACAAATGAGTACATTCGGTCCACCAATTGATTTTTTTTTAAAAAAAAAAATTAACAAAATAACAAAGGAAAGAATGAAGTTTTACCGGTTTAATGATTCATCTACATAAAACTTATAAGTTTCCAAATCTTTAAAAAAAAATAAAAAAATCGAAGTACTCTAAAATAATTGAAAATCAAGAAAAAAGAAATAAAACTACTTGTGTTCACTACGTGGACAATGGTGGTGCCGTCGTGGGTGGGTAACGACGTGGATGTAATCTGGGGTTTGCAACAATTTTGCTTTTGGGACATTTGGCTTTGATTAGAATTTTAAATTGTCTTCAAACGAATCTCTCATTTGGCAGCGCCACATTTAAGATTAGGATTGTTGGGAGTGGATGAATAAAACCTAAATAGGTGAAAAGAATAAAATAAATGAAGATTTAATTCATATTCGAGTTTCAAGTATTTCAAGAACCAGATGCACATATTAAACTTCAAATATTTTGTAAATGAAATCATTTTAAACCACCCCGGAAGGTTCCATTTTGAGAAGTTCAATTCCGGTTAAAAAATCCACCCCTATTCAATGCAGAATTAGGAGAGCGAAACTAATGCTATGATGAAGAAATTGCCATCTACTGCGTCCTCCAAATACAAGCAATTTGTTACAACTAGCTTTGCTGAGAACAAAAAATATAACTCATCTCAACATTATCTTTCCCGAGATAATAATTCTAGGCAACTGCAGAGAACCTAACAAAATTGGCATTAGATACAGTGAAAGAAAATCTGCTTACTAGTACTACAAGGATGGCAATTTCTAGGCAGATTGCCTGAGATTCGTTCGGTGTGTTAGCACCAGTATACATCATCAGAGGTATTGCCGAAGGCTCTCACCGCTTAAAGTTTCCATTTCCTTCAGAATCTCTTGCGCAAGAGACTTGACAGGCAGCTCAACATCCTCGAGCAATTCTCCAAGGAAGGGGATTGTTTCAGGCAAAAATGCCAGATATTCCTCTTTCAATTTCTCCACAAGGTACTGGACAATTCTGAGACCCAAAATACGGGGCCGAACCTTTTCAGCACGAGTTTGCATCAATACCTGCATTGGAAGATTCAAATCAGAAAGGGACACTGAGAATTCGAACGGTGTATATTTTCCCCCAAGTTGACCTCTTAACTAATTCTGAATAATTTGAACGTAATTAGGCCATCACTTTTCATGGGTGGAACTATAATGGTGGTTTTGCATGCAGGATTAGATATATGAAAATGGAACGGATTTAGCATCCAACGAAGATGAGCAACATAGGATATCCCATGTTTGGCATGGTTGTAAATGACAAGAATGGCAGACAAAATCCCCAGATATTGATTCAGTTCGTGTTTGGTATACCTCTACTAGAATCCTTCCACTAATTATTTTAAGGGATGGATCCCTAGTGCAAAATAAGTTACTACTATGTTAAATTGCAAATCAAATCCAGCACAATTAACATATAAGCCAACTACAATATATGGTACAAGACCTATGATGCTCGGACTCGGGTACGGGTATCGGGTACGGGTACATATCTAAGTGTCGGATCTTTTATTTTCTAAACTATAGGATACGGGGACATGACTAAAAAGAGTCCAAATTTTGGACGCGGGTACTTGGGTACACCTTTCAAATTTCAATTTTTTACTAATTCAAGATGTCATTTTGAATACACCAAATTCAATTATTCACAAAAAATGAAATTAGTATTGAATAAAGGGTTAAGACGAATAAAATAGAATTTTGGAGTTTAGTATTCAATTATAAGAATTACTAAATGTTATATAAAATAGAAAATGAGGGACTGGATTGCAATTTGAACTTAGTGGAACTCATTTTTATTTTATATAAACAAAACCCTAAACTATCGATACATAGAGGGAAAGAAGGAGAAAAAAGAAGAAAATGGAAAGAAAAATGAAAGAAGAAGAAAAAGAAGGAAAAACTTAGAGTCGTCGCCTTTCTCTACCCTCTCGGCGGCAATGCTATGTTTATAGAGAGCGGAAATGGAAAAGAAGCAAAGGGAAAGAAAAGGGGGAAAAAAAGAAAGAAGAAGAAACAAAAACGACGAAGTGTCCGATTGAAACTTGGAGGATCCGACACATATCTCATACCCATACCCATGTCGTGTCGTGTCGTGTCCGACACGGGTACTCCTACTATTTCGAGGAGTCCGAGCATCAGAGTACAAGACAGACAGAAGGATGTGACATTGTAAATGTGGGAATCAGTCATCAGCAATTTATAGGGGAAGAGAATCAAGGCAAAATAAGTTTTATCTTTTCTATTTTCAGATTTGTCTGTGGATCTAAAACATGCAATACATGTACGAACCATCGCCCGAATATCAGATTAATGGAAGGATATGCTTTGCTGACCTCATGATTCAAAGGCTTCCACAGGAGGTCAGAACCAGCAGTAACAGCCATCTGGCCAACACAGGCAACCAACAAATCATCCACTTCCTTCACAGACGGTATGTCCGGATATAATTCTAAAGAAGCCGGGGGCTCCATGACAAGTTGTGACACAATTGGTTTCAGAAGAACCTGAAAGAAGAAATAGTACATTCGATCAGAAAGAACCAAAGGAAGCAACTGTGCCAGTCCAAAATATTGCAAAGAATATGAGTTCTTTAATACTAATCCTATATCCAAAAGTATGAAATAACCTAAAAATCATTACCAGGGTAGGGTAAATTGTCGTACAAAACGCATTACACCACTCTTGACAACTCCACCTCCAAAACAGAAACCAATACCAAACTCCCTTCCCATTAAAATAAAAATAAAACTGACCAGATCTAAGTCCTATTAATCAAATGCAATTACTCTAGCAAGCAAAGGAACTTTCATTGGAAAAAGGATGATCCTACGTGTATATAATGTTATACACAAGGGTTTATACCCTTCCTCACATGGAGGGGGGGGGGGGGGCCCACATACAATAAATTATGCGTGGGCCCTCCTCCATGTGAGGGGGGTGTAAACCCGTGTGTACACCTTGAGGTGTACACGTAACATTATCCTTGAAAAAAAAATGTTTTAAACAATCATCAACCACCATAACACTTTAGATAAACAAGTTCTGCAAAACCATAAACCTTGTGCAATCATAAAATTCCAGTCCCTACACTCAACTACCTAATTGACAGTCTTTCTTGGAAGACAAGAACAGAAGCATCCAAGAAATGGAAAAAAATTAATCTGGCGGTGGATGGTGACTGATTTTGGCGGTGGCGTCTGTTCTGCAATAGAAAGTTACATGCTGTGTTGTTTTTAATTAAAATGTCACACGCCGTGTAATTTGGCGCATATGGCCCATTATTTACAGTGCAACAAAGTTATCAATGAATGAAGCAAAATGCATTTAATAATAAGGTAGAGAGCTTCTTGCCTGAAAATTAGATGAATCCAGAAATTTAAGGTTCCCAGTATCATAGAGAAAACATTTATGTAGGGATGATAAAATCAATGCCCTTAGATGCCACAATTCAAGCGAGAATCCAATATCTCCGTCCTTTGAGTTATTGCTTTTTTCCTGAAGCTTTGTTTTCTTCTTTGGAGCTAGACCAGTTTTTGTGTCATCAGCATGAACAAGATTTTGAACACAGCCATCAAGCAAGTACTTGAAGTAAGGCACAAACAGTGAACTGCAATGAAATGATATCCGTTGAATCTTACTCAGACAAATGAACATACATGGATATGAAGAACAACATTTATATTTTAAATAAAATTGGTTTGGGTGAAAATACAAAAGCAACAATGACACGAGACCCCCAAGTGGCAACAAATTCCACACAAATGCAGAAATTTCATTTCCATGATTGACAAATATTGCCATCTGGGCATATGTGAACCATGAAGGAGCAAGAACAGCAGGACTTTCTTTTTCCCAAAGTGGCAGATTGTCATTTTTAGAGAATCCATGATTGATATCCCCTCCTGGTGACAACCAATTCAGCGGGATAGTTCAACCAATTCTAAGAGCAGGCATCACTAAATACACGATTGTGAATTTTTTCCAAAATTGTTACTATTCAAAATCTCATTCACATAATATCCTCATTTTATGTGGCCTGCAATTCCTATATTGTGAAGGAATAATGGTACATGTCCCCAGTGGGGATGATCAACATGTGATGTGGCAGCTGATGGGACATGAAATGACAAGGCCAGCTACATGTACGGGTATGAGATCCACTATTATAGCCTTGTCATTTAATGCCATATCATATGGGAATCATCCTCAGTGGGCACATATAACATTACTCATTGTAAAGAATTGATTTCCACATAAACTATGTTACCATCACGCCCATTACACGCTAATTAGGTGCCAAACATGAGAACGTCAAGACTTGAAATAAAATTACTCGTTTGACTCAAATTATCACAAATAAAATTTTGGAATACTTGCTTACTTGCAATGAAAACCATTAAACTAGATAATTTTCAGGAAACCTACGTCATAGACCAGAAAGTTCTATCAGATAAATAAGTAGCTAACTCACCGATGGCTTTCAGCAAGTTTGTTGACCAATCCATAGAAGGAAATTAAGCGATTAATCGTTTTTCCTGGAGTATATTCACTATCTTCCACATCTGAGCTAGACCATTCAATACTCTTGATGAAAAGAGGCCTGAACATCGTCTCTGTTAGTTTCATAGTCAGGGTAACCATTGCCCTTAAGACATATTTCTCAATAGTATCGATATTTTTAATTGATGCAGGGTGCTGGCGGCGAAGATCAAGTGCTAGCAAGCATAAATCAAAAATCCTCACATAATAAGCACCAATAGATGATCTATCCATTGAATTAACCAAGTTCCCTAGCATTTCAAAAACAATTGATAAACTTGACCCCCCAGATTTTGCAGCATCAGAATATATTCCCAGCACGGGTGGGAGCAAAAGACGAACCTGACGAACAAAAATCAAATGCCAATAGAAAGTGCCAGCATTAATAATTTATATAATCAGAAAAGTATGCCAAGAAATATGAAGCATTTGAGGAAGCTGCTTACAGGGATTTTATCAGCAATGAGTTTTCGTAGGTCATCAACTTTCAACTTTAACTTTGGATCTATGGTGGATACATAAAGCGGATGCAAAATAACAAGTCCTAAAATATCTCCCAGATATGGGTTGACAAATCCACCAAGCTTGTCAACAACTGCCTCTAAGGTGAGAAGAATAGACATGGAGAGAGAGTCCTTCGAATTTGATGAACCAGTGGTACTGTCAGGAATTCTTTTGGTTACTGCACACACAGAAGGGACATCACGAGATTTCCTTACCACACATCCCATGATACCCGGAAGTTCAGGTAGAGCCTTTGGCCCAAGTACATTTATCAGTGCACCAGTAGCCCGAAGGCAATGAGAAGAGACAAAAGAATTGTCTGAACAGATTCTTCTGCTAACAGATCCAAGGCACAAGCTGAAGACTGAATCATGTGAAGGGAACTTGTTGGACAAAACTTCCAATGCTGATACAGCTGCCAGTTTCAGGGAAGTACTTGAGTCATCATCGGGGGAATCAACTAATTTTAAAATTTCCAAGCACAAGTTATTAAATAATTCAAGAGAAGTCTCATCAAGATGAAGCCATGAGCTCCTTGTGCTTGAAACAAATCCTCTTTTCTCAAGCTTAGTACTGGAATCCTTCACCGTCTCACAGAGAACTCCAAGAGCCTGTTGCACAAGATATAGAAACTAAAAGATTAGACCTCCTATGAGAGATGATTAAAGCAAAATCTCCTATTTCGGAAAAGAATATGCACATGCGAAAGAGTGTCCCTGAGTCAGAGTAACATTAGCCAGAGCAACATTATGGATTTTAGACTACGAAGGTTCTAAATCATTCTAATAAAAAGAAAGCGGTTTCAGACTAAATTCCCCTTTCAAGGAAGGAATTAGGCGATCTTAAATGGCCAGTTTTAGCAATTTCCAATTGCTTGAAGCTGCTTCCACTCAGGACAATCAGGAAGCAAAAGGACGGTCTTACCTTCTTTCTCACACTCCCATCCGCATGGCCAAGTAAATGAATGATGACAGAGAAGTAGGTTGAGGGTACCATGCCCTTTGTAACAGTTTTTAAAACAGCATGGAAATACTCCTTCAATTCTTTTTCTTGACGAGAGAAGGAAGACAAATATGCTTTCTTTTCGAGTCAATCAGTTGAAGAAGAAAGACAATTTGCTCCATTAGTGCACCAACGGTAGCCTGCATAATCATTTCAGCAGTAGTCAATATACATGTAAATACAAATTCTGTGAGGAAAAAAAAAATCCCAGCAAAATTCAAGCACCGCTAGTATATTGGCAGCATCATGATTATGTAGAAGTTTTTTCAAAAAATGATTATTAATTCTAAGACAAGTAACAGATCATCTGTGGTGGTAATCCTTAGTTTTTTATTCTATAAGAAATCTGTTTCCAGATTTCTCTCCAATATGTTACTAAAATTCTTTACTTTCTCGATTTGTCTCTACTTTGTATTTGCATAAAGAGTATAAAGGATAAGATATACGACGTACTTCTTTCAAGCTTGTTTTCAATCATAAGAATCCACTTCAGAAATTATTTAAAGTGTAATCCCGTTAAACTTATCTATTAAAGTATTACTTTTGGATGAATTTTTAGCATCAGATCCACCAATAGAATAGGCCTTCTTTAAGAGTACAAACAAACCCAACTTTTTAACATTCTGATTGTTCATAAATAGATTATAATTACTTTTAGTGCAGTGGTCTCATTGTGAATAGAGTTTATAAAAGAATTTGTTTTTTTAACACTCATCTCTCCATTTAGGACCAGTTCGTCACTCTAGGTCAACATTAAATGAATTACATGATCATCTCACTGACAAGTATTCTCTGCCAGGCTTTAACATTAAAGACCTGGCTGAGGGGTTTGGTAGGAGAGGAAAGGAGGTAAGAAAAAGAGCTTCCACAAACAAACACATTCAAGCACTAACTACAAAAATTCAATCATGAGTAGTAATGTGAATGGTATGTGCAGCCAATTTTGTAACAATCCAAAGGTTTTATTCTCACTAAAGGTGCTTGATATTCTCAAAGAATAGATTGAACAGCTTGTGAATAACTAAAATTCCTGGAGCCTGTCAATTAGTAGTCTTACTCCTAGTAAACTTGGAGTCAATTACATTAAATCATTTTTCACCATTCCACTTTACCAAAGATATCTCCTTCGAAAGATCCAAAGGAATCAATTTATTTGCAATAGCCTCATGCCATAGAAATTTGAGTCCACCTCTCACTTTACTAGTTCTAAAATTACATCGCTCTTTGTGAACAAAAGCTTCTCTATATCCACATAAGACATGCCCCAACCATCCAAGTCATCAAAACCTTCATCTAATCTCAATGCCACCTCCAGTTGTAGGTGCATATTCTCACGTCTTAATAACTCACCTGTGTTGCACGGACATTTCAACTAGTGTGATATGTTCGTGTTTGACATGTGTCATAAAATACTCGTCAGACACTCTACCATAGTCATTTTTCTTTCTGTAACAGTAGTATTATTTATTTTTAATGCAAAGTTAATATAATATAACAAAGTATGTACTCTTATTTAAAAGGTTTCAATAAGAAAGATTAATGAGTATAAATCTAAAGCTATACTATATGAATAAAGAATTTTAAGGAATTTAATCATGTTAGTGACATGTGTCGGACGCAATGCACACACATGTCCTTGTCAATACATCATAGTTACCCACTTCAACGTGGCTATAAGATCAATGTTACATCCCCACTTCCCAGTGCCTACCAAATGAAAAGAAGAAGTAGAAGAAGAAGAATGTGGAATAGATTGTTCATACCTGAATATTGTTCATATCTTCTCCGGAATCAAGCTTGTAAGCAATTTCAGGATCTCGCAGCTTGTCCGAAGTAAATTGCACTGCGACCAGCATCTCCAGAACCATTTCTTCACTCAAATTACTATTTCCAGTTTTCTGAAGCAATATAACGATTGAAGGAATCCATATTGTGCATGAATACTGCTCACAAAGCTGCAGAGCAAATTCATACTCCCACTGCCTATTGATGGTACTGGTTAATTGATCCAAGGAAGGGCTGCTGCTCAGACTAAATAAGCTCTTCCTTGAGACTAATGAATGGAAAAGGAGGAAGAGCAGAGAACCCAAACTATCAGCCTCTCCAAGAGTCCTGTGAAGCAAACTAGTCAGAAGAAGTAAAGCCAGATAACCAATACAATAGATGTAGTATTTATACCTCAATATGTGCACAATAATGGGGAGCCTCCTCTGTTCCACAACTTGTGGGAGTATAGTAACGAAAATCTGAGATAAGTTTATAACAAGATCGGGATTAATACCCAAAAAAAATCCACAAACAGCAGCGAGAGATTACTAGAAAAGTGCACCAAAGAACACTTGAATGGTGCAGAAACTGATGCCAGCAACAGAAAACTTCACAAGAATATTACCTGAAGAAATTTTTCTGCATTGTCAGTCCTTGATAACCAGCATGGTACAACTGCCGATATAAGGTCTTCAAACACATGTTGCGAATAGCCATCCCACTACAGAAAGATCATTTTTTTAATTTAGGACTTGGAAATACATGTCCTAAACGACAAAGTAGGCTTAAAATTTCAGAATTAGTGCATAAGAAGAAAGATTTGCTGCTGCAGGCACTATAATGCAAACCCTCAGCAACATAAACAGGATAAAAGTAGAAGCTCAGCATGTGTCAAAGAGCAAAGCCTAATTGCTCAAAAGGAAAATAACTAGAATCCAGAAAAGAATCAAATGTTGAGGTCCACAGGGTAGACTACAGATACACGAGCACAATTATATTCCAATAAAATTAAGAAAAGGGGGAAAATGCCATGCATGTACACACTCATGATAACACCCAACCTGTGTAACAGTAGATTCCCCTGTAACAGTGATGATATCCATTGTGTAGTCCAAAACTTTATCAGGTACAATTTTTGTAAGAATTGTAAGCAACAAGAAGACATGATTGCGGGTAATTGCATCACTTGCAGAGCGGGCACAATTGACTAACAATTCCAAGTCAAAATTATGAATAATGTCATCCTGCATAAAACATGCATAACTTGTGATCAGAAGAAGAGGATCACCATAATACTTGAATCTTGACAGGATACATGTCAATAAATATCAGAGTGGAAGTAGGAGAAAACCTTCTGTGGAATATCATTTACAAGGGAAGCACTGATATCTTCCAAAGTACATAGCAGCGTCTGCTGAATATAAGCTGCAGTATCAGAATAAGTCTGGAGAGCACCAAATGAAGTTACACGTGCTGTATCCTGGTCAGCAGTCTTGTGCAGCCACTCATTATCCATAAATATCATGCGAAGAAGCTTAAATAGTGGACCTAATAGTGAAGCTCTACAAGCATATAATTGGGAATAGTCAAATTTAAGGAACCAGAAGTTTCAAATTTTTGGGTGTAAGAATAAAAACACATGAATCATAATCACAGCAAAACATACTAAATCTGCATGCAATAATTATAGCAGACCTGTTCTCTATGTTTTTCTTCAGAAGCAATACGTCAAGTAAGGAGCTCAAAAGAAGTAGCGTATTTTCTCTGTGTTGTATTGAATTATTGCATGGAACAAGATTCTGATAAACATGTGATATCTTTTTCTTCTTCCCATGAGCTAAACCAACTGAGCAATCATTCAAACCCAAAATTGAATCAAGCACCCGACCAACCATTGAGGAGTTGATCTGCAAGATCCCAAATTAACTTAACAAGTTATTTATTGAGGCATAAATTGGAAAAGAAAGCGGGATACACAATTCTTCTCGCTGTTAAAGAAAATTCCCATGACCATCACATTGTTGACATCATAATACCTCTGTATTACCCTCACGAGAAAAAATTAGAAACAACAACATGCACAAACAGATAATCAGGTAGAAGAAAAATCATGCAAAACAAACATTCAATCCTGTCCATATCACTTTATAAGAGTAAAAGACTCGAAAACTGGCATAGAGACATGCTCAGGACCATGTTGTACCTAAGTCATCAATCTTCTGTTGGTTGAAATTTTAGTGTGTAAACTAGCACTAGCAGAGGATCTTTGTAACTGCCAGTGTCTATTCTCAACATGTAACTGGAAATTAAAGGTCATCACAGACTAGGGCTGTAAGCAAAAACCGTCAAACCGAAAAATCAAACCGAAACCGCATTTTGAAAACCGTCGGTTTGGTGTCACGTGGACCCGTCAACGAAATGATTTTGAACCAAACCAAACCGGTAAAAAACGGTTTGGTTTAGGTTTGAGAAATTTTATTGCAGTTTAAAACCAAACCGGACCGGCAAAAAAATATATAAAAATTAAAAAATTAAAAAAATGAAAATTTCTAAATTGTAACTTGTAAGAATTGTGTTGGGCTTTCTATTTACTTTTAAATGAAAATCTAAAACGATTCATCAAGGCTCTTAAACTGAAAATCTGAAACGATTCATCAAACAATCCCACATTGTATTCCATATAAATTATTATCACCAAACAATCATCAACTTATATAAACTGCATAGTACTCCAATGATTAAACAAACTTCAATCAAAATCAAAATCCTACATTAAATTGGACATCATTTAAAAAATTATTAGAACTTCTGATTCTATCGATTATAATTTGTAGAAATCTAGATGAAAAATTTTGATCGGATTAACAACTATGTAATCAAAGTGAAAACAAAATAAAAATTTCAGATCTTAGAAATGAAATTATATATTGTAAATAAATTTATTTAGGTATAGATTTAACCAATATTCTAATTTGGCTTGAAAATCAGTTAATCAAAGAATTATAAGAAGAGAATAAAATAATAAAAGCGAAAAAGAAAAGTGTTGGGGTCTAAAATGAAGAAGGAACCCTATTATTTCTTATAAAAGTGACTGGAGATTGAATTATATATTTTACCAAAAAAAAAAAAAAAAAAAATCCTATGAGAACCGTCTAGTTCCTGGCGGTTCCTATACTAGAACCAGGAACTGGACAAGAATCAATTGGTTCTTAATAATTTATCCCAAAATCAAATTATTTTTTAGAAGATCCAAAGAAGAATCGACCGGTTCTAAATGGTTCCGGTCCGGTTCCACCTCTTCTGAAAAAAAATGTCCACTCCTAAATTAATGGCATAAAAGTAGACAGGCAAAAAAATATACGAAGAAATCAGCGGTTTAAAATCAGACGACGGGCAAAAAAAATATACGACGAAACCAGCGGTTTAAAACCAGACGAAACTGTTAGATTTAGGTTTGAGTTTTTTTCAAACTATTCAAAATGGTTTGGTTTAGGTTTGAGTTTTTCTCAAACCGGTGTGAACAGTTTGGTTCGAAAATCTGTCAAAAATCGGTAAAATCGGACCGCTTACACCCCTATCACAGGCAGACAGACAACATAAGGTCGTAAAACACCGATAGCTGTTTTGCTTATGGAGAGTATTGTATAATGTACCCAACTAAACAGGTATCTGTTGAATTGAATCAACAAATTCATCCAATCTCTTTTCGAACATTGTTATTACAGACTTCCATGATATAGATGTTGCAAATTAAACTCGTATTTATTTGGTCTTAAGTTGAAGAAGCTATACATTGATAACAAATTATAATTTATTTTGTCATCTTAGAACAATGTCATAGATTCAAGCAGCTCCAGCATAATTCTGCATGCACTTTCAATAGCACAATAACTGGGACATCTAACTCATCCTTAAACTATCTCTGAGCAAGTCTATTGAAGTGTCAAAGTGTAAAATTTAAATGAAGTTCGAGTACCATGAAATATGTGTTACAACACCATAACAGACATCATACAAGAAAGGGTAAGAAGGTATTACATGAGCACGGGACTGATGCATACTTGGACTTAAAAACTAGAATAAGCAGACAGATATGGCAGCAAACAGTCCTTATGGAAGGCTACAGTATTCTATAGGTTACTTAACAGTATAACAATACAAATTATACAATAGTTCAATAATAAATAACCACGAACACACAAGCAGGGTTGAACAGGATCAATGTTATTCTTACAAACATTTATCCAACAGATTCAACATAGTTTTGAAGTACGGAAGCAAAGAAAATCTGGCATGAAATTATCCATAGAAATTAACCAAGTAACAGAGAAGACAGAACAAACATTTGTCCAACAGATTCAAACATGGCTTAGAAGTAGGCAATCTAACTAGATCTGGCATAAATATTATCCATAGAAATTAACACAAGTAACAGAGAAGAGGGAACAAACATGAATTCGCAGCAACGCCTCTCTGGCAGCATTTTGTACATCACCCATGCCACTCCGAAACAGAATCAGAAGTTTTTGGAAGATAAGTTCCTGCTAAAACACTTAATGAAATGAAATTCCAGCTATAAAATACTATTACAATGTCAAAATACCCTCTGCAGGAAACAAATTCTAGTAATATATTATGATGTAAGACATAGAAACCATAAACTAAAGCACGATAATTAAGTTGAGAAAGACTGGTACGTTGTATTTCATCTTCGGAGTCTCAGGACAGAATAAATCATCATAAAGAAAATCCACATATATGGGTGGCACACTATTGTTTAAAAAGTCCAATGTGCAACCATTATCGGCTAGCACTTAAAAGGATCTTGAAATGCTAAAGACCTTCACCTACTGTATCTAAAACCAAGATATGAGATTAATTGAAGAAGTTATTAAGTACAACTAAACCAATGACCGTTGGTAGCTCCATGATTCAATCAATTTCAAACCTGGTGTAGGCGTAAAATATTAACTTCTAAAACGAATTGACAAGCAAAAGACAGATAATTCAAGATTTTTAATGTTATAACCGGGACTTGGGTAAAGCAAAGGCCAGAGGGAGAGAGAGTACGTCCAAACATCAGATTATCAACTCTCAGAATATAGGATATGTGGCTAAAGTAAAATATCAAAATTATTTGACCCTTTTCCTAATGCATGCCATGGTGCAACATGAACCGTTGAATATTGGCATTGGTCTTTACTGAAATGACTGTAGAACAAATCAAGAATCTTTTCATAGGACATCTGACATGAAGATCAATGTATGATACCAGTCTGCCCCATATTCTTGAGGGAAGGGTCACGTTCATCTTATTTTTGGAGTAAATAAAAAAAACTCCACTCCAGAAAGGTGTTGAAGGCACTGTGGGAGCACTGGGAGATGATGCGAGAATCAACTTCTGGTTGGAAAAGGATTAACCGATCCAGAAAACCTAAATCTTAAGATAAATGTAGTGTGACTGTATCAACCAGTGGAAGATTTGATACCTCATCAATTCTTTGACAATATCAAGTTGATCCCCAGAACAAAGTATTGCTATTGAAGATTCTAAAACATAGGCTTTTAACAGCAACGGTAAGTTCTTGTACATTCAACTTAAATCTGGTTAGTGGGTAGTCAAAACCCAATGACCAAAACGGATGCAGCTTTGGATCACAAAGTATCAGCAAATCTGAAATCTACGCGGCATGTTAAGCACAAAAGTATACAAAATTCTAAGGTTTGAGAGAGAATATTCAGTTCTCCCATTTGCCATAGGTGAAAAACGAGCAGGATGTTGAACACGGCCTCCAAAATGTCCTGATTTGAACACTCCTTTCTTGAATGATTAGATGGCTTGAGAACAATACTTTGACGAATAAGTTCATGGAAGATGTCCGTTAAAATTTCTTCATTTGTTTTGTTAGCAGGTCAGGGAGAGAAAAAACGAGCATTTATCCCCTTAATATACCCCTCTCCCCAACCCAAATAAAACTGTTGCGGAAGTAGGTAAGCGTCATGCATGCTAAGGAAATTGATCTAGACTTCTAAAAGAAGAATAATGGCATAGTCCATAGTTCTAGAATATTGGATGTGATATAAAATAATGCTTTGCACCAGTTATATGAAATAGGGAGATAAGTTGGGAGAAAGATAGGTCTCTCGAATGCCTATCTATCGATTCTGTAATTCCATTTCATTTATTCAGCAAAACAAATATAAATTTACTTTCTGTTCTTTTGCTTCATAATTTGAGCTGGTACTGTAGCCTTCTAGAAAAAATAATGGTATAGTGCATAGTTCTGGAATATTGGATGTTATTTTGCTCCCTAGGTTAGGTATCAAACTACACGGATGAAAGCGACGAGGAAATTCAAAAGTAGCCAGTTCTGGTTGTTTGATTATGAATGAGTTTGGTGGTTGCAAAGGATGATGTGATGGGAAATTTGGCATTGCAAATACAGTGGCGGAGATTTGAAGTATACAGTGAGACCTTCAGGCAACGCTTGAAATAAGATGAGCGTACACATTTTTGAAAATGATTCCCAAGTCACAACCAAGTTGATTGAAAAGGAGTAATCTCCATGCACATGCTATGAACAATGAAATGTAGAAACGTTCTAACGGTCATGAAGAGTTATCCAACATGTACTTCACCAAAGAGATACCTGTGTCAGCTTTTCAGACAAGTAAACAGGAGCTGAATATGGTGTTATTGAAGAATCCTCCTGCTGAATAGAGTTATTACTACTTACAGAAGTGAGCGGCGTGGCCTTTCGAAGGCATATGTGATGCTGACATCACGATGCTTAATTTTGATTGTTATTGGGCTTTATGCTTTTTTCTATTGTTGGGCTTGTATTAAGTGGGCTGGCCCAACCTTTATGTTTAGGGTTGTTTCTTTTGTTTCTATATATACTTTGTGTAATTGACATTATTTCGGAGACCATGAATTGAAAAATGAATGAAATGTTTGGCTTGTTGCCAAGGTTTTCTTCCTCCCTCCCTTCTCTCTGATTTCTATCTCTTCTCCGGCTTCTGTTCCCCGATTCTCTCCGATTCTCTCCGATTCCCCTTCCCCTTCTTGCTGCCTATTTCTTCTCCTACTTCTACCCTACATCAAAGTGGTATCAGAGCTAAGCTTGGGAAATACTTTCGGGCGTTCATTTCTTCTACAACCCAAAAGTTCCTCTGCCTGCAATCAATAGCTCCCAAACCACATCCTATTCAAATGACAACTCCAAATCCGTTCCCGCAGAACCCAGTCATCAGTTCATCGCCTTCAACAATCAACAACCTCACTAGTCACCACCGCTTCCGCCTCTCCAACCGGCATACGGTACACCAGTGACCATCACCGCCCCAACTCATCCACTGAAAATTACACAATAACCACCCACAACCAGTAGCATACAACCAAACAAAAAAAAAAGAAAAAAAACAACTGGAAACCCGATTCAACCATTGGCGACGGCAATCGACCAACCATATATCTCAAACCTGGTCGTCGACCCTCTCTCTTCACCGCAGCCGCTGTCCATGTCTGTCTACAATTTCTACAGATAATGACGTGAGTAAGGATGCATGAGTTATTTCAATGCCCTATTTGCCTAATTTTGAAGTTTTGTTTGGGCTTTAGTCTATAGCTTTTCGTTCTTGTTTTGGGCCTCAGCTTGTGGCCCTTGTTTATGTATTGATTAGTTGCTTCTTTTTTTTTTAAAAAAAAAAAATAAGAATAGTGTAAGACTCCGTTTGATAGCGAAAATTTTCCCGGGAACTTGGAATCGTTTTTCAACTTCCTGCTTTTGCGCTGTTTGATAACCTTTATTTTCCATGGAATCGGTTTCCAGCCTTTTCCAAGGTAAAACCACTTGAAGCGTGATTCCGTGGAAATCAATTTCTTGTTATTTGGTGGGAATTGGTTTCCATCTTTTTTTTTTTTTTTTTTTTAGCAATAAAAACAAATTCTAAGATAAAGTGTAAAAAAAATTTATCCATTTAATTGACAAATTTCATGCAAAACAGAGCCAAACGTAAAAATAAAAAATAATTTTTTTATTTTTTTGGCAATCTAAACATATTTTGTCCCTAATGGTAAAAAAATTTATCCATTTAATTGATAATTTGCATGAAAAATAAAGCCAAACGTATTATAATAGAAAGGTAGAAAATTATACCAATCAAACACCTTTAATTCAATTCCCGGTAAAACAATTCCAGGCAATTCAATTCCCTGGAATCCAATTCCTTTCCACCCATTTTCCACCCTTGCTATCAAACGGACCCTAAGTGAAAAAAAAGGTAGAAAAAAAATGAGGTATTTTCTAATATTATTTTGCAGGTACATATTTTGTTCCGTTGATCGGCGCGATTACCTCAACGAACAAAAGGGAAGTTCCTGTTTTTGTTTATTATTAGTTTATATTCCTGTTAATTTAAAATTGCATCGATTGTATTTTTGTGCTGCTGTTATTCTAGTTTTACCCTAAACTCACGTAATTGGAATCATTAACTTCCTTAAATTCTACTTTTGCCTCACTTCTTTTACGTGATTAGGTTTTGACTAGTATTTGACTCTTGCTTTGCTATTTTACATATACCAGCAGTATTAGCTTGTCGTATTTAGATTTATTTAATCCTAAGTTTAAAATTAAAAAAAAATGCTCAAATTACTATTTTTCGTTACTTGCACTTGTTGTTCATTGATCTCTCTATAGCACATCATTTAGCTAGTATTACATTGCATGCAGTCGTGTAGTGGTCGTCTTGTCACATCTAATTTCAGTACCCTGACCATGGACCCTTCACAATTTGATGCACTTTCCCGACAAATAACAGCTCTCCAAACCCTAATGACTGCTACTCTTGAAGAGAGTAAAGCCCGATCTGCTAGTTTGAACAACTTTAAGCAAACCCCTCATTCGACTGACGTGATGCTTTTGAAGTGTTCCATAATAAACAATATCGTCGTCGACAAAGTCATCAAAAATACTTTCGACACGATCGTAGGAATAGGGTTCAGGTTTGTGAGCGAGACTATGATTGTCACGATACTCATTCTTTCCCTCGTCATAAGGAGCATTTCTTTGGAGACATTACATTAGATACACCTACTTTCGATGGTTGCTTAAATTTTGAAATTTTTACTCAATAGACCGCCCTTAAACAAGGGAATCAGTTAGTGACCGAGTATATTGCTCAATTTGAGGAATTTCGAATGAAATGTTATATCATTGAGGATGAGGCCTTAATTTTGAGTAGATTTATACAAGGTCTAAGAGATGATCTTAGGCGTGAGCTTTTCTTTCGGGGTGTCATTACTCTTGATCATGCTTACTCTTTAACTCGAGATTATGAGTTATTTTTTAGTACTCTATATGAAAAGCGCGATCACTATCATTTACCCATTTCATTAGCGCCATCTCATCTTAAGTCTATCAGAAGACCTTCACCGTCTAATGTCCCTCCTATCTTACAAAATAAGGGAAAATTTTCTGAAATTTCAAAGACTTCTTCTGACTTGCAGTGCTTCAACTGTAAGAACTTTGGCCACATCTCTTCCAAATGTCCTAACCAAACTTTAATCATTAAAGGACGAAAGAATGTAATAGATGTAATAGATGAGCCATTAGAAGATCTAGTTTATGAACCTAAACTTGAAGATTCCGATAACTTGGATGATAGTGAGGACACCTCCTTAGGTGGTGACCGGACTCTTCTGGAGAATCTAGATATTATACCACTTCTTCCCGATACCTCTCAGTCAAGCATTGTATGTTGTACCCTTGCCCAACCCAAATGTGATGAGGATTTGCTTAATCATGCCATTTGTAAGGAAAATCTCTGGAATTGGGATTTGATCCTCCCAACAATTCAAATTATATATAACAATTTTGTGAATAGGTCTATAAGTGCGAGTCCATTCGAAGTTTCTCATGGTTACGAGACTAGGAGGCTTTTAGACCTTATTCCCATATCTCACATGCTGATGTGTCTATGTCAATTGAGGTAGTTGTATTGTACCACATCTTCATAACTTGCATATTGAGATCAATAAACAATTTGAAGCAAGTAATGCATTATATAAACTTCAAGTGGATTTGCCCACACGACATTTTGAATTTAATATTGGGGATTATGTTATATCGCAAGCCTGTAATGCTGGTCCTTATAAAATTTTAAAGCAGGTTGGTTCAAATGCATTTGTCATCCATCTTTTATCACACTTTGGCCACCACTCTGTTTTAACTGTTGAGGACTTCGTCAATTATAAATGTTATTTCAACCCCTTTGATGACCCTTTTCTATCTCCACCTGGAAGCTCCCGCACTGAATCTTTTGTTATGTCTATTCTACCACCTTTCACAGCACACAAGAATGAAAGTGATGTTATTTTAGATGAACAACTTGTGTTGACCAATGAACAGATTCAGTGCTTTCTTGCTCGTTGGGTAGATCAACTTGATGCTGACTATATATGGAATCCCAGAGAAAAACTCCTGCAGTTTGATCCAGAAGTTTTGGACCTTTATTAGGGTCAGCAGGATTTTCTTTTGACCAAGTTACATTGGTCACATCGTATTCTTGGAGATAATTTGCAGCTTACCTTGTTATCATTTGTTGAGTTTCGATATTTAGTTCTTACGAAAGATCGTCCCCCATGGTGGAATTTTATCCACTCGACAGGGTCGAGTTTTCTCCCACCCCGGGAGAGTTGATACGGACATCACGATACTTAATTTTGATCGTTATTGGGCTTTCTGTTTTTTTCTATCGCTGGGCTTCTATTAAGTGGGTTGGCCCAGCCTTTATGTTTAAGGTTGTTTCTTTTGTTTCTATATATACTTTGTGTAATTGACATTATTTCGGAGACGATGAATTGAAAAATGAATGAAATGTTTGGCTTGTTGCCAAGGTTTTCTTCCTCCCTCCCTTCTCCCTGATTTCTATCTCTTCTCCGGCTTCTGTTCCCCGATTCTCTCCGGTTCCCCTTCCCCTTCCCCTTCTTGCTGCCTATTTCTTCTCCTACTTCTACCCTACATCAATATGACTCTTTTACCTTGTGCTCAAACTATGAAAACAAAAAGCCGAAAAACCCCTAGGCCACCACACCTAGTTGAACTCCCAAAGCATGAAAAAATCCCCTCCTTAACAGTCTAACTTACTGGCAACCAAATTGGATTATCAGTTGGCTTAACCAGACAAAGCTGGTTTTTACTCTGGTGCTTAGTTTCTCAAATTACTTGTAAGCAGCTCTTCCTAATCCTACCTAGAATGTTAAAACTTGAAAGGTTCAGTCATTTTCTTCATATTCATGAGCTAGTGTTATTAAAAAGAGATGGTACAGTGACCAAGAAAAGCTTCAGCAGGTAATATTATGGTTCTCTATCCCTACCATATTTCTTTTCCTAGTACTGATAGTCATCATAGAACATATATCATATTACTGATGAATAGCTGAAAATGAAACTGAACCTGAGTTTCGGCCTTCATATCTACATACAAGGAAGCGCTCAGATTTCTCAAAGCTGCAATACAGGGCTCCACAACAGCAGAATCTTCAGTGTAAACACCATTTAACTGGAAGTGCAGAAAATAATAAGATACTATTATGTCAGAAAGAATTCACATCAATAAGAAAGGATGCCAACAAGTTGCTGACCTGCAAAGCCTTTGATATAGAATCTTCAAAATCATGTCCGCCATTTGACGAAATGTGCCTAGTACAGCTCTAAAACACAGATAAGGACATTTATGTCACATTTGCATTTTTGAACTTTGCATTATATACCAAAAAATTGTCTTGCAAAAGATTTAGACAAGAAATAAAAACAAATTTAGGGTATTACCTCAACCAAAAGGCACAAGATGTCAACTTCAATTTTTGACAATTTATCACATACTCTGTTATTACCAAGATGATATTGATGACGTCTTTCTACAAGATCATTTAATAATGAACTCACTCCCGCAACACACATAATTTTACTTCCCAAACCTTGGAGTAAAGAAAGAATCGTCAGCTGCCACGAAATGAAAATATGAACAAAACTGTAAGAATCTTCAGCAGCCATGAAAATGAAAATATGAATAAAACTGTGTCCCTTAGTTGAGTCAGAAAATGGTACAAAAAGTGCATATCGGTGTACATTTTTACCAGCTTGTATAAATATATAAATCTGCCTGTCTTCTCTAAGTGAATACTACAGTCTAAATAACACCAACTATCAAACCAAAGATTACTTTATAAAGACTAACCTTTGCATAAGCAGAAAGCCCTAGAGCATGGCCAAGTATGAAAACTAGGATCTCATCTTTGGTGGATTGATCAAATCTGAAAAATCGTGTAAAGAAAGCTATTAAATGGATTGGCCGCAAAATTTGTGATTGTTTAACAACTACTCGAAATCTGAGTAACATAAGATCATTATAGAAGTGCACATAATACTGAGCAACCAAACAAAAGATAGTTATGAGGTGTGCCAAAACTTTTTAACTAAACAATAAACAAAAGTGCATGAGTTCTATAAAACACGGCAATTATGCCTCCATTTGGCAAGAATCTATAAATGGTTTAATTTATAAAAATATAGTAATGAGTTATGGATAAGCGATAGTACTTGTGGGTACATTGAAATCTTTGGTTAAAGATAAAGTTTGACAATCTATAAATTATTTATAAATTTTGCCAAAGGGAGAATATACTGAGAGCAAAAATGCGGTAACAGGCACAGCATCAACATCAGCATACAATGAAGATAAGGGAGGAAAAAGAACTCATCATGGAGCCATTGTTGGTCAACTGTAGCATGTAGGGCACTTATAAGAAGAGTCACCACTCCCTCGTCCTATAAGTGCTCGAGGTTCCTTTATTAACACAATAGTTTCATTCCAAAAGCCATGTAATTTTTATAAAAAACAGTAAGGAAAGAACTCTTAGAAGTAAACCCAATTCTCTAATTTAGATCAAGAGAAGTAAGTCTATGAATCGAGTTAAATTAAAAAAGAAACAGATCATATAATCAGAAAAAGATGATTTACTGATCATTTAGTCAATATATCGGCATTAAGATCAGAACTTATGCAACACCTCATCAATCAAGGATGACTTAGCAGCATGATGTTGGGAAACACGAAGAGAGTTCTCACTGTTAACTAGGCAATAAGAGAAACAAAAAATTCGAAAGTGTAACCTATTTCCAATAGCCTGTTGCACCAAAAGGCTATGACCTGAGGAACTGAGCAGAGATGTGAAGAAAGAGGCAAGAAGATTTCTGTCCGACAATATCAACTTCTTCTGTTGAACAATTAAGTCTAATAGCTCCCCAAGAAATTGCAAGCAAACTCCATTGTTTCCTGCAATTTTTATCTCGATTACGAAGGCCAGTAAAAATATGATCGTAGTTGTTTACAAATTTAGAAGGGAAATACCACTATTGGATCTCGAGTCACTAATTCGGGACCACGCTTTAGATAGCACTTCAATGCAGCTCATGGCAGCTACTCGTACATTCTAGATTAAAAAAAAAAAAACATAATCAGTACTATAGAATGGCATGCTTCTAAAGTAGTTTCACTCTAACAACCTAACAAAAGGTTTATAGAAACATCAGTATTCTTGAGAAGAGAGGAGTGATAAATCAGTAGTTTTGGCTAATGAAATAACAAATAGAATCAACCAAAAATTGGGAGGAAAAAAAAAGTTTGATAACCTGGTTATCACTTGACAGTGGAACGAGAATCGCAGGAAATTTGGTAAGGAGCTGAAGGGATGAGCCCTTATCTGTCTGAGAACAAAGATTTGAGAAAGAACGCAGGCTCTCAACTTGAACAGCAGATGGAACAACTGAAAATGTAAAGAACCAAGCAGGAGAAGACTATGAGATAACACAACCTTACTGGAAGACACAATCATCTTTCCAAAAGGCGTGAATGCAAATAAAAAAATCCCGCAGATAAGCTTTGCAACCAGGCATCTTTATGGAAAAATCAGAGAAAAAGTCCTATTAGAAGTCAGAAAAATCTTTGATTGTGGAATATGATTAAGAAATAAGAATCCATGTTGTCAAAGGAATTCCTGCAATTATTTCCACTGCTCTCTCTTTATCCTACTATCTTATCCATAGGAGATCTTTCTCCACTAAAACCCATCCCTCTCTTTCCTTTTTTCTCCCCCGTGTCACCACACCGGGACAGCAGACAAAAGGTCCAAGGAATTTCATAACAATTTTACAGAAAGCTAATATTTGGTCTGCCCAATATGTAGACCAAATCAGAGGTCACACCTTTCACCATTGATTTAAATCCCGGGTCACATCTTCAAATAGGCTTTTTCCCATCTATTAAACAACAATGTGGGCATTAACACTAAAATTATGTATCTTGGCTAGTGAGATAAATAATTAACTTTCAAATAGTCAGGTATCATCAGGGTGACCTCAATGTTCATATCATTAAAATTATTTCATTATTGTAAGTTTGATAAGCTATTTTTTTTGCCATAGCAAATGCACCTTTGCGGTGAATGACCTACGAGTTTTTCTCATAAAATTAAACCAATTAAATAGAATATTAATTAAAAAATAATGTTTAATGAAAAACTTAAATACAATATCATAGATACAAATAGAATAAAACCAAATTTAACACAATACAATGAAACACACCCTCTAGAGATCCATCCAAACATGGGAAAAATCTTCTTAGCAGTCAGCCACCGAGGCATAGGTCTAATAGTGGAGCAGCAAGATTAAAAGACCCATCCTTACACCACTGTGTAGCTCATATCTATCCCCAGTTCACCCCTGTATATGGATTTATTATACTCCAATACTGTGTTGTGAAAGATCATGGTATTGCGGGTTCAACTTGGCACTTAAGGATTTTATTAGGTCTTCTAACTAAAATATTAATTACCTAAAAATATTAATAAAAGAAGTCAGTGTTTCTACTTTAATACAAACGATATTAAATGCTCAAAATAGAATCACAGAACAATCATGTATAATGCAGTACACATCACCTAGAAAATTGACAACAGAACTACAAAAACGAGTAATCCAAAAATGGCACAAGTTAAACTAATGATGCTGGCATATCGTACCTTCTTCAGTAAACAGTTTCAACATCATTTGCAATGGAGAGATCTTGCATTTTGTAACAAGGTACTCCACATGCTTCTTGAAAATCTCTTGGGAGTTAGAAGCAAAGAAGAAAAATAAATCCTGAAGCATGCATTCCCACTTCCCCTTCTTATCCTGCAACAAATGGTGGATCACAGTTGGAGCACTGATAATGGAACAAAATCTATATAAAAATACAAGATCAGGAATCACCAACCAAAGACGTGTCCTCAGGGGCTGTTGCAATAAAGGCTTCTAGTAACCTCCAAAACAAGCAAGAAAGAATCTCCACGTTCAGGTCTTTGATGTTGGTGTCAGATAGATGTTCTAAGATTCTTATGCAATCCTCATCCAGAGTTCCTTTGTTTGACTGCTATTATACAATTCAATTTCAGGCACAATCAACAGATATAGCTGATTATCAAACATCAAGGTCATTTGTCGATATATGGGTTCTCTGGAGGTCAGAGTTTCCTATGAAAATTAAATAGCATTAAAAAGAACACAGGTAAACAATAAATCCATTTTACCTGCTCTGATGATACCCCCCCAGACTCTAGCATTTCCCACTCCTTCCTGAGAATTGGAAAGCAAGAACCAAAGAGCACAGAAAACTGTCCAAACTCTACAAGGAAACCAAAAATGGCATTATGACATCAATGTGCCACAACCTAAGTGTGAAAGTCTGAAAGATAACATTTAATTATGCACAGCATCCTGAAAGCATCAACGCAAGGACTGTCATTGCATACCAAATGTCAGTCTACAAATAAACCCAAAAACTTCGAAAGAATACATCTACACAAACAAGAAACAACTGCTCAAATATTCAAAAACTTTTGTCCCAAGTAGAAGAGAGGCGTGGGATCCTTTCCCAGCCATAGTCAGACTTGCTGATACAAGAGGCACATTATGAGATAGAGCATGAGAACCTTTAGAATCAGTAACATAGAAAGTGAGTGTGCGTTCCATTTCCAGATCCAGATTAAGTTGAGCAAAAGAACAAAAAATTAGTTTCTAATGAAAACTTAAAGAGTTTTAAAAATAACATGTCCAAGAAGAAGAGGCTGCCAACCAGCAGCGACAGCATGGTATCAGTTCTCAACAGTAATGAGGCTACTTAACAGAAAAAGTGCGAAAATGGGATACATGAAAGCTAGTAGTCTCTTTAAAAACAAATTGGGTGTGTCTTTCGCCAAGCAGACAGCAATCAAGGAATCCTGCGTGATATCCCTCGACATATTACCAATATGATAACTGTGCCTCTGTGGCAACCAAACAAAATTTGACGTGTTGATTGCAATAGAATGAAGGAAGCAGCTGATCTGTAGCTTCCATCAATAGAATGAAGCTAGTAGAACTCCTAACCAAACTTTTCTTCCATTTTTGTGCAAATGGAGAACTTTTAATGAAACAAAGAATAAATAGGAATTGAAATTACCAGAAGAACACCGTCACAAACAAGAATTATTCTACATCTGCTTTCCAAGTTAGGTCCCAGGGGGAGGTGGGAGGAAGGTACATAAGACAAAAACTTCATAAACTTAGTTATCTTAATCATTTGATAAGTATTCATAATGCGGCTGAGAGGTAAACAATGTGGTGATAACATGCTCAATATGACTGTAAATTTCAGTAGAAGCCACCAATCAAAGAGGATCTTGGAAACCAAAAAGGCCCAACATGGTATATCCATTTAACAAAACCAGAAAACAACTTTAAAAAAATGACTATAGCGACAATAACAGTATGTTAACAGAAGTCAAATTATACGACAGCAATGAAAGGACATTCACAAATAAATATAATTTATGAAATACTGTTATAAGCATTGAAAAAGAGAGGAAAAAGAAAATTTACCCATTTCTGAAGCCATTAGCGACTGTAAAATAATCGAGAAGAACAATGTCTTTGACTGCATTTGGGCATTGCAACATTTAGCAAGCCACGGCATATACTCCTCAGGTTTCAATAGTAATGTCTCTGCTAACCTACTGATATTCCCCACATTAACGGAAATTATCTGTTCAGGTTCCAATTTCTGCATTGTTTAAGATCGGAGTTCAAATGAGAAATGGCAACAGAGTCAAAAAGCAGATGCTTATACTGTTAAGATAAGGGCATTGATTATTTCCAAGTAATTGCTTTTCTGAAAACAGTATTCAGACAGTATTTTTCATGTATGAACATTGCCCCTATTTGACAAGGGCTAAAATTAGATTTTTAGTGGATTTTATAAAAGTTGATAAAATGTGTGGTTGAAAAGTTGTGGATCCTATGAAATATGTGGTTGATATTAATTGTTGACTTTGACTTAGATTAAAATATATTTTTTAGTCCCTACCAAATAGGGACATTAATTTTTTTTTCCTACTAAAAAAATCTAAGGGTCCGTTTGATTACAAATGTGGAATTTGGGTGTAAAAAAAATAAATTACAGAGAATTGAATTGCATAAAACTTATTTTACTAAGAATTCTCGATTAATTGTGTTTGATTGGTATAATTTTTCACCCAAAAAATTTTGAAATTTTGAATCTTTTGGTATGCGTTTGACTTTGTTTTTCATGGAAATTGTCTATTAAAGTGATATTTTTTTTACCATTGGGTCTAGAATTTGTTCCAATTGCAAAAAAAGAAGTATGTTTTTATGCAAATTGTCAATTAAAGGAATAAATTTTTTATCATTGAGTCAGCATTTGTTCCAATTGCCAAGAAAAAAAAAGGTACCTGGGGCATGGGTGGGGGGCCGGGGTGGGAAAACGTTTTGCCAAGAAATCATTTGCCATCAAACACTATTAAATGGTTGAAGATGGAAAACCTTTTCCACTTTCCATGGAAAACGTTTGCTATCAAACAAGCCCGGAATCGTTCTTTTAGATGAAAATATGTAATACCAGTATGTTTCGGAAGTAGATTTCTGAACACAAACACATGCCAATAGGATGCAAGTATACATATTAAGGTACATACACACGCCCTAACAAAGCCAGTTTATAAGAAGCCTAATGCATGTAGTTGTTGCAAGCAATCCAAAATAAATGTAAGCATGCATACATGGATATTCATGTATGCAGTTGTGGCAACAAATCCAAAATAACCCAAACATGCACACATGGGTATTCCTGTGTATTCCGTGATACAAATACTTTCGGAAAGTTTTAAAAGCAAATACGAAAGGCAAGTGGTCAAATTATTTTATCTCAACTCAATAAGTCTTATCCCATGATCATTTGGGGTCTGTTGGATGGATCCTCTTCTTTCACTCCACTCTTTTGAGAGTCGTCTCCAAAGTTGAACCCCTAATGCTTTAATCATTTTCAGTACCATGCGAAACATTTTCCTCCAGTATTACAATTAATGTAGGTTCCATCAGTTTATTGACAAATGCATCCAGGGGCATTCATTAAATATGTTCAAATGATTCTCATGTAATTTATCTTCCATGTGAGCTGCCTTACAAATATGGTCAGTTCTTTCTCTATCTCATTTTTTTTTTCTTTTCACCTCAATGTAGTCATCTCAGCTACACTCGATTAATCTAGATGTCATATCTAGTATCACAAAAAATTGCAGAGCCGCTTTTCCACTTATTTCAATCACGAGAGCAATCATCTATAAGATCCCTTCTGTATGAACAGTTGAACCTGAATATAAAAAAGGCTCACTTTTAGGTACTTTCTGACCCACAATCTTTTCTACCTCTTTTCAAATACTCTAGCATCGACTCAAATTACACCTTGAAGACACTCTTAAACTGCCTAGAATCTTTTATTTCTAAATACTCTATTCCTAACTACAAATTATCAACTTCACTAGTCTCATATATTGAGAAAATATTATCTACAAAGACATCATATTACTTACCTTCAGTTCATCCATGATCAAAACAAAAAATGGGAATTGAAAACTCAATAGACTCTTGGAGTAGTTCTCCAAGTCTCTCTGTCAAAGCATCACTGTGAAATTTAGTCTCACTGATTTAATGCCATGATAGTTAGGCAATCCTAATTATCACCCATATAATAAAAACAAATACTAATATACTAGGTATCCATTCCGGCATCTTCTTGGTAAAAAGGTTTGTCAATTGTAAAACCATACTTTTCTGAAACACTTCCAAATCTCAACAAATATATCATCTGGTTACGCAATTTTACCAACTTCAATTTTTTTAGAGCTACCTTGATCTTTGCAATCATAACTCTGTAGAAGAGAATCTACAATGGATAGCAATGCAAGACTCCAATGAGAATTCCTACAAAAATAGGACCTGGAGGCTGTGAAACAGACGGATAAACGTGGTCCATCTCTCTTAGCGATGATAAGGCTCAGCAGTCTTATTTTTTCTTCCCTACACAAACAGATTCTTTTCTGCAATCTGCACAAGTTTACACCATTACTGATTTTGGACCAACAGCACTATTTGTGTTTCCCCAGCTTGAAGTGTGACTTATTTTTAACAGGACAAAATTACCCTTAGAGCACCAAGGTCCTCTCAATATCTTTTTTTCTAAAATTACTCTTTTCCATACAGAATAGCACCTTCTATTGCAAATTTATGGATGTGGCTGTCATAAACATTTTACGTTAAGCTGATCAGATACACCTAACAGCAAGTCACTACTTTATGGAACCATTGCATTAAAAACTCCTCACTGACACCAGATAGGTCTACCATGTGATTAATGATTAAATTTGATTCGAAACACTTATTTTCACCAAGAAGTGGTTGACAATTCGTTGCACTTAACAAGATGGTAAAGTAAGGTTGTACAATAAACTGAAGAAAGAGAAACAAGAAGCATATGCACGGTGCATATTTTCAACTTCACGAGTATGGTCACAAATCAGGATTTGTGAATTTCGAAAAAAATGCATTAGATAGGCCATAAAAAATTAAAAAAAAAAAAAAAAAAGAAACGAAATAAAAATCAAAATCGATGGCCAGAAAAAAGATTTTCCAAGAAAGATGCAAGATTTTAGGTCAGAGACATGAGAAACTCTATCCAAGGGATTGGACATATCATTATTAGAATTTGAAATCAACATTTCCAACGCTAGGGATATTATATATAAGCTTGCCTATGGAAAATCAACTTACCTTCTCTCGACCAGAAAGATTGACAAGATTCCCGTAAAGAGACCATTTTAACTCCTTGGCTAATTCCAATGCCTTCAGATTCAATCTCCACGTCTAATTAGGCACAAGAACATATAAAACAGAAAGTCAAGCAAGTATCATGAATAAGAATATCCCCCAACTTCCAGTTGAAAAGAAAATAACAGAAAGTAGTTCAAAATAAAAGAACCTTGGGGTGAATTAGAATTAATGGGAAAATTGACATTGCTATGTTCGATGCATATTCTTCAAGATCTTTAAAACTCATAATCAGTTGTTGCAGGCACAATAGAGCAGTATCACAAGGTAGAGCAGTGTTATTTAAAGAACCTGCAAGGAGCAGCAGATTATAATAGCTTCAATACATGTGTGATGATGATAGGATTTGAAGGAAGAAGTAATGCATTTAAATGGTTTTCTCCTCCTCATGTAACGCATTTAAATGGCAAAGGATTGGTAAATTCTAAATGACGGCATCCACAATTCATGTACTGGTGAATTAGAACCAGTCCATTGCAGTCTTTCTCTACAGTAAAATTCCTTGTACTTTTTTCTCGTGATTGGAATATCTCATGACTAATATTCAAGTATTTTTACAGAGCCATGATACATTTCAGGAATCCCTTGATAGGCAATCCTTCCATTTTAGTAGTTCCAATTCAAATTTACTGTGAACATTATAGGAGTTGAGAAAGCTTGTACCCTTGTTGTCTTCAGGAAGCCCCGATGGAACTCCCTCCCCTAATATCCAAATCCACCACCCCACCACCTCATAACCATCCAACCACCACCTACTCCTGTCGACGCCCGCGATGGCAATAATACGTCGTCCGTCAAACCCCAAATCACCAACCTCACGCCACATATCAACCAATACACACAGGCAGCGACCAAAGATGGAAACCCTAGCACCGTCGCTTGAACTGGTGTTGCGACCGGAGGCGCAAAATTCTAGGATGATGCAGAGACCCTGGGCGCAAGAAAAGCTGGCGGAAGAGAAATAGAGGAGAAGAGATGGACCAATCTGGGATCTAAACTCAAATTCCTCAAGATCCGACAACCACTCCGGCATACGCGCCCGACTTGTGGGTTGTGCAAGTCATTTCGACGGGGGGGGAATGTGGTAGGAGCACACACCACTCCAACAGCGTGTCTACGGGCACTTGTCAACCACAAGCCGGCATCAAAAAATCAAAATCTCCCTACTTATTTCTTGTCTTTATTTCATATTCTAGTTTCAGTGGTAAAAAGATTAAAGAGGATTCAAAGGGAGTTTCTTTGAGGAGGGTTAGGGGAGGAGAGAATACTTCACTTGGTTAATTAAGGTGCGGTTTGTTCTCCCATAAAGATGGAGGGACTTGGATTGAGGAGTTTTGTATTGTTTAATAAGGTCTTGTTGGGTAAGTGGTTGTGGTTCTTATAGGGTTTGTGGAGGTATATCCAACAAAAATGGAGAGACTTTCGGAATAGATTGACGTTTGTGATGGGGAATGGTAATACTATCAGTTCTTGGAAAGATTGTTAGTGGAAATCGGTCATTAAGAGTGGGATTACCTTCTCTGTGTCGTATTGCTTTGATGTCGTCTACTAGGGTAAATGATGACTTAGATATACATAATGGGAGCCTCAGCTAGAACACTGCTTATGGGAGGGGCCTGCACGATTGAGAATTTGATGATTATACGTTACTTCTGACCTCTTTGTATGAGGTGCATTTTAGGGTAGGAGAGGGTGATTGTAGCAAGTGGAGACTAGCACGGAATGATATTTTCTCAGTTGGCACTTATTTTAAATCCTTATTGAGACTCGTGGAGAGATCATTCCCCTGGAAGGTATGACAATGTAAACTGCCTCCTCGGGTGACATTTTTATTATAAACGGTTGTGAGGAGACAGGTATCAATGGTGGATAACCTCCGAATAAGGGATTTTTATGTTACGGAGTGGTGTTATACGTGTAGGAGGAATGAGGAGACGGTTGACCACTCGTTCCTCCATTATAACGGTGCTCGTTTGCTGTAGAACGATATTTTGGCTTCTCAACATATGGATGGAGTGTTACCACGACCTACAGAAGATGTATTGAAGGCAAGAAAAAGAAAATTTCGTAATAAGGATAGCAAGCTTGTTTGGGACCTTATTTCAAGATGCATCGTATAGTGTGTGGAAGGCAAGAAACAGTCGTTGTTTTGATGATCATGCACGAACAACAGGTTAAAGAATTGTTTTATTTGACATTGTATATTTGGTTTAATGCTGCACCTACCACTCTTATAGACGGACTGGCCAATTTTATGTTGTTTCTTTCTTGTATAAATTGATAATACACATCCTACGTATCATCCGTGATTAATAAAATATTTGATTGCCTATCAAAAAAATTCAAA
Source organism: Osmanthus fragrans (assembly GCA_019395295.1). Classification (NCBI taxonomy): domain Eukaryota; kingdom Viridiplantae; phylum Streptophyta; class Magnoliopsida; order Lamiales; family Oleaceae; genus Osmanthus; species Osmanthus fragrans. The sequence continues at coordinate 11,760,359 of CM033354.1, read as the reverse complement.
TGTACTTGATCCTTTTGCATGCAGTGAATATTTAATGTTCCAAGCCAAAAATTGCATAAGCCCAATTCATATGTTGGGTCATTAAAAATATAGGGACTTTGCAACATTTATGACTTCAATTTATACTGGTATGAAGTAATGTATGACAGCAGACTTCCTTTGCAGTCAATGCAATCCTATATAAGAGGGTGGCACCGTATCCAACAAGCAGAGTAAGAAAGATTGCAGGAAGCATAAAACTCACACATTCTCCTGATAATTAGAATATATGATTGCTGAATTCCATTGAATTTTAATTGCATAAGTTAATAGTTTTTATAGCGTAACTAGATTGACATCATCTAAAGTTGATTGTCAATAGCAATTACTGGAATTATTACCTGTTTAAACTCTAGGGCATTTGAATACTAACAGAAGCTCTTAAAAATTCAGTTTCGAGCAAAGAATAGACCCAAAGTTAGAATGCAAGAGATCAACAGCATACTCACTTGACAATAAGATCTCACTACACCTCTCAAGCACATGTTGGAGTGCTTCGATAAGAAGTGAAGAACTTATAATTTCTGACAATTTCTTTAAATTCAGAACAGCAAGGATAACATTTAGATCATCGTCATAAAGCTGCCGCAGTATTGCATCTTGAATGGCGACAAATTTCTGGAAATAGAGAAACCACTTTAGAAATTTAGATACAAAAAGAATCTAGGATGACCAGGCGTCAACCAAAGGTGAACATTAACACTCAAGATTGTAGTAAAAAAGTGAGTGTGAAAAATCAGAAGCAAACTTCGCTAACTTAGACACCACTTATAGAAATAATGTCAGGCACAGCACAACTGGTGGATACAAGCACAGATAAGGCAAAAGAAATTGCGAACAAATCAGAATAAAGAGCTACCAAGAAAGTTTGAAGTAGCACAACAAGGCATTAAATCTCAATTAATTATTAGATATCTTGGACCATAAAAAGATCCGATAAATATTTAGTTCTTGGGGAATATGAAATATTTCAGATTTTCCAGTAGATGTATTAGTAACATCATACTTCATTAAAACCACACTAGCAATGAGACAACCATGACAACATTCAAACTATGGTAAAGTATTTGTAATGAACAAATTGTCAGCATCTATTGGGTGGCAAAAATCCCATAGTTACTGAATATAAGAGCAACATACAAGAAACAAAAGGTTTTGCCAGAAAACAGACAATTTACTTTTCCTTTCATCTTGCCAGTCAGGCGAGTGACATTATGTCAGAGCCACATATCAACTTAACTGCAACACAAGAAATGTACCAAAAAGTAGAGAAAAAAACGACCTGACAGGAACAGTATAGATGGAAACCAGCATCAAAGAAATGGCACAGTGCTGCATATTTTAAAAAACTTTGTTTGCTTCTAATATATAAAACATGTCAACCTACAAACTATGAAGAATAAAGCAGGCAATACCTACCTTCGAGCCAGCAACTTTCTCCCTCATTATGCCATGGAGATCCAAACTTGAGATCACTGAAAGTCGAACCTCAACCTGAGCAAAATCAAATGGAATGTCCATTGTAACATATAATATCAGTTTTATTATAGTCCTAAATATACACAACTTGAGAAGAACCTTTTAATCAAAATTAGCTCTGAAAACGGTTATAGAGATTTTCAATGGACAAGAAGATGCAGTTAAGCCCAATCATCTTTTTCCCACAAAAAAAAAATTTGTGGTTATGACTTGTGCAGGCTTCTCAATAAACTAAAGGAGGCAGAAGGCTGTCAACCATGAAAGAAACATAAAACAGAGATGAAGAGATGGAGAAACGAAAAGGTAGATACTCTCCGGACTTTGTTAGAAGATTAAGAGGTAAAATATTTCCAAATTTGGCTCAAATTACATGAAGTGCAATCTAGCAGCGAGTTCTACACTTCTCTACAGGTCTTGATTTTTAGCTTGCTCTTCCATAGTATTCAAAACATCCCTTGGTTGGTGAGATGGTGACGTTTCTCTCTTTTTACTACTATAATTGTTGAAATCTCTCTTTACAGAAAAATCGATGTAAGTGGTTCTTTAGGTGTTAACAGTGGACAGAGATGGCAATCACATACTACTTCATTGTAGGTTGACCCTAAGAGTTATGGTAACTTCATTTTACTTTTTCAGTGTTACCTGAATGATGCCTAACAGGCAGAAGAGAGAGTAAGTATTGAGGGATACTATGAAGAAGACTAGGAAAGTAGACACTCATTGCTGATGCAGGTGGTGCGAAGAGTGAAACAGGAGGGAATTTTTTAGGGGCAAGAGAGTTTTATAGCTCAAGAATACTTTCCTATAGAAGTGTTTATCAGATGACACAGACGCACTACCTCAGTGGGCACCGCCTCAGTGGGAGTGCCTAAAGGTTCGTAGGGAATAATACATTTGCATTAACATTAACGTAATAAAACCAAGTTAAAAAAAGTCATAGAAAATACCTCTGGATGTTCGAGAGCAAACAAAAATTTCAAATCATATATGCCATTTGACAAATCCAAGATTCCACCAAATATCTTGCAGAGTATGCCATAGCTCGAACTATCTTTCTTGGACTTCATTTTGGCATCCTATAAAAAGCCAGGAAAAATCATAAATAAGAAGTAGAATCCCAGCATACAGGAATCAAGTGCAAAGTAAGAACAAACCTTCAAGAATTTGTGAATGGCTCCACCTGATTCAAATTGGTAGTGTTTGTGAAAGGAATCCAGAATTTTCCTGGCACGGCTTCCTGATGAGAGTTCCACAGTGGCCAAATAAGACAATAAGCCAAGATAGTAATACAAATAACTAATGGATTCAAGTATGCATTTCCACAGGAACTAAACATATGCAAAAAGCAACATAAACAGTAGATAAGAAGTTAAAACCCAAGGGGAACATAGTTAATAGATGCAGTGGCTGAGTGAGGTGTGGGACAGTAAGGTCATTGCCCCCCACTCAAATTTGAGATATAATTTTTATTATATGGCATTTTTATTATTAATATTATTATATTTTATGTTTGAAATAAAATTTTAGTTAAATTATGTGCGCCGACAGATTTTGAGTCCTAGCTGACTATGAGCATGTTTGTTTCTGATTAAGAGTGTGTTTGATAGGCATTATTTGGGAAAAATGAATTTTGAAATAGTGATATGATGGGAAATGTGTGGTTGAAAAAGAAGGAAAAGTTATTGATGTGATAGAAAATATTTTTTTATTGAAGAATGTGTGATTGAAAATGAGTAGAAGAATGAGAATGAAAATTAAAATGGGAATCAAACAGGGCCTAAAATTTGATTTTAATCTAAATCAAAGTCAAACAATCAATATTAACCACATATTTCATGGGTCCCACAACTTTTCAACCACACATTTCAAAAACTTCTATCACAATCTACTAAAAAATCTAATTTTAATCCCCACCAAACACCCTCTAGATGTGCTAAGAGCATGGACACAACAAGGACATTTTCGCCTCAAGCACAAGGCAAAGCTTCATCAAAGTGAAGCGCATATTTTATTCTGAATGAAAATTCTCCACCCAACATCATAATTGACAAAATGCAGAACTCAGCAATTTCAACTAAAATGATCAAGCATCATGTAATATCACCAAAACGTTGATCAAAATCTAAAACAACACAAGTAGTTCAGATGCAGTCAAAAAAGCTCAAAGGTAACGACGTGTTTCTGTGCTTGGCTGCATCTTAAACTTTTGAGCAGAGTACTTATGCTCTGCACTTCAGAACTTAAAAATAGCAAGGATGCAAGCTTTTAACAACTAAGGGAACAAAATAACACAAACCTGATTCAGAAGATGTCAAATATTTCTTATCAAGGGATATACTCATGCACGTAAGCAGCTTAGAGACTACGCGATTAACATGGTCTTTCAAAGGTATAGTCTCTAATATAGATAATAGAGTAGAATAGCAGAGATCATCAGTAAAACTGCAAAAAAATAATAAAAAAATTATTTAGTGCAGCAGGAAAACATAGAGGGAGAATAATCTACATAGTTAAAAACGGCATTTCCAACCTGTGCTCAAGAAGGGAGTCCAGAAACACAGCCAGGAATTTATCAATATTGTAATCCTTGGTCAGTCCGAAAAGGATCCCCGTAATATCCCTTCAAAACAAAAACAAGAAATGGAAGATATAGAACTACTTTGATAAAATAGAGAATACCGTATACAGAGAGCTGAAAGCACAAGACTGTGACATGAAAGTTCATATGGGGATTCCGAGGCTCACCTGATTTTACTTAGGACATCCACAGTCTTCCTTGGGATTATTAACACTGATTGAAGCTACAAATCAAGTTCAAAGAAACGTAAGAGCAGAATATGAATCAATAATCATGCCACCCAAGCTATATGTCCATACTAAAATAGAAGCTATTAGCAAGAAACTAACAAGGCATCATGGTCCAAGTCAGGACTCACGGAAGGAAAAAAATGGTGCCTAAGTGAAAACGTAAAGCAATACCTGAACAAAGTTTATTATGGCCATAAATGACATGCGAACACATTGCAAGTCGGCTGATTCATTTGCATCTGCCCTGACTATTTCAGCAATTGATCGCATTAAGCTTTTCACAACATTTGGGGCCAGAGCCACCTTTTGCGCTAGTAAAGTAACAATTATTAGAGCACCAGCCTATAAAGAAAATAAATATGATATCATTCAATCAATCAACTAGAAGCACAAGAAATAAAACCTGCCAGATTATGGTCCAAAAATACCAAATATAAAAATTACACATTTGAACTTGACCTTCGGGTTCGATCCTTTGGCACCAGGTTGAAGCCCAGAATTTAAATATGGAAGAATCCTCTTCACAACATCATTATCAATAGTCACTAGTTGTAGAACCTCAAAAACGACTGCTGTGCAGAACCCAGTCACAACTTTTGACGGGTAAATCTTCTTCACAGGTGCAGCCTTAAAAATTTAAAACCTTCAGGTAATCATGATAGGAAAAAGGAAAAGAGAAGAAAACAAATTATATGCCTTCCAAGACCGAACTCTTACATAATTACATATAGCCTCCAAAACCCCCATATCTCGGATACACTGTTGTACAATGACATTCCTGGGCAGTGGAGCACCTGATGCTTTAACTCCATCCAGAAATTTCCATCTACTGTTTCTGCACCACCAACATAAATCAAATAGATTTAAATTATACGCTCAAGGATACAGAATTTAGTTCAAAGACATGATCGTGATAATATCAACTAAAGAAAATCAAGTACGGAAAGAAACATTTCCAACGAAGTGCGAACCAAATTTTCCAATATCCAGGCACAGCAAATTTGGAATGTTAGTAAACTCGTAAAAGAAAAGACTTACCCTGTGTTAATTAATTGCACTATTTGCACAAACACGTGAGTCTCGTGATATGGCAATGCACATAAAATTAGCTCCTCGGCATTGTATACATGAACCCTACAACCACCAAAAGCCAACTACTGACTATCATAAAATTATAATAATGCTTGTTGTCATAAAATTATAATAATCCTTAACAAGCAAGCATCGAAAAAAAAAATTATATGCAATTTATCATGACAGGAAAAAACTACATACTTGTATCTACGGATTAAATACTCAAGGGTGTTCACAGCAGAACTCAATTCCAAATACCCGGATAGTAACCGTAAATAGGATCTAATAGATGCGTTTATTCCGTTATTGTCCTCAATCCCCACCAACTCCCTGTCCAGCTCCTTACTTTTATAACTAAATAAATCATTCCTGTAGTTCCTAAACCTCTCTTCCTTTGCTATCAAAACCTCCAAACCTAGTAAAAAAAAATAAACATTAGAAACCATAAAAAAGCACAAAATACTCTATTGTTTTCAATTACGAATTTGAGACGCTAATACCAGAAAGGGCGATGTTGAAGATAGTGTCGAGGTCGATATCGGCAGCCGCTTTGGAGTCGAGTATGAGAGAAGGGCGCGTGAAGGGCTTTTTGAGAGGTTCAGAATCGGCGTGCACGTTAGAGAGAGATTTCAGAGCCTGTAGCTGCGCCGAAATTGAGGCTCCTGACATTTTTCTGGTGAAAATTTCTTAGAATTTCTGTCTTAAACCCTAAACCCTGCAACTGGTAGTTTTGGAGGGGAGGCGGGGAGTTGAATAGGAAGGGCAACGCGGGTGGTTTTGAGTTCTATAAGGGATATGAAATAAGGTATCATGCCCCACGAGCACTCGCAAGGGGTCGGATCCCACTCCAAAATTAAGGTCCGTTCGTCTCACATTCCCTTTTTTATTTTCGTTCTTCTATTCATTTTCAATCACATATTTTTTAATAAAATAATATTTTTCATCACATCAATAACTTTTTCTTCTTTTTCAATTAAACATTTCACATTATATCATTATTTCAAAATTCATTTTTTCCCAATAATCTCTATCAAACACACTCTTAATATTTTCGTCTCCCATATGAGAAGAGCGAATTGGATCGAATAAAGGAGAGGATAATAGGGAGGGTACACATAGTATGATTGGATATGAAATTTTGGTATTTTAGATCCGTTTGATTTTCATTTTTGATAATTTTTGGCAGAATGAGAATGAAAATATAGCGATAACAATGGATCGAGTTGGCTTGGCTAGTATGCACACTAGCTCATGACTTGTTATAAAGCCCATTTTTTTCAAAAATAGTATTTGAAATAGTATTTTTTTTTTTTTTTTTGGAGAATGTGTGGTTGAAAGAAATAAAAGTTTTTAGTTTACGTGTAGTATTATTTTATAAAAGATTGTGTGATTGAAAGTATGAGAGAGAAAAAAAATATATGATATGATTGGGGGTCAAACAAAGGCAAAATGAGCCGAGTTTTTGCTCGGCTCGTTTCTCATGGACAAGCTCGACTAGGGATGACAATTTAACCAGCCCCAATCCGATGGGTCCCGCCTCTAATGGGGCCAAAATAACTCGTCTCGACTGGTTGGTGGGACGAGGCGGGGCATCCTCGCCAAGTCCCGAACCCGGCACGTGAAAAAAAATTTAAAAATAAAATTTTAATAAATTGTTAGTTTTATTTACAATTTTATAATATGTTTCTAATTCAACAATTATATTGTACAATTGTCAATTTAAAATTTTACATAACTAACAATTATTTATATATAATTTATAAATTCGATCATTCAATCTTATTATTATAATTAAATTATATAATCTGAAATTCTGAATTATGATAGTTAAATAAATATTCTTTACTTTTGAAAGATTTATACTAATTAATCAAAGCAAGTTAATATTTTGATCGAAAAAACTAGAAATAAAATTAAAATATATGGAATAACCTTTAGGTTTTGTTAAGGGTTGAACTTTAAATAATAATATAACTCGAATTTAAAAAATTAAAAATTAAACGAGACAATAAATTGGACAAATTCTCTGTCCGTCCCCGCCCTGCCCCGTCTAAGATAAGACAGGACATGGGGCGGGACAAGGTTGGAGTGAGGTGGGGTGGGGTGAAGTGTCCCGTCCCATTGCCATCTCTAAGCTCGGCCTGACCCACAAGCTCGTGAGTTCACAAGCCAAGCCCGCGAGTTTTTTTTTTTTTTTTTTTTTTTTTTTTTGCAATTTTCAAGGTTTTTCAGCCTTTTTCTTGAAAATAAAGAAAAATTAATTTTTGATTTTTTGACGAGCCTAAGGCACTCATTACTCATTTTTTACGAGTCGACGAGCCGTTTGGCTCGTTTGCAAACGCTTAAAAATATAGTCATTATTAGGGGTGAATATGGTTCGATTTGCACGATTTATGCTATATTTTCAATTCAAACCATTTCAAGCGGTTTGAAATTTTTTCAAACAAACCAAACCATTATTAACGGTTTGGTTCGATTTTAATCTGCGATTTACCTATCGACATTATAATAATATATTTAAAACAAGTTAATATATAAATTTAAACGAACACTAATAATGTTAAATGTTAAATTACATTCATATTTGTCTGAAATTCAATATTTAACAAAAAGGCAAAAAAGATAGTATTAAACTAGCATCACTCAAATTTTGACAAGCAACAATATTAGAATAAGTATAAAAGTACTAATCTCTCAGGTACCGGGAGTCACTGGATCAATCTTTTACAAGCCTCCTAGTTCCCTTGAACATATCAATCTTTGCATTTCGAAGGATGACAGTAGTATCGGGCGTCACTAGATCAACTGAGGAAGAAATATAAACAAAAATCAAATGGTTATACAGCTAAAAACCAAAAATGCAATAAAAAATATTAATAAAAAAAAAAAACCTATTATTCAAAATAACTAGCCAAAAGAATCAAAACCCGTTATTTATAATTTTCCAGGCATAGAACCTTATTCTAATAACTGAAATATTTGGCTCACTACATTAATCGTTTTCCACTTAATAATGAATTTGTGTTGCGTTATACAAATATGTCTAACTTATGTACATAACACAAGTAAGCATACCTTAGTCATTACGAGCGGTGAAGAAGATAGTATCAGTCTCATCGCCAACAAGGCACTCAACAATATGGGTGTTGCGCATGTGGGAGGGGGGGATGAGGACGGCGTGACCTTTCTACAACACCATATTGGAATTAAAAAGAATCTAGGTTTTGGTTTGAGACTTTGAGTTGGATTTTGACTTCTTCACCCTTTTTTTTTGTGGCTTGGGCTTGGGTTTGGACATAAATTAAAAAATTGAATTTATGGGTTTACTTTGAAGGTATCATTTCTAATTGATTTACATTTTAAATTCTAAAAATTATACTTTAATAAAATTATATATGAAAATTTATAATTTCATAAAAAAAATATTAATTAAAATGTGCTGTTCGGTTTGGTTTGTTGCGGTTTTTGAAAATCAAAACCTAAACTAAACCATTTTGAAACGGTTTGGTTCGATTTGAGGGAAAAAAATCGCGGCTCCACGTGGACCCGAACCAACGGTTACGGTTCGGTTTGCGATTTCTCATTTTTTTGTACAGCCCTAGTCATTATAGTGGTTGGATATGATGGATAACAATCATATTTTTATTTTTATGGATGAATAACGGGAAACAAACGGGGCCTTAATTTAGCCGCTGTTTGAGTCAAATTATTTTTCTTGTTCTCAATCTTTTACTCATTTTCAACCATACATTTTTAATAAAGTAATATTTTTTATTATATCAATAAGTTTTTCTTATTTTTCAATCACATATTCTCCATCACATCAACAGTAGACTTGCATTTTTTTCCCAAATAATGTGGCTCAAACAAGGACTAAGTTGTTAGACTTATTTTAGTGGGTCATTACAGTCCTTGGCTTTGATATCTAAGATTCTAATATAAAACTATTAGAGTGTGTTTGATTAATATGAAAAATATCACCTAGAAAATAAAATATTTTCTTTGTTTTGAGGAAAATAAAAACCTACTCACCCCAAAGAAAATATTTTCCTTAAAAACAAGGAAAATTAAGCATATTTTCAAAAGTTGGAAAATATTTTCAATGGAAAAATATAGCAATCAAACATCCAAAGTAGGAATTTGGGTGGAAAATTAATATTTTCCATGGATAATAAATGCAATCAAACACGCCCTTAGATAATTGTGGATAATTATTTAGCCTTATTATTATATATAAATAAATTCAATCATTCGACTGTAACTCTCATTTTAAATTCTATATATACGGGATCTTGATTCTCGATAAAAGACATACTTAGTTTCGACTCTCTACTTTTCCCTCTTATCTATCATTCATATTCTTGTCTTTCTCTTTAGTTTTATAATCATCACGAAGAAGTGCACCCAAAATAAAGAGAAAATTCGCAACATTTGGTAAGCACATGACAGTTGTGATCAAACGTTAACATCTCAGTAACTCGTGGTTTGATCGTCGTGAAATTTGTACAATAAGTTCACAAGTTGTTGTTTTTCAAATCTAATAGTTGAGATCGAAATCAAACAATTTATTTGTGAGAAATCGCTATGCGACAAGTAGCGAATTTTGAATTGATTCTAATATCGTGATTTTTTTTAAGTAAAAAATTTCAGCTTTTTTTTTTCTTTTTTGAAAAGAGAATTTGAGAATACTCAAAGTTGTCTAAATCTATTTCAATTCTTAAATATTGTATTGTTACTCCTGAAAAAGAAACGACTTCATACTCTTTCAAATTTTTATTTTTAAAATATTATATTGCTCGAAAGATAGAACGAATTGTTAATATCAATACTCGAAAAGAATATTGTATTGTTTATAAATAAACTAAAATTTATTACTCTCGAATAATATATATTCCTTTATGTTTCTGAAGAACAACTTAATATGAAAAAAATTGTATTAATGTTCTTGAAGAAACACAACCCAACTCCATAAATATTCGATGTTGGCTCGGCAAAAAGAAAATTTAGATGATATAGCATATTGATGGGTACTCACGGATATCAATCAAATGTATTAGCCCCTGTTTGACAATCATTATTTTGACAAAACTAAATTTTAAATAGTAATTTTTTTAAAAATGTGCAGTTAAAAAATAGAAAAAAATTTGGGTTTACGTGGAGAATATTTTATCATATAAATGTGTAGTTCAAAATGAATATATAGAAAAAAGAGTTTTTAAATAATAGTTATCAAAACAGGGGCTCAGTAGGGACCTAATTCTCATGCGGCCATTTGATGTCAATTTTTTTATAATATATTTTTTGAAAAATGTAGAAAAAAATTATGAATCTATGTACAAAATTATTTTATTGAAATAATGTACGATTGGAAATGCATTTTAAAAAATAAGATTTAAAAAATATCTTCAAACGAGGACCATATATAAATTGCAAAGTACGGTGACATATATTTACAAATATAGTGATGCCAATGAGATGTGGTTAATAGCTTAGACAACTAGGTTAGAAAAATGTAAAACAAAAGACAGCAAATGAAAACAAAATTTTAGATTTTTTTTATGGATCATGCTACACTTACTTACATTCTTTTACTAACTCATTTACTTATCACTCACAATAGGGGGTGGAGACTACATTGAAGGATTATTTTATTCACGCGGGACCCGTCATACAATGTGAGTAGTAAGTAATGCATGTAGTAATCCATTTTGTACATTTAGTTTAATCCTTTTTTTATATATTGGACATTTGAGGCAGGGTGGCCTAGGCTGATTAGGCATTACTTTCCCCTGCCTCATTCAGGTTGGGGCACCACAACGATAGGGTCGTTCGGGTTTTTTTCATCCTTAGATAAATATGCATTGTGCGTCCACTATTTTGGACTTTGAATTGTATAATTATTAGGATCACTCATCATTCTATTTGATATATTTACATGATAAATAATTCAGTCCTGCTACACGTACAAAGATCGGTGACAAAGTTGACCTACAAAGTGACGTGGCATAAGTAAAAAAAAAAAAGTCACTTACTGTTGTAAACACCCCCAGCCACCCCCACTCCACTCTTCCCCTCCACTTTCTCTCTCTTTTCTGCTACATACGTACAAATCGACGACAAACTCCGCTCTGACACATGATAAGTGTATTTTTACACACTTATTTAATACTTTTTGGGACTTTATTATTGATGAAATTGAGTAGATTTCTATTTATAATTGTGTAATTGTTACTTTTGTAGGCTAAAACGCTGAATGAAAGTGAAACGAGCGAAAAGAGAAGGAAAAAGACTTAAATTGAACAAAATTGTGAAGTTGGGGACTGAAATGCAAAAGTATGAAAGATGAAGGACCTGTCATGCAAATATGGAAGGGACTACACTGCAAAATAATTTTTGGGTTATAGCCATGCGACCGCATGGAGTAAAAAAAATATATAGGGCGGTTTAAATTTTCGTCAATAATTTTATTTTGGCCCAACTTGTATTATTTTCTAGTTTTTTTTATTATTGGTAGATATTTTAGGATATTTATATTATATTATAAAATATTCTATAATAACTATATTATATTATAAAATATCCTAAATGTCCTATTTATATTATAATATACTAAATATCCTATAATATCTAATTATATTATTAAACTATACTAAATATCATAAATATCTAACCTATAAATACACAAACTCTCCCAACACAAATCCCTCTCTTTCCCCCCGCCCCCCCACATTTTCACGTCTCTCTCTCTTCCTTTTCTTTTTTATTTTATTTTATTTTGTTTTACTTGTTTTTCTTGGTTGTTAGCTTATTTTGTAGAATCAAGTGGGAAAACAAAGAGATTTACTTGAAGAAAACTTGGAAGAAAGATTGGAGAAGTGCAAAAAGGGTTATTTCTTTCCTTTTTTTTGTTATTCAATTATTTTTGTTTAAGTTGTAATGATTTGTATTATTAAATCTCTTTGTTAAGTTTGTAAGAATGATGAACTAAATCGTTTATGTTGGAATTTATGTATTAGTTTAACCAAATATTCATTAATATCATTTTATGTTTTAAATGATGTTTATGTTGTCAAAATTATAGTGTATTAATTATTATTGTTGATTATGCTTCATTTATTTGGCCAAATATATGATGTGGTTAGGTGGTTTATGTAATTATCGAAAGATTGTTGCACTGCTAGACCTAAATAATTAGTACCCTAGGTGGTTTTGGGTGATATAGAAATATATACCTCCCCTAGGTGATCCTCTGAGTATTCTCACAATAATTTAATGCTTTGGTTAAGTTTTATCTGCATATAGATTTGTGGGTAACTTTATCAATAGGGTTGATATCACTCGAAAGAGGTTATCGACTAAAATTGGAGAATCGAATCTAACTATATATTTTGATAATTTACATCGGCGCATAATTGGCTTGATATTAATGAAATAAACGGTTAAATAAAATCATAAATTCCAACATCTTTTCAAATCAAATCTTCCACTTTTTAAAGTTTTATTAAATCTTTTTAAATTAAAAATAGTGTTTTCATAGTTTATAATCTTTAAATTCAAGTTTTTAATTGTGTGTATCTGTTCGTAAATTTGAAACAAATATACTAGTAATTGAAAACAACACTTTTCGAGGGATCGATATCCGGACTTTAAAAGGTCCACTTACTACTTGACCACGATCCGTGCGCTTGCGGCATACGATTTAAATACGATCAAGTTTTTGGCGCCGTTGCCGGGGAGTGTTTTTATCAAATTACTTGTTAATTTGTCAATCAATTTTTCGAACTTTACTTTCTGTTTTTAAATTTCCCCTTTTTAATCCAAAAGTTACTTTGTCTTCGTTTTTTGTCGAAGTCTTAACTTGTTTATTGTTTATGCATCGTTCGCGAAGTCTCAACCTTCTTGAATTTGATCCTGAAATTGAAGGGACTTTCCGAAGGAGGCTTAGAGAACAAAACGAGTTGAGGAGACAACAACAAGACATGGAGCATCAAGAAGGTCTTCTGGAACCTTTTCCTAGACCTGACCAAGCTCCTCGGGATGGTGCGCCGCCTGGCTTCGATAATCAAGCGGGCAGGGTTCAAAATCCGGTGGTTAATGAAGAAGATATGCTCTTCCGGGATTTTCTGAATCGCCCTGTCGTTGAGAACCAGGCTGGTATCATCTACCCGTCATATGGACATCCCAATTTTCAACTACGTCCGGATGTCATAAATCTATTCTCCAATTCTTTATCATTCTATGGTAGAATAGATGAGAACCCTCACGCTCACATTGCGAGATTCATGGAAATTGTGAGCAATTTCACATATGAAGGTGTGAACGATGAGGCAATAAGAATGAGGTTATTCGTGCATACTCTGAAAGATAAGGTAAGAGAGTGGATTGACACTCTACCTTCGAGGAGTATCACGAGTTGGGTGGAGTTGGTACAAAAATTTACAACTAAATTCTTTCCACCTGCTCGTGTTGCCAAGTTAAAGCACGACATAACCACCTTTCAACAACTTGACTCTGAGACCTTTCACGAGGCATGGGAGAGGTTCAAGGATATGCTGAGGAAGTGCCCAAACAATGGGATTACTTTAGCACAGCAAGTCCAGTACTTCTATGCTGGGTTGACTCATCCTCACCGTTCAAATGTTTACTCATCGTCAAACGGATCAGTCCAAAATAAGAGTATCCGAGAGGCGTATGAGCTATTTGAGGTGATGAGCGAACAGAGTGCTATGTGGCCAGACAGACGTGCTAAAGTGGGAGTAAGTGGAGCCCGAGAGAGTGAAGCATACTCTCTTATGTTATCAAAGATTGACTCTCTGGCACGAAAGGTAGAAGGACTTTCTACTTCAACATCTGGCTCACAGACAGCTCATATGGTTCAATCCCCACCAGTCTGTGAAATGTGTGGAGCTAATCATTTGAGCTCAAGTTGTCCTTTGATTGCCAGCGGTTCGGGATCGTCCGAGCAACTGGCATATGCACAAAATTTTCAACGCCCCGGGTATAATCCATATTCACAAACCTATAACCCTGGTTGGCGTAATCACCCTAATTTCTCTTATGGGAACAACCAGAATGTGTTGAATCCTAAACCACAAGAGAGAAGAAAGAGGGTTGGGAAGAGGCCATTGCTAAATTGGCAAATCATCAGCTGCAATATCAAGAGCGCAATGATGCCTCACTGAAAAATTTGGAAAGGCAGGTGGGCCAACTTGCAAAAATTCTCTCTGAGAGGCCTCAAGGGGCTTTACCCAGTAATACTGAAACAAATCCCAGAGAGAATGCAAAGGCCATTACTACCAGGAGTGGGATTCAGTTGACTGAACCCACGGTAGTACAGCCAAAGGCTCGAGCTGACAAAGAACCAGTCGTTGAGAATGAGGTGGTACAATTACCTAAAGAGGTTGTTGAAGAGGGTAAGGCAGAAGAACAGGAGCCATCAACATCGAAGGCTCCAACTCCAGTCAAAGCCTATGTACCTCCTATACCCTTCCCTCAGAGGCTCCAGAAACATAAACTGGACGTGCAATTTGGTAAGTTCCTGGAGGTGTTTAAAAAGTTACACATCAACATTCCGTTTGCAGATGCTTTGGCTCAAATGCCAAGTTATGCAAAGTTCATGAAAGATATTCTTTCCAACAAACGGAAACTTGAAGATCATGAAACGGTAATGTTGACGGAAGAGTGTAGCGCCATTCTCCAGAACAAATTGCCTCCAAAGAGCAAAGATCCAGGAAGCTTTACTATTCCATGCGCTATTGGTAATTTAAGCTTTGGTAAAGCTTTATGTGATCTAGGAGCGAGCATTAATTTAATGCCATTATCTATTTTTCAAAAGTTGGGAATAGGGGAACCAAAGGCTACTACAGTATCGCTGCAATTGGCCGATCGGTCAATTAAATATCCTCGAGGTGTTGTTAAGGACGTGCTGGTAAAAGTGGATAAGTTCATCTTCCCTGCTGATTTCATTATACTTGATATGGAAGAAGATAATGATATCTCTATCCTTTTGGGACGACCATTTCTTGCGACCGGTCGAGCCTTGATTGACGTGCAGGAGGGTAAACTCATTTTAAGAGTTCAAGATGAGCAAGTCACTTTCAACATCTTGAAATCCATAAAGTACCCGTCGGAACCCGATGATTGTTTTCGGGCAGATTTGATTGATCACATAGTTGCCGACTCTCTTTATGGACGTTCTGAGGATTCTCTTGAAAGATGCCTTGTACGTTCTTCATATACCAATGATGGTGATCTCAATGTTGAGGGTATGGAAGATTACTTGGAAGCTACACCTTTTCACTCTCATAATTGGAAACCACCTGTTGAGGATTTGGAAAAGACCACTTCAAAACCACCTCCATCTCATCGAAAAGCTCCCACGCTTGAATTGAAAACACTTCCACCTCATTTGAGGTACGCATATTTAGGTGAATCATCAACACTTCCAGTTATCATCTCCAAGTCTTTAACCAAGCTAGAAGTAGAGAAGCTACTTCGAGTTTTGAGAGAACATAAGCAAGCAATTGGATGGACGATAGCTGACATTCGAGGGATTAGTCCGTCATTTTGTATGCATAAAATACTGATGGAGAATGACTTTAAGCCATCAGTTGAGCATCAAAGGCGGCTAAACCCGAACATGAAGGAAGTGGTGAGAGCGGAAGTTGTTAAATTACTTGATGCAGGCATCATTTACCCAATTTCAGATAGTCCATGGGTAAGTCATGTACAAGTTGTACCTAAGAAAGGTGGGATTACGGTAGTGGAAAATGAGAACAATGAACTCATACCCATTAGACCGGTGACTGGTTGGCGAGTCTGTATTGACTACCGCAAGCATAACACTGCAACTAGAAAGGATCACTTCCCTCTTCCTTTCATCGATCAAATGCTTGAGCGGTTGGCAGGGTATTCACATTACTGTTTTCTTGATGGATATTCGGGCTACAATCAAATTGCAATAGCCCCGGAAGATCAAGAGAAAACAACATTTACATGTCCGTACGGTACTTTTGCGTACAGAAGAATGCCCTTTGGCCTGTGCAATGCACCTGCAACCTTTCAGCGGTGTATGATGGCAATTTTCTCCGACATGGTGGAGAAATGCATTGAAATTTTTATGGATGATTTCTCAGTTGTTGGTACCTCATTTGATAGATGCCTTAACAATTTAGAGATGGTATTTCAACGTTGTGAAGAGACCAATTTGGTTCTAAATTGGGAAAAGTGCCATTTCATGGTCCAAGAAGGGATCGTTCTTGGCCATCGAATTTCTCTGAAAGGCATAGAGGTAGACAAGGCAAAAATTCAAGTAATTGAAAAATTGCCCCCACCAATTACTGTGAAAGGAATTAGAAGCTTTCTGGGACATGTAGGTTTTTACAGGAGGTTTATAAAAGATTTTTCAAAAATCACAAAACCTCTCTGCTCCTTGCTTGAGAAGAATAATACTTTCAATTTCTCTCAAGAATGCCTAAATGCTTTCAATGTGCTTAAAGGAAAACTTATCACAGCTCCTATCATTGCAGCTCCAGATTGGAGTCTTCCATTTGAGCTGATGTGCGATGCTAGTGATTTTGCTGTTGGAGCAGTTTTAGGACAGAGGAGAGACAAGGTCCTGCATGTTATCTACTACGCCAGTCGAACTTTGACCGATGCGCAACTAAATTATGCTACTACTGAAAAGGAGATGCTAGCAGTAGTATTTGCATTTGATAAATTTCGGTCATACCTCATTGGTTCCAAAGTAATTGTCTACACAGATCACTCGGCCATCAAGTATTTGTTGGCAAAGAAAGATGCCAAGCCGAGGTTGATCAGATAGGTACTCCTCTTGCAGGAGTTTGACCTCGAGATCAGAGATAAGAAGGGAACTGAAAATGTCGTTGCTGATCATTTATCTCGTCTTGAGCAACCCCAAGACATTGTGGAAAAGGAGATCAATGAGGTGTTCCCTGACGAACAGCTGTTTAAGATCATCCATTCAATCCAAATCAATCATACACCGTGGTATGCTGACCATGTGAACTACCTTGTAAGTGGCATCACACCCCCTGATATGTCTTATCAACAAAGGAAGAGGTTCTTCGCTGATGTGAAGCATTATTTCTGGGAAGATCCTTTGTTATTCAAACGGGGTCCGGATCAAATTATCCGAAGATGTGTTCCGGAGGAAGAGATGGAGAAAATACTTGAAAGATGTCATTCTTCTCCGTATGGTGGTCACTTCGGTACTATGAAAACTGCATCGAAGGTCCTTCAATCTGGTTTTTACTGGCCAACCTTATTTAGGGATGCACACACACTTGTATCTAAGTGTGATAGATGCCAACGGACGGGTAATATTTCCAATCGGAATGAAATGCCGTTGAATTCCTTATTAGAGGTGGAAATATTTGATGTTTGGGGTATTGATTTTATGGGGCCATTTCCATCCTCATTTTCAAATCAATACATACTGGTGGCGGTTGACTATGTGTCAAAGTGGGTAGAAGCGGTAGCTTTACCTACTAATGATGCTCAGGTGGTGGTAAACTTTTTAAAGAAAAACATTTTCTCACGTTATGGCACCCCCCGAGCCATCATTAGTGATGGTGGTAAACATTTCTGCAATCGCCTCTTCGACTCACTTTTGACTAAATATGGAGTCACTCACCGTGTAGCCACACCATATCATCCCCAAACAAGTGGCCAAGTTGAAATATCTAACCGAGAGTTAAAGAGAATTCTCGAGTTGACGGTCAATGCATCAAGAAAAGATTGGTCCAAGAAATTGGACGATGCATTATGGGCTTATAGGACTGCTTTTAAGACGCCGATTGGAATGTCTCCATTTCAGCTTCTATTCGGAAAAGCATGTCATTTACCTGTCGAACTCGAACATAAGGCCTATTGGGCTATCAAAGTTCTGAATTTTGATGAAAAGTTGGCCGGTGAGAAGAGATTGCTCCAACTGAATGAACTTGATGAACTCCGCCTTGATGCTTATGAAAGTGCTCGTCTCTACAAAGAAAAGACAAAGAGATGGCATGATCAGAACATTGTCAAGCGTGAGTTCTCTGTTGGGCAACAAGTTCTTCTTTTCAATTCTCGACTCCGGTTATTCCCTGGTAAACTCCGTTCCAGATGGTCTGGTCCATATACCATTACAAAAGTTTATCCACATGGAGCGGTTGAACTTTATTACAAAACAGGGAATTTCAAAGTAAATGGCCAGAGATTGAAGCGATATTTGGGAGGTGACTTTGTGAAAGAAAGTTCATCTTTTCTTCTTGCAACTCCGGTGTAAAGATGCCCTATAGTCGAGCTAAGGACTATAACCAAGCGCTTGTTGGGAGGCAACCCAACTGTTTTAACTTTTGTTTTCTTTATTTACTTTTATGTATTTGTTATTATGTGTGTTTACTGCTTTTTAGTATTATATTGTTGAACTAATATACTTATTTTTGTAGGAAATTTTTGATATCCCAACCATTTCTGGATCTCTCACGTTCATCACAAGTCCAGCAAACGCATTCATTCCACTTCACAAAGAGCTACTCAGGGAAGTTTCTTTATTCTTCTTTACTTTCGTTATAATTTGCACATTGAGGACAATGTGTGAATTAAGTTTGGGGGTATTAGCCTTGCCGGCTATTGTTATTTGCTTGATGTTTAGCCTTGCCGGCCATTTTTGCGTTTGTACATATTTCATTTGTTATATTGACATATTAATTAAGCCTTGTCGGCTTTGAAATGCATGATGTTGAAATTGTTATTGATTCATAAGCTATGCATGTGTGCTAGATATGCTATTGGTGCCTAAAATTTTTCGAAAATTGTTTATTCTATGAGAGATCTTGAGTTACATTGAGCACATAGTCACGATTGATTATCATTTAGATGCGAAAATAGGTGTTAGATGTGAAAATTTTGAATTGGTATAACTTAGGTTGTGAGTTGTTTTGAAATTTTTTATCAACCTATACTTTTATTCTCTTTCACTTTACCATAATCTGAGAAACTTAGGATTAGCTAGTTAGTTGTTTTCATTGAAGATGGTAGTAACTGAATAGTGTGAACAAAAAAAAAAAACTGGTGAGACTTTGAGCCTATTGACTGACATTTATTACAGTCTCATTTCTTTCATGTGTGATTATTCCATGATTGTATTTCTCTAGAACTTGCGTTGCTTCTTATCAAGATCACATTGACACATGTTTGCATGAACATGATTAAGGCCATCTTTGACTTACCACATTATCCAAATAGCTTACCCTGAAGTTAATCTTTCCTTTTGATAACCCCTTTGTGCCTTATTTGTCTTTTCTTTGGTTTACCTACATTTCAAGCTTTCATATACTGAAAAACAATATTCTTAACCAGCCTTTGAACTAATGGAGTATTGTTGGACATCTGAATGTTGGGTAGCGATAGAAAAGAAGTTTGGGGGTATCAATATTAGTGAGGTACTCTGTTTGGTGTAGTGGTTGAAAGAATGAAAAAAAAAATGAGTGACAGGGAAAAGATGTGTTGAGGAGAATGATTTTGAATGACTGAATACATATTTCTCTTGAGATTTGAAAAAAAAAAAAAAAAAAAAAGGTGATTGAGTTGATTTGATGATGAATGAGAAGTCATTGTTTGGAGTGATAGGGTTGTGTACAGATCCTATTCATATTGAGTTGAGCTGAATATTTTTACTCCACAGATTTACATTGAGGCTTCTTAATTATTTATCCAAATGTTTCCACACCTTAACCTAAAGCCACATTTCAACCCTGAAAAGACCTTATGATTTGTGTTGTACATGTGATCTAAGTGGTGGCGAACGAGAAAATATGCAAGCTTATGGTAGAACTCTTTCATTGGAATGATATTGAGCGAAACAGTACCTGATCTTATACACTTGAGAGTGAGTGTTCATACTATACTATATCTGTGAGGTTCTACTTATTCAGTTAGAGATCTTCACTTGAAAATGCATGCTAGTTGATTATATTTTTGAGCTTTTAAAAAGAAACGAGTGATTGAGAACAGTCTTAGATTTACACTTGGGGGAATGAAATGAATTATCTATTTTAGTGTGAATCTTACGAGCGTGTAAGGATATATTTGACCACTGAGGGTCGGGTTGTGACCAATTTACATACTTTTCCATCTTGACATTCTTTTTCTGAGTTTAGATGATGATTGAAAATGGCTATGCACACACACACAGAGATCGAACGTTGGATAAGCCTAATCTGTTTTCGATAGCATTATTTGAGATGCATGGCTGTGAATTGATATACAATTTTGAACTCTTGATATTTTTGGCAAGGTAGCTAATATGTTGATCAATATTGCATTGGCATGATTATGTTAGAAGTCAATCTTGCTCGAGACGAGCAAGAACTCAAGTTTGGGGGTGTGATAAGTGTATTTTTACACACTTATTTAACACTTTTTGGGACTTTATTATTGATGAAATTGAGTAGATTTCTATTTATAATTATGTAATTGTTACTTTTGTAGGCTAAAACGCTGAATGAAAGTGAAACGAGCGAAAAGAGAAGGAAAAAGACTTAAATTGAACAAAATTGTGAAGTTGGGGACTGAAATGCAAAAGTATGAAAGATGAAGGACCTGTCATGCAAATATGGAAGGGACTACACTGCAAAATAATTTTTGGGTTATAGCCATGCGACCGCATGGAGTAAAAAAAATATATAGGGCGGTTTAAATTTTCGTCAATAAATTTATTTTGGCCCAACTTGTATTATTTTCTAGTTTTTTTTATTATTGGTAGATATTTTAGGATATTTATATTATATTATAAAATATCCTATAATATCTATATTATATTATAAAATATCCTAAATATCCTATTTATATTATAATATACTAAATATCCTATAATATCTAATTATATTATTAAACTATACTAAATATCATAAATATCTAACCTATAAATACACAAACTCTCCCAACACAAATCCCTCTCTTTTTCCCTCCCCATTTTCACGTCTCTCTCTCTTCCTTTTCTTTTTTATTTTATTTTATTTTGTTTTACTTGTTTTTCTTGGTTGTTAGCTTATTTTGTAGAATCAAGTGGGAAAACAAAGAGATTTACTTGAAGAAAACTTGGAAGAAAGATTGGAGAAGTGCAAAAAGGGTTATTTCTTTCCTTTTTTGTGTTATTCAATTATTTTTGTTTAAGTTGTAATGATTTGTATTATTAAATCTCTTTGTTAAAGTTTGTAAGAATGATGAACTAAATCGTTTATGTTGGAATTTATGTATTAGTTTAACCAAATATTCATTAATATCATTTTATGTTTTAAATGATGTTTATGTTGTCAAAATTATAGTGTATTAATTATTATTGTTGATTATGCTTCATTTATTTGGCCAAATATATGATGTGGTTAGGTGGTTTATGTAATTATCGAAAGATTGTTGCATTGCTAGACCTAGATAATTAATACCCTAGGTGGTTTTGGGTGATATAGAAATATATACCTCCCCTAGGTGACCCTCTGAGTATTCTCACAATAATTTAATGCTTTGGTTAAGTTTTATCTGCATATAGATTTGTGGGTAACTTTATCAATAGGGTTGATATCACTCGAAAGAGGTTATCGACTAAAATTGGAGAATCGGATCTAACTATATATTTTGATAATTTACATCGGCGCATAATTGGCTTGATATTAATGAAATAAACGGTTAAATAAAATCATAAATTCCAACATCTTTTCAAATCAAATCTTCCACTTTTTAAAATTTTATTAAATCTTTTTAAATTAAAAATAGTGTTTTCATAGTTTATAATCTTTAAATTCAAGTTTTTAATTGTGTGTATCTGTTCGTAAATTTGAAACAAATATACTAGTAATTGAAAACAACACTCTTCGAGGGATCGATATCCGGACTTTAAAAGGTCCACTTACTACTTGACCACGATCCGTGCGCTTGCGGCATACGATTTAAATACGATCAAGTTTTTGACAAAAAGATTCCCTTTCTTTTCCTTTTCTTTTTCCCCAACCCTAAATGTTTTTCACCCAAATTTCAATTTTGCTTTCTTTCTCGATCTCATTGTTTGAAAATTCTGCCACAAGAAACTTGAGGCGTTTGCTTTGTCTCGAATGAACGAATTCATAGTTTTCAGACTCCATGAATTATAATTACTGTTAATCAAATTTCATACATCTCAAAATTCGATTCCGAGTTTTCTCCTTTTTCAGCAATCTGGAATTTCACAGGATTTTTTTTATTTGAACAATGGATGAATTACAAGACTTGAGATTGGGAGAAAAAGATAGAAATTAGAGACGAGTCATCAATATTTTCTTATTTTCGGTGAATGCTTTGGATGTAAATATCTTGGGAGGAAATAGAGAGAGGAGGAAGGAAACGGGTTTCAGAATGATTGCAGAACCCGGCACCAATGCGAGGTTGGACACAGGTCGCATGGCGGAAGAACACAGGATTTGAGCTGGGATTTTGGTAGCACGTTGTTTTTGGCCAGTAATAAGGAGAAAGGGAGATTTAGCATTATTACAAATAAGGAAAGGGGAGTTTGGCGCCTAAACTTCCCTTTCCTTTCTTTTAAAATCAGCATCGTCCACTTGTTTCAAACTCGTGCGTACACGTGTTTTTGTCAACTAGTTATGTAATCTACCTTTGTTCAACCAACATTATTCTAAGACTCTGTTTGATAGAAAGCTGAAATTTGGGTGGAAAGAAAATGAATTATAGGGAATTGAATTGCTTATAATATATTTTACTGAGAATTGTAATTAAATGTGTTTGATTAATATAATTTTTCACCTGAAAATTATAATACTTTTGGTGTTCGTTCAACTTTATTTTCATGAAAATTGTCAATTAAAAGAATCAATTTTCTTACCATTGGGGACAAAATTTATTTATATTGCCAAAAAATAAAAATAAAAATTTGAAATTTTTTTTGTGTTCATTTGACTTTGTTTTACATGAAATTTGTCAATTAAAGGAATAAATTTCTGTACATTTCATCTTAAAATTTGTTCCTATTGCTAAATTTTTTTTTTTAAAAAAAAGGTGAAATTTCAATTCCCACCAAAGTGGTGGGAAAAGAATTTCTTGAAATCAAGAAAAATTTCAAAAGTTGGAAAACGTTTTCCATGAAAAATTTAGTCAATTAAATAAGTCAAAAGTGTAAGTTGAAATTCGAGTTCCAACTTTCAAGAAAAATAAGGGTCTATTAAACGGACCCTAAATAATTTATCATTACGAGAAATGAGCACCTAAGCATCGAACATTAGTAATATGATACGTTAATTAATTTGTGAATAAGTTGATGTATAATGATGTTGCCGTTACTTATTAAGCAACAATACTTTCTAAATTAACCTATATTGGTGTGTCATGTGCATGGTGGAATAATTATCTGCCAATTAAAGATCCCACTTCAATGAATTGCATTTATTAATTAAAAAGGAAAAGGGATTTTCAGGAACCCCAAAAAAATTTCTTACACTCTCATTTACGTTCAAAAAATTGTCGTTAAATTGCTGAGTTTTCCAAGTACTGGTGTAAGTTTCTCACCTGGACTCGGATGGTGACTTGTTGACTTCATTGATTTACGTAATCCTTGATCGAAACTTCAAAAGTTGATGTCATAAGTGTCATTTTTGAAACCATTTTGTGCTGCATAGGAAGATCACCACTTGTTACTACTAGGTAGTGAAACAACCGATATTCCTTATCCGTGTTCGATATATATTGGTGATGTTATATTGTCATATGTCATATATCTACAATCTATTAAAAGTGATAATTGTGGAGAAACTTTTGATTACTAAATTTACCCTTATATATTTAGTTATATGTCCAATATACCATCATTTATCCTTATATTTTTAACTTTCCATTTTACCCTTACATTTCTATGTTTATGGTCAATAATACCCTAAAAATTAAATTTATTTCGACTATTCAATTATTATTAAAATTAAGTAAATTAATTTCCAATAAACACTATTATTGCTAATTATCAGTACATAATTAATAAAAATTTATATAAAATAAAAATAAAAAATTATAATAATATTACATCTATAATTAACATGAAATGACATAGACTATTAAGTCAATTAATATTAATATATACGAATTATGAATATAAAAATATTATATGTACAATTAAAATTTTTTAAGCCTAATATTACATATTAAAAGAATATTACATTCCTAAAAGATTTCATTGAAAATAAAACATAATAGGCAAAAAAATCTCGTTAACTAACATTCACTTGATGAGTATTAGATGAAAAGTTATTTTCCAACAACTCATCAACTCATTAATCACCATTTAATTTACATTACTTCTATAAACTATGAGACAAAAAGTCAATTATGAATAACCTAAGCGTGAATAGATGATAAACATTCTATTTCGCATTTTATTTTTACATTTTTATATTTATGGTGAACAATGCCTTTAATATTCAATCTATTTATTCTAAATAAGACAATTAATAATTATTATTGATTTCAAAAAATTGAGTCAATTAATTTTCACTAAATAGAAATATTTCTAATTATTAGTACACAATTAATAAGAACATTATTACATAAAACTAAATGAAACTACAATAATACTCTACATACATATACATATATATCCTAATCATAATCCTAACTATATAAAAAGAGGTTTTTTTTTTTGGCCACGTGTCAACAATTTGCATCGTCAACCAGAACGACGTCGTTTTTTATTTATTTATTTTAGCGTGTCAGAAGTATTTACTGCCATTTTGCCATTGTTATTTCTGTCCATTTTCCCCCACATGCAACCATCTTTCTATTGAGGCTTTTCAACACCCCTTTGTCAGACTTTCCTCTCCATTTTCCCAAGAGACTTCGCTCTCCATTATTGAGTTCTTTCAGATGTTGTTTTCATCAATTTCTCCTTCTTTTTCAAGTCTTCACTTACCCTTTCTCATCTTTTCTATCTTCATTAATTTCTAGAAACAAAATATAATCGGTTGCAACTTGCAACATCGATCTCTCCATTCGCCTACACAATGAGCCAAAATCAGCCAATTTTCATGTGAAATAGAGAAAGGAAATACCATGATTTTTTGTGGAGACTGGATGCTTAAGCCGACGAGAAATCTGGAGAATGCAGTAGGGTTTTCATTCTTCTACAGAGGGAGAGAGTGAAAAGAAGAAATGAAATGAAAGAAATGGACAACATAGTTGAGGCTACTGAAGGTTTGAAAGGTCTATTTAATTCTTGGTCATCCATTTTTGTCTGTTATAGCTACACAGAACAAGACGCATGGCACCGTGCGTGCGAGACGTGCGCCTCGCATGTGCCGTGTGCGAGGCTTAAACTCCCCAAAACAATTTGATAAAAAGGGTAGCCATTCCGAGATTTTTTTTCAGAGTTTAGTTGGAATGTTGCTGTAATGTTTAATTTGATGATTTCAGGTTTGCGTTCCTTACTTTTAAAGGACTGCTATATGGATATGATATTGGAGCCACATCTTCAACTACTATTTCTATTCAGGTATAGATTATGAAAAAAATTAATTTATCTTATGTTCAGTGAATTGGAGAAGAGTCAAACTATGTTGTATTTCTCCAGCAGCATTATGTTTTCATTTTCTTTCGCCATTAAATCTTGATCATCATACACTAGCATTTTTTCGGAGAGGGGGAGGGGGTGGGTGTGGATGAGAGTTATTCATTGTTGGTGGCCAAAGGAGACGAGCATTCAATTATTGAGAAGATCACAATTGAGGTACAATCGAAAATCAAATTTATGAATTTTTTCAAGAATAAAAATTTAATTTTTTTATGGGAGTATTGGATACTCAGGAAATAGGCATTATTTACTATTTTGTGCAGAGAATCTTCAAATAATTTTTACTTTCTTCATGTGTTGTCGATTCCTTTCATTTTTTTAATTTTTTTTTTTTTTTTTTTTTTTTTTTTTTTGCATAGCTCTCAAGTAACTTTGACAGTGTATGATTTGATTGGGAGTTCTCACATTGTGATAAACACTGTGCTAAAATATAGTTGGGAAGAAGTAAAAATAGATAGAACCGTTAAGGGACTAGAAAAAATGCACGTGGTGCATGGGCATAGATACAAGCAAGGTTATTGTTGTTTCTTCGGAAAGTGAAATAACATTTTCATGTTTTGGGGAGTTTAAGCGACAAGCAAGGTTATTGTTGGTTACGAATTCAAATTTTTGTTATTATTAGCTGGTTTAGTAATAAAAGCCATTGGCTTTCAAGTTAATTTGATGGTTAGTTTTTTCATGTTTCCAATTTGGTTAGTTTATTACTCATGCTTGTTTACAATTAATCCATTTGGGGTTATAAGGCGTGCTAGACAGCATTTAGTTCAAAAGATTACAAGAATTTGGACTTTTATATGTGAAAATGTGTCTCATTTGTGTATGAATGGTTAAAAGAGCCTCTGTTTTTTCTACTCATACTACATTTAGTTGCTTTTTTTTTCTTATTTCATTTCTGTTATGTAGATTCACTTATTTGAATTCTAGCTGCATTTAGTTGCTTTGATCACTCTTCTATTTCTTACAGGCTTTCTATTCGTTCCAATTTCTTTTGATTTACTGTTAATCGGTTGACTGTCTTCTCCTTTTGTGTTCAAACGTTTCAAGAAGTTTTTCAAAAGACATAAAGATTTCATAGACATATGACACCGACATCCTAAGGTATGTAGATTTCATATTCTTTGAGTTTACAGTTATCTCTTGCTTCGATTTAGGATTCTTTATTTTTCGGAAAATATTTTCTTATATGTGATTTGTGATGAGTTATATTCATGTTGTGCTTTTTAAAGTGATTGTTTCTTTTCCTTTTTTCTATCTATAGAATCTCTTTGGTAGGTAATGGTATTATAAATAGCTATAGTGGGTTGTGTTTCAACTTGTCTGAAAGTTTATCAAAGAACCAGAACCTTACAGAAATAGAAGAGTTGTGACATCAGTTATGTCAATTTCATATGATATTCGCTTCAGTTTAGAGTTATTTCCTAATTTAGTTTAGGGTTCTTTTAGTTTTCCAACAATTGATGTATGTATCAATTCGTGATCATTTTATCTTTGACATCTTGTGTGCTTTCAATTGACTTTTTCTTTCCATTGTGTGTAGAATTATATATTTTAGTTGGCTTAATTTACGGCAGTGGCGACACTTTTTTAGGCAAGCTTTGGTTTCTATATCCTAATCCCAACTATATAAAAGAGCCGGTATTTTTTTTTTTTTGGCCACGTGTCAACAGTTTGTATTGTCAACCAATACGGCGTCATTTCTTGTGAGGGAGACAATTTTTCATGCTTACAACACTCCCATTTCTTCCGTTTTCGATTTCCTTCCACTTGCCTTTCATTTTCTCTTCTTCCAGTGAATCCTCATGAACAGCTCTACCAAGCCGTGTCACCACACCTCAACCACTCTGTCCATAGTGGAAGGTCCTTTAAACACCAATCCTAACATTTCGCATATTAATCATTTTTTTTTGTAGCTTGAAAGGATTTCGTTGTGTTTTGAACGATGATCGACGAAGCTAATTTTTTTGTATCTTGTTCTCCTTTACAAATTTGCCTTTTGATGAAGCTTATGTTTTCTTAATATCTTAGATATGTTTCATTGTATAATACAATATGCATAGCTTTTTTATTTTTATTGGAGAGGAAAATATGTTTCATTTCAAAGAATTCATCCTTGTACATATCACGATTTTCAGAGATTTATTTTTTATCAGAAGAATGCCTCCGACGTCGATGGCTCTTAGCTTGGCTTATCTCACGGCTCTCACTCAAGAAATTGACAAGAAGTTCAACGTGTATGTAATTGCACTCTAATTATATAGTTCTACAGTATAAAGACAGATTAATAAATTCTATTTATTGATTTTTTGTTGAAATCATGGTGTTGAGGAATTGTTTACAATATGGTACTTGCACATATGTGATACCTTGGATTTGATATAAATGATGTTGAAATCGCAAGGAGTTTGATAGATTTCAGAGATGGATAATTTCTTTGATGTCTTGTTAGTCATGGAAGTGGATGGTTGTTTACAATGAAATGAAAAACGAGATGGGTGTAGAGACAGAGTCTTTATGGGAAAGGCAGTAGCAAGGATAGTGAAACCGAAATGTTTTTGTATAGCTTAAGTTGTTATGTCTTCGAACTTAAAAGAGTGGACTGCCCATTTTATTGTACTGGAGGAATAGTTCAATGGACAAAAACTTTCCTACTTCTATATTCTCTGCGTGAAGTCTGAAGGAAAGGTCTCATCTTTTAGTCATGTTATTGGCTCGATGAAAATTGAAGTCTTGACATTTCAGTAAGTTATCTTTTAGTCACTCCATAAATGAGTCTTGCAATAACTCAGACTTCCAATTGCTAAAACCACTAAATTGTATTAGTTTGATTCATCACATGATTGAATTCTTGTGAGAAGTTGATTTTGTTGCTAAATGAATTGAGGCGAATTTGTTAATATAATGTTTGTTCATGTAGATGTTCAACTACCATATATAAAGATAATAAAAATAAAAAGGTGATGCATATTCTATCTTGCTGGTTTTATGTTAGGTATAAATTTTAAATAATGTATGAATGTTGAAATAGAGTGTCCAATTATTATATCATGGTCGGAGAAAAATAATTGCACCTTTGTATAATTTGATATCATCTGAACTTTGAAAGTTTTCTTTCCAAAGTGATCGTCACCAAAGGGGCATCAAAAATAATATTTCCTTACTCCACTAAAAATATCGTTCGAATAGTATAATGCAAGCAAAGGTCATTACCCGCAGAGGATTGGTTCAACCTACGAAAAACTCGCAAGATTTAATTTAATAAACGCATTAACACGAGAGAGACAAATTGAATTAAGCGCAAACTCGAAAACTCGGTTTACTCACTTAAGTGATAATCCATACATATATTTAATTAAATAGCGATTACGTACTACCGTCAATCAAAATATACTTGCCACTGGGTTTAGGTAAAAATAGCGATTACGTACTAAATTTCCCTAAAATGGTGAATATTGAAATAACCTAATCACTTAGTTGCGCCGCTAAATAATCGAGAAGAACAATATGAACAATAAGCACAATGGATAAATCACATTAACCACAAGAACTTTTAAGTACAAAAATTATTTGAATTTCATTCAAGGGTTAGAAAATACCCCCAATCACATCTAGGTTTAGTTATTCATAGTATAACTGCAAACAACCAATAAAACCATAAAATACATTGTGGAAAACGAGATTAAGGAGAGGAGAAAGCTTATTGATAAAGAGATTTATGGTAGGAATCTTCTATGCCAAGAGTTTATTTCTTCTTCTTCCTCAAGTTCTCCCTCAATGGCAGATTTTCGCACCTGGTTTTTCCCCCAGATTTTGCCCTCTTTTGGTCGACTTCCTCCCTCCAAAACGTGCCCTAGAATGAGCCTTCAAGTTCTATTTATACTCCCCCGAATATTTGAGAAGAGTTGGGAAGAAAATGGGCCGAGAAACGGGTCAAAAATCTGGTTTTTTGCTCTACCCAGGAATTCACTTCCAGATTTCTGCCATGCGTACGCATGACCTTATCTGTGCATACGCATGGCAGAAGCTTTGGAGCTTCTGTCTCTGAGTTGAACAACCTTGTGTATGCACGGTTCTGTAGACCATGCGTACGCATGGTTGCTGGAATCCCTTGCTGAACAGATTTTTCTGCTGCTGCCCAGATTTTTCTCCTGCTGGTTTTGGTTTTCTGGTTTCTTGGTTTTCAGTTGTTCTTTCCAGATTTTTGCAACCCATTTCTCCTCCTCAAACCATCAATTTTCTAGTTCATTTAGTGTGGCTGCATTAATCTGGTTTTGCACCAGATTTTTACACTTCCCAGCCACCATCATTTGGTTCGTTTGCCGGTGATCTGTCCCCAGTTTTCTGGTTGTTTTTGGCATGCTAAATTCTGCTAGAAAATCAGCAACTAGGCACCCCGAATTCGGCATCATTCAAGCTCCATTCCATCCAACAAAAGGTGATGGCGAAATCGCCGAACCATGCAATTCTTGCATTCTAATTCTTTAGCTCGCCAAATTTATGAAATTCTCGCACTTCCACATTTTTATTCTTTTCTTGCGCAATTTTCTTCCAAATGTCAATTAAATCGGGTTTTTGCCTATAAAGTAAAATAAAAGGAAACAAGTATTAAAACGCTAATGAAAACCCACAAATATATATTTAGTGGACTATTTAAGTGCGAAATCCGCACTTATCACAAAGCATGTAAAAGTTATCTTTTTCATACTGTATTTAGGTGCTTCTAAGCCATTGATATTGTTTTTGAATCCTAGCTACCCATATGTAAAAAAATTCAGAGCATTTCACAACCAGAGTGGCATATTTATGTGCTCATTCCTGCTGGATTTTACCGCATTCAACACAACTAAAAGTAATCAATCTTAATTCATTTCCATGATTGGAAAACTAAATATTTCAGATTCCTCAACATTTTTAACTTTTTTGTTGAGGTTTTACAGGAGACACTATCCAGTTAAACCATGGAGCACCTCAACCTCTTTGCAGCTCAACTCTTCCAGCAACTTGGTCAGTTAACTGAAATGGATTTAATTTTTTTCCCCACGTGTTATACAAGACTGATCCATGGGAAGATTATAAAATTTATCTAAATGCATAATAGATTGTATCATTTTGCTCTGTTTACCCATATCAGACATAAAAAAAACCATTTGCAATAGTAAATTCTGACTTTTTAAGTAATGGCAAAAAGTTATACAATTATAAATACATAACTAGGATGAGAGTGCATATTAGATTGTGCAAGTTTTAAATGTTAACTGAGTTTTCTTTCTACAAAATAGTTATATAGCTAAAATTCCTTCTACTTTTGGAAAAACCTAAAAGATCAAGAATTCCAAAATAAAATG
The DNA here is from genome assembly GCA_019395295.1 of Osmanthus fragrans. Classification (NCBI taxonomy): domain Eukaryota; kingdom Viridiplantae; phylum Streptophyta; class Magnoliopsida; order Lamiales; family Oleaceae; genus Osmanthus; species Osmanthus fragrans. The sequence goes on along the minus strand of CM033354.1, from coordinate 11,729,015 downwards.
TTGGTCCATTTTGATTTTTGTGCGCATATGCGATGTTTTACAGCTGAAAATTAGTTTGTATAAAATGATGAAAAATCACTATACGCTAATACGTAGCCAACTACACTAAAACACGTACCTTGTACGTGCGTCCCACTAGTATAACTTGAAATGACATATTTTATTAAATCGATTAATACTGATATATAGAATTTATATAAAAAAAAATTACTTACACAATTAAATATTTTCAAACCTAATAATACATATTAAAAATAATATTGCATTTCTAAAAGATTCTATTAAAAATAATAAATTCAACCCATAATTGCAATCATTAAATCTTTTATTGATCAAATACAAAATTATAAAACATTTCATTGTCCATAATATAAATACCTTGAATTGGTATTTTTCGATAAGAGTTTTAGACCAAATGAAGGAAATAAATGAGAAAAACTATATGGGAACTCCCTTACTATTCAAGTCTCAATCATGAATTTGTCATCCGTAATCCATCACTCATAGATTACGTGTTAAGTATGGTTTATAAATTGATTTCTTTCTTATCTTACTTTCTCTAAATAATTGTTGATATGTAATACTAGTAACTAATTATCAATTTATTAATCAAAATTATATTATTTTTATGATGATAGGAAATTCAAACGTGATCTCTTTTGATCGGATGACCATTTTTTTATACAGCACAACAACCATAGATTTTTTATTTTTATTTTTATTTTTTGTTTATGATAAACTGTTTAGTAGTGTGAATTATGTTAAGATTTATTATATTGGATAGTTAGTTTTGAATTTATCATTTGTAGTTTCGAGGAAGCGACAATTCTAATGCCACACTAATCATTTGTAAAGAATACGGGTTGTCAATCTGAAAAGCAGTTTGGTGCCTATTGAAATTTGTATTTTTTTTAAAAAAACTTAAACACTAGATAAGAGGAAAAAAAAATATCAAAATCTAAAATTAGATTTTCCCATATGTCTAGTAATCATATTCTCACAATTTTTAATCTTTACAAGTTTGATTCACTACATGTTTCCATAGAATATTTGATACTTTATTAGTTATTAATTGTATTGATTATAGTCATTCCGGCAATTTACATCACTAAGTATTGTTACTTTTAATTCATAGAAAAAAATATAATATTTTTATTAAATTATGACTACTAATCATTAAGGAGGCTCTTGAATACATAGTCTCCCAACTTTGAAGATTTGGTTTTCATACAAAACTATTGTTAAATATTATTTATGTAAATTATTTAATTGCATAATCAAATAGTTAAAGTTTTATGTCCCATCCAACAATTTTTTGTCTAAATATTTTGATATTTTAAAATTTTTTAGGCATCTCAAAAGTTTTTTTTTTGTCAATTATAACGATAAAACATTAGTCATATTATCGTAATAAAAAGTGTATATTTAAAATTTTAATGTTGTCACGATAAAAATAGCGTTATACAATATACTAAAAATTGTAACTATCATCGATACTTATTAAAGCTATATTATATATAAATATTACTTAAAATATTAACCTTATTTAACACCAAAAGACTTCATAACTTTGTTTAAATTATAAATTCTTTTGTCGCATTATGCTACGTGCAAATCATGTTTAGAAAACTAGCTTTTGATTTTAAGTTCTTATCAATTATTTTGACATTTTTTTATTATCACCTCCTTTTAGCTTTTACATGATTATTAAAAAAGAAGTGTATGTTTTCAATGATACGGAATCTTATAAGATTGAATCGAATTGAAATGAATCAAATATGTTGACTTGAATTTAGGCAAACCAAAGCAAGAGATTAAATGTGTCACTACTTTCAAAAAAATTAAATGAAGCATACTTTTTTATATTTTGTGATTTTGGATATATTTAATGAATATAAATTATGCATCGATTTTTGTGTTTTAATATTTACATTCATACACATTTTACTTTTTAAATTTAATTTGAGATATTAATATTCAAACATAAGAATTTTATAATTATTTGAAATTGTCATTCAAAATAAAGCATACAATTTAAAATTTAAAATTTATGAATTTAAGTATGTCAGTTATTTGTAGAAATGATAGAATTTAGTAATTGAAATGCTTGCTAATTGTCAATTTAATTCAATATTTGAATATTTGAATATTTTAGTTTTTCATCATCAGGATTCTTTTTTTTATGTGTGAAATCTAAATACAAATCAATTTTATCAAGAGAAGTTCTTAAATACATTGTTGTCAAATGGTATCCCACCACATAGTTATTATTGAAAAGATAAAACAATTTTCAATATATCTATACTTTCAATTACCATTAACAATGCTCAATAACGAATAATGCATACTATTAGAATATTTATTTTTGAACATATATTATTTCATAGGCAATTATATCTAGCATTTTTTTTTTTTTTTTTGTGGAGTTTCAATGCAAATAATAAAAAGTCTTGGTAAACGACTTAAACAGAAAAAAGAAGAAGAAAAGTTGTAGAAAATTGACAAAAAATATGATTCTAATGAAAATAATACATTTCAATTTATTCAACATTTCACATTATATACATAATTTCATAAAACAAAAGTGTTGTTCATATATATTTTTTTTTAACAATTTAAAATTCTCCTTTAACAATATCGATTACATCAATTACTTTAAAAAAAAAACATTATTAGTACTTAAAAAATATTACGCATAATCATTCTTTCGATATATAAAACGTGCAACGCACGTACTTACTGCTAATTTATTTATATTTTTGTAACGTGACGTTCACAATCCGAATATATCCGATAGTCATATGACATGTCATGTAATTTTTATATTTTTAGTTCTTCCGGCACTCAAGTCCACCCACGGCTGGCACGTAAAGCCTACTTTGGGATATATATAAAGTTGAGAAAAATTTCAATTATTAAACATTTGGTGTAAAAGCGTCAGAATAATGATACGGAATTGTTTTAGCATTATGTTGAATATATATTTGATAACTCATACGTGCATTTTTATTTTTTATTTTTTGATACGTGAATATTTATTTTCTTCGCACCACAATTACAAAGTACAACATAAAATCAACCTAAAATAGAGACTTCCTCAAATACAATATATTTCAACTGCAAAATTCATAATCAAAACTAAAAAATGTGTTAATTTTATTGAAAAATAGAAAACTAAAATGTAGAGCTAGTAAATTTTGATATTTTCAGTATTAAATTTGACATAATGTGCACCGATGGAAAGAAAATTACATTGGCATACAAATGAAATCCAGAATGGGTTTTTAACACAATTTTTTGGGGTCTAAATGATCTAACGTGTAACTAGTTCATAATTTGAATATCGAAGTCATGAACTGCTCAATACTACTCCATTCTATCTACTACCAATCATCGACTTCTGCGGTCGGCATCTTAAAGCGACAATTAGGACAATAATGGCTTCTCCTTAGCCATTCCAAAATGCAACTATCGTGAAAATTATGGGAACACGGTAGTGTTGAAACCAACGACCCCGTTGATATCTCTTCCAAACATATTGTACAACTCTTGATCTCAACTTCATCGATCTTGTAGTCCATCTTCTTCCTTGGTAGAGACGTGATTGCTTCTATGCTCGCAGGTACCATGTCGAGACCATTATCTTCAACCGACGGGTCTACAATGTAATCAAGAAATTGCTCTATTGTGACGATTAGTGAAAAGTCCTGACTCTTTTTAAGCACCATCTGTGCATAGTCATATAACTGATCAACAATGTTTTCTTCAAATTCCTTGCATTTTATGTTGTAATTCTCTAATTCTGCCAAAAGAAATTGTTTTAACTCGCTCCGCGGCATCGCGAAATCAACACGAGCAACGCTCGATATCTTCGACTCGGGATCTTCCGTCAAGACTCGAAATTGCCCATCATCACCATAATCTACCTCGCGTTCAAAAGTCTGGCAATCAAATTCCACCAGAATAGCAAATTTTGATGGAGATTCATTAGGTTCTTGCGAATTCCGTACGGCAATGCTTGCAGTTAAATCCATACTCGAAGATTGGCGAAGAAAAAAAGTGTACTAATTGCTTAAAGAATGGTAGAGAGAGAAGTACGAATTGATTAAAGGATCTAGTTCAAGTTTTGAATGCAACTATATAGTATATATATATGCCTGGGTATGGTAGATATGGTAAGTTTTTATTTATGGAAACATAAAAATCGGGACAACTCACTACTGTTTCTCATGAAAAAAACTATTAATAATTTTACACGAATTGAGCACGAAATAAAAAAATGTCCAACTTCCCATTATTTATTTTTGTGGTACAGGGGATAAAATTTATTTTGCAATTAATACCCAAAATATGAAAACTTACCTCCGTACATACATTTTTTAGCTAATTAAAGACGATCATCAAAGGTGATCGTTAATCGCAATAATTTATGTTATCTAAATTGTGGGATTAGACGGAATTATCTCAGTTGCAATAAAATTGAGTATCGTTACCCATTTGAGGATCTGATATCAGTGGCCGAGCCAACTTATTAGAAATGGGGGGTCTAGATTCGAAAATATATAGGTGAAGGGGTGGGGGCGATTTTTTTTGGAAGGAAACTACAAAAATGAGAGGAAATAAAAGCTCACTAATTGAGTCATTTACCTTCTCTGCGGATAGTACATCAGTGTAAATATTACTAATAAGTTGAGAATTAACCTAAAATAAGTGGAAGAAATAAAATTAATTTTTTTCGCAAGTTTATTTGTAATAAAATAGAAGTTACTATTCTTCAATCCTTCCAATTTAAAAAAAAAAAAATTTCTCAAAAAAGGGGGGGGGGGGGTCCAGGACTCCCCTGCCTCGCCCCTGTCTGATATATCGAAAAATAATGCTACAATACACTTTTGGTCTACGTAATGTTTTACACTCCTTACATGGAAGGAAGCCCACATATAATTTATTGGATCATGTTATATGTGTTGAATTTTTTTACCTAATCCCTTACAGACTACTTACAACAGGGGGTGAAAACCATATTTTAGGAAAAAAAATTATTCACGCGGGTCCCACTTGCATGTGAGAGGAGGTAAATATTTCGACACACCTTTGAGTGTATAAATGGAATTATTACAATTTACTATGTGTGGATCCCCTCGATATGAAGTGGTGTAATCGTTTATGTACATCAAAAGTGTACAAGTAGATTAATTTAGTATCGAATACCCATTTCGTAACGTTAAAAACCATGTATTTGCATGTATATATTTTAATAATATTATCTAAAACATATATTAAATATTGGTTAGAACCTCATTGTTACATGAAATTAACATAACAAGAGAAAATATAAGAGTCAGAAGTTTGATTTTATTATAATTGCGGACCCATATATAGGTTTAAGTGATAATTATAAATTGATCAAGATACAAATATTCAGAGTAAGTAAGATTTATGTAAATATCTCGATAAAATTAAATTGTCACCAATAATTATCATATAATTTTTTACAACAAAATTGAAGATATATTTTTTTGCCCCTTCAATAAGTTTAAGAGTACGTTTCGAAAATAAGTTCGTTCAGAGGCCACAAGTTACAAGTAACTAATGAGTTTTAAATAGAATTTTGCTATTTGTACAATCTCGATTGACAACACTTTTATATAGAGGGGATCCACAATTTTTTTTTATTCACCGTGGATCCTTCACAAAGTGAGAGGTTGTCAACCAATATTGTCAACTGATGTGTACATATAGCGTGATTATTTTAAATAAACAACTTTTTTTAAATACTTAAAGCTGCAGACAAGCAAAAAGCAAAAATTACTTCGAAAATAAATTTTTTATTTAAAAAATATAAATTATCTAAACATATTTTAAAAAGTTCATATGAACTAAATTAGGCTTAGCCAAATAATCCTTATTAGTAACGGTGTCTCTCTCTTCGTGCTATATAGTCAAAGATTCCGAACTTTTCGAAAGAAAAAACTACAGAGGATGCACAGAATTTGAGCAGCGGCGTAGAATAGTTGTGGAATTAGCAGAGCGATGGGGAATCCGAAGCAGAAGTGGACTTCTGATGAAGAAGATGCACTACGTGACGGCGTTGCCAAGCACGGTGCTGGAAAGTGGAAGAACATTCAAAAAGACCCTCAGTTCAACCAGCTCCTCTCTTCTCGCTCCAACATTGATCTCAAGGTCATTATAATTATAAACATATGCCTATGTTATGTATGAATGGAAATTATATTTGTATACGTAACTCTATGACTGTGTGCATATTATTATATTAAATTGCAAAAATTAAAACGCGCATAAATTATAACAAGTTACTTGTATTCGTACTTTTTTTTATCGTTGATTGTTAATTGTTATTGGGCAGTCTGGGTTGATCCTGGGCGACAAACACACGAATTATTCTGACAAATTTGAAAATCAAATTTCCCGAAGTGTAACATATGTAGTTTCAGTTGAGTTATGCAATATTGAATCAATTTGCGGAAAGCATAATGTTCATGGTTTCAGAGAGTATCATCTCTGTATCTATTGTTTTAATTGAAAATACAAATTTTGTTTGCGGCTTGCTATGCATTTTGCTGTTATATTGTATGTAAGATAAGTTGATGACCACTTTCCACATTGTGTTCTTGGGGTGAGTTTAAAATTGACAGATATTTTGGTCTTTAGCAGCCTGAATCACTTACCAAGCCAACAAAAGAACGAAAAATAATACAAGGCTGACTATGGTGCTGTTTTTCTTTAACAGGATAAATGGCGGAATTTAAGTGTTGCCAACGGCCTAGGGTCTAGAGATAAATCAAAAACACCCAAGGCAAAGGCCAGTCCAGCTGATACTCCTACTATTCTGTTTCCCAATCCACATACCCCGATTTCTATTACTTCGATGTCACAGAATACATCAGCAGATGTAGTCATGGAAGATTCTTTGAGGCCTTTACCTGAAGGGAATAATGCATCAAGGTAAATAATTTTTCCTTTGCTGCTAGATATTGTACATTGCATGTTTTATCTCACTAGGCAGTGCTATCTTTCTGCGGTGATCTTTTATATGATGATTTCAGGAATGTGATAATTTGCTTAATATCGAAACAAAAAACTAAATGAAAAGCTTAACAGGAGCGGAAAAATAGTTTTTTTGCTCTTTTTCTGGATCAATAAGTTGTTATTCTGCAACCCTTGGGAAGAGGCAGAAATTTTAGGGCAGAGATGTTGGAATCTGGTTGTATGCACCTCCAAATAACGATATGGGATGCCGGAATGGGGTAACACTAGGATCGAATTGCTATTGACATGCAACTAGACTTCAAAACTTTGTATAATTGAATTAAACACATTGGAGTTTTTGTGTCTTACCATCAAAGTGTGCTTTAACAAAATTCTTGATCTACAACGCATTTGAAAGCCCCAAACTTTCTTCAATGTCCTTCAAGAACAAACTGTACTTGCGTGTGGGGGGCTATATCAAAACCACAATACACATGAATTCTTTTGAATTGAGATAACAAATATATATATATATATATATATATATAAATGTTTTTTTTTAAATCTCTCCAATAACATTGATTCCATATTGGGTGGAGAGAGAGAGAGAGAGAGAGAGAGAAAAGCTCTTTTTTCACCCCTTAATTCAAAATTTCATATGTGCATTCTGGTTTTAAGATAGTGCCGATATGCTAGTGCAATTAGTTCTTGGAAGGATATTGAAGAAGGTTTAATGCTTTCGGTTGGGATGTAGATCAAGGATTTTGTTAAAACTTGTTTAGAGGGTAATGCACTGAAACCAAATGTTTTTTAATTCGATTATATACATTATTTGGAATTTTATTTGCATGTCAATAGCAATCAGTTCCTAGGTTTTTCTGATTCCAGCAACCTATATATTTATGTGGATGTGAAAAGAACTGGATTCCAACAAGAAAATCATGATGAAATCGAATCTTCATAATAGATTGTGAAATTCTTGTATTTGTCTTGTTCTGTTCTGTGGTCATTGATTCCACTGATGTATAATATTTACTTAATATTGGAGATTTGGAGTAAAGCAAGTATTCAGATACTGTTAGTGAGTGCTCTGTGAGGTATAACGCGTGCATGATTTGATTACATTTATTGAATTTTAGCAGTCTAACTGGGAAGAGCAATTATTCTGATTCTAAAACTCCTGACTTCATTCAAAATAAAGAATTCCCTGTTTAAGCATTTGTCCAAACATCTACTATACTTCTCTCAGTGTTTCCGTCTACCTTAGGCCATAGCTACATAGTTGTTATCGCCTTTGCTGGTGATGGTGGCATCGCTATGTGAATTGACTATGGCCTGCCATGAGCAAGTGAAAGTGTGTGCTAAGGTTTCCTTTTGAATGGAATGCTTCTTGGTCAAGATACGAAAGCCTTTGACAAATGACATAGTTAAATATGGTGGACAGTGACTTAAATCTTTGATGGCAATTACGGCTTTATTATCATTTTTAACACACACAACAGAACTGTATTTTATGTGTACCTACAATGCATGCGCTTTTTCTAATTTCCCTGGTAAGTCAAGAGAAACAATAAAATTTGGAGGCCAAAATTCTGCCTCCAATCAACAAGTTCTAAATATGGCGCCAGATTGGTTCAACAAAATCATGACATTTGTACCATGTATTTCCACCTATACTCAGGGTTATTATTTAATCAGCAGTTTTCAATCAATGGTTTCGTGGCACTGAGATACATATGAAATAAGAAAGTGCAATTCAATGATTAAATCATAAGTTAAATCCTTAACTTATGATAAAAAAGAAGTCAAGATGTATATTGATGGCTGAGGTTGGCCCTCTATATTCCTGTTTTTCTTATTTGAAGGATGGGGTAAGGGGGACTGGAGATCAGGGATGCGGATGTGTTGGTTGCTGAGTAAGGGGGTGGACTTTGTGAACTTGGTGGCAGAAGAAGTCAAGATGTATATTGGTGGTTGAGGTGCTTGTGATAGCAGGAGTGGTGGACTGTTTTGATGGTTATGCTGGTGGAATAGCTGTAGCAGTGTGGTTATGTGGTAGTGGTGATACAGGATTGCAGTATGGTGTCCATTAAGTAGCTTTGGCGAAGGTGGGGTGACTAGGAAATGGTTTGACGAGGTTGAGCACTGTTGTTTGTCAAAGGCAGGTGGACAAAAATGGTTGTATCCAAAACATGGTGGTTCAATTCTATTTCTTTTGGTCAGTACAGCTAAAACTCATCTCTTGTCAAATTCGTGAAAGGATAGGAGGAAAGAAGAGAAGATAAAAAACCTCAAACTCTTGACAATTTCTAAAGTCATCTGCATGATTTTGTCCTCATTATTGTTTTTTCTTTCATTTTTACAATTAATTTAATTGTCTCTTTTATCTCTTCTTTGATGAATGGCATCACTGTTGTGTTTTTCAGGTACAATGCAATGATATATGAAGCACTTTCGACCCTTAAAGAGCCAAATGGATCAGATTCTAATACTATTGCCAATTTTATTGAGGTCTGGTAAAATGATATACCATCATTAGTCAATTTCTACATTTTTAATGATAAGTCTCATTGGTGGGGAGAAGGGGAAATAGTTTTGTTTTAGGAGTGAACTCTTTAGGGCCTTAGTGTTTGAGTGGGCATCAAAGTTGTGTCCTTTACTTGTGCAGTGTAACTACCACTATCTTCATCTTTCCGAAGTTAACAGATGTCACTCATGCTGAATTTAATGCATTCCATGTCACAATATTGTAATTAAAAAATTCCATGCAACAATATTACAATCAAATAAGTCTAGAAGATTTAAGACACATATACCATCGTGCTTATGCCTTTGACATGTCCTTATAATGAGCCAGGTTTTGACAGTTAAAAATACTTTTGTTCGCACTGTGTTAAAAGTGTGGATCTTCTAGATGTTTGTCTTGATTTTGACTGTTTGTGTTTTATTGGCCTTACAAAGTGACCCAATTATTTTTCCATTTTCTTTAGTATACGTATGAATTCTTTTCCTTTTCTCTCTCTTCTTGGAAACATGTGTTGGCACTAACATTCACATGGTGGGCATGACCCGATACCAACTATTTATTTTTATTACAGAAGTTTCTCCAACATTTTATTTGGTACTTCATTTTATTCTTTCACGTGATTTTTATAAAAATGCTCATTTCTTTGTTTGGTCTCCCTTGTGATACCAATTGACAGCCTAACATGCCTCCTCTTTATAAATTTGTTTCAAGTGCAATTGTGGTCTTTCATTAAGGGAGACTTTATGTTTGAAACATCAAAGTTATATTCTCTTTTCAATTTCAAGTCCTTCGATTTGTGCAACACCTCATCTGCTGGTTGTGGTAGAACCATGCATTGGGAAGATGTGGTTTTAAGAGAAATTTCTGATGAGAGTATTAACCCTTGTTTGAGCCCCATTATTCGGAAAAAAATGCATTCTTAAACAATGTTTTGACATCATTTCAACCATACATTCTTCAATAAAATAATATTATACGCAAATCCAAATTTTTTCCTTATTTTTTAACCACACATTTCCCATCAATACACTATTCAAAAATGCCCCCCCCCCCCCAAATGGGGCTCAAACAAGGGCTTAGTTAATAATTTGAAAATATGGCATATACTGTTGGGAATTTGATTCCTTTGCACTTTTGCAAACGGGAAGATTCTGAATCTTATTTTTGATCAAACAGTCAGTCTTTTGGTTGAAGTTATTGTTCTTATATACAGTAGATATAATGAGTAAATTGTTGTTTGATTTTTCAGCATCCGGTGTTATAACATTGTCTCATGGTCATCTTATTTTTCTTGAATTGAAGCAAAGATTTCTTATTCAGTTTTTGGTGATATTTTATGCAGCAAAGAAATGAGGTGCCCCAAAATTTCAAAAGGCTATTGAGTTCCAGATTAAGAAGGCTTGTGCAACAGGACAAACTTGAAAAGGTGAATTTTGTATTTTAGCAATTATCACTAGTTATTTTTTTTCTACTCTCAGTGCTAGTTCGCAGATTTTATGTTACAGTGTGGTAGAACCCTCTGATTTTGATGGTAATTAAATTCGATATTTGAAGAACATAGAGTACTGAATTGAAGAAGCAAGAACAGAAATTACTCGGAATTAAATGAAATGAATTACACATTCCAAGGCATTTGAGAGGCCTGGACCCTCCCAACAATTCTCCAATTCCTCAATGCCAGAAATGAACACTCTACCCCCTATTTATCATCCCATGTGAATTTGCTTGAATATCCATATGTGCCCTTTTGCTTGATCTGTCCAATTTGCCTTTGGCGGACTATCATTATCCTACGTCCAAAAATTCACCTTGTCCTTAAGTTGAAAGTCTGGTTTGCCAACTTCAATATCCAACTTTTTACGGTGTGCTCGTGCCTCCATTTTCATTTTATATTGCATAAGGCTCAACTAGGCCTTCAAGAAGAACTGGTACTTTTTTGTAGACAATAAATCCATAATAGGACCTGAAAACAGGGGATCCGTGCATGATTATTAGTGAGCTCAAAACCAATTTCATGAAGCAATGCACTGATCTCGAGCTTATTTAACGTGTCAAGAATGACTATCGGGCAACTGTAATGACATTTTGGCCGGATGCAGTGCGTGCTCTACTGGTCTGTCATAATCAAATCGACGCAATAGATGTGTAAGATTAGGGGCTGACCTACTGATGTTTTGAACGAGCAGTTGCATTATTAGAACACCATGATCTTTGTTGCTCTCCTCAATACTTTGACTCTCTTCGAACCCTAGTTCTAAGCTGTTCACGAATTTGGGTTGTGGCTGCCCCATCCCCTTCTCTTTCTCCCGCTAAATCTGATTCTTCCACATTATCGCTGACCACCGAGACCACTGATTCTTCCACATTATCGCTGACCACTGAGACCACTGATTCTTCCACATTATTGCTGACCACCGAGACTGGAAGCTCTTTTCCCTACAACGATGGGTTAAAAAATTCTTTCCTTCGCGTTGGCAGCAGAACCCCTCCTCATGCTTGAGCAGGAACTCCAATTGGTGAGGGGTTTGCAGGTTGAAGAGTTATGTGGATCAGGTGGTTTCGGATCGATTGGAGCGGTATATGGATTGAAGGGGCTGATTATGACTATAGTAATCTCCTTTGAATTCAATACAGTTGATTTTGCCAACCTCTTTGTTCACAACCAAATTCTGCAATTTCTTGTTTTGTCCAATCAAAGATTTTTCATCTCACAGGATAGAAAGTCCCTTCTCTATTATCTATTGAACTCTGCCTTATTTAATTGTTTGAGGGAATTTTGTGGTTTGGGAGTTGAGATGGGTTTGGGAGATGAATTGCTGACTGATTTGAGAATTGAAGTTAGTGGATTCGAGTTATTAGAATTATTACGGGCTTTCAACTGTAATGGTCTGGGATTACCTGGGCATGCTTAAGAGAAGTATTGATGTCCTCCCTTATTCAGGCTAATCCATTGGGCTGTAACTCGAGAACCTCAGCCTAGTTTCTGGTTGTAGCCCATGAATAAAATTCCCTTCCAAATTGTTCTCTGATGACTCCCTCTTATCCGACGCTGTAAGTATCTTCAATGGCATTAAACTTCTTTCTCATGGTCGGGGTACTCCTCCTTCTGCTGTTCTTGATTCACATTTATTCATCATAAAATTCATTTTCTCCATAAGCAAAGACATTTTCTTCTCCAACACATCATATACCTTGTGAAGTTTAGATATCACTGCTTTTAACCATGATTGCAATTCAATTTTGATTACCTCCATCCTTTCTTCAATCTGGTCCAATCAACCTTCTAATTCTTTTATCTCTGATACCATTTTGGTAGGCCCCTCTGATTTTGGTGGTAATTGAACTCAATAATTAAGAACATAAACTGTGATTTTGTATTCTGTATGTATGATTACTGAATTGTAGTAGTAAGAACAGAAATTACACGAATATGAAATGAAATGAAATTAACCGCCTCTAACCCTGATTGCAACTCAATTTTGATTACCTCCATCTTTTCTTCAGCCTTGTCCGATCAACCTTCTAATTCTTTTTCCTCATCTGACCTGATTTCCAATGGTTGCTCTGATATCATTTTGGTAGAACCCTCTGATTTTGTTGGTAATTGAACTCAATAATTGAAGAACATAAACTGTATTTTGTATACAAGAGGCACTGAATTGAAAAAGAAAGAAATTATAAGAAAAATGAATTACACATTCCAAGGCATTCGAGAGGCTTCGACTCTTCCAACAATTCTCCAATTACTCGATTCCCTAAATGAACTCTCAACCCCCTAATTATTGTGAATTGGTGCCGAAGTTCTCAACATGAATTTGCTTGAATATTCATTTATGCCCTTTTTCTTGATCTGTCCATTTAATATGTCCATTTTGCCCTTGGGGTCATATCACAATGGAGTTCATCTTTGCTGACAGATCAACTTTAATTACTTCCTGTTCATTGTTCCGAAGTGTACAACCTGTTTCCAGTTTATTGCCTTGAATCACTACCATTGAGTAGCTGACAGTTCTCTGCTGTTTCTAACAATAAAATTTCCAATAATTAAATATGTAAGGCCCTGTTAAGATCTTCATCGGAGTTAAATGATACCTCTCAACAAGTTTGATTTGTGGAAGGTAACAGTTTTGAATTAGAACAATTGGGTCTATGGAAAGTGATTGTTTGAAGTAGTACAAAGATTGTTCCTCTCTGCTAGTGCGCTGATGCTTTAGATGATAACCAATGTCTGTGCAACTCCTGGATAATCTGCTTGTGGTGACTGAAAATTTAATCATCATTTTTTTTCCCTGTCAAAATACACTTCAAAAGTTGCATCTTTTGAGTGACCTTCAGGTCCTTCCTGAAATAAGTAGGTTGAGCTTCTTTTAAGTTCTCATTTTATCCTCGAGTGTTTCTTTCCTCAAATATCAACTTTTGTGTTCGAATTACCAGTTTTTCGTGTCAGTTGGAAGATGCCTTGTAATGGATTTGGCTGTACTTGAGCTCTCTCAGGTCCCTTTGAGATTCAAAAATTTATTCACTGTCCTTTTGTTGTCTCGAGTTGGGAGTTGCATGAACTGCTGATCTTTAAAATTTAAGATTTGGAAAGAAATATTTTCCCATTCTAATCTTTATTTTAAAATTTGCAAAACAGGTGCAAAATTGCTTCAGAATCAAAACAGATGTCGTGCTTAACGCGAAATCCTCTACTACAAAGCAGAACTCACTACCAAGACAGGCACAGAGCATTGGATATCTTGGGGATACAGTTGAAGAAGCAGCAGTTTCTGCTGCCCATAGAATTGCAGAAGCAGAAATCAAATCTTTTGTGGCAGCTGAAGCTGTCAAGGAGGCGGAGAGGGTCTCGAGGATGGCTGAAGAGATGGACTCACTGCTTCAGTTTGCAGCTGATATTTTCGATCAAAGTAATTCCCCCCGGCTTTTTTTTCCTGATGTACAACCATGAGCATGCTGGGCTAAGCTTAAAAAAAAGTAACTTACCTTTTAAAGTAAAAAGCTACTTAATTTGAAAGTATTTCTTACGTTACTATCAAAATAACTACCTACTTACCTATTCCTAAAAATACTTATTTCAAGACTGACTGACTTTAAGTAAACACTTTAAGCTTATGCAAACGTGCTCATAATATTTTATTCTCATGAACATTATTTTTATAGTGTCATTTTTTTCCTTTATTTTGACAGGTTCAGGTGGTGAAATCTTGCTAATAGCATAGGAACCCGATCCAAGCCTGCATCATATGAAAGACATGGATCCCTTCTTCAAAGCTTTGTAAATCAAATGTGCGTACTTGTTTTATTCTTCGCAGTTAATGTAATTCTAATAGAGTTTTACCGTAATATATCACTTTATTTAAGGTCAGCTGCCCCTTGGCATAACAACCTTGTAAGGTTTCGGAGTTCTTTTGGCTTTATCAATTCTTCTTGTGTAGCTATGGTGGTGTTGATGGGTTTTTGAACCCAAATTCAGTTGTTTGTAGGAGCTCTTTTTAACTGGGTTGAGCTTGAATGGCACAAAAAATGAAGCAATTTATATTTACCAATTAGATGTATCAACAACTCAATTTAAAACTAAAACTATTTAATGGATCACGTTTAGTTGATTAACAATTCTAGATAAATTATAATTCCCAACAACGGTTGCTTCTTTTAAATATAAAGGACTCCCGGCTCAAAAGTTGTCAATTTTTTAAAAATTTTCGCGTTTGTACGAATTTTGGCTCAGCAGGGCATTATCGTAAAATTATAAAAGTTGAGAACTTTTAGTCCGTTTTGACATCATCCTTTGCTTTTCTTGGACGAATTTATAGTACACGTGTCTGTTAGTTATACGTTAAAATGAATGAATTTTGGACATTGAGGCTTTATTTGAGGGAAAAAGATAAAGAATCCCAAGGCCTCTTGACTGGGGCTTGTTTGAGTTCTTTTTTTGGGGGAATAGATTTTTAATAGTATTTTTTAAAGAATGTGTGATTAGATAGATAGTAGAGAAAATTTTAAATTTATGTGTAACCTTATTTTATTTGAAAATGAGTATGAAAACAAAATTGAAGAACGAGGTGCAAAGAGGGATTGAGTTTTAGGTATGTGTAGAATTATTTGTAATGATCCATTTGATACACACTCAATTCCAAGGAAAATGGAAAATTAATTCGACCTTCAGCCAATTTGGGTGTTTAATTGCAGCAATTTTTTGGCTAATCACTTTCCCAGCCGCCATTTCACGCGCCTCATTTCTCACAATTCGTTGAATTGCTCCAGGTTTTGCCTTTTTTTTTTTTTTGGTGATAGGAAAAAATTCTAGACCCAACGATAAGAAAATTTATCCATTTAATTGACAATTTTCATGAAAAATAAAGCAAAACGAATGGTATTCAGTATCACTTTTTAAAATTTTTTTTTTGACAATTGAAACAAATTTTAGACTCAATGAGAGTAAAATTTATCACTTTAATTGACAATTTTCAGGAAAAGCAAAACCAAACGGATACCAAAAGTATTACATTTTTCAGGTGAAAAATTATATCAATCAAACACAATTAATTACGATTCTCAGTAAAACAAATTCTAGACAATTCAATTCGCTGCAATTCTTTTTCTTTCCATCCAAATTCCACATTCACAATGTCCTATTATAAATAGGAGGCTGGAACCACTGAATGAGAGCATGACCAAACAGTTTTGGAGAGTCGGACGATGAGATAACTTGATTTCACGAGAAAAGAATTGAACGAATTTGATATGCTTGAAGCGGAGATAAAAGGGCGATTTGCTTTCCGAGCAATGAATGCATGTATATATGGTGACGCTCTAGGCTTCGGAGTCTGCTCTGTTATTGATTTTAATACTTTCATGTTGGATTTGCCATTTTTTTTTACACTTTAAAAAGGCAAATTAACAACAATGAGAAAAGAGCTCAATACCATGAATAATTAATGTAGAGAGTTTTTGATTTATATGGATTTTGTACATCTCTTAAATGGGTCGAGAGTTTATAGAACTTGAGAATATATCTATGTCAGTTACAACATACATTCACTCAACATGGTTCACCCTTCTATTTTTGACTTACAGAGTAACAATTACAAATTGACTTGTTTCTAGATTCACACCAACAACAGTAATCAATACTAGTGATGCCGGCAAGAGTATGGAGATGCCTCAATCTCAGTATTACCAGACAGAAACTGTATTGGAATATGCAGGCTCAAAATTAAGAAATATCACCAGCATGCTGGGAGAAGAATTAGGCCAAATGCGGTTATACACTTATCTAAACCTTTAAATATAGTAGGAATTTTTATGATTTAATTATGGCCTTATCTTAGTGTATTTATTATTTGTTAGGTAAAACTCAATAAATTGAAGTATAGTTGGAATCAAGGAACGAAATTGGTGAAAAAGGATAATTTCTAAAGTTTGGGAGACTGAATTGTAAATATTCAGTAGTTGATTTGGACTATAACATGATGGTTGAAGATCATATGGGATCAATTCAACTCAAATTAGAAGCCAAATGATGAAATTTGCTTGTAAAAAGGACTCAAGTTGAACGAAGAATGAAAATTGGGTACCAAAATGAATAATCGCAAAAGATTTAAATTCCTTGCATGAGCAAGGCTCACTTTTTCCAAACTCGAGGCCGAAAAGCTTTGCCCATTGCATGAACAACAAATTCTAATTCCGGAAGGAAGTGATAGCTTTCCTTCTATTACTGAAACTCTTTTGAAAATCAATTTTTATCTAAATTTGACCTAATTTTCGACTAGTATAAGTACAGAACAAGGGCTAACATTCAAGAGATATCTTTCAAGAATGAGTGGCCAATTCATCATAAGTTTGTAATGAAATCAAATCTAGCAAGAAATCCAAATCAAGAAACATCAAGAACTCGAAGAATTAAATCCTGGAATTGAAGATCAAGAATAACAAATAGATTTCGCATCTCATTCTTGTATTTACTAGGTAGAATTGAACGTGCATTACACATTATTCTAAAATATTTCAGAAGTGCTATAAAAGTATTTGATACCAATTTGTTGGATGATTTGATGAGTCTCAAGCGAACTAAATAAAAAAAAAATTTAGGATAAAGATTTAAGAGAAGAAAATTGCATTCTTAAAATTAAACTTCTATGATTCAAATTTTTTGTGACGATGAAATACTACAAATTAATGAACAACATTTTTATACTATATTTGGTACATAAGAATTAGTTTTGAATACATGAATTTCACCACCAATTAAAATTTCTAGTTATATGAATAGAATTTAATTTATTTATAATAACTCTAGATTCATGTAAATCAAGATTCATTAACGCAAAATCGAGCCTAGATTAAAGTGAATGTTAATTAACTAAGAATTAATAACACGAAATTCATATATGACAAAGATTTTGTAATATTTATTACACATTGAAAAAAAAAGTTAGAAACTATTGAAAAAATTAAATTGTAGTATGATTAAATTGTCTAAAAAATGATTCTCACTTGATGTGATATTTTATATTTTATAGATAAATTTCGGGCAATGATTTTCCAATTTCTTTGTTGTTCTATTTTTAGAAACATGCTAGGCTAGACTTCTTTTGTTTTGGGATGAAGATAAACCATATTATTGTTTATTTTTAATTCAAAGACCAAGTAGTTTAGTTAATTTATGTTGTTGAATGATCTTGTATGCTTTGTTGAATTATTTAATTGTTTGATCACCAATTAGACAATTAATTGTTGTAGTGCTGAAAGGTTCACAATAAGTTTAAAATTTTGCAAGTTCAACACGTGCAATAAATGTCAAGAGTAACATGTATGACACGTGCAATCATCATATAGATAATGGTGTAATTGAATGAGTTACTTTACACATGATTGGAATAAGAATATGATAGGATCGTGCTTATAATATTTTTAACTTATCTCGAGAGAGCTAGTTAAATAAAATTGAATTATCGATTGTCATGAATACACAAATCACACTAAATTACATAGGTCAAGAATTGAAATAAGAGAATAATAGGTGGATTCGAAATTTCAACACATATATCTCATATTTTAGTTTAAAATCATATTAGTTAATTAGTAGATAATTTAAATATAATAAACATAAATCTCTTTTGTTAGTTACATTCGAATTTGATAACGAGTTGATTTAATTCAATTTAAAGTTAATTCTGCATGCAACGATATTCTTTCTTATTACATTATTATTTGTAAAAGATCTTATACGCTTGCAGGTTTTGCACAAACACTGCCTAACATGAATTTTAGTATTAACTTTAGCAATGGAAGCAGTAGCAATGGAAATGGCAATAACGTCAATGTCGATGTATATGGAATTGGCAACTGCAATGGAGACAATAACAGGGAAGATAAATCACAAGATTCATTTGTAGTCCTTCTTCCCGAGGAAGTAGGCCAAGATGAACTGCTTCATAACCTTCCAATCGATCAGGTAAATGAAAAAAATTGTTATTATCTACTAATCTATCATTAATTTCACTTGAAAATGGGGAGAAAATAATATTGTTTTCTTGCAAAATAGAGTTGAGTTACTAGCTAGTTACCAATAAGTTCAAATGATACAGACGATACATTTTCTTTGATTTTGTCTTCGAGAGTGTTAGGAATATGGGTGTTTAATCTACCACAATACACACCATTACATCTATAATCAATGCAAAAACCACCAAGAACATAAATCGAAAATCTGGAAACTTGAAGCACCAACAATGGCCGAAATCTGGAGCTTCTTCTTCTTTGTTTATGGTTGATTTGTAGGCTCAGGAACAACTTCCATGCTATGCAAATCGCCCCACCAAAAGAGAGAATGAGAAACCGGTAAAGAACCCTCCAAAACCGACCCTAAACCCTCTTGAATCACCACCTCCACTTAACCCTATTTCATGCCTAAGTTACCAAGGTATTCTACCACCAAAGCTCATCTCAAACTCACATTTTCACTCAATGAACCAGTTAGAAAACGAGAAAGAGACTTGGAGAAGAAAGAGAGAGTTTCTTGTTTGGAAGGTATGGCCTTTTCTTTCACCTTGCTACACCCACGTGAGAGAGAGAGAGAGAGAGAGAGAGAGAGAGTTGGTAGGTTTATAGATTCAAATGTATAGAGAAAGTTTCTCCAACAAGTCTAGTAAATATCAATCAAATGATCAACCATCCAATTTGATCCAAGGGCTCACAATAATCTATAGGTTAAGAGAACCATTAATTCTCACAGAGAGGATATTATGGGAGACTGCTTCGGGCCCTCGAAGACTCAAAAGACCGGCTTATGCGAATGGGAAGACTTTCCTTGGGATTAGAATGTTAAAGATAATTAACTTTATATCAAGTAAGGATGCTAAATATATGGAGCTTGGTTTGCAATGTTGCCCTCTCTGCTTGTTTAAACTTTGCTCTGGACTGGTTTGAAACCTAACTAGCAAATAATTGCAAACTTTTCTTAAATATGGATTCTATGTATTGACAATTGTGACTAAAGTTTTTGTCTATACTATACTTGTCAGAAATGGTGGAGTTGGGTTGAACTAATGTCAGTTTAAGGCCCCGTTTGATCTACATTATCATTTTCATTTTCATTCTTCTATTCATTTTCAACCACACATTCTTCAATAAAATAATATTTTCTATTACATCAATAACTTTTCCTTCTTTTTCAACCACACATTTCTCATCATATCACTATTTCAAAATTCATTCTTCCTCAATAATCTCCATAAAACACACTCTAAAACTTAGACCCGAAATAGTTTTCCATTAAATATGAAATAGTCTTTTAGATCTCCCAAAAAAAAAAAAAAAATTGTACTTTTTCCATTTTTAGAATCAATGAACCCTAGACCAATAACACAAAGGTTGCACATGTTTTGCACATAAATACTTTTCGAAAACATAAGAACTCTAGAATAATGGCACAAAAGAAGCACATTTGATTACATTTTTTTTAGAAATTAGAATACACTTAAACCTTGATAAATAGCAAAAAAGTAGTACTGTGAATTGCAATATACTACTTTTTCATTGCGCTCAAACTATAGACCAATAGCACAAACGAAAATTATGCTTTAAAGAAATACTTTTTTTTTAACACTGTTTGGTGAAATTTTTCAAGAAGACGAGATCATTGACAAGTAAGTGTTAGGAGTAGAAGTATCGCCCTACGAGTAATAGTTTCTAAGTTGAATTTAATTAATTCGATATCAAACACGAATGTAATCGAATCAAGACAAAGTTTTTGACGTTTGTGTTTGTTAACTACTAATGTCTATTCTAATTACTATTTAAATGTAAGTGAGAATAGTGTGTTGGAATTTCTTAGCTAGGTAGGCCAACTCCTCATCATTGGATGAATCTAAATTAGAAGATTTTGTACGGTTATTCCTTACAGATTTCAAGGTCAAAGGCTTCTCATTAATGGGTTTATCTAAGGTCAACTCATAGGTCTGAAGAGATCCAATTAACTCTTCCACCTTGATAGTATCTATGTCCTTACTTCCTTAATTGCCGTGACTATAGGCTTGAAACGCTCGGGTAAAGATCTAATAATTTTTCTCACTATCTTAGGCTCGAAAATTTTCTCTTTTAGGTTGAAGCTAAAATTTATTATATCATTTAGATTCGCATAGAAGACATCAAAAGTCTCATCATCTCTCATCCTGATTTCTTCAAACCTAGTGGCCAGATCTGCAACTTCGAATTCTTAACTGCTTGAGTTCCTTCATGTGGGTTTCTAAGATATCCCAAACTTCTTTCACAACCTCACATATGGACACTCTTCTAAACTCTTCTAGGGACACGACCATAAATAGGCCATGTAGGACTTTGCTATTCCAGTTACATCTATCTAGTTCAACCTTAGACCAATTTTCTATGGAGGTGAGAGTGACAATATTAATAATCGTGGTACTAGGATCAGACCAACCGTTAACTACAATAAACCAAATTCTGTCGTCTATAGATTTCAAGAATGCCCTCATCCTAACTTTTCAATATGCGCAATTGCTACCGTCAAAATAGAGTGAGATAGTCAACAAGGTACTTATCTAGACAATGTAAGGCCAGGACACACAATTAGGTTCTGATACCACTTGAAAGTTTTAGATCGCTTTGATATCACTTGAAAGTTCTGGATTTGCTAGATTAGTTCGATCTTACGTGCGAAATTGACTAATTAAAAGAACTCGTCAAATTTAATTAGCTTTCTAGATGATTATACAAACAAGTCAAATTTTTCTAAGTTTAAATACCGCAATAATAATATGGAAATGAGTAAAAACATAAGATTTGTTGATGGAGAAACCTAACGTGGAAAAACTCCTGGACCAAGCCAACTAACCTTCACTATAGACAATTAGGGATACAATACGATTCTAGTATTGTAACTTCCACTAGTTCTAACAGTTGTAATTCATGTAATCTCTAAGATCCGTTGTCAATCTTTCAGTCTCACGATCTACTGCTGTAGATACTATCTAGCCACTCCACTAGACTTCCTGATCTACCTCCTGTAGCCTCCAAGATCTGCTTTCTTGTTCCAGCCTCTTGATCTTATGTCAATTGCCTTTTCCAAGTGGAATTCCAAGAACCTCCCGTTCTTGTGTTTTTCCTGCGCTTGAAGTCCACCCCTCTTAATCCTCAATGAGAGAGTCACTTCCTCAAAGAGTTAAGGAAGCCATGTTTTTATTATTACACAGATGTAATGTTTTCCCAAACTAGATTGCTGAATCTTAAGAACGAATGGTTGATTCCACCAGTTGAATTGTGTTCTTGGATCTCTTAAAGACAATATGAAAGTGTTTCTTAATGAAAGCACAATGTAGCAACCTCATGAACTTTCGTCCATGACTTCTGTATTTATAGTTGGGGGTGAATAGGTGTCATTGGCAGTGTAAAATTCTTCAGAATTGCGACCTCAAATTTAACCATGAACACTGTCGCTAGAGCAACAACTCGATGAAAAGCGAGCAATGGCTTTTCACTCGAGCGACGAAGGGACGGGAAGCGAGCAATGGCTTTACTCGAGCGACGAAGGGACGGCAAGCGAGCGATGAGCTTATTATTTTTAATGTTTAAGCAACAACTTGACGAGCAGTTAGCGAAAATTCGTCTACTTTTCTACCTTATTCCAAACTTAAACCCTAGCCTAAATCATCTATACTAATTGTATCCCAAGTCTTTGACTTTTTACATATAATAAATTAGTTCTTTTTTTTTTTTACAGAATTGCCAATTACAACATTGGACCTAACGCTGACTGTTTTTGCAATGAACTTTGCTACAAGTACAAGGCAAAAGTGCCCCGAACAAGTATAGGGAGACAGTTGTCTCCCCGTAATTGGTTGCGCCAATTTTTTTTTGGCAAAACTCCCTGTAATTACGTTGTGAGATATTCTCGTGTACAATAGAAATTGTGGTCTATTTGTTGTTCATCGCCATGCAACCTAGTGAGCGACACCAGCTTTGCATCATCCATTAAATATGATAGGTGTAATTTCTACACATATTTAGGCCATCAAAAGTGAATATCTAGGAATCAAATTAAGGGACTACTACTTAATTTGTTTAAATATTGATCGTTGTAGGATATATTCAAGTTTGGATAGATTTCGATCAAAAGAAGTGGAAATCGACAAAATAAGGGTGAAAAAAAAGGAAGAATTCCAAAGTACATAACTAATTGCAAATATTTAATAGTTGATTCAGACCAAGGAATAAAGATTGAAGACTGTTGAGACTCAATTAGAAGTTGAAGGATCAAAATTACACGAGAAGAGGACTTGAATTGAAGCAAGAGCAAAAAACATGGACCAAAGTGAATCAAATGGAAATTTGAGGCATGCGATCAATAATTGCAACATCTCAATTGGCAAAAGCCGAGAGAAAATTACACATTTCGACCGCTGGTATGGAAGCCATGTGATTGCACGTCCTTCTCGACTTCAACCTCGTTATGGAAACTAATTTCAACGCAGATTTTGACTAAATTCAACCCTTATAAATATAGAACACTATAAAAAAAAAATGAAAGAACACGTCTTATATCATATCATATCATAAACATAATCTTGCAATTAAGGCATGCCGATTAATCATTCTTTAGGAGGATTTAAGAGGCAAGATACAAGAACTCAATCCTTTGAGATATAACATTCATCTTTGGACAAAGAAGAGAAAAGTGCAACTGGAGATAAATCAAGAAACCATTGAAAATATTCAAGATTTTGCAATTCATCCACTTTTCTTCATATATCAAGAATTTTGATGATGTTTTACAAACCAATTATGATTTCTTGTTACTTTGTAATGCTATGATAGATTTTTATTTACTAAGATATAGATGAACACTTGTTATAAAGTTTTAATATAATTCCAATATATTGACGCAAATATTTATTTTCATTTATTTTTTATTGTTATAGAATTTAATACTTTTCAATTACTTGATCAATAGTTGGATTAATGTGCGAATTTTATTAAAGTCGAGAGAAGTAATAAAATAGATATAACATTGTAATAAATGTTGTGAGTTTCAACAGAGGAGAGAGATATTCGTCGTATGCTTTGCTTGATTCTAATAAATGTTATGGGGTTTAGACGCTTGCTTTTATTTTCGCATATTTCATAGGGATATAGAAACATCATGTAAGTGGATATATTTAATTATATTTGAAAGCGATTATTAAATAATTTAGGAACATTGATAAAAAAAAAATACATATTGTTATGATGTTGATTTGCACTAAATTGGATTAATATGGGGGAATTCGAAGTCTTAGGACTTGTTTGAGCCCCAATTTGTTTTAGAATGTATTTTAGAATAATTCATTGATTGGGAATGTGTGGTTAAAAAAATAAAGAATATTTTTTAGATTTGCATATAATATTATTTTATTGAAAAATGTGTGGTTGAGCAAAAAAGAAAGAGAAAAATGTATTTTGAAAATAATGAGAATCAAACAAGGGCTTGGTATTTATTCAACCTAATTTTACAGAAGCTTTCGTAATTTGCTCTTTGAAATACATAGTTCAAATAGTTAATTAATATAATTTCTTCGTACAAACATAGCTATTCGTTTAAAGTTAACATTAATTGATTCTGGATTAAAAATTTATATAGTTTTCGTGGGAACGATAATCTATTAATCACATTATTATTTATCTACGACACCGTGCACTTGCAAAATTTCATACGATCAAAATACGTGCTTGCAATATTCACCTATTGTCCCGATGGGATATGGACAACTCTAAAGTGAAATTATCTTATTTTCAATCATATATTCACAAATAAAATAATATTATACGTAAGCATAAAATTTTTCATTCTTTTTTATACATTCATTTAAAAAAAAAAAAAAAATCACGATTATAAAGTATTTTTTTTCCCCCAAAATCTATAATAATGGAGCTCAAACATGGACTATATCCCACAAAAAGTTTCAATTTCCTTTGCATTAAAGAAACTATCAAGCTGCTTAGGCTCAAAGACAAATTTCATTTGGAACAAAACAGTGAACGGTGCTTTGCAAAAAATGAAAGTTCTCCCTCAATTTCAACCCCCTTTTGACAACAAATTATTTAAAAACTCTTTATTTTCAATCATACATTCACTCAATAAAATATTTTGCATGTAAAATAAAAAAAAAAATCTTTATTTTTTATCCACACATTTTCCAAAAATCATTATTCATAACGTTATTATTCCTACATAATGGTCATCAAACAAGGACTCAATGAATCATGCAACCAATGCCTAATTCTCAACGTTGACAAGCTAAAACTTGACTTCTTGAGTCAAAACCTGCAATTCATTCATCATATTATTGTATATTTCGTGTGTGTTAACAATGAACTCAACAAACAATGTTCTCAATCATGTATGCGCCAGCATTATCGATCATTGGAGCAACCACAAAGTCGACATAGACACCCGATCTTTCAAGTTTTGATTTGCCACCATGATCAACAAATGATTATTTGATACAAAATTATCAATGAACTACGATTTTATTTTATTCATATACTTGATGACCTCAGTTGTACTTATTGATCAGCAATAAGCACGTGGCCTGGCCCAACTTGAGTTGGACATTGGCTAATTTTGGGCTGAACTTTTATTGGACGGGCCAATTGATAGATAAAACGATTAAATTAGCTCAAAACGTTAATTCAACTTTACATTATTGCTACTCCTCAAGTCACATATTAGGTCACACTATAAATATGGAAGTGTTGGTGCTTCCAGATTCAAGTGCCGTTTGACGTAACAAATCACAGGAAAGTTTTATTTCTCTCTCTATCTCCCCCAAAATTTTCACTTTCGTCTTCCCGCCATTAGCTTCCCTCTCTCTGCCCAAATTCTTAAATCACACTTTAAGTTTGAACACTTCTCTCTTTCTGTATGCCAGTTAGTGAGCGTTTCTCTCCAAACAGATACAAGGTGCGTATATAAAAACATAGTATTCGTGTGTTTATGTCATTAGTTTATGTTCCCAGAATTTTTTGTGATGAAATTCATACAATGTTTATACGGGTCTGCTGTTTGAATTGAGGTTTAAGAAATTGTTGCTTCCAGGTTACGTGTTTGTTTAATTTCTATTTAACATATCCAATGATTTTTCGAACCAATTTCTGATTTATGTGCTTTCTTTCAACATTTCGGAATTCTAAAATAATAATTCCTAATTTGATTTCATTTTTAAGAAATCGGATTGACTTTTTCTTCTCTAGGAAAGTAGAATTAGGAAATATTGAATTTTTATTGAAAATTTCAGTAGCTGACTTAGGAGTGGCCCAATATTTTATAAATTGGTATATGTTTTCATCATTGTTCGATGTGAAATTTTATCGCTTAACATGTCCTCGAAACATGGTGACTCGTTTTGTGCAAACCAATTTTAAAATCCGTGTGCTCATTTTTGAGTTATAATTGGATCGAATTGCTTGGTGTAATTTAATGGGCTCTGATACCATATAAAGACTTGAGGTTCATATTAAAAGGTCAATCTTATTGAGTGGTCCAAAGAGGTCTACATTTTCATTTTTGTTCGAATAGCCATCAAGATTAAGGAAAAAAATAAAAAGTAAAAAATAAACTTTATCTTAGAAATATAACATGCTTTGCATTTCAAAATATTACGATTTGAGTGTTCAACATACGCCATATATAAAAATAAATGTTTATTATAGTGACAATTGCAAAATAACCAGAGTATTCATAAACTTGCATGTTATTTCCAAAAAATAAAATCTCCTCATCTATTTATTTCATGCTGGTTTGTGTAAGACAATTTACTAGACAATAGTTAAGAATCGCATAAGACATGTATTCAACATGATGAAATAGGACTTGAGTGTTAGGAGTTGCTTAAGTATGCAAATTGTAACACACATAATCCCAAATCTTAGAAGTAAATAATTTTCACATGTTAATTTATAACAAAGAGAACACATCTTGTCCATTGAATGTTTAGAAAAGGAGTAACTGCAATGCAATTATAGAAGAAACTCATTTCTCTACCTTATTGCTCCGTACTATAATGATGGACTTTTTTACGTCTCTTAAATGGGTCAAGAGTTTAAAGAACTTGAGAATGTATTTCTGTCAGATACATCATACATTCATTCAACATAGTAAGAGTTCCTTTAGTATGTATTCGTTAATTACAAATATAAGTAAAATTTCATTAACTGCATTAGAACTTTTTGTTTACAACCGTCTCTAATGTAATATTCCTCATTACAGTTTAATGAACAAAAATTAATGCAACGTTTATCATGATCAAACTAAAAGCTAAAGAGTGTCAAGGGAGTCGTATAATATTAGTTCAACATATCGTTCCTTCAGCGTATCACTTTTTTAGTTCTTAACTTCACATGATATATAAACAAGGAGCATTCATGTGGTCTAATTGTAATATCTTTTAGACCATTCTTCTTATCATTCATTCATGTATACTGTGAACAAAACATGAAACATTAGAAATACAAATGTGAGCTCATTGTCTTGATTAATTACTTGATGTATAATATCACAGTTAAATTCAGGACGCATTCATTCATTATATTCTTTAAATGTCTTTGATCTAGCCCTTTTGTTAATAGATCTGCAATCATAATTCATAAGTTAAGTCCTTAAATGTTCAATTTGAAATTCATTTTTATGTTTTGTTATTTATTTATTTATTTTTATATTCGTTCAGATAGAAATAGAAGATGAGATAGTAGTACCCGTACAAGGAATTTACTTGGTCACGGTTGTTTCCTTACCTTACATGTGTTTTTGATCCCCATCAATTTGAGTACCCAAATGTCTTAGAATTGGACAAGGTATCCTGTTGATGCACACTTGATAATGACCAATAAATCTTTTGGTCCGTGGAATGATAATAACGGTAAATTTCTATTGTTGGTTTTGTTCCTTTACAAAATATATGACCAAACAAATAGCAAGAACAGAATAAAACTGACTAGACAAAACCTTAAGATGATTAAGGGGAGAACAAAACTTTAAGAGGATTGATTGTCAATATTTTCCACCCAAATTTCTACTTTTGTGCTATTTGATTAGTATTTTTTTCATGAAAAATATTTTCATACTTTTGGTCACTTGATCATATTTTTCTCGAAAACAAGGAAAATATTTTCTTTAGGGGAGTATGTTTTTATTTTTCAGGTAATTTGCTCTCTCTCTCTCTCTCTCCCTACCAATAAAAATGGACAAATTTTGTAGATTGAAAATAAAATCAATCAAACACATTTAATTGACAATTTCATGCAAATAATTTCTAGGCAATTCAATTGCCTAAAATTTATTTTATTTTCTTGTAAATTCCATGTTTGCAATCAAATACACCTTAAATGTTAAAAATCTGTAATTGACTAGACACAAAATGTAACATGGTTAAGGTGGGAACACAACTTTACTTGTGAAGCTTCCTATAATGAGGAAACCTCATCAGTGTACCCTGAATTTTGTAATGAAGAGCACAAATAGGGATTATGCACGAAATGAAAGTCAAAAAGAAGAAAAAGAAAAATCTGGTTCAGTAAAAATAACCCAGCATTTTATGGAAGTTGAGCAGAATACACCTAGTTACCTGAATTTTTTTATTTTTTATTTTTTCGACAGACTTGAAATCATGTTTAGTGATTATGCACAAAATTAAAGTTAAAAAGAAGGAAAAGAAAAATCTGGTTCAGTAAAAATATTCCAGCATTTTACGGAAGTTGTGCAGAATGCACCTAGTTACCTGATTTTTTTTCCACTTGTACTCGGACAGACTTGAAATAATGTTTAGTAGTGATAAAGATTTTGCAACCGGAGTTTTCTTCTGAACTACTTTCATGATCACATTCTTCCCCTTAGTGTTTTTCTCCCGCCACCTTTCACCTTGTCTCCGAGTGAGCATACTTTCTCGTGTTGCTCTATTTCTTTGATTTAATGTCTTCTCATTTCTGGTTAAACAATGAAACACTGCAATTAGTTTGAAAAGGAGATAATAGGAACAGTGCCATGGTTTACAAAGTAGGAAATGTTTGTGACAACTGACATGGACAATAAATTTCAAATTTGAATATGGAACATACTAACAGCAAGAGGCGCTAGTCTCTGCATTACTTGCAAAGACTTGAGTTCAAAACATATGTGGAAACCTATAGAAAATGATTTTTCTGTCTATACTGAGAGAGAGTTGAGTTCAAAACCTTTGTGGAAGGCTATACAAAATGATTTTTCCACCTACTGTAAAGATGTATCTTATAATCATAAAATCCAGCTGTGGGAGTTTGAGTCTCTGATGGAACATGAGTTGACTGCTTTGATTTTTTGGTATCACAAGGATTTCTATATGATGATGGAATTCTAATTTGTTTCTTTGTAAGGTTTCTGTGCCTTGGGGTTAACCTCTATTCCTCTTTGGTTTTGTGATCTTATCATACATTGTTGGGCTGCCTGAGAGTTCTTCTGTCGACATCTAAGTACACTGCCATCATTCAAATTCTTTTGCTTATATTAAGCCTAAGAAAGTTTCCTTGCTTGCTGATTATTGCTTAATCGTTGTTGTTTCAGTTCTTTCATTCTTCTAAGACAAAAAAAGTAGTCTTCGTTATGATTGGACTGGACTTGAAAGTAATTCCTATAGAATTTTCTTGCATATCTGCAGATTGTAATTATCTGGGTACATGTTTGACTTTGGGGAACAACAGAGTTATCTGGTTTGATCAGAAAGAGAATTTGCAGTGCTGTTGATTACTCCTCTTGAGAAATTTGACTAATAGACTTTCCTAATACTACTTCACATTGATGATGGAGTGCAATAAAGATGAGGCCACCCGAGCCAAAGGGATTGCAGAGGAGAAGATGGAGAACAATGACTTTGAAGGGGCAAGAAAGATTGCTTTGAAAGCACGAAATCTTTACCCTGAACTTGAGAACATAGTGCAGATGCTGGCCATATGTGATGTTCATTGTGCAGCTAAAAATAGGATTTTCGGATCCGAAAAGGACTGGTATGAAATCCTTGGGGTTGAAAAGTTGGCTGATGAATTGACCATCAAGAAACACAATACCGACGACTTGCTCTTGTTCTTCATCCTGATAAAAACAGATTTCCTGGTGCAGAAGCTGCTTTTAAGCTGATTGGGGAAGCAAATTTAGTGCTTACGGACCCAGCAAAGAGGTCCTCATTCGAAAGTAAGATTAGAGTTACAGTTAGATCAGCTCCATCAAATCAACCCCCTCATGACGTAATCATAAATCCTTCTTTAAAGAAACAATATGGATTTCAAAACAGGTTTCCAAACTGTTATGCTGATAAATTCAGTGGACTGAATCATCACCAAGCAACAGGGTTCAATTCAACTGTTGGACAGGGAATGTTCTGGACTAGTTGCCCGTTTTGCACTATTAAATTCCCGTGCCAGAAAGAAAATCTGAATAGTTCTTTGCAGTGCCCTTACTGCTTAAAACCCTTTATTGCTTATGGTATAGGTGCTCAAGGCATTTCATTAGGATCTAAATGCAGTCAACCCAGTCCTCAACACGTGTTTACAAAATTTGAGATCCCAACTCAGGGTGCCCCTAAGATGGGTGTGCAAAATAACACCAGATTCTCAGCTCCTGGTGCAGGATCTCAGGGGAGTGCTAGTAGTAAAGCCCTTGGATCAGAAGCAGGTATTCGAACCAACAGCACTGCCAAAGTCAGTGGGGATGTGAAAATGAAAGAAAAAGTGACCTGGAATGCTAGTGGTGGAATGCCCAATGGTGATGCGATGACTAGGGAATCAGATCTGAAAAACAAAAACAGGAAGAGGGGAAGGAAAGGGGTAGTGGAATCTAGTGAGAGTTGTGATACATCAAGTAGTGTTGACACAGAAGATGTGGCTGTTGAGGAAAATTTTGGAGATCTTGCCAACATGGGTGATTCTGGACTTAATGGTAATCACTTTGTACGAAGATCAACTCGGCAAAGGCAACATATCTCATACAATGAAATTGATGATGACAACAATGACATTGCCATCCCTCCAAAGAGATCACAGAGTGATAGTAAAGAAGAGCAAGAGGATTCTCTGGATACTGAAGATTTGAAGAGTGGTTATGCAAATAGTTTTCGTACTGATGCAGATAATGCAAGAACTGAAGTAATAGATGATTCTCAATCAGATTCAGATGCTAAATTTATTGAGTGTCCCGATGCAGAATTTAATGATTTTGACAAGGCTAAAGGGGAAAGCTGTTTTTCTGTTGATCAAATGTGGGCTTGTTTTGATACATTAGATGGCATGCCAAGGTTCTATGCGCTGGTCAAAAAAGTAGTTAGTCCTGGATTTAAATTGCAAGTTACCTGGTTAGAAGCTGATCCGGAAGATGAAGCTGAGAAGAATTGGGCTAGAAAGGAGTTACCCATTGGTTGTGGTAGATTTAAGCGTGAGAAGAGTCAATACACTTCAGATCGTCTTACATTCTCTCATCAAGTGCTTTTTGAGAATGGTAAGAAGAAAGGTTCTTTAGTCATATATCCTAGGAAAGGGGAGACCTGGGCTCTTTTCAAGGACTGGGATATAAGATGGAGTTGCAACAAAAATAATTTTAAACATTTCAAATATGAAATTGTGGAGATTCTCTTCGATTTTATTGCGGGTAATGGTGTAAAGGTTGCTTACTTAGATAAAGTTGGTGGATTTGTTAGCCTATTTCAGCGAACGGGCAAAAGTGATGATGATTCATTTTTTATACAAACCCATGAACTGTTTAGGTTCTCTCATCAAATTCCTTTTTTCAGAATGACTGGCTCTGAAAGAAGCGGTGTTCCAGAAGATTCTTTTGAACTTGATCCCAGTTCCATACCTCTAAATCCTGAGGATTTATGGTATCCTGGAAAGGGCAAGGCGGGCATTCAACGGAAACATGGATGCTGAAGTTAATTGTTCACCCCCAAAGTCAACTAGAAGTAATTTGGCACCTGAGTATGAGTATGCCAAAAAACGTTGTGGACTTGGATGATTGTTGAGAAGATGTCTAAACAGTAAACACCAAATAACTTCCATTTTACAGTAATTTATTAAATGTAGAGAAAAAAGGCAGCGAATCAAGTCCATGATAAAGCAAGTGCTGAGTGCTACTTTACCCAGTCAGAAGATGTATCTTGTGAACTTGTGAGGGATAAACTTTGGGAATCATATTGATCTCTGCTGAGAGTTTCTGTGATTTGTTGTCTACTCTTTCCTTTGGTTCTTCTTCCAGTAAAGAATGATTTTGCTCGGGGTTTTGCTTTCCAGTTTACTGGTAAGGAAAAGTTTTTGCAAGCTAGGAGCTTTTATTCAGCCACATTTTCAGGGAGAATATATGGAAGATGAAGTTGAGGAACTTGAATCCTTGTGACCTGAAACTGTTATTCGCCATGTGTACTTTAACATATTGCTTTGACTGTTGTCTACTTTTGTAATTGCAACTGTTTTATTCTGGATAGAGGTTGAACCCCGTGTTTTGCCTTGTATCTCCGGTTAGGTCTGTTTCTTAGACGATGTAAAGATCTACTGGACATGTACAATTCGTGCGAATGAACCTCGAAATATTTTTTTTTTTTTGGCGGTCTTGGGGTTCAGTATGCAACTTGAAATGATCTTTTCTTTTTCTTCTGCTAGGATATCCTTGAAGGCATATGTTGCAGGAAGATAGTGTTTAGAACATGCAAAAGGCTATAATTTATTGGCTAATGGGTCGGTAAATGAGAGTTTTCTCTTTTGAAGAATCAACAGGAGGCTGGAGCGTATGTATTCGGTAGTAAGCGTGTCTCGAGAATAGTGTCGTGCCAATTGAGATTGCATTAAAGGCGTTTCTAAATATTTTCGTGGCTCTTGTCAACTAAGATTGGCTTTCATGTATAAAGGTTGAAAGGGTTGCGGATTATTAAGTCCTTACTCGTACAAGTACGAATAGTTAAGCATCACAAAGTTTTTGAAATTTAAATTTGATCTTCAATTATTAAAATTTAAAAATTGTTGTGTGGTTGCATATTTCCAATTTTATGAAGTTAGATTTTACTTCTCAACTTGTACTGATGCTAAAAAGTGACACATTTTCACGAGGACCATTAGAGATGATTTCCATGATTAGAGATAGAATGTGTAGCTATAACAAAACTTTACGAGTTATTTAGCACTACTGATATTACAACATTGATTTTAATGACATCTAAGTGATAGAGACACAATTAAATGATTTACATAATTTTACCTTTAATTGAATCTATCACTTTACGACATTAGACTTGTGCTCAACGCTATTGGTGTTGGATAACATTATTCAAACATTACAAATCTACTTGATCTCTTTTAAAAGTTGGGGACTAATTTGTTTTGAAGATCAACAATGCAATTTTCCTTCTTTTAGATTCCGCGATCTCAGTCTTTCAAAGCCTCAAACCCAATATTTTTTTGAAGTCAATATAAAGTTACAATAAAACCATCCTGAGTTCACATTGAAATAAGGGAAATGGGCAACCCAATAGACACAATGTACGCAAAATAAAAAAATAAAAACACAAACAAACAAAAACTTGAGACTCTTCATCTCCCAAGCCGGCAAAACCGGGATTTCAATATTGAAGGAACTCCTCGATGGAATTGGCAACTCAAAGGCAGCAGGTAAGTCACAGAAAGATAGCATGCACTAGAATAATTTTTAGTTTGACCTTTGCTTGTTGACATATGAACAATGTTCTGTCTTGCATGAACTAGACCAGAATGCTTCTATTTTTTTGGTTTGATCTTTGCATGTTGAAATAAGATGATTTTTTTTTTTTTTTTTTTATTGTTCTTTGCAAAGGAGTAGATATTTGTAACTTTGTTGAATTATTTTTTGTTTTCTTTGCAAGTTACACAAGATTGTTACTTTATTGAATTATTTTATGGAACATGAGTCGAATGCTTCTACTTCCTAGTATCATGAAGATTGCTATATGTTGATGGATTTTTATTTATTTATTATTTTTTTTTTCCGTCCCTGCCTTTTAGCTCTATACCTCTATGGTTCTGTGATCTTATCATGTACATTGTTGGGACGCCCGGAATACCTTATCTTGATGGAAACTTTAATTAGAAGCTTTATACAGTGTATATGCAATCCTTTTATTAAGCCTAAGAAAGCTTCATTACAGAGTTTTCTAGTTTGAGCTGGAAGAGAATTTGCAGTTCTGTATATTACTGCTCTTGAGGAATTTGGTAACTGGACTTTCTTGTTACTACTTTATATTGAGGTGCAATAAAGATGAGGCTGCCCGAGCCAAAGAGATTGCAGAGAAGAAGTTGGAGAAAAATAACTTTGAAGGGGCACGAAAGATTTCTTTGAAAGCTCAAAATCTTTATCCTGAACTTGAGAATATAACTCAGATGCTGGCCATATGTAATGTTCATTGCGCTGCTAAAAATGAGATTTGGGGATTTGAAAAGGAATGGTATAGAATCCTTGATCTTGATATTGAAAAGTAGGCTGACGAATTCACCATTAAGAAACAATACCCTCGACTTGCATTTGTTCTTCATCCTGATAAGAATAGATTTCCTGGTGCAGAAGCTGCTATTAAGGTGATTGTGGAAGTAAGCAAATTTAGTGCTTTCACACCCTGTAACGAGGTATTCATTTGACCGTCGAAGTAGCTTTTCAAATCCTTCGTTCACGAAGCAATACAAAGTTTGAAGAAATATTCAAAGCAGTTCTCATGATAAATTCTTTGATCTGAATCAATATCAAGCAACAGGGTCAAATTTGACTGCTGGCATGAGAGATTCTGAACCTGACTATTTTCGTTTTGTACCAAGATCAATCCGGCAAAGTAAGCATATCTCATACATTGAAATTGATGATGACAATGACTTTGCTATCCCACCTAAGAGATCACGGGGTTCGGGTGATAGTAAAGAGAAACAAGATGATACTCTAGACCATGTTTGACTTCCATTATTAAAAGTTTGTTTTTTTTCCCATACTCATTTTCAATTGCATTCTCTTGATAAAATATTTTGTACTTAAATTCTCAAAAAATTTCCTATTTTTTAACCATGCATTCTACAAAAATTAACTAATACAAAATTTATTTTCACAAAAAAAAAAAAAAAAAAAAAAAGGCTCAAAATAGGCTAAATAAATGTGATTGTTTTAAGATTAAAAAAAGATTTTTTTTTAAATTTTTTATTTATAAAATGCACCCATTATATATAGTCTCCGCTTTTGCATAATAATTACAAAAGGTGCTCTTTATTAAAAATTACAAATTCGAGATTATAAATAGTTGAATATACAAATTTACCTTTAATTGAATTAATAAATCGCACCCTATACTTTACCTTGTGTAATGTTTTACATATTATTTCTATTGAATTTTCATTAAATAATTTTTTTCTTTGAAAGGTGATTTTTTGTACGTAATTTATAGAATTTTTATTCTTTTCCTAAACTCTAACATCAAATCAATAAAAAATCTATTTTAATAAGTTAAAAAAATATTGAAAAATATAGAAAATACTTTTTTTTATTAGATCAATATTATAAAAATACTTACTTGCTTTCTTCTAGTTAATAATTTCTATTCAATGAATCTAAATTAAAAAAATACATGTAAACAATTTTTTATATTAGTAATTATTTTATAACTATTTTTTTATTAATATTAAGTTGGTGTAATTTAAAACGAAAATTAAAATGAGAAAAAAAAAATGTAATGATGCAGTTTGAAGATTTAACTAATTAAAAGTTAGTTCATGGAGGGATACATGATTTAAAAAAAAAATCATTTAGATGAAAATGAAAAACAAATTGAACTTTTGAAGAATAAAAAATTAAAATAACTGGTACATAAGAACCCTGCTCGGTGTACAGGCCTGTAGCAGAGACAAAATGGATCCCACGTAATTTTTTTTTAATACATGTGGATCCCCCGTACAGTGAGAGGGCCTGTAAAATATCTGTAAAAATGCTCCCGTACATTGGGCATTTCCCTGTACATAAAGTGTTATTGTACCATAAATAATGTGATTATAATGTGTACTTTTTAATTGTACGTTTTTATTTTTCAATGATAAACTTGTAAATTTTCTTGGCGAAGGTTATTTTTTATTACTTTACTGTAAAATATAGTAAGTAAAGTACACCTCAAAGAGAATATATTTTGTAAATTTTTTTTTAAAAAAATAATAATAATAAGGAAAAAACTATTTGCACAAAAAGTGGATTTAATAGAAATGCTACACATACTCACATGGGAGGTGTGCCATGTAAATTAAATATTGCTAAAAAAAGTGACCCCACCTATTTGTGTGTATTTTGTAGGAATTCTGTGGGCTTTTCTTTTATACACACAGCACAACAATATAGAGCAACTGAAACCACATGCCCAGATGGTATTTATCCAAACGGAACTCCAGAAGTTATATGTAAAACATCTGTAAAAATGCTCCTGTACATTGGACATTTTCCTGTACATAAAGTGTTAGGCTCTGTTTGATAGCGAATATTTTCCCGGGAATTAGGAATCGTTTTCCAACTTTCTGCTTTTGCGCTGTTTGATAGCCTTTATTTTCCATGGAATCGGTTTCCAGCATTTTCCAAGGTACAACCACTTGAAGCGTGATTCCGTGGAAATCAATTCCTTGCTATTTGGTGGGAATTGGTTTCCACCTTTTTTTTTTTTTTTTTAAGCAATAAAAACAAATTCTAAGATAAAGTGTAAAAAAAATTATCCATTTAATTGACAAATTCCATGCAAAATAGAGCCAAACGTAAAAATAAAAAATAATTTTATTATTATTATTTTTTTTGGCAATCTAAACATATTTTGTCCTTAATGGTAAAAAAAATTATCCATTTAATTGACAATTTGCATAAAAAACAAAGTCAAACATATTATAATAGAAATGTGGAAAATTATACCAATCAAACACCTTTAATTCAATTCCCGGTAAAACAATTCCAGGCAATTCAATTCCCTGGAATCCAATTCATTTTCCACCCATTTTCCACTCTGCAATCAAACGGAACCTTATTGTACCATAAATAGTGTGATTATAATGTGTACTTTTTAATTGTACGTTTTTATTTTTCAATAATAAACTTGTAAATTTTCTTGGCGAAGGTTATTTTTTATTACTTTACTGTAAAATACAGTATGTAAAGTACACCTCAAAGAGAATATATTTTGTAAATTTTTTTTAAAAAATAATAATAATAAGAAGGAAAAAACTATTTGCACAAAAAGTGGATTTAATAGAAATGCTACAGACACTCACATGGGAGGTGTGCCATGTAAATTAAATATTGCCAAAAAAAGTGACCCCACCTATTTGTGTGTATTCTGTAGGATTCTGTGGGCTTTTCTTTTATACACACAGCACAACAATATAGAGCAACTGAAACCACATGCCCAGATGGTATTTATCCAAACGGAACTCCAGAAGTTATATGTAAAACATCTGTAAAAATGCTCCTGTACATTGGACATTTTCCTGTACATAAAGTGTTATTGTACCATAAATAGTGTGATTATAATGTGTACTTTTTAATTGTACGTTTTTATTTTTCAATAATAAACTTGTAAATTTTCTTGGCGAAGGTTATTTTTTATTACTTTACTGTAAAATATAGTATGTAAAGTACACCTCAAAGAGAATATATTTTGTAAATTTTTTTAAAAAAAATAATAATAATAAGAAGGAAAAAACTATTTGCCCAAAAAGTGGATTTAATAGAAATGCTACAAACACTCACATGGGAGGTGTGCCATGTAAATTAAATATTACCAAAAAAAGTGACCCCACCTATTTGTGTGTATTCTATAGGAATTCTGTGGGCTTTTCTTTTATACACACAACACAATAGTATAGAGCAACTGAAACCACATGCCCAGATGGTATTTATCCAAACGCAACTCTAGAAGTTATATGTGCATACCACCGTCTAATTGTGGATGAAAAAGGAAAAAACAAAAAAATCAAAGAATTTCAGGAATGGGATTCAATCTCCATATTTTTTTTCCCGTCTTAGCATGGCAACCACTTCTCCTCGACTTCCATTATTAGTAAGTCTTCTCCCTGAGTATACTTTGTAGAAATAACTTGTGTAGGAAATACTCTGATGAAGTTTTCTCAAATTTGAATTCATTTCTTTAAACGGAGATTTACTAGTTCCCTGTCGAAAACCGGACCTCGTGGACCCGACACGGCTTACATCATTTGATGGGTTAGCTGGACTATTGGGCCAGGCTGCATAGGCCACGAGCCTTTGTCAGCCTACAGTTTAAAGTAGGGAACAGTTCATAAATAAAATTTTAAGTATGATCCAATTCAATAATAAGGTTATAAGTTTCAAAATTTCAAAAATCAGATTTTTATTAAATTTTATTTATGATTTAATTATTTAATTAATTAAATATATAGATGTCACATATTTATACAATTTGGTCACAAATGCATTTATTGGTCACATATTATCAAATTAATTATTTACAAATTATTTCGAGGTCACAAATCAAAAATTTATTGGTCAAATTATTTTCGAGGTCACGGATCGAAATTTTAATAGGTCACATTTATTTCCGTGGTCACAAATAAAAATTTTAACAGGTCACAATTTTTTTTACGATCATGATTCGAAAATTTCATAGGTCACAATTTGTTTATCAATCACAAATTATTGGTCACCAAATTTTTATTGGTCACAGATTAACTAATTTAGTGATCACAGTCAACAAAATAATCTGTGATCACCATCAACACTTGTGACTACCGTCTCGACCATGCCACACCACCAAGACCAACCAAAAAATTCTTAAACATACTATCACGATCGCCACTCCACTACCTCCCGATGACAACGCAGCCACCTCAAACAAATCAAGAGAAAAACACCAATGCAGCATATCCATCACCACCATCACCATCACCATCACCATCTCACCCACTGTCACTGTTGTCCCATTAAAATGGAACCTCTAAAAGAGCCCCACGTAGCAACCCACGTGGAAGTCTGTCAAAGAAAATGTTAAACTTTGACCAGGGTCAACATAAGCCCAAATGGCCGTCACGTCAAGGTGCCTAGCTGAGGTTCTTAAGGTGCCTAGCCGATGTCCCTAAGGGGCCTAACCGAGGTCCTAAGAAGGCTAGCTGGAGTGCCTAGCAAATGTGCCTAATCGAAGTCCCAAAAAGGCTAGCCGAGGTGCCTAACCGAGGTCCTAAGAAGGTTAGCCGAGGTCCCAAAAGGCTAGCCGAAGTGCCTAACCGAGGTTCTCCAAGTGGCAAGTTGAGGTGCCTACAAATGTGTAAATCGAGGCTCCTAAGAAGCCTAGCCGATGTGCCTCAAAGTGCCTAACCGAGGTTCTCCAAGTGGCAAGCCGAAGTGTCTACAAAGGTGTAAATCGAGGTCCCAAAAGGCTAGCCGAAGTGCCTACAAAAGTGTAAACCGAGGTCCTAAGAAGGCTAGCCGAAGTGCCTAGCAAATGTGCCTAATAGAAGTCCCAAAAGGCTAGCCAATGTGCCTAATTGAGGTCCTAAGAAGGTTAGTCGAGGTCCCAAAAGGCTAGCCGAAGTGCCTAATCGAGGTTCTCCAAGTGACAAGCCAAGGTGCCTACAAAGGTGTAAATCGAGGCTCCTAAGGAGCCTAGCCGATGTGCCTCAGAGTGCCTAACCGAGGTTCTCCAAGTAACAAGTCGAAGTGCCTACAAAGGTGTAAACCGAGGTCCCAAAAGGCTAGCCGAAGAGCCTACAAAGGTGAAAATCGAGGCTCCTAAGAAGCCTAACCGAGGTCCCTCAAAGTGCCTAACCGAGGTCTCCTAAGTGCCTAACCGAGGTATCTTAAGTTCCTAACCGAGGCTCCCTAGAGGTCCAACCGAGGTGCCTAAAGAGGTACAATCGAGGCTCTTCAAGAATGAAGTCCTATGGACTTAGATTTGATCCATTAACCACTTGGCTCATCTACATTTTCACAATCAAAGGTAAGCAATTTGAAACCTAACTAAATCCCCTATCTCTCATATCTTTCACTCTCTTAATATTTTAGTCCGACCGTTGATTTGACCGTCAGAGTGCAAATGGTCGTCGGACCTTTTTCTTGGCCGACGGCCTTTACCTCCTAACGAGGTAGGTGTGCAGGTGACGTCCATGTGGAGGGGATGAAGTTGAGATTCTGTTGGCAATATTTTTTTAGGTCAACAGATTGACGCCGTCTGTGGGAAACGGTACATTAACCATGTTTAACCACATACTAAAAGGTCACCGGAAAATTCTATATGGAATTTTCCGGCAGTTCTCTACCAAAAAGAGGCAAAGACTGAAACCCAGCAACAAAAAATGAAGAAGAAGGCCACTGGAAGCATCTGCAAATTTTCTTGAAAAAAGGAATTTTACGGCGAAAGGTTGAAGAAATCCTGGTTGAAAAATCTGCCATGGAAACTGGCAACCACCACAATTAAGAAAAAAGAGGTAATATCTGGGTTTATTCTTTCCTCTGTTAGACATCATTGAAGTAGTCACTCATCTCTTGAAAAATTCCAGTGACCACCGTTAAGGTAACAACAAGCACAATGTAGTCAAATTTTCTTTGATATGATGGTGGCGTGTTTGCACAAAATGAATTCAACTTTTGCAAGTTGTGTTTGTCAGATAATTGGTACTTTTCTGACTTGATGGGAATTCATTTCATCCACTAAAATAAGTTGAAAAAGATGTGGATTAATTAATGGCCTTTACCGAATTTGGGTTAAATGATTGATTTTTGTTGGGCCTCATAACTCTCAAAATCATTTGGGTCAATTAGACACTTCTATTTGCTGGCATTTTCTTAAGCAAATTGATTTGCAATGTTGCTGGCCACCTCGACAAGTCAAATTTTGGGTGCTTTAGAAAGTTATTTCAGTTTTGTTGGGTGAATAAAATATTTTCCAAAATTGCTACAAAATTGATACCGAAAATGGTGGCGCATAACCCGTACAATAGAATTCCTTGCTCGACATTGGAGTAAGATGAGTGTTGGTTCGCTCCTTATTGAACCATGTAATGGGTTGCTGTGGTTTGTCATTATCTCATTGCTTGTTCATGAGTTTTTTTACTTATGAAGAGATTTTTGAAATTGTTTACGAGGTAGACACCATAAAATTATGCTGTGAATCGCTGCAAATTGTCCTACTTGAGATTGAAATTTTCAGTGTTAAGATTTACAAGTGTTGTTGAAAGTATATAGCCTAATATGTGCAACCAAGTGCTCAACCAAATGCCTAATCTTATTATTAGAGGTGAGCCCCGACTCATAGCTTTCTTACTATTGGAAACGAGCCCTAGTTCATGGATCTCTTATTATAAGATTCAACATTTTATAAGGCCTCGATTCCTTGTACAAAGGAAGAGGTGATTATCTTAAGACCTCGTTCCTTGTACAAAGGAAGAGACGATAATCCTAAAATCTCGTTCCTAAATAAAGAAGAGGTGATTATCCTAAGACCTCGTTCCTTGTACAAAGGAAGATGTGATAATCCTAAAAACCTCGTTCCTTGAAATAAGGAAGATGTGATTATCCTAAAAACCTCGTTCCTTGAAATAAGGAAGAGTTGATTATCTTAAGACCTCGTTCCTTGAAATAAGGAAGAGGTGATTATCCTAAGACCTCGTTCCTTGTACAAAGGAAGAGACGATAATCCTAAGACCCAGTTCCTTGAAATAAGGAAGAGGCGATTATATGAAGACCTATTTCATTGAAATAAGGAAGATGCGATTATCCGAAGACCTCGTTCCTTTAAAAAAAAAAGCGGCATCAAAGAGTATCTTTTGATCTCATCCAGACGTGTGTATCCTTGTAAAAGGAGCAATTCCAAAGCTTATTCGCAGGACGATTATTCCTTTCCTCGCTAGTGCCCATCCCTGGCCTCGCGAGATATTTATTCCTCACCTCTCACTATCGTCGAGTTTAGCTGTAAGCCCTCGTCTATTCGAGGCTGGTTATAAGACTCTGATAGTTTGAGAATGGTACCTTGGGGTCCTCATTCCTTTAATAAAGGAAGAAGTCCGGACTGGGACTTACAGAATCGAGACTATGGATGGAAAGGAACAACCTCATCCATGAAACACTGAACATTTTGGGGAAATATCACCAATGAAAATGTAACTCCATCCATGTATATTTTATGATGAATAAAAGGTCGCTTTGCAAAAAGTCTCCTACGAAGTTTTACAAATTAAACTAGTATTAATGTCGGCACATCGACGAGGAGGCAGTCCCAAGATGACCACTCTCAATCGCGAAGTGGATAGAACGTTCCCTCTGCAACTAAGAGTTGCT
This sequence comes from Osmanthus fragrans, assembly GCA_019395295.1. Taxonomy (NCBI): domain Eukaryota; kingdom Viridiplantae; phylum Streptophyta; class Magnoliopsida; order Lamiales; family Oleaceae; genus Osmanthus; species Osmanthus fragrans. The sequence goes on along the minus strand of CM033354.1, from coordinate 11,686,662 downwards.
TACGGGGCATCGGCATGAGAAGGCAACCCAAATTCTATGCTCATGGAAGATATTTAAACTAGTTAGAACGTCGGCACTTCGACTAGGAGGCAATCCTAAGAGGACCCCTCCCCATAGCGAAGTGAATAGAACTTTTCCATACAAATAAGATTTGTAAAGGGGCCTCGGCATGGGGAGGCTACCCAAACTCTATGCCCAAGGAAGATAATTAAACTAGCATCAACGTCGGCACTTCGACTAGGAGATAGTCCTAAGAGACCACTCCCCATAGCGAAGTGAATAGAACGTTTCCTTATAAACAAGATTTGTAAAGGGGCCTCGGTATGAGGAGGCAACCCAAACTCCATGTCCAGAGAAGATATTTAAACTAGTTAGAACGTCGAAATTTCGACTAGGAGGCAGTCCTAAGACCACTCCTCCTCATAGCGAAGTGAATATAACATTCCCTTACAAACAAGATTTGTAAAGGGGTCTCGGCATGAGAAGGCAACCCAAACTCCATGTTCAAGGAAGATATTTAAACTAGTTAGAATGTCGGCACTTCGACTAGGAGGCAGTCCTAAAAGACTCATCCCCATAGCGAAGTGAATAGAACGTTCCCTTACAAACAAGATTTATAAATGGCATTGGCATGAGGAGACAACCCAAACTCCATGCCTAGGGAAGATATTTAAACTAGTTAGAACGTCGACACTTCGACTAGGAGGCAGTCCTAAAACCACCCCTCCTCATAGCGAAGTGAATAGAACGTTCCCTTACAAACAAGATTTGTAAAGGGGCCTCGGCATAAGGAGGCAACCCAAACTCCATGCCCAGGGAAGATATTTAAACTAGTTAGAACGTCGACACTTCGACTAGGAGGCAGTCCTAAAACCACCCCTCCTCATAGCGAAGTGAATAGAATGTTCCCTTACAAACAAGATTTGTAAAGGGGCATCGGCATGAGGAGGCAACCCAAACTCCATGCCCAGGGAAGATATTTAAACTAGTTAGAACGTCGGCACTTCGACTAGGAGGCAGTCCTAAAAGACCCCTCCCCATAGCGAAGTGAATAGAATGTTCCCTTACAAACAAGATTTGTAAAGGGGCCTCGACATGAGGAGGCAACCCAAACTCCATGCCTAAAGAAGATATTTAAATTAGTTAGAACGTCGGCACTTCGACTAGGATGCAATCCTAAGAGGACCCCTCCCCATAGCGAAGTGAATGGAATTTTTCCTTACAAACAAGATTTGAAAGGGACCTTGGTATGAGGAGGCAACCCAAACTCCATACCCAGGGAAAATATTTAAACTAATTAGAACGTCGGCACTTCGGTTATGAGGCAGTCCTAAGAGACCCTCCCCATAGCGAAGTGAATAGAACGTTCCCTTACAAACAAGAGTTGTAAAGGAGTCTCGGCATGAGAAGACAACTCAAACTCCATACTCAGGGAAGATATTTGAACTAGTTAGAATGTCGGAACTTCGATTAGGAGGTAGTCCTAAGAGGACCCCTCCCCATAGCGAAGTGAATAGAACTTTCCCTTACAAACAAGATTTGTAAAAGGGGCCTCGACATGAGAAAGCAACCCAAACTCTATGCCCAGAAAAGATAATTAAACTAGTATCAACGTCAGCACTTCGACGAGAAGGCAGTCCCAAAAAGATCCCTCCCAATCGCGAAGTTGTTTAGGAGCTTCGGCATGAGAGGGCTACCAAAACCCCCTGCTCAGGGAAGGAAAAGAAAGTTTGTAAAAAATTACAAGTTAAAAACATGGGCAATTCGACAACCCCATGCCCAGGAAGCTTCGACACAGCAGGGACCTCAACTCATTTCATAGAATTTCAGCAAAATGTTTGAAGTAGATAGCTTTGGTACATAAGGACTTTAGTTCCTTCATCAAAGTACTAGTAAATCATAAAGCAAAAGGCTTACCATACTTCGGGGCTTCAGACAACATCCACGATAAGTGCTTATGCAAATTTTCACCAACTTATTTTTTGATTACCTGCTAGTATATACATTATGTTGTTGCTGCCAATGCGTATGCCACGTTATATCTTAGAGAAATTTGATATGTTATCATTCATTCTACCATCATGAGTAATTTGAGGGGCAAATGGACCCCAATTTCATTTGGTATATGTGCATTGGATATATTATATTGTATTACAGATTGGTTTAGTCTATATTACAGAGGAGATGCTGTCGAAATTTTGACAAATTATAAGCAACATCTTTGGAGGCAATTCGTATGCCCTCGCTTATTCCGGTTGGCACGCATATTTTCTGAGGCAATCTACAAGACCCCGTCTTCTTTGACTATTTATATTTCAAAGTCCATGCATTTGCATAAATGACTAATACATAGAATTGGGGGACTATTGTTGTCCCATTAAAATGGAACCTCTAAAAGAGCCCCACGCGACAACCCACGTGGAAGTCCGTCAAAGAAGATGTTAAACTTTGACCAGGGTCAACATAAGCTCAAGTGGTCGTTGCCTCAAAGTGCCTAACCGAGGTTCTCCAAGTGGCAAGCCGAAGTGCCTACAAAGGTGTAAACCGAGGTCCCAAAAGGCTAGCCGAAGTGCCTACAAAGTTATAAATCGAGGTCCTAAGAAGGCTTGCCGAAGTGCCTAGCAAATGTGCCTAATTGAAGTCCCAAAAAGGCTAGCCGAGGTGCCTACAAAGGTGTAAATCGAAGCTCCTAAGAAGCCTAGCCGATGTGCCTCAAAGTGCCTAACCGAGGTTCTCCAAGTGGCAAGCCGAAGTGCCTACAAAGGTGTAAACTGAGGTCCCAAAAGGCTAGCCGAAGAGCCTACAAAGGTGTAAATCGAGGCTCCTAAGAAGCCTAACCGAGGTCTCCTAAGTGCCTAATCGAGGTATCTTAAGTTCCTAACCAAGGCTCACTAGAGGTCCAATCGAGGTGCCTAAAGAGGTACAATCGAGGCTCCTCAAGAATGAAGTCCTATGAGTTTGGGCTTGATCCATTAACCACTTGGCTCATCTACATTTTCATCTCTATAAGTATGGATCCATTCACAATCAAAGGTAAGCAATTCGAAACCTAACTAAATCCCCTATCTCTCATATCTTTCACTCTCTTAATATTTTAGTTCGGCTGTTGACTTGATCGTCAGAGTGCAAACGATTGTCGGACCTTTTTCTTGGCCAGCGGCCTTTGCCTCCTAACGAGGTACTACGTGTGCAAGTGACGTCCACGTGGAGGGGATGAAATTGAGATTTTGTTGACACCATTTTTTGGGGTCAACAGTCACGACCATCACCGTTGATCGCCACCGCCAAAATAGCAACACCACCGAAACAAACCAACCATCAAAACAATGCAAAAAACCACCACCGCCGCCAACCATCCCCTACACAAACCACTCTTCGCAAACCACAACCATCCCCCACGCAAACCACCCATCACAGGAACCACCACCGTCGACCACTGCACAATATATCGAATAAAAACAAAAAATTGCAGACTGACAGATCGGCGTTGAAGATTCGGGCCGTGCTATCGCTAGATCTACCAACAAAACTGATACCAACATCTGGTTGTGGAGGAGAAGGAGGGGAGAAGACATGTTACAGCGCTGGTAATGGATGAGAGGGGAGAGGAGAAGAGATGCTTCAGCGGCGTCGCTCGCATCCAGCCGGGGTGCTTCAGCGGCAGTGCTCACACCGGCGTGTTGTGCAATGACTCCCAGACACGACAGCAATAAGAAGCTCCAGTGAGATGGTCGACGGCGAGGTCTCGGGTTGGAGAGAGAGAGAGAGAGAGAGAGAGAGAATTGAAGAAATTATGAATTGAAAATGAATTAGAGTTTTATATATAATTAATTAAATTTTATAGTAAATATTAATTTAAATCATATTAATTTATTAATTAAAACCTGATTTCTGTATTATGAAACTTGATTATGGATTTATGAAAATGATATCTTAAATACTTGTGAGGGTGTAATTTCCTCTTTAAAGTATAAGGCCATTGTGGTGTTAGATTGTCCAATTCACTTCGACTCCTGTCGTTCCATTTACATGATCCTGTAGAGTTATTAGGTAGAACAAAATTGACTGAGTAATGGAGTCGTCGAAAAAAATTTCGGATCTTAGTTCCCAATAATTTGCATATACATTCATTCACTATTTGATAATTGTTGCAGGAATATTATGTTAAGGTGCATTCGCCGCCAAGATTAATTGTTCGACCTACTTGGAAGAGGTAATATTATTTCTAAAATTGATCTCTTGGGCAGATCAGCGATGAAATTTTTTTTATCGTATCCACTAAGGATAGGAGATCGAGCGTGACTGATATTATTTCTACTTTTATAATGTTCTATTGGACATTATTCGTGGAATATAAATAAATAAGTAGATAAATTATTCAATCCCCAAAAACTTAATTATTGTTATGTAACACAATTAGTGCTCATTACAGCTAATTGATAAAACGGTTTTAGTAGGACTGCGTTCTTCAATTAATTACACTTGCAGAATTATGCTTTGTAGGATTTACTTTTTTTGATAATTCGATAACACCACTGGATTATAAGTAACATGAAAATACGGTTGATAAAGGTATTACTATTAAAAAGAAGCATAAGTAAAATCAGGAGCCTGCCAAACAGGCCCTATTAAGATATTTGTTAAATAAATAAAATCCACCTAATCCCAAAAATAAACGTAGCAATCTATACTTCTAATATTGCCAGAATTTAGTTCCATGTAAATCTGCTTATCTGTTTCAGTTACATCCTCAAATCTATATGATAGTATATACTAACAGTATTCTATTGGATGTTTTGATTTTCCCTTAGAAATCGGTTCTCAGATTTCTCAGATATGGAGGATACAACCCCTTCAATGGAGTCTTCTGCCCGCCCCAGCCAGCCTCGACTCAACAAGTATGCACTGGCTTGTGCCATTTTGGCTTCCACCAATTCAATTCTCTTAGGTTACGGTGAGAACAATTTTTTACCCAATTTCAGCTTCGTGATTTTTTTTTATCAAAAATGGTGATCCCATAATTTAGATTTATGTGCATTGATTTTGTAGATATTGGGGTGATGAGTGGGGCTGTGCTGTACATTAAAGACGTTTTTAAGATCTCGTCGGTTCAGGAGGAGGTTTTGGTGGGTGCATTGAACGTGTTCTCGTTAATCGGATCATTGGCCGCCGGCAAAACTTCCGATTGGATTGGGCGGCGGTACACCATCATCTTGGCGGCGGCGACATTCTTCTCCGGTGCACTGTTAATGGGACTTGCACCGTCATTCCCATTCCTCATGGCAGGACGAGTTGTTGCCGGAATCGGCGTTGGATACGCACTCATGGTTGCTCCGGTTTACACAACCGAACTATCACCCGCGATGACACGGGGTTTTCTATCATCTTTCCCTGAAGTATTCATCACTTTTGGTATTCTTTTAGGTTATATCTCCAATTATGCACTGTCAAGTCTTCCACCTCACATCAACTGGCGGCTGATGCTCGGAATCGCGGCTGTTCCAGCCGTCGCCATTGCCTTCGGAGTGTTAACAATGCCGGAATCTCCCCGGTGGCTTGTAATGAAAGGCAAATTAGACGAAGCCAAAAGGGTGTTAAGAAAAACCTCTCAGAGCGAAGAAGAGGCCAATTTACGACTCCAAGAAATAACAAAAGCCTCATCAGTTGTTACTACGAGCCTAAATTCAAGCCCAGAAACAAGCAATGCAAATTTGCTTGGACGAGGAGTTTGGAAAGAACTTCTAATGCCTTCTAAACCCCTTCGAAGGATTCTACTCGCCGCAATTGGGATCAACTTCTTCATGCAAGCCTCCGGGAACGACGCAGTCGTGTACTACACGCCGGAGGTCTTCAGGGCCGCGGGTATCCGCAGCCGGAAAGCCCTAGTAGGTGTGACAGTGATCATGGGAATAGCGAAAACATCTTTTGTTCTAGTATCAGCACTTTTCTTGGACCAATTTGGAAGAAGACCTTTATTGTTATTGAGTTCAATAGGAATGACCATTTCTCTTGCTGGGCTTGGACTGGGTTCAATGTTTCTTGAACATGCAACCCAAAAACCCATATGGGCCATTGCACTGTGTGTAATAGCAGTGTGTGCTGACGTGTCCTTCTTTTCAATTGGGCTTGGGCCCATTACATGGGTGTATTCATCAGAGATTTTTCCAACAAGGTTAAGGGCCCAGGGCACAAGCTTGGCAGTATCAGTGAACAGATTGGTTAGTGGGGTAGTATCAATGACATTTCTTAGTATTTCAAGAAAGATTAGTTTTGGGGGTATGTTTTTTGTACTTGCGGGAATTATGGTTTTGGCTACAATTTTCTTTTATTTTTTCTTGCCTGAAACTAAAGGCAAGAGCTTAGAGGAGATAGGGGCACTATTTGAGGATAAAGATGATCAAAATAATTCCAGGATTAGAGAAATGAGCAATAGATAGTTTTTCAAATCTATTTGTATATAAATGATACTAAATAAATTAGTATAATATTCATAATTATGGGGAAAATTGTAGAGTTTCTCTTGCATTTTCCTTCGCTGTTTTTTGAGAATTCTTAATCTATCAAAATTTATTCATATAGTTCTAGTTGGTTTGGACTTGGCTTTGAATTTTAGATTTTAACATTGATAGAATTTTGTTAGATTGAATAAGATTTTGGGATGAATTTTATTTATAAAAAAAGTTGATATGAAATTGTGATAATTTTTTTGAGATGTAGCGGACAATTCAAATTGTAACAATTGAAATATTCTCGATAGTTGACTATTATAAATTTATAGAACTTGAGTCTTTTGAAAGAGGAATCATCCATATCCTTATATTTGCATGCCCTTTGTCATCTTCCCACATGAATCATGCGCATCTGCTCAAATAACAAGTCCCAAAAGACATATTTATAAAAAGATCATGCTACATGTACATAAATATTAAGAAAAATACTTCAAGTACATTCTTCTATGACATGGAATTTGATATTCCCCTCACAAGTGTAGGGCTCATGATTATTTTAAGAATAAAACTATTTGTACACAATCTCCTACACAATCCCCTACACCCCCCTCACATGGAGGGGGGCCCCACACATAATAAAATATTTGTGGGCCCCCCTCCATGTGAGGGAGGTGTAGGGAATTGTGTGTACATGTAGCATTTTTCTTATTTTAATCATGGGTCTCATCAGGTATAGTGAGAGGAGTGTCAAACTCTATGTCATGTATAATGTACTTGAAGCATTTCTCAAATGTTAATACAATGGTTTACACCTTGGTGAGTTGGCAGATTTTGGTGCATTAATTTTAACACCACCTTTTTCAATATATAGTTAGATTTTTGACACATAAGGGAATGTATTTCAAGGTGTAGAATAGGTGTACAATTATATTAATCATTTATAGAATGAATTCTTTGTCTTTTTATTAAACAATGAGATGATGGAACAGAATAACAAATACATTGACAAAGATATAAGGGGAGTTATAGTTTCTCGTGAAATATCATATGTTGATATACTTTAAATAATCATGTTATAAGTACATAATTTTTTGATAGAAAATCTTTACAGACAACACATGACACTGCATCATTGGAAGATGAAAAACAAATAAAAAAAATTCCAATCGCATGTTGCCACGTCAGTTTTGGCACAAATTCTGTAAAAATTTTCCTGCACTCACGGCTTTATCATACTTTAAAATACATTTGGACATATCAACCCTTTCACAGATTGTACTATAGAAAATTGGTTGCTCTTTTTACATATATTTATGTGTTTGGATTACTCATCTTAATATGATTGACATTTTAAGATGTAATTCCAAATCTTTAAATTCAAACGAACATTTTGATCAAATTAAAACTTAAATGAGCACATGAATTCTAAAATTGATCTGTTTAAACAAGTTGTCATATTGCTGGATTGAAAAATAAGGTTATTTTGTGCTAATTATCCAATATTTAAATACAGGGAATTTGTGTGTAAGGTCCTTTTTCTTGTGAAAGAACAAAATGGTTACTTTTTTGGAAAATTAGGAAAGTAACCACTTTTACATTTGAAATGATAATTAAACATCTTTTTTGTTGACAAAAGTTGTAAATTTTACTTGGTGGGTTCACAATTTTTAATGCAAATCTTAAAAGCTTTCAAAATAAAAATAAAAATCAGTTTGCGAAACAATTGCTGGTACTCAGTATAATTGTAAATGTCTCGAAAATTTGTTCTAACTGACTTGAAATACACTTCAATTAATCATGACAATTTCAACTTTCTCGAGTTATAGGCGAAACTATCATCATTAATCGGACCATCTTTCAATATTGTTAGAACTACTTAGTGTAACCCAATTCTCTCGCAAAATGAATATCATAATGAAAGATTTTAAGATTTATTTCAAAAGTTGTGCATTTTTCAACGATTACGTTTTATGAAAATTTGAATATTAAGGTCAATTTTCCATAGTTTTATTTAGCTCCTGTTTCACAGTCATTATTTGGGCAAAATGAAGTTTTTAATAGTATTTTTTTTTTGAGAATGTATAATTAAAATATAAAGAAAATTTTGAATTTATATGCAAAATATTTTATTGTGTCAATGTACGATTAAAAATGAGTATGTAGAAAAAATTTAAAATAATGATTGTCAAACAAAGGCTTAAAAGTGATAATTTTGTCCATATAAAATAATGAAGATTTGAAGGAAAAAAGGTAAATATTGTTTTCGTAATTTCTAAACCTATTTTAGGAGAGTAATTCTATTTAGTTTCATTGAAATTATAACCCCAATTTATATGGAGTTAATATAATATTAAATGATAAAAATAATTAAATAAATTATTTCATTTCATATTTCATTTTAGTCTGTAGTCTAGCAAGTTATAACAATCGCGTTACCCGTTTGTGGAACTTTCTATTCATAATTGCAATTTGCAGGGTAGATTATAATCAACGGTACGGATCTGAAATAACTGATAAACGCCACGCGCCCCCTTCATCCAGAAACCCAACAAACTAATTACTTATCCTTTCCGACAAACTAGTGACAATCTTGAATCATCTTCCCAAATTCCCAATTCACATTTTTCTCCTATTTTTCGATGGAAGCGAAAGATGGGGTGGTGGGAATAGACCGCCTGGAACGGGGCTTATTGCTGCCAGGCGCCGGTTCAAACAGTGGCTCTGAACCGCCTGACAATCCTAGTGAAGAAGAAGATGAACCGGTTCTCTACACGGCGTCGTTTGAGGAAGCCGAAGAGAAGTTCGTGAAATACCAAACGGCTCAATGGGTTTTGTACTCTCTGCTTTTGATACTGGCATGGGGCATCGGTTTGTTCATGTTGCTTTATTTGCCGGTCCGGCGTTACATTTTGCGGAAAGATATCCGGTCCCGTAAACTCTACGTCACTCCCAATGCCATTGTTTACAAAGTAATTTGTTGATTTTTTCGAAATATTTTGTTTATTTGAGTGTATTGTTTTTACTATACGGTTTTGGAGGTTTGATGCTACTAGCTCTATTTAATTTGTTTTATTTCAGTTGATTTAGCTAGCCCAATATATATGGAGAATTTCCCAAAATTCAAGTTCAGAAATTATTTCATGATCAAGTTTTATGGTTATTACTTTTTAAATAGTCAAAAGCAGAAATAGCCTTGATAGGATTAACGAAGATGATTTGGTTGCTGTGAAGGACCATGTTTGGTGGTGCTAAGTTAGATTCTTCAATAGGATAAATGGAGTGAAAAGTGCAATTCGATTATAGGAAGGGGGACTGTCTACATATTTTGTTCATCACAGACTAAGTTGTGCTTATATTGTTGTATAATTTTGTCGCCCATTTGATTAATGCTGAGTTTTGCAGGTTAAAAGGCCGGTGCCGATTCCCTTTTTGGGGGTTTTGAAAAAAGAGAAGTACGTTCTACTGCCTTCAGTTGCTGACGTTGTAATAGAACAAGGTAAAAGTGAGCAACCGTGATCTATATTGTTTTGCATTAGATAATAATCTATTCATGGTAAGAGTAAGGGGTCTGCAATTATGTGATTTTGATGGGAAGCTAAAAATTCGTGGCTTAAACTTGCATTTACACTGGTGGGTGAAGGGCTTTTCGTTCCCTTCTTTCTGATTTTTTAAAAATAAAAATAAAACTAGCAGTTCTCTAATTACCTGATGTTATTGTTCATGTGAGCCTTCATGGGGAGAACTGTGTAAACTGCTCAATCAATGTTAGTCCCTTGATGTTGTCAACTAGTTTTGTGGACAGGGCACCCATGTTTTTGGACTTTGTGTCTTGATCTTACCGTCACGGGCATATAATTACTTGTTTGAACAAAAACTAATCATCCCCCTCCCAGTCTTTGGCAGGAAATTAGAGATTGACTTGCAAAGTATTTTGGAGGAGAAATGATGCTTGTCTGTAGTAGCTTGGTCCTGTATTCTTTTTGTGTGTTTGTTATAATTCATTTCGAAGTGTCCTTATTGTAATATTTATTGTTTAAGGGCAGATACCACTCTTAGGTCTCATTTTCTGCTACTCATAAGGCTCTTGCCATTTCATCTTTTACAATTTTTGTTAAATTGATATCTTGTCAGGATATTTACAGTCCCAATTTGGTGTATACTCTATTAGAATTGAAAACATTGGTGTGAGAAGGCCCTCAAGTGACGATGTTCAAATCAAAGGAGTTGCTAACCCTCATGATTTCAGAAAGGTAATTCTGTGCTCCAGTTGTCATCAATGGAATCTCTTTTGAGTAAATAATTGCTTACACCCTTCTTTTGATAATTCTCTAGGCTGTACTTATGCGCCTATCTAGCATGAGAGAGGAGGTTTTATCTAGACAAGTTTCTGCTATTGAAGATGTTCCAACTTCGAGGATTAGTCATTCACCAGCTCCTTTGGTATTCCAAAAATACTCCTGACACATGAAACATTCCTTGTCTGCTCTATGATTACTTGTATTGAAATCCTGGCATTTTATATTATAAAGTATTATGCTTTCAACCTTCATAGATGTTGTTTCTGACTTTCTTTCTCCCTCCCTCCCTTCCCCTAACCTTTGCTTGTCCCCATTTTTTTTCTACTTATGTTTTCAGATGTCCGCTACAAAACCGCCGAGGCCTGATTCATTAACTTATCCCGGTGAGCTGGCAATCTTGCAAAAACTGGAGGAGGTTGGCTGTTCAGTAAAGGTTAGAAGAACTGAGTTGCCTTTATCCACTGAGCGTCTTCTCTGTCTTGTTATGGAACTTATGTGAAAATTCTTGCAGAGAGTTCAAACTTTAATTGAAGAGCAGAATCCTCAAGCATCAGAACCAGTGGATTGAGGTAAAATTAATCTGCAAAGTACATGACCTGCTTGTTAAAGCTTTCTCATAAAGTATTTCTATCTCCGAAGAAGAGTTGCTAGATATCACATTTTTGGAATCTGGCATCTGAGTTAATCAGAATGGCTGGCTTAAAGTAACAGTGAAATTTTAGATGCTCCAGTTAATGGATGGTTCTTGTGTCCTGCATCCATATTAGTTTATTTGGTAGAGAGTGAATGCAGGAAGCTAATGGCAAATGGCCTGTGAGTGATCTGTTAGCAGAAGATACTCTGTTTAATTTCTGCCACAAATCTATGTAATATGATCTTCCAGTGTCACAAATTCAAACTGAATGATGGTTGGCATCATCTCTTTTTTATTGTTGTAAATATAGAGGTTAATAAACAATCTGTTCGTATACAATCATGCTTTTATGCCATGCCAAGGTGAAGGTTTGACCAGTTCCTTTATATGTTGTGTTGAGCAGCAAAAGGCTCAGCAACTGTCACGGTTTTGTAACATAGTTACTTGATGTAAAGATATTACTAGAACAAACTTCTTGGATATATAATTTACCGAAAAAGGCCAATAATTTAATAATGTTTTGGCTTAGTTTTACAACATGATTTAGTTCTGAAAATGTGGTCCCATATCAGCTAAGCTTGAGCTTGAATGGCTCAAGTTCCTAAGCTATTACTGAGCTCCATCAATCTCTTGGGTAGTGGAGAGACGTTTTCTTGTTTTCACGTGTCTTCTTCAATAGTAAGTGGACTGCTAAACATAAATGGAAGAAAAGACACCAAACCTACTTTATGTGTTTTGTTGACTAACTTTGCTTTTGCGATGAAGGATGGTGCTTGGTTTCTGTGAAAGAATTTTCTTTATTTAGGAAATGCTCCTTGTTAGTGCAGGCGGTGATACTTTAGTTTGCTGCTATTTTATTTTCCTATAATGCCACACAAGTGAGTTTTACATTTTTCTTCCACTGTGTGTAGTATTAATTCATGCTACCAGAGGTTCATCTCCCTTCTTTATTGTGTGGGTTATAATGTTCACACTGAAAATTGTGTACTTGTACAGTGTCCATTCTTCTGAACTTTTGTATTCCATCTTTCCCATAAAGGTAGGCTTGCTTCAATTTTCATATTAATTAAGAAAATGTAGTTAATATAGCTGGAAATATAAATTTTACTCATATATTTCGTAATATATCCCTATATTGAATAATTGCTTAAATAGGAATAATTCATATTTATTGATAACAAAGCACAGTAAATAGGGACATATTAGAAAACTAAGAAATCAACTACGCTCTCAACAAGAAAAGTGTTCTATAATTTGGGACAAATGAAAAAAGAAAGCAAGCCTATCTTTACAGGACGGTTGAAGTATCTATTAAGGACACCTTTTTATTATCTTTGTTGGTATTCTAGTCATCGTCTCTTGTGCAGTCTGATGTGTTTTAATAATTATAAATGTTATGTACAAAATATTATCTAATTTTCAACCGGAGTTGTGCTTGTATGTGTGATTCTTGAGCTTTCTGACACTAAACGAGCATTCATCGGATATTATGAAATAAATAAATCATCTTAGATTAGATATCTTTAGAAGCTGGAATCCCTCCATTGCTTGTGAAGGAAATTCTGAGATCTAAGTTATCCAAGTTTTAGTAGTTATACTTTTCCCTATCAACTTGTATGTGTGTCTAGAATTTAGGTTTTAGTGTTGAGAGATTTCTTCATAGTAAGCCACCCTCTCCAGCCCCACATCCCTTCTCCGCTAGCATCCCTTTCTTCCCTGCCACCCCCACCTAACATATTTGTTGTAGTAAAATTAGCTGGTACTTGTTATGTCTATTTTAACCAGTGTCTAATAGGATCACCTTGGAAACACTGATTGCACCTGTAAGAGGGTGGGAGTAATATCTCAGGCCACTTCAATGCTTACCTTAATGAAGTCTTAAGGATAATAGAAAATGAATTCTCTTAAGATGCCTGAGAGTTTGCTTAAATATTGTTATCTAAAAATTGCGAGAGGTCCCTTGTGGTTGAGCTCTTTGGACTGTTTAGTTGAGTCCTAGTAGATGTTCGACTCTCCTAGTAAGCGCCACATGCTCTGTTGATATTTTTCTCCCTGGATTGTGAATCCGTGATGCTGTGAAATTAAATTCTGTCCCTGGTAAAGATTAGTCTAGCCAAGTGGACATTTTGAGGGTCTGAGGGATAGATTGGTCATCGACGAAGGTGTATGATGGTTCTGGTTCCGACTGGCCAGTAGTTATCCAGAGATGCTTTACCTGCTAATAATGTGATAGGAAATAAAAAAATTTCTGGTCAGTGTGCGCCGAGAGATGCATCTATATAGGCATGTCTTACATATTGCATAATGTGATTTATGTCTAATCCTTTTTCTATGAAATTGGTGATGATGTATAGATGTGGATAAAATAATAAAAAAATGGATTGTTGAAGCGTGTAACATTCAGTTTATAGCTATGAAAATATTAATAAAGTTAGCTCAATAAGTTTACCATGCTTTGATTGTTGGTGGTGGTTAAATTTATTTATAGAAGAAAGGATTAAATTGTCTCTTGAATTGTTTGTGATTAGCATGAAATCGATTACTATCCAAAATAATATTACCATTTCTTATAATTTTTTTTTTTCTAACTCATTTTCGGCCACATATTTTAGAGATACTTTTATTAACTTTCCGATCATATTTTTCATCAACTTTTATCCAAATTTACTAACAATTTAATTTTTATTCAAATCAAATATGGTCTAAAAGTGTTCAATGACGTGCATGTTAGAATGTACGACTGGATAGTGCAACTGTTTCATTTTTAGTGCTTGCTTGGATAACTTAAAAAGTTGATGTCAAAGTCGACAATTTATTTTAATCATAATCTTCTGTATTTAACAAAATTTGTCAAATTTTTTTATCAAAAGTTCTTTCAAACAATCTTGGTATATTGTATAGAAGTATTTCTCTTGCCGTGTTATAGTGCTGAAGTTGGAAAGTTGCTAAAAAGTTGATATCAAAGTCGACAATTTATGTTAATCATAATCTTCTTCGATTATCGAAAGTTTTTTCAAACAATCTTGTCATGTTGTATAGTAAGTATTTCTCGCCGATCATTATAGTGTTGAAATTGTGTTGAGTGGATTAATGTAGGGGTAAATTTCATTAGTTGTATTTAATTTCTTTTTAAGTAATTAAATACACTTAATTTCAATCGGATATTTTCATCCAATTCTATCACTTAGATTGATGGAAATCTACGATGTCACAGTTAAAAATGACGATTGTCATTTGTTCGATTAAAGTTGCACTTATATAACATTAGCAACAAACGATTACGTATGATGATCATCACTTACTTTTCGTCATGTCATCATTTGTTGTCAGTAGAATTGAACGGAATTATCGTATTTGAAACTAAATCAAAGCTAATTAGCTGATTAAAATTAAATTATAGTTGAGTTATGACCAAAATTGAAGTACTATTATCTTAGTGTAATGAAATTTATCATTTGATGATTGAATATGTTTAAATGTTAAATTCCCAATGAAACAATCATTCTAGCCCTTTTGTATATCAGCAAAAAGGTGATTTCAGCATATTTCATCAGCTTATTTCCCTGAGTAGCGTTCCTCAAGTTTGCTTGTGAGGATTACATTTCAATCCACATCTTTATTTCTATCAATCTTGCTATATGTACATCGTAGTTTATATCCTGGCTTATCGAATTAACACTTGACACAATCTCACATCATCTTTCACATCTTACACATTTAATTCAATCATCACAATATTGCCACATCACCCATCTGTCAACAAAAATGTCAAAGATAATGTACAAATAGCTTAATTGTTATTTCTATACCGAATGAGTTTTGGTCTTTTTTTTGACGGACTGAACACCAATTTCAATAAAGAAAATTTAACTGGGTGGTTATAATGTGCCTCTCATAGGTCAATTTTTTTTTTTTTTTTTTTTTAAATTTTTTAAAATTTTTTGGATAGACTTTCAAGATTTTATTGTAGGTGATGCATATGCAATATTTTGTGTGAATATTCATATTCTTAAAGGGATCGATTTTCAAATGAGTTTATTAGTCGATTGAGTGCATATTTTTTTATGTTGCTCGATCATTTAAAGACCTACAAATCAATTAGTCGATAGAATGGCTAACTTGTTCTATGGATATTAGTAACATCTTTGATAGATGATATTTGAATCAAGTTTAGAACTAGCATGAATTAGATTATAAAAATTGACTGGCTTACTAGTTCTTACTTCTATTACGATCTTCAATTTTTTTTTATTAGTCACTAAGAAAAAGTACCACCTTAAGTTGACAAATGTTTAAAGCGTTTCAAGGTTTCCAAGTAGGTTAATGATATGAAAATAATATGAAAACAATCGAAAAATTAAGTATTAGAGTCAAAAGCTTGTAAAACAATTGATATGCTCTAATTTCTTTGTCACAAATGACTTTTTTCAAGATTACTGAGGTCCTGTTTGATTGGGCAAAAATTTTCATGGACGTTGGAAAACTAATTACAACTTTCACTTTTTGCTTGTTTGATTGACCAAATTTTTCACGAAAAATGTTTTCCACATTTTGCAATTTTCCCACTTTTCATGGAATTGACTTTTCCACCACTTTGGTGGGAAAAACAATTTCAAATTTTTTTTTTTTGGCAATTGAAAAAAATTATAGATCCAATGATAAAAAAATTTATCCCTTTACTAGATATTTTTCATAGAAAATAAAGTCAAACGAATAATATTCGCTATACAATTTTATTTATTTATTTATTTTGGCAATTGGAACAAATTCTAGACTCAATGGAAAAAAATTTATCCCTTTACTAGACAATTTTCTTGACAAACAAAGCCAAACGAATATCAAAAAATTCAAAATTTCAAAAAAATTCAGATGTAAAATTATATCAATTAAACACAATTAATTAACAATTCCTGGTAAACACAAGTTCTAGGCAATTTAATTCCATCTTGCAATCAAACGAACCCTAAGGGCCTGTTTGATTGGCCAAGTTTTTCGTGGAATGTGGAAAACGTTTTCCTTCTTTTTATTATTCACCTGTTTGATTGCACTAATTTTTTAGGAAAAACGTTTTTCAAGGTACAAGTTGTTGATGCACAAAAGTTAGAAAACGTTTTCCCACCAAATTGTGGGAAAACGTTTTTCAGCTTTTTGACTTTTTTATTTTTATTTTTTAAGCAATTGGAACACATTTCAAAGTCAATGGTAAAAAAATTTCAATTTTTTTTTAACTTTTTTGCGATCCAAACAAATTTTAATACAGATTGTAAAAAAAATTATCCCAAAAAGTAACAATTTGCATGAAAAATGAGACCAAACGGATTAGGTAAAAAATTATATCAATCAAATACCATTAATTACAATTCTCTATAAAACAAATTCTAGGCAATTCAATTCCCGATCATTCATTTTCTTTCCACCCATTCAATCAAACGGACCCTAAGTTCAATCAATCCGTCACACTCTTTGTTAGTGTGCACTATATAAGTTTCAAGTTGATCATTATGTACTAAGAAATTTACTCCTGAATTTATGAATAAAAGTTAGCAAGTTGAATCAATCTTCTTTTGTATGGAATTACCAAAATATGGTTAACACTTAACAATAAAAAGTATCTTCTTTGCTAAAAATTAAAAAATGTATATAAAAGCAAGATGCAGATGACGATTGTACCCAAAGAAGTAAAGAGAACCAAGAAAATAAATTCAAATAGGCTTGTTTGATAGTGAAGGTTTTTCATGGAAAATGAAAAACATTTTCTATTTCCACCTATTTGGAGGTGTTTGATGTCCCACCAATCTCCCCACACCGCGCGCCTAATTTCCTTCTTTTTGTGGAAAATTTTTCCCACCACTTTGATGGGAAAAGTAATTTCAAGTTTTTTCTTTCTTTTACAATTTAGAAAAAAATTCTAAACCTAATGGTGGAAAAATTTATTTATTTAATTGACAACTTATATGAAAAACAAAATCAAACGAATGATATTCGGTATGATTTTTTTTTTTTTTTGGTAATTGAGACATTCTAAACTCAATGGTACAAAATTATCATTTTAACTGATAATTTGCATGAGAAATAGAGTCAAACAAATGATATTCAGTATGGTAATTTTTTTAATATTTTTTGCAATTGAAAGAAATTCTAGACCTAGTGGTTGAAAAATGTATCACTTTAATGGACAAATTTCATAAAAAAAAAAAAAAAAAAGAAGCCAAACGAATACCAAAAGATTCAAATTTTCAAAAATTTTCCAAATGAAAAATTATATCAATCAAATACAATTAATCCATAATTCCCGGTAAAACAAATTCTAAACAATTCAATTCTCTTTAATTAATTTTCTTTTCATCCAAAATCCACATTTGTAATCAAACGGACCCTAAGGTTTCTTATCACAGAGAATTGCTGTAGAGATAAAGTCCTCGAGAGAGATAGTTGGGTTGCACCCAACTTCCTAAAAGAATGGATAAGTTCATGCTTTACATGCTCACAGCTGGCAAGAAGGCTTTGGCCGATGGAGGAATTACAGTTGATGTGATGGATGGATTAAATAAAGCTAGACGTGGTGATGAGAACCACGTAGTAACGATTACTATGCAACCCCACAAAAGATTGACAATCCCAAGAAAGTTCAAAAGATAATCCGATTTAGAGTTTGAACCAAGAACAATGAACTAAGCAATCAAACAAAAACAAAATTTGAATGACCTCTTGATTACACAACCCGTGATCCACACCCAATGTTGAACACCACAAGAAAATCTTGATAAGTTCACGATGTTCAATGAAGAACGAAGATTGAAAGCACAATTGTCTCTCTAGTTTAATTATCAAATTGTAAAAAAGTTCATACAATGAAATAATAAAAAAGTATTTGTACTAGACCTAAAACTAGTAAAAACTTGCATAATCTAACTAGAATATTACAAGTTATGGTAGGAATATAATTCTAGTCAAAATAGGAAAAACACGAAAAAAATAATAACTGCCCAAATTTGTTCTATGCGACCATAAAGGGTATTTCTATGCAGTCGCATAGAAGACTTGAAAATCCCCTCTTAGCTTTCGGTATATGGCCATGCGATCGCATGACTGAGATAACTATGCGGTCGGATGGTTATCACTTTGACCTCCATTTTTCGTTGCTTGGACGAAGTTGATCCAAATGGTTTCGGACTTCAATCTTAATATGAAACTTGCTTCTTTTCTTGCGTAGATCATTGTATCGTCCATCGTTGATTGTACAAGTAGCCCCGTCGCTTGATTTACCTGTTTTGCCCTCGATCGAGTCATCGGTCCTCCTTCGATAATCAACGGGTGTCGTCCTTGACTCGTCTTCGTCGGGCTCAACTCTTGGATCACATCATGCGGCATGTTGATTGGCTCAACCATGGGCGGGATGAAGGTTTTCGAAGATGGAAGTGAAGCTCTGCGTATTTCATATAGGAAGATGAATCCATTTTGTGTACCTTTCGCAATTACCAACATGGGATCTGCAATTCTTGCTATGGATCTGGTTAAGAAATTCCATTTTTAACCGTTGCAACTTGAGAAATCAATAACCCATAGACTCCTTCTGAGACTTAATTAATAGTTTAATACTACTATATTGCAGGGATGGATGGGCCCAAACTACTCGATATCGTCTGCCTGTGCAACAAGCAACTTCTGTTTACTGAATGCTGCAAACCACATAAATAGAGGTGAAGCTGTAAGTGTCGTTCCCTTTCGTTAGAGGTTCTCACTGTACCATCTCTAATCTGTTTCATGATTGAAGAATCAACTAAGTTCCCAAAGTAAACCATCTTATAGTTGATTGTCATGTTTCCTGATACATTCGGATTTTCCAGGACATGATGCTCTGTGGTGGCTCAGATGCAGCAATCATACCAATTGGTATATGCCTTGTTCTAGATTTTTATCATTTCATACACTCGAAATGTTCAGTTTCTGAATCATAATTTTTTTATTCAGGATTGGGATGCTTTGTGGCATGCAGAGCACTTTCGCGGAGAAACTGTGATCCCACTAAAGCTTCACGTCCCTGGGATACTGTAATAATCTCTCCTGCCTCCACATTTTCTAGGATCAGAAAATGTGTTATACCAGCGTTAAATTGGAAATAATATGCATATGATCTTTAATCAACTGAATGAAACTCGGACGACCAAAATGTTCAAAAAGAAGTAGCAATTTCCCCTATAATTGAATTATTGACGTTTGACAGAACCGTGATGGATTTGTTATGGGAGAAGGGGGTGGAGTATTGCTTCTGGAAGAACTTGAACATGCCAAGGTATTCTACAACCCCAATTTATATAAGAGTGCTTTTCCATTCTGTTTTTTAATGAACTTGTAGGCTAATTTATCCTCCAAATGTCTTTTCCATTCATATTCTGGATGATGAGCAGAAAAGAGGTGCAAATATTTATGCTGAGTTTCTTAGTGGAAGTTTCGCTTGTGATGCTTATCACATGACAGAGCCTCATCCAGAAGGTAACATCCCTCGTTTTCTTGTGGCCTAATGATTCATCTGCAAAGTTCAGATAAATTAACTTTCTTAGTTTGCAAATATGCCAATCTAATATTTATTTCAATGACAAGGATAAGTGGATTGAAATTTCAAGTCTCAATTGAACTTCCTGTCATGTATATAAATAATTTTGGTTGTCAATATCTTCATGGAGTTCACAGGCTAGCAGTAATGATGTTCAAATTCAAATGACATGAAAATTCATATTGCGTATTTATATACATATCTCAAATTCATATTGCGTACACTAATATATATATATATATATATATATACAAAAATGATCTCCTATCCATGATGGGTAGGAGATATTTTGCTCATCGCTGACGTGTGCCTACAATATTTGACAATTATATGGGCATGTTTTATCCAACCTACCATAGATAGTGTTAGATTGGGTGACCCAAATTAGGATTACCATATGTGTGTTACGTGTTTGGTTATGGAAAGAATTGATTTTTTTCCTTACATACTTTTAACCTAATTTAATTTCTTACTTTTTAGGACTCTTTTAGGGTTTTGTTCTTGTCCTATATATATGGACTCTTTCATTCATTATAGTTCAAACTTATATTGCTAAGTTTCATGTATTTTCTCTCCATATTTTGTCAATAAAACATCGATTCCTCTGCTACTTCTTTCTTCTTCTTTTACTTTAATCTTGTTTGGTTTAATTGTGATCTTCGTTATTTCAATTCGTCATTAATCTCAATTCTCGCATTTGGTGTGATTTTCCCAACAAGTGGTATCAGAGCCAGGTTGCGGGTTCTTCGTGATTTGATTGAGATTTTTTAGAGATGACTTCATTGAAATATGATATTTCGCTGCTGGACCGCAATACAAGATTTTCGCTATGACAAGTAAAGATGAGGGATGTTTTGGCACAGATGGATTTGGACGATGCTCTGCTGGGTTTTGATAAGATGTCAGCTAATTGGACAACGGAGGAGAAACAACGGAAGGATAGGAAAGCCTTATCGCAGATTCATCTTCATCTATCCAATAATATTCTGCAGGATGTCTTGAAGGAGAAAACAACTGCTGCTTTGTGGTTGAAACTGGAGCAACTTGCATGACAAAGAGTTTGACAAGCAAGTTGCATTTGAAGCAGAGACTTTATTCTCATCGCATGGCGGAAGGGAGTTCTTTGGAGAATCACCTTGCTGTGTTTAAAGAAATCGTTTCAGATTTGGAAACATTGGAGGTAAAGTATGATGAGGAGGATCTGACTTTGATCTTGTTATGTTCGCTGCCGCTTCTTATTCGTCATTTAGGGACACGATCTTGTACAGTCGTGACACTTTGACCATTGAAGACGCTTATGATGCTTTATTCTCGAAAGAGAAGATGAAGCGTCTGGTTGGAGCTACATCTGGGGATGTGGATGCTCTGGTTTTTCATGGTGATCGACGGAGGGGTAGACTGAAAGGGAACTTCAGCAATGTGTATTGCTGTGTATTGCTTCTACTACAAGAAGAAGAGACATGGTAAGAAGGATTGTGACAAGTTGCAGGCTAAAGGTAATTTAGTTGCAAATCATAGGGGGCAATCTTTTAAATCGGATGATGCTAATGTTATCGAGGATTTTTCTGATGGCGGTGATGTGATGTTGACTATGGTATCTGATGTGGAGTCTAAGCCTGACGAGGAGTAGATTCTTGATTCGGCATGTTCGCACCATATGTGTCCCAATCGGGATTTGTTCAAACATATGAGGCGGTGAAATAAGGTGGAGTTTTCATAGGAAACAACCAGTCTTGCAGGGTTGCTGGAATTGGTCAAGTCAGATTGCAGTTGCAGGATGGGACATTCAGAACACTTGATCAGGTTCGTCATGTTCCAGACTTAAAAAGGAATCTCATCTCGCTAAGTACCTTGGATACAAAGGGGTATAAATTCTCTGATGGAGGTGGAATCTTGCAAGTCCGAAAGGGTGTCCGGGATGTACTAGAGGGACGGAAGAAGTCTTAATTGTACATCTTGCAGGGGAGTGCAGAACTAGTTAGAAGACATTTGGACAAGTTTAATACCGTGGTGGAAATTCAGTTTGGTACAGTACCTCTTGTGATAGGCTCTGGGTCAATTCAGAACATTGCTCAGGAGAGTGTGGGTGAGTTTGCTTTGCCACCTATTTTAGCAAATTCATTATGTTCATATGCTAGGGTAGGACTCATGGAATGTAGGTATGGTGTTGGAAATGTCTGTGATGCTTTTGGGGTCGTTGAAGGTGATAGTTCTAGCAAGGGGCCTTCTGATAATGCATTGGGTTTGGTTTCTGATACAGGGTGTGCTTCGACCTTGTTTGGTCAATAATTAATTCTTTGTTGGAATTTTGGGAACCCGAGATTAGGGTTCGGGTGTCGCTTGTGGATGCCGGGTAGAGGAAGATATTTTATGTGATGGAGAGGTTTTTTAGGTTATTGTTTGAGGAGTTTGGTTATTTCGATGGGGATGGATCTATTTTTCAAGGTAGAGAAATTTTGGAATTTCGTTCGTTGCACCGGAATTTGGGTCAAGGTGGAAATTGTTAGATTGGGTGATCCAAATTAGGGTTACCATATGTGTGTTACGTGTTTGGTTATGGAAAGAATTGATTTTTTTCCTTACACACTTTCAACCTAATTTAATTTCTTACATTTTAGGACTCTTTTAGGGTTTTACTCTTGTCCTATATATATGGACTCTTTCATTCATTATTGTTCAAGCTTATATTGCTAAGTTTCATGTATCTTCTCTCCATATTTTGTCAATAAAACATCGATTCCTCTGCTATTTCTTTCTTCTTCTTTTACTTTAATCTTGTTTGGTTTAATTGTGATCTTCGATATTTCAATTTGTCATTAATCTCAATTCTCACATTTGGTGTAATTTTCCCAACAGATAGGAGATTATTTTTACTATAACATATACATATCAATCCTGTTCTCTTAAGATTCTCACACGTAAAGTTCTCTTGCCACATTAGCAAGTGGGCAATCAATTAGATCTTTGAAGTTTCAATTTTTTACTGAAAGACCCAAATTCAAAAATAACGGTGTGTAAATTGAATTTGGGTTGTTATAATCAAAGCATGCAAAGGTCATGGATTTTTCTATGAGCCACTCATTTAAATGAATTTGTGAACATATAAGACTTTGATGGGAAAATCCTGCATACATGAGGGGACGTGTTGAAGACATTATTTAAATATTTAAACTTTTAGATCAAGTGGTTCAACAAACTGTTTTAAATGTGGAAAGCTTGGATGGTCTAAATTATAATGCTACAACATTATTTAATCTTCACCAAAAAGAAAAGTTCTACTACCTTTCTTCAGTTTGAGCAAGTCTACTCCTAGTAGGATCATCCAAAGTAATATTAATACAAAGGGTAATTGGTACAAAACGTCCATATCTTTAAAGTTTATTGTGAAAAACGTCTCTACTATTCATTTTTTGGCACAAAATGTTTATACCTTCCACTTTCTTTGCGTTGAACGTCTTTTTCACCAATTTTTATCGTAAAATGACTAATTTACCATTCTATTTAAATAAAACAAAAATAAAAATAAAGAACAAATTGCAGTCATACTCTCAACCTTTTTAAAAAAAGTGTAAATCAATCCAAAAACCTTATTAAAATTGCAAATAAGTCCCAAAGTTACCGATTATTATTAATTTTTTTGAAAGATAACATGACCAAACTTTGCAACCACTATTCATCCTCCAACCACTAATGGCATCGTCATCTCCACCACCAGTAGCAGAGAGGGTTCTAAAAAATTGGTATAAAATCACTTACATTAGGAGAAGGGATGATGATCACCGATTGCGTAGCTACATTGGAAATAAGGATGGATGAGAGACACTCAGAGTTACAACAAGAAATTGCGACTAATAAATAAGAGATTAAGAAGGATATGTCAGAATTAATGAAGAAATTTGGTTTGTTGATGCAGAAATAGAACGACCAAGAATGGGTAGAAGGAGAAGGGAATTACAATTAATCTCACTGAAAACACTGTGGAATGGGAGAATTCAGTCAAAACCCACGAGGTAGGAGATAAGACAGGGGGTCAAAGTTACCTTGAGGATTCAGGAAGGATAGAGAACCACAATTGAGGATTCGAAATGCCTATTTTCGATGGTGATAACCCCGACGACTGGGTCTTTTGTGCACAACGTTACTTTCACATGAACCAATTTTCGAGTTGGGAGAAATTTGAAGCAGTCGTCGTCTGTTTCGTAGGGAAAACTCTAGCTTGGTACTAGTGAAAGGACAGTAGGCAACCTATGAGAAATTGAGAGGATCTGAAAGTTCTATTGCTAGAATAGTTTCGTCCTCCACAAAAAGGGACAATTCTGGTTGCCGTAGCTGCACGTAAGGCGGAGCTTTGGAAGTTGAGGAATGCAGACGGGGGCATCCCAGGAGTTTGTTTGTTGAGAGTGGGGGAAAGAGTAAGAAATTTGGGCGGGGTTGCTCCGGTGGTTGGGCGAGGGAAAGAGTCCAAGAAATTTGGACAACTGTAGTGGTTGGGTGAGGAGGAAAAGGCAAGTGGAATTACCAAAACCCACGATTGCAGGAGGAGGAGGCGAGGAGAGAGGAATTTTATTTTTTCACTTTTAATGTTTTAATAGGACTTTTGGATTGATTTGCACTTTTTAAAAAGTTTGGAAGTATGAATACAATTTATTCTTTATTTTTCTTTGTTTTATTTAAATGAGTATGTTGGTCATTTTATGTTAAAAATTGGTGAAAATGATTTTCAACGCAAAGAAAGTGGAAAATAGAAACGTTTTTTGCCAAGAAATGAAAGGTAGAGACGTTTCCCACAATAAACGTGAAAAGTAAGGACGTTTGTACCAATTACCCTTAATACAAACCATTAATCACCTTAATGCTGCCACTTTTCTCCCCTGAAAGTTCATTAAAATTTACACAGATTGGATTTTGGGTGAACTTGACAAGCATTGGATTTCTAATATAAAAGAAATTGATACTTTATGAAACTGGTAGCCGTGCCATCTTGAAGCTGATAACTGAGACACCATTAAAAATTGGTACCTTATGAAACTGGTTGAGGAGTACACAGGTACGATGAATTAAATTAAAGTAACAATAGACCAAGCTTCATAGGTCAAAAGAATGATAGATAATATCTCCACTTCGATATTTTAGTACAGAAAAGAAAACCTTTTCAGGCACAACAATTTAAGCAGCTCTGTGAAACTTCAATGGCCTGAATTGCAGATTTCCAGTCTGATCTACAAGACAGTTAACTTCAACTTTTCTTTTGGTTCCCTCTCTTTTTGCCCTTCTTTAACTTAACTCCCTTCATTGAAAGTGCATTTGAGACACTTCTGCCTTCTAACCTCTTTGTTAGCTTCACGACACTTGCCATACCTTTCCTAGCAGCTGCGCGGTGCTCTGGCCTCCTACTCATCATTTTTCGGTCAAGTGGCCAATAGGCATAAGGTTCAAGCTTGTCCTTCCTGTTCACATCACCACGTGCCTTCTTGCTTGCATACTCACTACCTGTATACGCCCACCCAGACTCTGACATCTTCCTGCGCTTTTGTGTTTTTTGTGAATTTGCAGACAAGTTGCTTCTTAATTCGTCTGCCTCGGTGTCATAAGGTGTCTCTCGCTTGTGGGTCCTACCTCCCTTCTTTTCCCAACCTTCCTCACGAATAATTACACGCCCTTCGGGGTCTATCTCTAGCTCATCATCGGAATCAGACTTCTTTTGCATTATCTCTGATGATCGCAAAGCAAACTTCGTCTTTTTCTGATCAAGCAAGTCAAGTGGCTCATCATCCAATTGGTCAAATAAGTCTTCTTGCAAGCTCTTTGCTGCTGTACGGGTTCTGTTGGATCTGATAACATTCAAAGTATCATTAGTTCAATAGCGTGTGACACGAGAGCTCCCAAATGCATGAATAGCCTCCATGAGCGCATAGCAGTATCCCACATCCTAAAGAAATGAATTACTCCAATGCTAACAACATTATTAACTGGAGTATGCATAAAGCTGATAAGTTATAAACATAATGTAAACAGACCGTAAAGACGCTTTAAATTCAAACTTCGAGGAATCCTTCTTTTTCCGACCAGAAATACTCTCTGCGTCCATGTATTCAGCATCACTGTTTTCCACTTCCTCATCACCAAAATCAGAAAATATTTTTGTATGATTCCATCTGCTCATCCTGTACAACAAATTAAAGAATTACTTTAGGACGCTTATAGTCGACCTTAAATAATCAGCAAGAGATGATAGGTCACGTGAAAAGGCTCACTAAGGACTGATGTCCTTTCCCTTCACCATCGGTTTTAAAGTGGTAATCATTCTTCTTATTTTTAATTGACAGACATGGCCACACAGAAGCATCTTTGCAAAGATATACACGGTTAAAATATTCGATAATGAGCTAACAACATACTATCACAAACCACTGCAAAACAAAACCCCAAAGAAATAGTACACCACGGTAAAAGTACACTTGTCACTCCAGTGCATCAAAAAGAGAGAGATGGTATATAAATTCAAAAGACAACTAAATTCTCATAAATTAATTTCTCTTTTTAAGTTACTTGTATTCTGTAGACTGAAAACCGGCCAAGCCACTGACTCCAAAAAAGTCAAGGTCAAAAGGTTGAACTAGGCTGAACTCTTTATTAAAAAATGTTAAAGACACGCAGGTGCGCCCGGGCACACACATATATATACACCACAAAAAATTGACAAAAATATGTTAATTTTCCAAATAAATTATGTATATAGACACAAGTACTTATTAAACTCAATTGCATTTAATTTCTATCATCTCCACTTTTAATATCAATAGAAAATTAGACGACAAATATAGAAAAGCGTTAATAGCTGAATCACTTAAATATTTTTATGGTATCTTAGTGTGAAATAAAATTAAACAAGAAAATTTGAGTGAATTGAAAAAAAAAAAAAAAAATAGAATCAAAGAAATTAAAAATTTATTTTGGGCTTCAGTTTTTTATTTTATCGTTTCAAATAACAAAATTAAATTTGCAAATATATACGTTACAGTTACTGAGCATTCTATTGCTTCAAAGTTAGGGGCCTAAAGGAACTTTCTTAATCTATGGCAGAAAAAAATTAGCCACCAAACATGGAACTTGGTCAACCGGTTCACAGTTGGACCAGCCAGCTGGCCTGCTTTTCCCAGTTTTGTAGTGAAACGGTTCTAAGTAAATGACCAGTTATTTAACAGGTTCATGATTTCTCCGGTCTGACTGGCTGGTCAGGTCAGGTTTTCGAAATATTGCTCTAGAATAAATTTCAAATATAAAAATTTAAAGAGCACAAACAAACATGGACATGATCGCTGTTACTGTCCTGGGATGGAAAAGGAAAAGTTCTTCCCAGCTTTCTGTTTTCAGAATAATATCTTCCGTCCACATGGCAATCAGCTAGCAGAAGTTCAAGTTCTTGGTTGGTGGCAGAAATATAAAAGCCAAAGCCCAAAGAGAATATCATTCTAAAGAAAACTAATACTTGTGAAATGCTGTTGTTAGAAGTTCAAGTCCCAGGATTTCAAATTTCCAAATTCAATCTCAACTTCCAGTTTACCATCAAAGGTAAAGGGAAGACTAATTCATAGGCAAATTTGAGATATTGGGTTATCCTAGATAGATCAACTGGCGGTGATTGACTCTCTTCCAGAATCAAGAACACTCCGCCTCTGTTACTGATATTGAGGACAAGAAATCAGCATGTTTGGCATTACTTAAAACTCAAACTTACTTTCATTTTAATTTTGCCAAACATGATTTTTGGAAATCACTAAACTAACAAAACTTGTACTTTTTAGAAAATTAACTTTTAAGCAAAGACAAACATGCTCTTAGGTGGTTCCGTTCTACATTTATGTCTTGTAATCTCCTTTTGTAAAGGATTCATATGCATAAAAAGAAGAAAGAAAAAACCTGGATGTAGTTGCTTTCGATTGAATAGATCTCGCATCAACAGATTTAGCAACTTGCTTCCTCTCTTTCCGCTCCTTCATCTGCATTTAATAGAATGAATTATATCACTAACATTAAATTCTTTTAAAAAAAAAAAATTTAATAACAAAAAAAGAAAATCAAGTTATCTTTCCAAGGTGATAAACCTTTCTTATGTTGGTGAGAAGTTTAGTATGCTCTTCAGGCATGACTTCCTTCACAGCATCCAGACCACATTTTCTTACAAGCATTTCAAGGAGTAGTTTAATCTACAGCAGTACACCAGAGAAATAAATTCATCACATGCTCAAGAGTTGACCGAACACACAACTGAAAGTCTTAGCACACGACTTCAATGCAGAAGAAACAGAAAGTTTCTATTAGGAATAGGCGTTCAGAATGAAAACATCAAGGATCGTAAATCACAAGCAATGACCTAAATAATCATATTCTTACCTTCGCTTTGAAATGGTTCTTGGTACCATCTTGCCAATTCAGCAATCCATCAACCAGGCTCTGCAAGTGCTTTTGCAAGCCCTCAGCTTGTGATTTGGCCACCAATACCTTCAGCAAACCTAAATTAGCCTGCAATGAAAATCAAATATCCAAAATGCAAAGGCATCAGATGACATAAAGAAAGCACCTATTTATTCTGAAAAACTCAATTTGCAAAAAGTTGAGATGAGCGAAATGGACCTTGATTATTTCTCTGTTCTTCCTTTGCAGGAGGAGAAACGTGGATGGAAGGACATTGTACACAGCAGAAACAAGATCAGAGAACTCATAAGCCAAGCGAGCTAGGCCCTTCATCGAGGCACTAATCATATGAGGGGTCTCCCCAGCCAGGCCTCCTGCAACCTACAAATATGAAAAGTATGTTAATCTTGAACAGCAGAGATACATTGCAATTTACTAGCGTCACAAATCGTGTACCATGTTAAAAAACTGGAACAAATTCTCCTTTTTGCCACCCTTCTCTTCATCTCCACAGGCATGACCAATCTCGACAAGAATATCATATGCTCTATTCCTTGTTTTTCTATTAGCCTTGCAAACCATCATCAAGAAGTCAGCATGTCTTAATTATGTTACACATCCATAGAAAATGAGCACCTATATACTAACATATGCACATAGCTATGTAAAAAGAGTCATTTTCCTTCATAGAAAACAGAATATTCTATAGATCAAAAGAGTTCACCTAAATTCACCAAATTAACAGAACCTGACAGAATTGTCACTTCCATTTGGTCCTTGTATGATTGTTATTTTTTATTTTTTTTGCAAAAAGAAGCTCTGATAGAATTTCACTACTTATTGCTTTGTGTACAGTCAAGCATAAAGGTATTCGATACATAAGAGATACACATGCTCGCTTGCTGCCATAAAATATAATCATCTAAAGAGAGTACGAGACACTGTAGACCGACATTAGTGCCCAAAGAATGGTATCAGAACAAACTGAATCTACTGTTTCAGAGGTTAACTTGTATGAAACCAAGGGGCAGCAATAAACACAAACTAGTCTACTTTAAAGATAGCTAAGTTTCAGAATATGTTCTGTACCTCTTTTAGTGCAAGTATAATTTCAGTAAGGAAAGCAGCAGCAGTTCCATGCTTCATCTGTTCAGAACCATCCTATAGGCATAGGCATGTAATGCAAAATTAGGCAGGACAAGCTACTTCAAATGTGAAAGGAAAATATAGCCCTTCTGCGAAGTTGATTTTTTGAGAAGTGGTTTTTGTAAAAAGTTATTTTTTTGAGAATGTGTGGTTAACATGTAGGAAAAGTAAAAGGGAAAAGGTGAAAAAGGATATTTTTTTTTTTTTTTTTTTTTTGGAGAATGTAATTGAAAATGAGTATGGGGAAAAGTGATTTTGAAAAAATTCAGTTTCAAACAAGGGCATAATAATATAACAAGCTACTTCAGACTTCAGCTAATATGGTTGACTTCTATTGTTACCTTAGAAACATGAATAATCAAGAAGTACAAACAGTCAAGTCTGTGACGTTTGGCTGAAAAATGACATGATGGCAGCACTTCTATCATAAGACTGAGCATCTCTTCAAGCCTTCGAGAAATGAATTCATCAGAGTGCTGTTCGTTAAATTCCAGTACGCTCATCAGCCCAAATGTAAGTACATAACGAAGAACATAATGTAAATTAAAAAGTTATTACTACTATAGATGATATATATCTCAATCATTATCTCTTATGCCAACTTTCTGAAGACTCGGTTACTATCTGATACTGGAAAAGAGAGAAGCAACACATTGCATGTTCTTTAACTTGTAAATGAGAAACACTAACATTGTCTAAAATGTCTGAAAAACGCCTAAGATGAAGGGGTTCCTCAGTCTTGTTAGCTCTGTCTTAGACCAGTGGTATGAATTTTTTTTATAGAAGGGGGTCATCACTACATAGCCCAGGAAGGATGGGATTTTATTCTAAAGAGAGCTGATTGCCTTTTTTAACTATCTACCATGCTCCACATTTCCACCAGAAGCCAGAAAGAGGAAGACATATGGAGAAAAGATATATTAAAACGATTGACATCATTTCACAGCAACGGTCATTTTCCATTGTAATGACCCTTTACCCATTTTGTCACAGAGAACACTAAACCTCAGATATCAAATCTGAGATATCAAAGTAATCTATCCAATTTCTTAATTTTTCATGAGTTGGTTTCATTTAAATGTGAAATTACACCAAACATACAGTTAGGGATTATATAGTGGTTTAAGACAAGATTTAAATGATATACATGTGATCTTCTCTAACAGCTCTTCTAAATCTTGTGGTTAAACGTCACAAAGGTCTACGTTCAAGTCACATCACCACCCAGTTAATGATATTGTGCATATGTTAGGCTTTGTTGAGAAAAAATATAACCCCGCCTTGACTTGAGGGGTGAACGTTGAAGACAATTTTTAAATGACATACATGTGGCCAAAAGAAAAGGAGAAAAAAATAATTTAAGCTTTGTAAAGTGTTGTTATTTATTGACCGTCATTGTGTCAACAATTGTTTAATTTATATAATGGACAGAGAAATGGAAAACAAATAATCAACCAACACCATTATTATTCTCAAGCTAATGGAAGGAATATTGTTTGTTGTGTGCCATATATATATGTAATTTTTTACTGCGATATATCATTGTTATTTTGAGATCTCAGCCTTCATTCCTCCATCCAATATTTTGAGATACCAGATTGAGGCGTGTGATAACTAGAAGTCAAGAGATATTGGGAGTTCCAAGTTATTTTCAATTATGTCCTCCAAAACTAATTTTCATTACTCTTTAATAACCTTATGGTACACTTTCAAAGCAGGCAATGAATAACCACTGCACTTCTTCCTTGACCTTGTAATTTCTTCTATACACACAGACTGATTAAAAACATATAACCCATACGAGCCAAATATTCCGACATTTTTAATAGCTAAAACATTTGATTGTATAGAAATCCAGTATTATATCATAGCAACAACGATCACCAAAAGCTTACTAATTTTTCGTTATAAACAAAATTACCCTGAAAATCATTGATAGAACTTTGTAGGCCTTCTTCTGGATCAAGCCCTCACCATCCTGGAATATAGCAAATATTAAACTTTACCGACTCCAACACCTCTAATATAGAAAGATATGATCTTCATTCACGTGAATAATTAGTGGAAGTAACAAGCTAAATGTTGACAAACCTTCAATGCAGGTTGTATAGCAATGAAGAGAAGATCAATTTCTTTGGCATCCAAGCCAGGTA
This sequence comes from Osmanthus fragrans, assembly GCA_019395295.1. Taxonomy (NCBI): domain Eukaryota; kingdom Viridiplantae; phylum Streptophyta; class Magnoliopsida; order Lamiales; family Oleaceae; genus Osmanthus; species Osmanthus fragrans. The sequence goes on along the minus strand of CM033354.1, from coordinate 11,655,013 downwards.
AAAGTGAAACAGCAAGGTCAAATAACTGTGCCCTACACATAAATAAAAAAAAAAGGATAATATCAAAAATCTAGCACAAGTAACAAGAATATTACCTACCCGGTTCCTCCTAGCTACAGATAAGAAAATAGAATGTAGTCAAGCAGCTAACCTGGTTAATGATAGTGACTCTTCATGGGATGAGTTGTCAACCAGCATTAAGTTAGAATTTTTGGAGGTTCCTGATTTTCCAGCCTCTTGAGTGACCTTCAGCAGCTTCTGCATAGTAGTCTTGAAAAATCTTGTGACCACCTCTTTGTCAGAAATTGAAGCAAGCTGGCCAATTGTATTCTGCAAGAAATTTATGTTGTAACACGCCAAAGATAGCTTGATGGAAGTTGAATCATGTTCTGAATTATGAAGAAAATTACATTCGGTTATGAATATAACTGAGGGAAATTGTAAATATATATTTTGACAGATATTTTGAAAAGTTTGGATACTGATTTTAGGAAAAGCATTTAGGGTTTGTTTATATTAAAGACAGTTGATTATTGAGTAATACAGATTTCTCTTTCTCTCCCACATTCTCCCCTTTCTTTTCTTTCACTCTCCTCCTCTCTTTCTCCCACTTCTCTCCTCCCTTCCCCCTCTTCTACTATCTTCTACAAGTACAGTGTCAATTACCATCTTCCTGAGCCAGAAATTGTTATATTATTGATGTATCCCCCAGAAGTATTAAACTGTGAAATGTCTTAATAATTCAAATAATTTATAACTCCTTCCTTGAGACAATAGAATTATGGTAGAAGTATCAACTGCAACCCTATAACTTAACATCTCTGAGACTAGAAATCAAAGTAAAATTAAAAAACTCAAGTACAATTATAATCATTACAAAAAACGTGCGTAAGATCTCTGCGTGTGAGAATACTTAAATTGAATCCTAGTACCTTTTTGTAACGGACTGATATCTATACTGTCGTTATTATTACATACTATCTGTTCTGGAAGAGATTAAGCCCATCATACCCCCCACGGATTTCTATCGCGTCCTCAAAATTCAAATCCAACATCTTCGTCTTATAAGAGATAGGCTCCGTTTGATAGCACATTATTTTCCCTGAAAGTTAGAATTCGAATTCCAGCTTCCACTTTTGACTTGTTTGATTGGTCAATTTTCCATGGAAAACATTTTTCACTTTTGAAATATTCCTTTTCCCACCACTTTGGTCGGAATTGAAATTCCACCTTTTTTTTAGCAATACAAACAAATTCTAAGATGAAGAGTAAAATAATTTACCCCTTTAATTGACAAATTCCATGTAAAATAAAGCCAAACGAACACGAAAAAAATTTCATTTTTTTTTTTGGCAATCTAAACAAAATTTGTCCCCAATGGTAAGAAAATATATTCTTTTAATTGACAATTTTCATGAAAAAAAGTCAAACGGACACCAAAAGTATAATATTTTCTAGGTAAAAAATTATACCAATCAAACACATTTAATTACAATTCCCAGTAAAACAAATTCTAGGCAATTCAATTTCCTGTAATTCATTTTCTTTCCACCCAAATTCCATCATCTATCAAACGGGCCCTTAAGGTAAATCCTAGTAATTTCATATTTCACATAAACAATTTTAGGTCTGAAATTTCCTTTCAAACCACCACTAAGAACCCAATTCAATTTCCAAATCAATAAATATCACGCGTTCAAATGAAATTACAAATATTCTACAACCATTTCTTGGAACATACCCATTTACACACAGGAGACCAGATTTTGAACCCGTACAAGGCAAAAGCATAAAGATTCTGACCAATGTTTATACGGAAGAAAATTCATTAATCAGTTAATTTTTCCCAATATAGCTATACTCTGTCTCAGACATACGACACCTTAGAAATGTCAAAAATCTAAGTCAATTTGTCCATATGTATCGAAGTTGTTATAATTTAGCATTTTCTGACGCAAAAAAGTTAAATGCAAAAGGAAAATAACAAGTTGTTTGACACAGAAAATGCAACAGATGTTGGACCAGCGAGAATTCATGGCAATATGCACTGCATATACTGTGCATCCTCTAGAAGGATGTCAGTGCAGCATAGAATGTACATCTACTTTACCTCAAACAGATAAACAAACAGAAGGGCACGAACTAAGGACAAGAAAATTGTTTGTAAAACAAAAGCTCACAGCAACCAGATTGTTTCTGAAAAAGACGACGAACATTTTGGACCTACCAGTAGCAGTCCACCGGTATCCTTGGAAGATTTCAAGAAGACCCCAGAAAGCACAGACAACAACTCACGAGCAGAGGATTTCAACATACGTAAGTTGGCGTCCACAACTTGTGAAGTATAGAGGGCGATGGCTCGCTCTTCAAGAATGCTTATTTCTACATTCGAAAGATCCCCATTTCCTTCATGAACTTTCTTGTTCTGCTGAATGAGAATCTGCAAACTGGAGCATATTATTCCACGAAGATCAGGCTCTTCACGAAGAGCACTACATAGTGCTTTCTCTAGATCCTTCAAGCCTTCAGCAGTATCCACAGGGTAATTGCAAAAAGATGGTAACAGTGACCACAAAGAGTATATAAGCCCATCAACACTCCTTGCTGAATAAATCCTTCCCTCTTGCTCAAGCTGGCATGAGATCATGTTATTTTGTACACATCACATAAAAAATGGGAATCAAGATTAGCATAAAGAGATTCATACAATGGCAGACTTCTGCTTCATCGCACCAATCATGGGTATAATTGACTTTGTAAAGAAGCATAGATTGGCGCCAACAATATATTGCTTCAGAATAGGAAAAAGCCAGAGATTAGCCTCAGACAGGTCTTGAGCATCCAACCCAAGTGGTAGAACATTCAAAAAAGTCTCGGGTCCCATAGCACCAAGGGCTGCTCCCACACACTCGTGCAACTGCAAACGTGAAATGTAATTTTAATTAACCACAAGTCAATTACGTAATCGAAATTTTGCATCTTGTAAAAAAAGGTCCACAGGGTACTGCCTACATCACAACGACTAATACACAGATTTTTTAGATGTCAAGCACATCGTGTCCATAGTTTCTCAAACAAGAAAATACTTTCAAACCCAAAGTCTGATCAACCACAAGAACTGCAGATGTCAATGTTAACAAATTGATGAAGATGCTTCACAGTATATAAACTGAAATAAATTGCAAAATTTCATGCAATACACAGATCATCATTCAATAAAAGAATATGATGAAGTCATCAACCAGCAACCGTGAACATGTTGCTAACCCAAGTTATATCCCCTTTGTAAAGGTAGGCAATAAACACAAGTTTCTGTCAATATTAGTTACCTGTTTCCTGAAAGGAAAGTCTTCATCTGGCAACTTCTGCATGTCTGCCAAACTCTTTAGTGTTCCCCTTAAAAAGTAGGATGAATAATTTCCTGCAACGAACTCGTATGTTTTGTCAATTCAAATTACATAAGGAACTCTTTGGATAGGCATTAAAGGCATACATTTAAGGAAGTTAACTTTAGAAATGACACTAAATAAATATTTCTTGAGGGAAGAGGGGGTTAAGAATGGTGGGTCGGATACATTCACAGACCACAATTATTTCTATCCATGGTATTCAGAGTAAGTTACTCATTTTGTGTAAATTATGTTGAGAACTCCATGTAGCATTAGAAACAAGGCTAAAAGAGAGGAGAAGAGATCAAATAACAATTACCTAATTTCTCAAACATTGATGAAACAATTTGAAATGACATATCCCAGACTGAAGCATAGTGATAGTCAAGCAAGCTTCCAATAGTTGCACAAACTTTTTCAATGACAGTCGGACCAGATTTTCTTGAGGTCACATTAGAATTCATTGAAATCTCTTCAACACCCTGTTTGATCAAGTTCTCATCAATGCATGCTTGTAACAAGTTTTTAAAAGTAGCCAATGCTGCCACTGTGGCCTCCTCGTGTTCAGAAACCAAAACATCTAATAAAAGCCACAAAGTGAAAATTAGTGCTCTTTACCATGGTAATACACAGCAATTTTATAAATTTCCAGCTTCATAATAAAGAGGTACTAACTATAAAAGAAAAATAATATAAAAGTAATATGATATACAAGTAAATTAAAAGTAAAATGGTAGTGTGATGTCTTTTGGATTGACGAAAAATAGAGAACATAACAAAAAAACTAACCTTTAAGTGCATTGAATACAACAGGGAGCTTAACTACACAAATATGCCTGTTAAGTGAATAAACTCTCTTTATCCCAATGTCTAGCAAACGAGCAGTAAATGTCATGCTATCAGCAGATGACACATTTGAAGTGACTGAAGTAATTAATGAGCATAACAGATCGAGGAGGACTTCAGCAGAAACTTCTCCTATTGAATGGAGACAAAGTGAATTCAAAGCATCTGTAATGCGCCTAGTGACAAGGGGTTGCCTCAGTTCCAAAAGAGTTTTAAAGTACTTCATGATGTTGGTAGAGGACTTTGCAGACATATAAGGAAGACAGAATTTCAGAGCATCCAGAACATAAAGAACCTCCTGTGCTCCTTTGGGTCCCTCTGAATCCTTCGCAATTGATCCTCCAGCAAGTAGGAGAAACCTCTCTAAGACATTGGTAATAGCTTCACTTGAAGGTGCAAGTAATGGTGCAAGGACCGGTGATATCTGAAAGTTTGACAGGACATCACGAAGACGTGATTGTGACTGCTTTCTTACCTACATTTCACAGTCCAAACTGACTGTCAGTTCTATAATTACGGAGAATTAATAATAGTGGAGAACAACTGACTACATCATAATTGTTTAAGTAGTCTTTGTCCAGTGATATTGCACATTTTTAACTGTTCCCAAAATTAAGAGAAAAGAGGTATTAAATTTATGGTGTTTGTTAATAAAAATTGGTAATTGATCCTCACAGTTAAAAGGAAACAGGATACTCAAAAGTAAAAGTTTTTCAATTTGTCAAATGCTTGCTATTATCATATACAAAGGAGAAAGTCAAATTGGGATTAAATTTTACAATTTGAACCTTACAGTTATTTAAGGAAACTTTAGAACTTATAATGTCAAATTTCAAGAAAAGAATGCATAGCACAAAACAGAGTGATTTAGACATTCCACCACCATTCACAAAATAAGCACCAACTATTTGAAAAGGTAGGTTATAAAAATTCCATCTTTCAATAAAAGCTTATTCATATTTGCAGTACTAAAAAACCAAAATACCTAGAAAACAGAACATCCAAAGTAAAAACTAACAAATTTCAGGATCCAAGAATGAAAAAATGAGAAGAAAGACTCATTCCGACCTTAGGCCGATCATCAGTAATATAACCAAGAAGAACCCCATACAACTGTGCTACGTCAGCCCATGCAACCTTTTCTCTCACAATCAACGACAGCGAAACACACTTTAAAGCAGGCACAATCCCATTAACCCCGATAGTTTTCGACCGGAGGACCCGAATCAAGAGCTCGGATAGATAATCATACTTTGATTTGAGGATGGACGTGTTGAATTCGTCGACGACGAGGGATAGAATGGTAATCAGTGCATCGAGGAGGTGGCCGGGAGGTTCAGAAGATGAGGAGGAAAGGCGATCAAGAGAGGAGCAAGTGGCGCCAAAATATGCGATGGGGCTGAGAGGGAGGTTTTGGTCCTTGAGCTCCTGCGACATGGCGCCGATGGCTGTGCAAACGTGGATGTCGTGCTCGTTGGAAGAGTTGCTGAATTGGGATAGCACTGAAGAGCAGAACTGATCGACGGCGTTTTTTGCTGGTTGCGCCGCCCCCATCTCGACGTCGTCCATGGTAAGGGGAGAACTAGGGGAAGATAGGGTTTAGGCGTTTAGTTTACAAGTTGAAGGTTTCCTCGTTCTTCTATTATAAATTTTTTTTATTAGGAATGGTTTGTAGTTGCAGTGCTCAAACATTTCCACTTGAAGCACTTAAGTCCCTTAACAAATTTTATTGAGTTTTCTTAAACTTGTAATTTATGGATATTCAATCTAGACTTTCAATGATCTTTCACAGGGAATTCAATCTACATTTTTAAAAAATGTTAGAAAATTTTAAAAGTATAAATTTATTCAATCAAGACATTTTAAGACTTCACAAAAGCCATGAAATTCTCAATATAAACTTTTAAAAAATCCTTCAAAATTATTGAGCATTAATCAAGATTTTTTAAAAGTCTAAAAAAAGTCATAGATATTCAAAATGTCAATAATTTAAAATTATTTTTATAAAATCCTTCGTGTAATAACTTTTAAACAAAAAGTATAAATAAAGATTCTAATTAAAAAAAAAAAATCTATCATTCACCCTCAAAATTTTGAAAGATTTGCACAAGGAAAAAAATGTCTTCCCATACATAATATTTTTCTCTTTCTTTAATATTGTCTTTTCATTATACAGCACACTAAAGCCAATGTACAAAAAATTAGGGTTAATTTCACAAATGGTCACTAAATTATCACAAAAATAACAAAACGGTCACTGAATTACCAAACTTGCACAAACGGTCATTGAATTATCATGCACTTTCACAAACGGTCACTGAAGGACCTTTCTGATTTAAATCCAAACTTAAAGAACAGAAACACGTGAACATAGATTCTTGGGTGTTCTTCTTTAAAAATCGAAATTTGGGACTGAAATAAAATATTTTTTAAAACTTGGGGACCAAAATGAACTAACGCCTAAACTAGGGGCTAAAAATAATTTTCAAAAAATCAATTTAAATAAAACTTTACTCTCTCTCTCTCTCTTCGTCGCATTCGAGCAGAGAGAGAGAAGGGAGGCGACGGGGAGGAAGGGGCTTCGCCCCTCCCGTCGCTGCCGGCCGACGGTGACGGCGTCGCCGTCGCGAGGCGGCGCCGGCGGTGGGAAGGTGGTGATGGGGTGGTTCGGTGTTCGGGTTGGAGAGAAGCCGAGACTTGGAGGTGCGGTTCTCATAAGTTTTCCGGCGGCAAACCGGCTATAAAGTGGTCGGGAAAGAGGTAAGTTTCTGGGTTCTCTTATTTCTTGGTTTTGGTTTTGATTTGGGGTTAATTTGGGCTCGATTTTTGGGTTGGCAATGGCTGTTAATTGGGTGGTGGTTGGCGGTTCTGGGTTGTGGGATGGACGGCTGCAGTTTGTGGGTTTGCAGTCGGTGTTGGTGGTGGCTGTGGATTGGACGGCTGTGGTCTGGCTTGATTATGTGCAAACCTCATATCACTGGTGCTAAAAACTGATTCTAGCACCATCGTGATTTCCCAATTGATGCTAGAAATTGATTTTTCTAGCATCAATTTGTGAGTTACGAATTTGAGAGATTGACTGGGAGTTCATAGCATTGAAGAAGGAATTTTTCTGGAGATTTTTCTTACCCTTTGGGCTTGGCTGCGTGAGTGAGATAGAGGGGGTAGAGATGGGGTATATATACAGTAGGAAACTAGGGCACGAATCCCTAGGGTAGTAAACGGACCAGAAATTTGGGCCGGAAGGATTTTCTAATTGGACTTGAGGAATTGGGCTTAAAATAACCCCAATTTGGACAAATTTGGACTAATGGATTATTGGACCCGAAATAATAATACTCTATCGTATTAAATTCGGATTTAAAACGATAAGGAATTAAAATATTCGAAATTGGATTCGTTTTAAATTAATTTAATAACGGCTAGACGAACGCCTTTTTTATTTTTATTTTTAAAACTCAGGTTTAAGAGTTAGCGACACGTTTTTCAAGAAATATAAGTTAAAATTCTCGGTCGCTACAACCTTATCCCCTTAAATTAATTTCGTCCTCGAAATTTAAACTTACTTGATCTATGATATCTGGATACTTAGCCAGAATCTCATCTTCCTTTTCCCAGGTAGCTTCATCGCTATCCTGTCTACCCCATTGGACTTTGGCTAAATGAACTTCTTTGTTTCTTAATACATGGACTTTTCTCTCCACAATGCACATAGGTGTCTCCTCATAGGACAGATTCCTCTGAACCGAAATAGTCTGAAAATTTACCACATAGCTCGGGTCATGGATATATTTTCTCAATAAAGAAACGTGAAAAACATTGTGTACGGCCGAGAGCTCGGGTGGTAACGCTAAACGCTAAGCCACGTTACCTACTTTTTCTAAGATTTCAAATGGTCCGATAAAACGAGGTCTTAGCTTCCCTCTCTTGCCGAAACGGATAGTACCTTTCATAGGAGCTACTTTCAAGAATACTTTCTCTCCAATCTCAAACTCCAAGTCTTTCCTCCTTCGATCGGCATAACTTTTCTGTCTATCTTGGGCGGCTTTGATCCGTAGTCTGATCTTCTCAATAGCCTCAACTGTCCTCTCAATCAATTCTGGACCTAAAATTCTTCTCGCCTACTTCATCCCAGTAAACTGGTGATCGACAACGTCGCTCATATAATGCTTCATATGGTGCCATACCAATAGTAGCCTGGAAACTGTTATTGTAGGCGAATTCCACTAATGGAAGATGAGTCTCCCAATTACCATTCAAGTCTAGCACACAAGCTCTAAGCATATCTTCCAGTGTTTGAATAGTGCGTTCAGACTGTCCATCTGTTTGGGGATGGTAAGCTGTACTAAAATTTAATTTAGTACCCATTGCGACATGTAAACTCTTCCAAAATCTCGAAGTGAATCTCGGGTCTCTATCGGAGACAATGGAAGCTGGTACTCCATGAAGTCGAACGATCTCTTTAACATACAATTGGGCTAATTGACCTATATTGAGAGTCATTCTGATTGGTAGGAAATGAGCTGACTTCGTAAGTCGGTCTACAATAACCCAAATAGCGTCATGACCTCTTACTGATTTTGGTAACCCTGTCACAAAATCCATGGAAATTTTCTCCCATTTCCATTCTGGTATATCCAAGGGATTTAACAACCCTGATGGTCTTTGATGCTCAGCCTTGACTTGCTGATACGTCATGCATCGAGAGACAAATCTTGCAGTGCAACCTTTCATGTTTCTCCACCAAAAGGTATTACGCAAATCACGATACATCTTTGTCCCTCCTGGGTGGCATGCATATGGTGCTGAATGAGCTTCTGTCAAAATCTCATTCCGGATATGTTCATCTTTCGGCACACAAAGACGTCCTTTAAACATAAGCGCTTTATCGGCGGCAATCTCGAAACCTATTCTCTTGCCAGTCCCAACCTCGGATCTGATCTTTTCCAAGAACTTATCTCCGACTTGAGCTGCTACAATTCGACCTCTCAAGTCTGGTTTGACGATCAGATTTGCCAATCTGTTAGATCCTTGGGCTGTTGGGACTCGCACTTCGATTCTCAAATTCTGAAAATCTCGAATCAATTGGTCTTGCGTTGTTCCCAAAGCTGATAACTGTCCAACGTTCTTTCTGCTCAAAGCATCTGCAACTTTGTTTGCTTTACCCGGGTGGTAAAGAATAATGCAGTCATAATCTTTTACTAGCTCTAGCCATCGTCGTTGTCTCATGTTCAGTTCCTTCTGAGTGAAGAAATACTTGAGACTCTTGTGATCGGTGTAGATTTCACATTTACTCCCATACAGATAGTGTCGCCAGATCTTAAGAGCGTGCACAACTGCTGCGAGCTCTAAATCATGCGTCGGATAATTCTTTTCATGTGGCTTCAATTGCCTTGAAGCATATGCGATCACTTTTCCATTCTGCATCAATACACATTCTAAACCATGTTTGGATGCATCGCTGTAAATAACGAAACCATCGGACCCGTCTGGTATAGTCAATACTGGTGCTGAGACAAGTCTGTTCTTAAGTTTCTGAAAGCTTTGTTCACATGGTTCTGTCCACTGAAACTTGACTCCCTTCTTGGTCAACTGGGTCATAGGACCTGCTATTTTAGAGAAACCCTCTATGAATCGCCGATAATATCCAGCTAATCCAAGGAAGCTTCTCACATCTCCAACATTTGCAGGTGTTGGCCAATTCGTTACAGTTTCAACTTTAGAAGGATCAACCTCGATGCCTTTAGCTGAACAATGTGACCTAAGAAACCTATTCGCTCAAGCCAAAATTCACATTTCTTGAATTTGGCATACAACTTTTCTGCTCTAAGTGTTTCCAGCACAGTCCTCAAATGTTCTTCATGTTGTGTAGAATTTCTGGAGTAGATCAGTATGTCATCGATAAAAACAATGACGAATTTATCGAGATACTGATGGAAAACTCTATTCATCAAGTCCATAAATATTGCAGGTGCATTCGTGAGGCCGAAAGGCATTACTGTGAACTCATAATGCCCATATCGTGTCCTGAACGCTGTCTTTGGCACGTCGGTTGGCGAAACCTTCAACTGATGGTAACCAGATCTCAAATCAATCTTGGAAAAGATAGCTGTACCCTTCACCTGATCGAACAAGTCTTCGATTCTGGGAAGGGGATACTTATTCTTTATCGCCAACTTGTTAAGTTCTCGATAGTCGATGCACATCCTCATGCTTTCGTCCTTCTTCTTTACAAATAGAACAGGTGCTCCCCATGGAGATACACTTGGCCTGATGAAACCCTTCTCTAGCAATTCCTCCAACTGCACCTTCAGTTCTTGCAAGTCTTTCGGCGCCATACGATACGGAGCTTTTGAAACGGGGGCAACTCCTGGTACCAGATCAATGGAAAATTCCACTTGCCTATCTGGCGGAGTACCCAGTAGATCGTCTGGAAAGACATCGATGTACTCGCATACTACTGGCACTGAGTCCAGAGTAATCTCCTCTACGGGTTTGTCTTGATGACTAACCAAATACCCATGACAATCATCCTTGGCCAATAGCTTCTTCGCTTGTAAAGCCGAGATAAGGCGAGGAAGTGCTTTGATCCTTGTCCCGTGAAATCTGAATACTTCTTCACCATCTTTACGAAAAATAACCTCTTTCTCGTGGCACAGAATTGCGGCACGATTGGTGCTAAGCCAATCCATACCCAGAATAATATCGAAATCGTTCATTCGGATAATATTCAAGTCTGCCTCCGAAACTTGGCCATCAACATCTATTTGTACTGCTTTGACTATCTTATTGGTATCAATAGTTCCTCCGGACGGTAAACTAACCTCCAGAGTACTACCAGTTTCTTCTCCTATTAAGTTCAGTCTTCCTAAACATGCTTCAGCTATAAATGAATGCGTGGCTCCTGAGTCTATTAGAACATATACAGGAATACTAGAGATAGATAGTATACATGCAATCACGTCAGAATCCTCAGCTGCATCCATAGCAAACACTCTTGCTTTTCCTTTTCTGTTCTGGTCTGGGTTCGCCTTCTGATTGGAACCCTGGGCGGACGGGGCACGACAATCCGATGCAAAGTGACCCGGCTGGCCACACTTGTAGCAGACACCCTTTCCAAAAAGGCACTCTCCTTTATGCGGCCTCTGGCACTTAGGGCAGGGTGGAGTGAAAGTGGTCATCTGTCTCCCTGTTGGTCCTAGATTCAGCCTCTTGGTAAGTACTTGATTCCGGTTCTGATTCTGATTCTGATTGCGATTGGGACCTTGCCACTTTCTCTTTCCCTGATACCTCTGCTCGTTCTGATTGCCTTGGTTCCCAACTCTCACACCGGCATAGGCTACTGCTTGAGCCTTCTTCACAACATCTCCGTAAGTTGGCAGTTCATGTGAACTGACAATCTGTCGGATATCAAGGCGTAGACCTCTCTCAAAACGCCGTGCCTTCTTGAACTCAGTCTCCACCAGATGTGGAGCATAACGCGACAGTTCTTCGAACTTCCTCTCGTACTCAGTTATATCCATTTCACCTTGTACCAGGCGTAGAAATTCGGACTCCTTGTGATCCCTGAGGGCTTGTGGGAAAAATTTGTCCCAAGTCAGCGCTGCTAGCTGCTCTCCGCTCCTTGTCCGCGATGCAGATTCCCACCAGAAACCAGCTCTTCCGATTAACATGAACTCGGCACAGATCACCTTCTTATCCTCAGGACAAGATATGTGCCTGAATATCTTATCAATGACCTGGAGCCATTCTTCCACTGCTAGTGGACTATCTCCTCCATCGAACGTAGGTGGTTGGTATCTTCGAAACTGTTCTATCGCTGGTATTGTTGGGTTAACCGGCTGTGGAGCTTGTCTCATCTCTTGCACCACGTTAAGTAATTCTCGAATGACATCACTTTGAGTTGGTGGTGCCATAACCTTCATAAAATTTTAAAAGTGGTTCATAAAGGTTGAATTAAGTGTACCAATAGTGTAGATGATAGCAGATAACTAAAAAAAATGAAAACCTGAACCCAAATATCATTTTATTCAAAACTTGACTTCTTTTAAAAAATACATGGGTAGGAAGGCATGTATGCCGAACAACAATTTTTTTTTTTACATGTCGAACCTACTCTAATTTTTATCTCTCTATTATCCTTCGGTTACGCCTGATTCAGCGTCCGAGAACTCTCCTAGCGCTGGATCAGCGTCTTCCTCAGCTTCTTCTTCCTCTGAATCTTCTTCGGAAGCAAATCCATAGCGGTACTCGAAGTACATGGGCCAATATGCTACAAATCTCGTGCAGAAAGTATCATACTCCATCTCTACATTCAGAGATGCTAGAGCATCTACATATATGCTATTTGCTACCTCCTCATAGTCACTTCGAAAAGTCGAGAGTAAGTGACGAATCGACCGGTGATTATTGGTCACGTAGCCATGCTGTATGGCCCGCTCACGTACGATATTCAACTGCTCTACATGTTGAGCAATCGTCCACTCAAGTTCGGGCCTGAAACGGTCATAATCTCTAATGGCTCGTTCTGCGTCGCTGAGTGCATTTTTACGAATGGGTGCCATGTCCTAAATCAATTATGCAAAGTCCAATTAAGCGGGGTTATTCATCTCTCTTAATTAAAATTACAAGGACGTAAAAATTTAAGAAAACCCTTTCAAATTATGATCAAAATTCATCTTTCTTTCTCTCTTTCTTTCAAATTCGGATACACTTTCTTTCTCTTTCTTTCTTTCTTTCTTCTAAGTCTCATAAAGCATCAAAACAAGTATCCGAATTAAAATAACATTTAAACTTCATAAACTTCTTTACCTTTGGAGTCGGCTGATCGAGTGATGGCAGTGGTAACTTTCATTAATAAGAATTAAATAATGTAAAACATCTATTTGAATTTTTTTTTTTTATTTTTTTTTTTTTTTGAAAATTTGCCAGTCTACAGAAACGCAGACTGGCTCTGATACCAAGCTGTAGCGCCCCGAGTTCCGCGGACCCGAAATGCTACGTCATCATCCTTTTGCCCTAATTTAGCTGAAAAGTTTGGCGGAATAACTAACTTTTAAAAAACATCACCTTTAAAAATTTGTGAATGTTAACGGCAATAAATTTCATTTGAATTAATTTAAGGAAAATTTATTTAATTTTAAAACTCAAGTTTGAAATAGCGGAAACGACAAGGTAAGTTCATAACGTTCAAATGAATGAAATTTAAAAGTAAATTAAAAATAATTAACTACTATTATTCGTTCATGCCACCACTGCCCATCAAACTCGGCCGTCTCCAAAATCTGCAAATATTGTTAAAATAGCGGAATGAGCATTTCGAAGAAATACTCAGTAGACTCATCGCCAGTAATTAATTTACAGAATAATTGAACACATAATTATGTAACTTATACAGTGATATTCTCATGGGCTTATTTTCTTTGAAAAATCATAGGCTCTTTAAAATCATAGGGTGTGGGTAGTCTGTCTCATGCATTTAAGCAAGTAAGTTATGCATAACATCATCTTATCTCATAAGAGATTCTATTTCTTCTCATGCAATTAAGCATATAAGTTACGACAAGCATAACAACATAATCTATCCCATAAGGGATTCTCATCTTATGCATCAAAGCATATAAATCACATAAAATCACATAATACATGCAATTATAATTTAAACTAATTAATGGGGGCGAGTCTACCTCAATTTATCTCGATTCGTAAAAATTAGAGCGGGATAAAAAATCTCAGTTCCTCAGTCGCTCGTACGTTTCGTCTAGCCAAAAATAGAAAATAAACTTTGAATTAGTGTTTCGAAATTTTTAAAGATTAAAAACGATAAAAATAAAGTTTAGGGACTTAATTGAAATTTATTAAAACTGAAAATAAAAGTTTAAGGGCTAAAATTGAACTTTTCTAAAATAGGGACTAAATTGAAAACTATTAAAACTGAAAATAATAATTTAAGGACTGAAATGGACTTTTTCGAAATCTGAGGGCTGATTTGTTTTAAAACATAGATTCTTGGGTGTTCTTCTTTAAAAATCGAAATTTGGGACTGAAATAAAACATTTTAAAACTTGGGGACCAAAATGAACTAACGCCTAAACTAGGGGCTAAAAATAATTTTCAAAAAATCAATTTAAATAAAACTTTACTCTCTCTCTCTCTCTTTTCGTCGCGTTCGAGCAGAGAGAGAGAAGGGAGGCGACGGGGAGGAAGGGGCTTCGCCCCTCCCGTCGCTGCCGGCCGACGGTGACGGCGTCGCCGTCGCGAGGCGGCGCCGACGGTGGGAAGGTGGTGATGGGGTGGTTCGGTGTTCGGGTTGGAGAGAAGCCGAGACTTGGAGGTGCGGTTCTCATAAGTTTTCCGGCGGCGAACTGGCTATAAAGTGGTCGGGAAAGAGGTAAGTTTCTGGGTTCTCTTATTTCTTGGTTTTGGTTTTGATTTGGGGTTAATTTGGGCTCGATTTTTGGGTTGGCAATGGCTGTCAATTGGGTGGTGGTTGGCGGTTCTGGGTTGTGGGATGGACGGCTGCAGTTTGTGGGTTTGCAGTCGGTGTTGGTGGTGGCTGTGGATTGGACGGCTGTGGTCTGGCTTGATTATGTGCAAACCTCATATCACTGGTGCTAGAAACTGATTCTAGCACCATCGTGATTTCCCAATTGATGCTAGAAATTGATTTTTCTAGCATCAATTTGTGAGTTACGAATTTGAGAGATTGACTGGGAGTTCATAGCATTGAAGAAGGAATTTTTTTGGAGATTTTTCTTACCCTTTGGGCTTGGTTGCGTGAGTGAGATAGAGGGGGTAGAGATGGGGTATATATACAGTAGGAAACTAGGGCACGAATCCCTAGGGTAGTAAACGGACCAGAAATTTGGGCCGGAAGGATTTTCTAATTGGACTTAAGGAATTGGGCTTAAAATAACCCAAATTTGGACAAATTTGGACTAATGGATTATTGGACCCGAAATAATAATACTCTATCGTATTAAATTCGGATTTAAAACGATAAGGAATTAAAATATTCGAAATTGGATTCGTTTTAAATTAATTTAATAACGGCTAGACGAACGCGTTTTTTTTTTTTTTTAAAACTCGGGTTTAAGAGTTAGCGACACATTTTTCAAGAAACATAAGTTAAAATTCTCGGTCGCTACAGTATCGATTCAAAATAATGTCAGTGTGAACGTGCGAGATCCAAAATTGTCCAACGAAAAGGAGCACCCAAGAAACTATGGAGAAAAGGCCCGTTGGAGTTGAGTTCAACCACAACGAAGGTACATTTAAATAAAAATTATAGATAATAACAAATTGAAACATATAAATACTGATTACTTTAGAGGTACGTGTAGGGAATTTCGGCATAAACAAAAGGAAAGAGACTGAGGGCGAGGCGTAGTGATCTGCAAGATCGTGGAGTCGACATTCAGCAAGCGTTACAAGAACAATACTCCATGCAGACACCAGTGTCACTTTTTCAGTACTCCATGCTGACACAATTCTCATTCACATAGTATTCCTTTGCTACACCATTTCTCCACATAGAAGTCTTACAATCTTTAAGTTTTATTCATCTTTCGTCATCAAATGTTATTTATACTTTGCAAGGTATGACCATGATTTAACTTTTAAACTTAATCGTGGAAGTTCGTTTATGTTTCAACTCGATCATTATCAATCCATTCATGATTATTGTGCAATCATAAACGTAATTATTTTTTAATCATATTTCATTGTAATTACTAATACAATCTTCAATTGTCCTAATTGTGACTATAGGTACGTCGTTTGAGTAATCAAGTACACACAAGAGAGAGAGAGAGAGAGAGAGAGAGAGAGATTCGACAGCAGCCAACTTCGATTTTAATATCTGACTAAATGTGAACAACAATATCTTCATCAAGATTTGAAATGCTGATGAGTTGTATCGTTAAGTTATATTCTTATTTATTATAAGTTATTGGAATGACCTTCATGCCATTGGACACCGTCATGTAAGTCCAATTATGATGTTCTCAATGACAGTAATAGGCTCATCAAATTGATCAAATTCATGGAATTCTTATATATGCTTTTCTGAATTCGTGAGATTTTTCAAGTTCTTTTTATCTATAACTGTTAACCTTGATGTAAATTTGCAACTAGTCATGTTTGCATTTTCTTTATTTTTGGAACAATTTGAAATAGTTCTACCCTTCATTTGGCGAATGGATCAAGAAAAGGGGAACATGAATCAATTTTGCATATATTATTTGATTGCTTAGGTTAATACATAATTTGTCACTTCAATAGTTACACAAATGAAGCAAGTAAACCGAATTGGTGCTATACAGGTTTCAGTTGAACCTATGGACAAATTGGCTACAATAGTTTTTGCATCCAATTTTTTCAAGCAAGTATATTTTCTATCGAGTACAAAGTAAGTCTAGCGCTAAAAAAATCAAACCATGGTTCTCTGCAATTCCAAATATTTTTAAGTGGAATAATCATAGGGAATGCAATTGAAAAATATGATTATAACAAAGAGCAATTTTCCCCTTAAAGTTGGGTTCATATTACCCAAATATTGCATCCAATGAACATGTTTTGCTGTTGTTATTCTTTTATGTGCTACCACATTGTTTGAAGGTTTGATAAACAAGATGACCATAAATGTGATACATAGATAAACTAAAAGGTAATTTACAATTAACAGTCGACGTTCGAAATAAGAGTTCGAATCTAGCATTTCATATATTAGCATAGTTTATATGTCTTCGCCCAAATTCTTTTGACATCATACAAAAGATTATGTAATAACTACTACTTCGATTAATAGCTACTAATTAGTTAGACTTTTCCCTTCTCAATTCACTTCCACAATTCCTTATAGACATTTACATTCAACGTAATATGTAGATTTTCTTCAGCGGAGATGCGAACTTGAGATTGAAACATGTGTGATATTTGTTTATATGTTTCATTCGTCGCAAAGTTAACCAAGGAAGCGCTAGCTCTAGACGATTGGCTACTTGATTCTTCTTTGACAACCCAATCCCAAAATTCACAGTTCTTACACTGTCAATAGAAGCTAGAAAACGGCAATTGGAAGTAATCACCGAGCTTGCAATCTAAACGAGACTGAGCATAGAAAAATTGAGATTGCATTGGAACACTCCAAGGCATTTGAGAGACATGGACTCTCCCAACGACTCAACGAAATAAACGTGAATGACACCTCTAACTTCCCCCCATTACATTTATTTTCAATCACTTACAAAAGACTCTTCCCAAATTACCCCTATTACTATAACTATTTGGAGTTGAATTAGTTGTTGTCTCGTTTGCCTCAATGCTAACTGTGCCTTGCCATTTTCTTTTTCTTGTATAGGTGAACTTTATCGGGGGTTTATCATTACTTGCCTCCTCAAAATCCACCTTGTTCTCAAGGTGAAAATTCGAAAATTGCTGTCGTATCAGTTCAAAGGGTTCACAAGTAGCTTCAAATGCCGGACAATCATTCCATTTGATCATTATCTCTGGTCCTGTACTAGACGAGCTAGGTCTGACCTGTAACACTGCCTCTGGTTCCACATATAATTGTCCATCTACTGTGAGGTGTGGTGGAAGTTGGGAGATAGTCTGAACAACCCCAACAGCTTTACGGAGTTGCGACACATGAAAAATTGGAAGTACCGCAGACCCAGTTAGAAGTACCTTAGATGATTTGGAAGTGGTGTGGTTTAGTTGCTGTATGAAACGAAGTGTTATACCAATACTTAGCCCAAGGTAACCATTGGCTCCATGAACGTGGTCGGTTGGATGCGAATCACCTCAAATACGTCTCCAAACAGGGATTAACCACTTCAGTCTGACTATTTTTCTGTGGGTGATAGGCCGTATTATGCTCGAGTGTTGTCCTCTGAGCCTTGAAAAATGCCGCCCAGAACTTACTCATGAAAACCCTATCTCGATTGGACACAATAATTGTGGTACCCCATGCAAACGTACAATCTCTCTAACAAAGACATCAACCACCACTTGCGCTGTGCTGTAAAAGAATGCTTTAACCCAATAGAATGCCCATATTTTCTCAAATGGTCCACAACTACCAATATCGTGCTCACTCCACCTGATTTTAGCAGCCCTTCCATGAAGTCCAAGGAAATGTCAGCCCAAATTAAATTAGGAATAGAAAGTGGCTGCAATAGACCTCTAGGTGATAACGCCTCGTACTTGTTTTGCTGGCAAATGGCATAGCGAGCCACAAACTCTTTAACTTCTTTCTCCATTCTTATTTAATACACCTCCTTTGCAACCCGTTTGTAAGTCTTTAAAAATCTAGAATGTCCCCTACTCGAGTATTGTGACATTCTGGTAACATCATCACAACCCAACAGAGAGTGTTTAGGAAAAACTATCCAGCTTTTTTAACGCAAAATACCATTAATCAACGTGTAACTAGCTTTGACCACATGAGACGATTGTAGACCAGTAACTAAATCTCTTAATTCAACATATGTCACCACTTCTTTCTTGACATCTTCGAGGTGCAACACCCATGGAATAGAGAGGGATAAAAAACTCAGGACTGGCTCAACTATTGAAAGGGCATTTGCTGCTCTATTTTCCTAACCTGAACGATATTGGATATCAAAATCGTACCCCAAAAATTTGGTCATCCACTTCTGATGATCATTTTTAACTATGCGTTGTTCGAGAAGAAACTTCAAACTCCTCTGATCAGTCTTCACTACAAAATGTTGACCCATTAAATAATATCGCCACTTCTGAATAGCAAACACAATAGCTATCAACTCCCATTCATAAATTGATTTATTTCGAGCGTTCCGTGGAAATACTTAACTGATATAGGCAACAGGGTGCTAATTTTGTATCAATATTGTCCCTAACCCCTATCCTGATGCATTAGTCTCCACCACAAATTCTTGAGAAAAATCTGGCAAAGCTAGAACTTGAACCTCAGGCATAGCATTCTTCAAACTTGTAAAGGCAGTCTCAGTCTAGTCATTCCAATTGAACTCTTCTTTCTTCAGTAAGCCAGTCAAAGGACAGGCTAATTTAGCGTAACCTTCCACGAAACAATGATAATAACCTGTGAGCCCCAAGAACCTTCGTAACTCTTTAATAGTGCAGGGTTTGGGCCATCTCAACATTGCTTCAATTTTTGCCTGAAACTATGTAGCTCAAGTACTCGAGTTTCTACTGACCAAACAAAGCATTTCTTCTCATTGGCATACAAATTGTGCCCCTGCAAACATCTTAAAATGCTTTCCAAGTGATCTCGATGTTTCGTCACTGAGCTGCTATAAACAAGAATATCATCAAAGAAGACAAGTCCGAACTTTCGTAAATAAGGCCTGAACACTTCATTCATCAAGCTCTGAAACATTGTTGGGGCATTCGTCAACCCTAAGGGCATGACCAAGAACTCATAATCGCCTTCGTGTGTTTGAAAGGTTGTCTTGGGTAATATCTTCAAGCCTTACTCTTATATGATGGTATCTTGTATATGTCGTGCTCGACAATTTTCAGGAATTCTTTGTTGTCGTGTGATTACCTCAATTGTATCTAAAGGGTTTAATGTGGTGAAGTTCGTAAATAACATCTACAAAAAGGATGCATATCTCATGACATATATATACGCCATCAATTTTCCCTATTAGAGGTCTGGACTCATGGCCTACCCCATGTGTGAACCCCATCAATCCACCAATGTACACAAAGAGGGTTGTGAGGCCAAAGAAGAATAGAATAAAAGAGTCAAATGAGTAGCTTCTTCAAGCCAGGTGGAGAGGTTTAGAAAGTTTTCACGCAATGTTGGCACTTCAGCGACAACTTCAAGAGCCATAGTAGTTTAAACCCCTGTTTGATTCCCATTTTTATCAAAATTTATTTTTCTCTCTCTTCTTTTCAACCACATATTATTCAATAAAATAATATTACACACAAACTCAAAACTTTTCTTTAATTTTTAACCACACATTTTTCATAAATCAACTATTCAAAATGCATTTTTGTCTTCAAAATGGGAATCAAACATGCTCTAAGAGAAAAGATCGAGGTTGATAATGACGTGCACAAAATGTGGTGAACTATGACACAAAGGAGACGCTGCGAAATGGGCACCTCCTCCAACACCTAATTAGTGTTATGCAGCTTTTGTCAAGTTCTCTTCCGTAATTTCTTTTTTTTTTTTTGTTCAATCAGTGCACAGGTAATGCAATGAAGTTAGTGGATAAAAAAATGGATTTGTCTACATGTACATAACACCTTCCATAATTCTTTACACCCCCCTCACATGGAGGGGGGTCCACACATAATAAAATATTCGTGGACCCCTCTTCATGTGAGAGAGGCGTAAGCTATTTGGTACACCATAAGGTGTACAAGTAGCTTTATCCTAAAAAAATATCACCTCAAGAACCCCTTTTCCAACCTTAAGGAAGTGCATAGCTATTTTTGATGTTTCTAAACTAGTGGATAGAATTTAGCACATTCAGAACTTTTTTTTTTTGCTGCGCAATGAATATTTTGAGATTTGAAATGAAAAGTTGCCTCTGAATTGTTATAATTCAGAACTTATTTTTTTTGCTGCGCAATGAATACTTTGAGATTTGAAATGAAAAATTGCCTCTGAATTATTATATTTGTTGAAGTCTATTTTTTTTAATTAGATTTTGGTCAATTGATGTCTGAATTTTATCTGAATTATGTCTAACCTGCTGTGATCGAATTAATGTATTTAGGATGTTTGAGTTGCTGTGTATTTATGGCGTTTTCTACTGGTGCATAAATGACATTTAGAGCTGCAGTCTCAAAAAATTGTTATTTGGATCACTTGGATCTCCTCTCAATTTTTTTTTAATTTCAAATTCTCAAACTTTCCATTTCGATGCAAACTGGTCCTAATTAGTTATATATTCTTCTTTTATATGTCTACTTATTTTTTTCTATTTTCCATTTTTAATATATATTTAGGAAAATTGAAGTCGATAAAAACACGTCCCGTAGAAGTCACGTGGTAAGGTCATGAACAAAATACAATTTTTACTAATCCAATAAGGACCAACTTGCAAAAAAGAATGTTTGACTGTTTCTGTCCAATAGGACCAACTTGTACTAAAATAAAACGTTGGGGATTTGAAATTTTAAAAATAATAATTTATGATTTAAGCACTGTAAAAGGTCATATTTAGGAGCCATGACTACAAATTTCCTTTCTTACAATATGCCCATAGTCCTTTCCAAGGTTACCACCACCATCCCCATTTTTGACGTTGCCTCGATTACAAACATGATCATAATACCTCTACATAAAGGCACTTTGACAATGTCACCAAGTAGTGTCAAATGGGTCGATCTGTCTATCTTGCATCTCAACTTAAAATATATAAGATCAAATAGTTCAAGAGAAAACATTATATCTACAAAAATTATTTATGGATAAATAAGGTATTTTCAATATTATGAAATTATTTGTAAAAAATAATCCATATATATTTGACTATAATAACGACGCGGTCATTACTGAAAGAATTAAACTATTTGTACACTCCTCACTTACCATTTTCCTTACCCGACCCCACATGCCCCCTCACATAAGGGATGAAAATATTAAATTTAATGGAGTGGGATCCGACCTCCATGTGAGTGCTCGGGTGGGATCGAGTCAACCAAAGGGTAACCCAAAGTGTACACATAGCATGGTTGTTACTGAAATGGAGTTGTCATTTTTTTCAATTGATATGTGTGTTGTACGGTTGTCATTATGTGTTCACTTGTTTGAGCCATATTTTTTTAGAATAGATTTTTAAAAATCGATTTTTTTTGGAGATATATAGTTAAAAGGTAGGAAAAAAAATTTGAATTTATGTACAAAATTATTTTATCGGAAGAATGAGATTGAGGGGTTCAAATGGGGGCTAAATGACATCCAAAATATTGGAATTACTTACATCTCAACCCTGGGATAGAATGAATATGTATTGGGATTTAGAAAATTCTAAAGCTAAGATGCTACATACTCAAAGGCCATCTTCGTATTTCCCTTAATTTGGATAGTCTTGTACGGTGTATGAAATTTCAACGAGATATAATACATAGTACTACCTCTAGCTTGTACAGAAGTTGTTGATCGATTGCTTCGTAAGATGAAGGGGAGTCCCTCACCACGAAGTCTTCCATGGTGCTCGCCTGCCTGGACGATTCTCTCGCCGTCACAATTAGTGCTATCTTTCCTTTGTCTCTAATGAATTCTCCATTTAACAAACCAAATAGGGGATTGACATAAGGCCTTAGAAAGTTAGTTGGGAGTCCTATCCAACTCAGCGTTTGAGCATAGATATGTTTAAGGTGCTACCCATATCGGCTAGTGTCTTGCGGATATTTAAGTCGAATATAGATAGGGTCACAACTAACATACGTGGGTCTGAATTTGGCTCGGACACATCCTAAGTGAAGGAGATGAGGTCATCTCATGGGCATTTTAAGTATTTTGAAGATATGCCAATCTTTGTAAGGATCCATCATCGGTTCTTGTGCGTTCATTTTCTTCGACAAGAAGTCTTCATTTCGGATCGTGAAGATCATTGCCTTTGTATCATGACATTACGACATCGTAACATTGTAAATTCTGGCTTCTATCTAGTTTTCTTGTACTACTCCTGTCTCCTGCCCATTCTGGGATGGGAAACCTCATGGCATAATGGTAGGTGGAGGTCACTGCTTTCAGCTCAGGCGATACCGCTTGACATAGGATAGTGTTGTAGTTTGAAGGGATGTCTACTATTACAAAATTTGTGACGGTCCGTATTTAAGAAGGGAGAGTTCTCAGAACCACAATTAGGATGATCTGCCCTCTAACTTCTATAGGGCCCTAGTGAACCCTTAAGAAGCTTAGGGAAGGGTCTCAAATGGTGCTTTTGGATTCCTATTTGGTCCAACATCCTTAAGTACAACATGTTCACAGAACTTCTATTGTCAATGAGTGTTTAGCATATGTTGACTCCAGCCACTAGCATGGTGATGACTAAAGCATTACCATAGGGCTGTAAACGTTTTGGGCATCCTTTTCTGAGAAACTAAAACATTATATCCATCATCCGATGTCGTAGTTGCTCACGTTGAGGCCAAAATTCTGTAGGAGCTATTTTGGGCCTCTCTAGCATATCTCTTTGATGCCTCTGGACCTTTCTATGTGCTTGGCTACCTCCTTTTATGTCGATTCAGATGTTGAGGTCTGACCTTATCCTTCAGTTTTTTTATGAACTCGTGGAGCTGATCTCGAACGAATCAAGGCTACGACATTTGTCCATATCGTGCCTCGTCGACCTAAGATATCGACAATACTTTCTTTGATTAATGTTTTAATATTTTCCTTCAGGGGTGGCTTTCTTAAGATGTCTTTGTCCTTGATCAACATAAATACATTCTCTAGGGATGTTTATAGAATGTGGTATTCTTGGAGACGTGTTGGTTATGGTCGAGGTTAGTGATGTTTACCAATTAATAAATGCAACAAGTCACAATTAATAATTAATTCAGATGAATTCACGTACACAACTATCATGTGTTCAGTTATCGCAGTTGATAAATTACTGAAATGTAAATAACACCAGAAAATTGCTGATGACAAGGAAAATCTTTCATGGGAAAAAAACTCCGAGCTCAAGCAAATTAGAATCCACTATAAACAAATCAACTTACAGTACTATCCATATTTGACTAATTTTAGTCTTTTCTGACTTTCTGATTGTAATCACCAAGGCCCTTCTAGACTGTGTGCTCCTGCACCAGCTTCCAACCTTCTGGATTCGTTTATCTCATGTTGATCATCGAGAACTACTTGTTCTCCTTCAATCGGAACTCTGAACACCTTCCTCGATCTTTAGAATTCTGACAGATTATGTGGAAGTATGGGTTTTGGTGTTTTGATTATTTGGATTTGATGTTTTCAATGGTTTGGTTGAATCAAGAGATGATTGAACTATATGTATGATATGTAGGATGTGATCTCTTTTATAACACAATGTTCAACTCACCCTATTCACGAAGCGAGGCATGGGTATATATAGTATAGATGTTTTGGGATAGTATATGATAAATAGAATTCTTGAAAATCGCAAATTATGGTTCCTCAGGAAACATCGTCGCTCGAGGGAGAATCTAGCGATAAGCGAGTTACAAGTAAGTTGTTCGAGCAATAGGCTAGCTACAATGCTTCTGTTATGGATGCTCGAGCAACAGCTTGTCAACAGACTTGCATAATTCTGACAAATTTTTTCCTTTGTTCCATGAAAGACTCCAAGGATTGTTATTTCATCTATACAACTTATCAATTGACTCTTTGACTTTTAAAACTCTTTTATAACTATATTTTTGTCTAAACATTGTCAACAACTACAAAACCTAACACATATAACATAACTTCCGAGGTATGTTTGGTAGCGTAGCATGGAAATATCATTACCATCTTTTAAGGATGAAAAGAAAGTTTAAACATTTAGCTTAAGTTAACTATGCTTGGTCACGACTCATCTTCAACACTAGACATACTACGTGACAATACTTTTTGATACATTACTCCTTAAATTTACCTATCGAAATGTTCTAGGTTATGAACACGACAATCCCGAATGCTAAATTTGTCACTTACCTAAGTTACCTTGAGAAATTGTGCATGATCATTGTGGACATTGGCCATCAAGTTATATAAAGAAAGACATGTTTTCTCTAAAGCCCTTCTTGACAAATAATCTGAATTAATTGAACATTCAATTGACAAAAATAAAACAATGTCATATCTCAAAGTGGGATCAATAATCTTAAGCTATATTAATGTTTAGCAACTATATTATAAGTACAATATTGGTTGACAATCACTCACATGTGAGACCCTCTTCATGTGAGATGATTATCAATCAATATTGTACAAATAGCAAAATTCAATGTTTAGTATGCATATCTAATTATTCATAACATTATTCATAACAAACACATCTTTGTTGATATGCTTACAAAATATTGTCCTTTCACTTGGATTCAGCAACAAAATGTCCTGGATCTAGCCTATGACAGCATTTAATTTAATTAATCAAGCAGCAATTATTAGATCCATTAAACAGGCATATATGGACGAAGATTTTGGACAGACATCCAGATCAAATAACCAATAATAAATAACTAATAGTAATTATTTAAAAAAAGGTACCACAACCATCAACAAGACAAAAAGAATTCATAATAAGCACAATAATTAATTCTTCGACTTCTTCTTTATTTCTGTCTGGTCGAGATCTCAACGGTTTTTCCGTGGGAGTTGTCGAGAAGGTTGATAAGGTAAAGAGCATTACTAGTAACCCTTGCAACATTAGTAATCTTCCTCTTCACGTCAGACCTAATATCTCCTTCAACTTCTTTGAACCCATCAAGGCAAGTGTTCTCATTTGTTAAAGCAGCACTAACCCATGTCTCGACGTTGCTCATGTGCCACCTGAAATCGCCACTCCGGAGGTCCTTCAGCTCCGACAGGGTTTCGGTCAGCTCATCCATGGAGTTCGACATTAGCTCTATGCAGTCGCGTAGGGCAATTTGCTCCCTCTTGCTTTGGCTCTTGAGCTGGGCCAAGAAATTTGCTGCTGCCTTCGAGCGAGAGAGACTGACTTTCACTCCGGCTCTCGCGAGATTGCGCAGGGTGGTGGCGACGCCGGAGTAGGAGGAGAGCGTGCGGAGGCAAATCTTGGGGTAGCTAGCATGGGCGCATGATGTGCGGACGAGGTCTGCATTGTTGTGGTTCTTGGCATAGGCTGAAAGGAGGAGAACAAGGAAAGATAAGTAGAAAAGGCTTCTCATTTTGTTAGCTCTCTTAATAGTCCAACTATATGGTGGTGGTGGTACGGTGGCGGAGGCAGAGGCGGTGGCAGGTGGCGGCTACTGTGTGCTATTTGCCTTATAAGTGAGAGAGAGAGAGAGAGAAGATGGGTAGTTGTTTGTTTTCTTGGTGACTTAAATAAACGTGAGATCGGCTAAGGCTTCCTATTTTATCATTAATATACGTATGAAATTGACACCACACACACATTGGGAGGATGGTATTTTTAAATTCACATTAGACCCATGCGTTTCATGTGAGTAGAGAAGTATTGGATGTACAGATCACTGTATTACAGGCCCTATACATGCACTCACATATAAGCGGATGGGTGAGTATTTTTTTTGTTTAAAAAAATCACTCACCCCCAAAACATGAGTTTGGTACAGATCCTGTGAAACAGTAGCCTATACAGTCGTGTCAACGAATGTGTCAATCATGATGTTCTTTTGATTTCTTTCTATAAGTATATTAAGCCTCTGTTAGATTCCCATTTTTTTCAAAATTTATTTTTTTTTTCTTTTTTTTCAATCACACATTCTTCAATAAAATAATATTACACGTAAATTTAAAAAATTTCTTTAATTTTAATCACACATTCTTCATCAATTAATTATTCAAAAAATATGTTTAGTTCGAATTAAAATTTGATTTTAATCTAAATTAAAATAAGTCATAGTTAAAGTCAATCAATAATTAAAAAATGTGAAATTAAAATGGAGTTCTAAACAGGAGCTATAATTTTTGGGATAAATCTATTCAGCCAGAACTATTCACAAAAAACAGAAAAACAGAAAAGATTCCCTAGGTATTTTGTCTATTTTACCCTTATTCTTGTATTTTAGCTATTTCTTCTTTTAATCCGTTTTTAACGCCCTTAATTGGTATCAGAGCCTAGTAACGAACCTGAAGAAAATTTTTAGAATATTAAAAATATTTTCTAGAATGGATAGAAAAGATAAACTAATTTTAGAAGAATTACAAAATATTGTTATTTTAACTAATACTAATAGAATTAAATTACAAGAGTTAGCGACAAATTTAAGTAGCAAATTTAAATTTCTAAGTGAAGAGATAAAACAAATAAATAATTCTCAACAGTTAACTGAAGTAAAAAATAAAGCATTACAAATTTTAGTAGATGAATCTCTCGAACATGAAGAAGAAGATATTATTATAAATCAATTTTTAGAACAATATGATAATTATGCTTTACCTTTAGAAAAAATCGATATCATAAGTCAAGACATCATAACTCATGTAAAAAATATTGAATCAAATTTAGAAATCGTAAATGATAATATTAAGATTGGACCACAAATCTTATTTAAACAAATTGAATCAAAATTTAAAGAACTAAAACTTAAAAATAATTCTTATACTTCAATCGAACCACCATTACCGGCATATGTTATAGAAGAATTAGAAGCTAAATTCTTTGAAGCCACTGGAGAGGAATTAGAAGCTTATAAACAAAGTTTAGAACAATTAGCTATTCAAACTGAGAATATATATATGAATGATCCTCCACCTAAAGATGAAACTACTGAAATTAACACTCCACCTTTAAATGAACAAGTTGAGCCGTTGATCGGAGAAACTAGTGGAACTAATGTCACTACTGATTGGATTCAAGATGAGTCTGATGACTGGAATTTGGAATGGATAAAAGAACATGGAATAACTAATGAGAGAGCAGGTTATAATTTTAGAAAAGGTCCAAAAACTATTGCAACCAAGTCTATACATCTTAGGGATAATAATCCTGTTAGATTATTTACTGAACCCATTCCTACAACAGGAATATGGTTAGATATTGATGATAGCAATAATAAAAGCGAAGTAATTGATTCTTGGGCAAAAGCTACTGATTTAGCTGTTGCTTTTCATAGATGGAATACCACTCAAACTTATAACTTTATAATCCACACATTTAGAGGAATTACTTCAGATATCTGGAGAAGAACTTCTGAAGAAACCAAAAATCAAATCAAATATGGAGAAAAATTTACAACTACCATAGATAGTAATGAAAGTTTAGATGCTGAAAATTTTAAAGAGATTTTAAAACGAATAGAAAATTTCTTTAGACATCTACTCTTAGGAGAAGTTATACCTGAAACTAAAATTGATATGATTACTCAAGAAACCTTACAAGCGGAAAGAGAAATGGAATTATTAAAAATCTGTGATATGTGTGAATTAAATGAATATACTAAGAAATTCGAAAAAATATATATCAAAGCATCCAAATCCATAAAAGAATGGAATATATCTGAAGAGGATAAAAAATTACTAAATAGATATTTTCTTAAATTACCATGGCCATGGGGTCAGAAATTGTTTGAGGAGTACCAAAATTATTGGAAAGAAATTAGAATGGGAAAATCCTAATCAAAAGGCTGATACTCTAGGAATGAGAACTTCATTCGCTAAGAGAAAAATATCTGAATGGTGCAAAAAATTTATGTACCAACACCTATTTAGAAAACATGGTAAGAAAGCTAGTTTATGCTGTTATGGAGAAATAGCAGCAGTACCCCAATTTGGTTGTCACAAACCACCCAAGAAACCATATTATAAAAAGAAATTTAAGAAATATCTTAAACCTTGGAAGAAAAATAGAGGATTTAAAAGCCACAAGAAATATTTTAAAAAGAAAAAACCTTGGAAAAAGGAATTTAACCAACATAAGAAACCACAGAAAAAATCTAAAGAAGAATTTTATAAAAAATGTAAATGTTTTACATGTAACGAAATAGGACATATATCTCCCAATTGTCCTAACAAAAATAGAAGAGAAAATGTTAAATCCATTAGATTAATGGAAGAAATAGAATCTGATTCAGAATATGAGATAATTGAATATTTAGACGAATTATCTGAAACTGACTCAATCTATGAACTAGATATGGAAGAAATTGAAAAACCAGAATATGAACAGATTTATATGAATCAAGAAATCATAGATACTATTGAGACCAACTTAGATAATGAAGAAGGAACTTCGCAAACTGTTGTGTTTGATGAAAAAAGATATGGAGCTATAAAAGAAAAACAAATATCTTTAAGAGATAAAGATGTTTTTATAAGACCTATACTATCCTGGTTCAACAAAACAATATACATTGCCAAGTATGATGAAGTACCTATTAATATCGAAAATGTTAAAGGCAATACTACTATACCTCTTATAACAAGAGAATGGGTTAATAGAGAATTAGCAAATATTAAAAAATCTACTAGAGATAGATTAAAAAATATTGTTATTGGGGGGATCCAAATTATGATCAAAGGATATTTTAGAGAAGGAATGGATATTCCTATACAAATATACTTGATGGATAATAGAATACTTCATGATCCTATGGATGCCCTATTAGGAATGGTCTCTGGAAATCTTGTTTATAAGAAAATTATATTTACTATAAGACCTGGATTTGCCATGTCTTTATCAGATGAAAATTTAAGTCTAGGATTAAATTTGTATCACAAAATCGATAGATTAATGATGCCACCAAGAAGTAAAGCTGTAACTTTACATTGTAAAGCTTTATATGCTTTTACTACTACACACCAAAAGGAAATCAATAAAATTTCAGGAGAGTTTATAGAAATTCATGAAGACTTTAGAAGCCTAGCACAGTTTACTCCACCAAGAATGTTAAGTGATAATAATATTTCCTTACCACAAGACATATTGCTTGATTTTCATCAACGAGCAAGAAGAATAGACAGTAATGTAGGAAATCAAGGATTAGCCACTTTGAGTAACTCTGGACAACTTTTAGTTAGAATGCCTAGTAGAAGAATAGAGAGATGTATCAGTACTAGAGAACTCGTGAGTTCTAGCAGACCATCTACAAGTAAAAACTATTCAACATTACCTAGAAATAGTATTGATATTGACCTAAGAAAATGTGAGGAAGATAATTTCTTTATCTTAACAGAATATATCAATAATCAAAATAACTACGAAGAAATCATAGCCCTTGTCAATACAGGAGCTAGTACTAGCCATATAAGAGCAGATTTAGTTGACCATTTATCTGAAGAAAACCTATCACAAGGAATAACTCTTACAGACTATCATGGAATTAAATATGAAATCAAAACATTTGTTAATCTTGAACTAAGTTTTACTGATATAGAAGGGGAACAATTTAAATTAAACCTTAAAATCCATAAAGATTATAGGAAAGGAAAAAATACTAGCCCAATATTACTTGGAATGAATTTTCTTGAAAAGGTATCACCATATGTTATCCAGAAAAACACCCTACAAATAACTATAGAGGATAAACAGAAAATACTTCCTAGAGTTAATAAAACCAAAGAACCAATTTATATGATACAAGGAATTAGATCAATCAAAACTAGTATACTTAGTCCATATATAGAGATAACTCTTAATTTACCAGACTATTGTATGATAAAATTTCATGCTATACTTGATACTGGATCTGGAATTTGCCTATGTAAAAGAAATGTATTTCCTGAACATTATTATAAAAGAGACTATAAGAAAACGACTTATGGCCAAACTGCCAGTGATATTGTTGAAATCTATAGAGATTTTGTAGAAAATGTTCCTATAATTATAGGAAATAGAGAATGTTTTATTCCTAGAATATATGCAACCGATAAAATTGGATGTGATATCCTTTTAGGAGAGAATTTTCTCTATACGTATAGTCCATTTACGCAATATAAAGATAGTTTTGAATTCACTACACCTTGTAATCACAAAATTAAAACATCAAAAGTTTATAAAGCCATTGGAATTGCCCATCAACCAATACACCATAAGCCTAAACATCAGAGTTCTGCAGGTAATCGTGGTGAATGTTATACCGAAATAAATCATAAACAAAAAATCCCTGTATTAAGAATTGACAATTTAGAAGAAGAGTTAGAAAAAATTAAACTAGAATTAAAAGAATGTTATCATGAACACCCCTTAGCAAATTGGGACAAAGATAAACCTATTGCAACCATTGAACTAAAAAGTCCAGATGCTAAGATATCTGGAAAACAATTTCCGTATAGCGAAGAAGATAAAAAAGAATTTAAAATACAAATTAAAGAACTCTTAGAATTAGGAGTGATAAGAGAATCAACTAGTCTATATAATAGTCCTGCATTTATGGTTAGAAACCATAATGAAATCAAAAGAGGAAAAGCTAGAATGGTAATTGATTATAGAGACTTAAATTCTAAAACTATACCTAATAGCTATAAATTACCGATAAAAGATTTGTTAATAAAACAAATACAAGGAAGTAAAATATACTCTAAATTTGATTGTAAATCAGGATATTGGCAAATAAAACTAGATGAAAAATCTAAACCTTTAACTAGTTTTACGACCCCTAATCCATTAGGACAATTCGAGTGGAATGTTATGCCATTTGGATTAATGAATGCTCCAGCAATATTTCAACAAAGAATGGATAAGATCATCAGACCAATACAAACTTTCTGCATTGCTTATGTGGATGATATCCTTATCCATAGTAAAAATCTAAAAGAACATATCGAACATCTTAAGAAGTTCAATTATATTGCCAAAAAATATGGTTTGACCTTATCTGAAAGAAAAGCAGAGATAGCTAAAACTGAAATCGAATTCTTAGGATATATTTTTACAGAAGAAAAAATACTTCAACAACCTCATATTGGTAAGAAGATTATCGAATTTTCAAATGTAATTAAAGATAAAAAAGAGTTGCAAAACTTTATTGGATTATTAAATTACTCTGAAAAATTTATAAAAAATTGCTCTAAATACAAAGTCCACTTTACCAAAAAACTTAGAAAAGGTGTTGATTGGGAATGGACAAACGAAGACATCGAAATGATAAACAAAATAAAGAAAGTATGTGAAAATCTACCCGAATTAAATATTCCTAATGATGATGATTTCTTTATTTTAGAAACTGATGCATCTCTATTACATTGGGGAGCAATCCTCAAAAGAAAAGAGAATCATAGAGAATTTCTTTGTAATCCATTGTGTAAATGCCCAGAAGAGCTTGTTGCTTATACTTCAGGTGCTTTTAAGGATGCAGAAACTAGATATGATATTAATCGAAAAGAATGTTTAGCTGTCAAAAAAGGAGTAGCAAAATTTGAACCTTATTTGTTACCTAAAAAGTTTCTCATTAGAACGGATAATACTCAGGTAAAACCATTGTTAACTAATAAACTTGGAACAAGTGCAGCTGAAAGACCACTTATTAGAATGCAAATGTGGTTTGCGCCATTTAATTTTGATATTGTCCATATTAAAGGGAAAGACAATTTTATTCCAGATTTCTTAACCAGGAATGGAGCAAATCAAGAAGGAACTCGAAACATTGAAATTCGAGATGAGTGTGAAAGTTGCTGCAATAGAATCCAAGATAGCGATGATGGAGATGGCTTTTGCTAAGCCAGTATCGGAAAAGGCCAACAAGGCTGTATTATCTGAAGGCCCTAGTGCCAATAAATCTGAAGGCTCTAACGCCAATATTGAACAAGAAGCATTAAAGCTTCATAAACTATTTGTCAAAGAGTATACTACTTCGTCTCCCTCACAGGAGAAAAAACTTACGAAGGAGAGTATCTCTATACCAGAGCTTAATCGCTCAAATATTATCAAGGCCTGTAACACTCCTGGTGTTATGGATATCAAAAATAAAAACGATTTTATTCTGGCATACGTATTGTTCAATCTTGCCTGCTGCTGGTATACTAGTATTGGAGGATGGATGAAAACTCTAACGTATGGAACATATAATAAAGTTAATATCTATCCAGGAGCTCCAGCTTATTGGGTTCGTGCTCTGTATGAAATGGGAAATATACTGTGTATTTACCCATCAGAATCATTAAAAGAAATTTCTATGCTACCAAAAGATGTAGTTCGTGCTATTGAAAGATATTGTCAAGTTCTTAAACATAAGAACATTTATATCAGATTTTTCACTGCAAGTCCTGAATGGGATGATGAAGAAAATAGGATGCTTCCAGCAAGCCATGTCATCAGAATGGCTACTACTACCAAACATCTTCAGCCTGAAAAGAGTGAAGTTATTGAATCCACACCAGAAGATATAATCAAGATGATAACTTTTCGTAAAGCCAAGGGATACAAGGAGCAATTTGAGCATATCCAAAAAATTATTGAAGAAACACAAAACATATGGGTGTACGAGTCACAAGATCACATGATCTACAGTAAAGCTGTGGCACCCACTAAACAAGAAGATTGGCACTATCTTGACATATTGAGTGATCATATCTTTGAAGGATTGGTTAGTGGGACACAGAAGACAAGAGAAGAGCTGTGTAAACAATTTTGGCGTTATCCAAAACATAAGTGCGAATGCTGTTGCACTGAAGGTGACATCTCACCAATTTCTCTAGATCCAGATGAATTTCCGGATGAGTGGTTTGAGTCACATATGGAAAAGTAGAAGGGACCCCTTTATCACTACTTTATCAGAAAGATTCTGGTAAAGAAAAACTGTGGGTTTACCCCAATAATTTCCATGTTATGACAAGAAAACTTTAGGCCACAGTAAGATTCCCACTATCTTACACAGTAAAACTACAATAATGAAGGACAACTAAGAAGCTTTTGGAGTCTATAAATTGAAGGATAATTCGCAGAAGGAAGGCATTCAAGTCTTAAGCAAAAATATATCTCTCTACCTAGTTTTTCATATCTTGTAAACATTTTCAGTCTTTCTTCAGTGAAGAGTGTAATAAGGTAATCTCTATGGAGTTCTAATTTCCTTAGAGAAAGTATCAAGAGTGTAGCCGAAATATGTATGTGTACTCTTATGTAAGAGATATTAGTGTGATGTGTTTATGAAATCAAAGTTGTTTCAAAACATTTCTTTTTCATCCTGATTATTTTCTCGAAAAACTCTTATCTTACTTATACTCCAACGGTGAAAGCCTTGAGGGTTTGTGCAAGTATCTTTTGCCATGTTTCCGTGTGTAGGAGTTTTTGGCGTTGTTTGAGAAAGCCATTAGAACCCTGTTATCATTCATGGTAATGTTTTAACAAAGAGTTGAAAGGAAAACTGTGATTCCGTGTGATCCATTGTGAGATATGCAAAAGAGTCGGAGAGAAAACCAATGAGTATGCGGAAGTCATGTTGGACCATAACCCACTTTCTTAAATTCAAATAACACCGATCACTTATATCTGAGTATACAAACATATGGGTGCAAGCTCGAGGGAAATCTCGTTGATATTACTCTGAATTTACCTTCTGCTTCAATACTGTAAGATCTTTCTTATTTATGTTAATTATTTGTATTAATATTTGTAATCCTGCTAATTATGAAATTTTAGTTATCTTTTATATTATTAGAAACATATCTGTGCATTTATCTTAAATTAATTATATAGTTAAAATTAATTGAGAAATTAATATTTTAGAAAGTTAATAAATTGTTAAAATCAAGCATAATTGGTTTTTCTATTTATTTAGAAAAATATCATCCTATATTATGAAACTTGAACCTTTTATTAGCTAAAGAATAAAGGAAGGATATTTATGTCTTTTTAACTCTGCCACATCAGCAAATTTGAATCCCTGTTTTTGAGTTGGCCACTGAGTCTGACTTTCTAGCATGGTCCTAATTTTTGCCTCTCTCTTTCCATTAAAGTACATGGGAGTGATGGGACATAAATCGTGCAAAAGAAAATCAATAATTCTTTTGGCAATTTCGTAGGTAAATGCACCGGCGGGCAGTAATTGCTCAACGAATGAAAGGTCGACACTTGTCCATCATTAACTCGCTGGTCCCACCACTTGAATTTACTATTCATTCACCTAAACTAGTATATTTCTTCTTTCGATAAAAAAAAAAAAGGATTAAAACAAATTACCATTTAATTGCAATTATTAAAGAAAAGATAGATCGCACGATCTATTTGAATTAAGACGCTTGGATAATAAGATACGTGAGCCATGAGCCATGTTTATTTTGATGATAACACAAAATGTAAAGTTACGTATGATTCAATCAAATCATTCAAAATAACTTCCATAAAGGAAATCACGAGGGCTTAACTATCTAATTGACTATGATCAGAGAACAAACTTTAGTGTATCAAATTATAAATAACGTTTAAGGTAAGACACAAGAATGGTGAACTTTTCTTATGCTTGATTTTTTAGGGGAAATTAGACAAAAATGAGTAAATTAATATATGAAGTGACAGATCTTACAATTACATACTTTTCTTTTATAATTAAACTATGATCGAATTGAGAATACGTGTCACTTAAAATAATTAAGTTAAACAATTTCATAAGGGTTAACCATCTAATTGATAATTATCGGAGAAAAATTCTCCCCTACGTCGAACTAGATATACTATTAATTTAAGACACAAAATATTAACTTTTTCTTGTGCTTGATTTTTAAGAGGAAATGAGATGAGTAAATTAATATAATGAAGTGAACTATCTTATAATTTATGCATTTCTTTTCTTTTACTTTTACTATTAATCTATACTTAAATCCATAAGACGCGTCACTCAAAACACTATAGGACATATAATTTGATAAGGGCTTAACCATTTAATTGACGATGATCAAAGAAAACACTCTCATGTATCAAACCAACAATTACAATACAACAATTATTTGAGGTACGATATGAGAATGATGAACTTTCTTATGCTTGATTTGTAAGGGGAAATGGGAGAAAAATGAGTAAACTAACATAAAGAAGGGGAAATTCTTACAATTTATATACATTGATTTTATTTTATTTTTCACAATTAAACTATAACTAAAAAAAAAAAAAAAATTTGTTTATGATTTTAGCAGTACAATAGAAGGAATATATATATATCAATTTTCATGTGATTTCTTATTTTCTCCATTTATAGCTATATATAAAATTCAAACTCTATGTTGACCTTTGCTAGCTAAATCTCCATTTCTCCTATGAATTCAAATATTTAGTCACTAGCTCAATTAATAATATAGGATCACATAATTTATTTTGTAGTTTATTTCATAGAATGTCGATGAACAATGTGATTACAGATAAAATGGTATAATTTCATGTAATCAATAAAACATTTAATTTTAGCGAACTATTGTAGACCCCAAGTTCCCAATGAAGAATTCAAATCACTCATATTAATCATACGATATTCTTATAGTCGATATTATATCTTATCTATCAATAAAAGATCGTTAATCTATGTAAGAAAATAAACTCGAACTTAAATAATACACTGATCTCATAATATATTTCATTTTGAAAAATCGTCAACTTTTATAAATTTCATCTTCTACTCATGAATTAAGTATCACTACATTTTCGACCCATCATTTTTCAAGATTTTTTGTTTAAGTAGTAGTCGATTAACACCATCTATATTTTAAGTTAAACTTAACCGAGACAATACTGATACATGTTCTTTAGTCCACTTTTAGTTTTGTCCCTTCACGCATATACAGGAGATCTTTGTATATCCTAAACTATACCCTACCTAGTATAGAAGTGTCTTTTCATCTTCTATTGCGTTATAGGGTGGGTCTTGACTTGCTGCTGCTTCTTGATCGTGCAAGTTCCATTAGCATTGTGAGGTCATAAATGTAGCCATCCCACACAGGTTTCATTTGCTCATCACTTAACAGGCCAACTGCATTTTTATTTGTTGACTATAGAAATTTGATTAACAAATTTCTTTCACATAGCTAGAATTTTGACCTCCTAAATTTGTTGATTTAGTTGCTCAAATCAGAGTAAGAGGATAAATGACTATTTAAGAGTAAGATATTTGAATTTTATGGTTTACTTATCTTAGACGAAAGTATTTATAGATTTCTCTAAAGGCTTCGGGGGGTAATTGGGTTGTTTTAGACAAGAAACAGCTGCACAGTTTCTAGTGGCTGGCTTGTAACTAATTCTGTTTAGGAAAAAATTATTTGTATATTAATGTTGACAGTCCCCTCACATGAGGGGATCCTACCAAATTTTTTATTCAACATGGGGTCCCTCCTATGTGAGAGGAATGTCATCTATGATATCAACATTAATGGACATGTAACTTGGTTCTTCCGTTCTAAGTATTACATTTTATTCATCGATTTATGTCTCTTGTGCTCATTGGTTTAAAAATCATGCTTAAAATATTTGCGCACGTGTTGTCTTAATAACATCTTCTTGGATAGCCTAGAAGAAAGACTGGCTAGCATTCCGCTTGTGAGAGCCTTTTTGACCTTGGCACATTGCTTACATTGCGAACTCGGAATGAGCTGGCAGAGTGAATTTCTTGATTTAACAATATTTCATAGCCAACCAAAAATTTTGAAAAATGTTCGCACATTCGACTGTTTATAATTGAGGTTTTGATCCTTTTCTCATCACATCATTGGAAACAAACTGCACGAGAAAGAAGTTGGTCCACTTACACATGCCAGAGTGGAAAGTACCTTTTAAATCGTTTTATAATAGAGCATGACATGTGGGAGTTGCAGGGCATGATAGTGCTGCAGGGCCCTCTCCTGTCTCCTCTCTACATAAGTAAATTAATTATTTTTTGAGGGATTTTTTTTTTGGTTGAAAGTGAACAATTTTGCATAGTAATTATTGTAGATGCCAAGAATCTAACATGGATTGGTTCTTATAATTTTTGTTTTTTTGGATTACGCTCCATTACTGACGCTCCACCTGCCCTGTCTTGAACCTTGATAAAAGATATAAATCGTAGATTATGCATCCAAGGATACAAAGTGAAAGATTACTTGTACACTTGCACTTACCCAAGAGTCAAATCCATATTTCAGGATTTGAACTCTTGACGCGACAACTTCAAATAAAGTTGGATTTTTTCTATCTTCCTTTTTTATCACTTGAAAATGTGCTCTGTGGACAGTTCTTATAATTGAAGTTGGCTGGACATGGGGTGTGAAGGATGATGAAACAATATAAGAATTGTTAAAAATTGCAAATGGTCAAAAATTTGTGTTGGCTAAGTTGTATATGGGAGTTCAAATCTTATGAAAAATTGCTGTGAGGTCCTAAACTTTTAATTTTATCACCACAGCTTCAAACCTTAAATTTATTACTCAATGAGAGATGATTTGGACAGAAACCATCCAAAGGATTGTTAGTTGACCAAAATATTAAGGATTGACCTTCATTTGACCATTAATAAGAAAGGCAAAACGATCTTTCGTGTTTAATTAATTAAAAAATTTAAGTCATAAAAAATGGAAAAGAAAACAAAAAGATCTTCTTCCTCACCCGCTCCATCAGGATTGTAAGCAAAAATCACAAAACTGAAAAACTAAATCCGAGCTGACTTTTTCTACACCGGTATTCAAGTTGAATATTTATTTTTCCTGTAATTAACATAATTTACTTAATTATTTGCTCAATATAGCAAAAAATAATTAAGAATGTTTAGAAATAGAAATTATAATTCTATCACCAAGAGTCAAAGCAATAAATTTGCAGAAGGAAAATTGATACAAGAACACACAAAAAATTATGGAGGTTAGTCTCAATGTGAGACTATATAATCTTTCGTCATTGAAATAATTTATTATGATAAAAAGAAATTTATAAAAAAAAAAATCACAAACCTTATCTCTCTCTCTCTATGGTAATACAAAATTTTAATAACGGCTCCCTATTTATAAGATAAATTAAGGCAAAATTAATTTACGAGTGTGAAATTTTTAAACTGCTTGAAAAGAAAGAGGATGCGTAGAATAAGGAAAGAATTACAAAAGGTGAGAGGGAGAAAGTGCCTCAGGATGCACAGAACACACAAATCAATGAACTAAAAAATGAGGAGAGACCTCTTTTCAATTCCATTCTCAAACTCGCAGAACAACAATCACTTTTAATTTTAAATAGTGACTGGATTTGAGAAATAAAATATACTTTCATAAGTTATAAAGACATATTTTATTTTATTTTATTGAGAATTGACTATACAAATATAATTAAAAATCGAGTATTGACTTGATCATTTCACCAAAAATAGTTTAGATAACTCGAGCAATTTTGTTTGATTTGCTTCGCAGAGAGAGAGAGAGAGTATTGGAAAATAGACACTCTAATTTTACCATCAAAAGTAACAAATTTATGAAAAGAAATTAGACACAAGAGTACACAAGATTTATAGAAATTTACCCTGATGTGGGACCACGTTAACTCACTATGATTAAAAAAAAAAGTTTACAAGAAAAATTGCATACTATATCTTCTATAACCTCTATTTCTTTTATGATGATGATACAAAATCCTAATGACAGCTCTCATTTTAAGTACTATAACTATTTTTTTTTTGTAGAACCGAATCGAACCATTCGATTTGGTTTGGTTTTGGTTTAGTTTGATATGATTTGGTCATTTTGTTCACCCCTGCCTGCCATCAATATCCCATGCCATTCGGCATATACATAGTACTATAATCTCAAGCCTAATTTTCTAAAGAGTAATGTTATATCAGCACCACCGGTACTAAACACCAATTTAGGTGACAACTATATGACAATAAATGATATATTCACTTAAATATAGTGTCATATAATTCATTTAATTTAACCACCACCTAAACAGGTGCTCTAATACCGCTGTCATTAGATATTATTATCCTTTTCTAAAACATAAAGTTTAATATGCAATACCTCGAGAGTGCTTGATAATTCACTTTACTACCTCCGAATGATGTTTACTTGAATTGTTTATATATCTACTCAACAACTTCTAATGCATGTTCTATGTCTGATCTTGTACACACTATGTCATACGCAATACTACCAATATCATAGACATAAGGTACCTTCACTATGTAGGCTCACTTCTGCTCTATAGAGCATGATCGATTATCTGATAGCCTGAAGTGATTAGCTAAAGGAGTATTCACGGATTCTGAATCATCTATCTTGAACATGCTTAGCACATTCTTCACATATTATACCCATCATTGCCTTAGTAATTCTCATCCCAATGATTTGTTTCGCAACACTTAAATCCTTCACTCATTTGGTAACTCATTTTTCAACTTATCTTTTTTTTTTTTAATTTTTTTCAAGCACTTGCAATTAACGTGTCATCAATAGTGATCCGCCTACTTTGACGCACCATAACGTTTGCTATGATTGGCCGTTTCACACACCATTAACGTCATAAAATATTAGGCCGTGAGTATTTCAAAATGATATTAAGAATGTAATATTTCGATTTCATTTGACATTCCGTAATGAGCCCGAAAATCAAGAGAAAAATATAAGTAATTCTAATTAATTTTTGAATAGATTTCACCAAACCCACAACCGGACTTTTTCTTCCTAGCTGACACGTGCCGCATTTTGAAATTTTGTAAACTTTCTGTGAAATTCCACATGTACGTGTAGCATTATTCAACTTTTTATACTAGAGTCTCGGGTCTTGTTTAAGATCATACAAAATGTTTTAAATACTGTACACCATTTCTCCTCTATCTGTACTTCAAAACCTTGCTTATGACTTGAACTCCACAATTGGGAACTTAAATAATTAAGAAATCGAATAAAGAAAAATTTGCATAGCAAGAAAATTAAGCAACTAAATGACAAATAAATTACTGTAAATGTTTATTAATTTTGGTGAGCCACATTCCTTAGCTGAACATCACAACAAAGAAAGTAGACTCATAATTAATTGCAACGTATTTTTATTTTTATTTTTTGAATTATGCTGCTCTGTCAGACCTTTAAAAGGCCTGGTAAGATAAGCCTCTTACATGAGGTGAAGATCTGGTAAGATAAACTTCTTACATGAGGTGGCTCTGCTTCGGACCCACACATTCAAAAAAGGACAACTTACAAAAATACCCTTAAAATTATGAATGTTTTGAAAAATCATATGAAAAAAATTTTGAAAGTAAAAAATATTGTGTAAATTAAAAAGTGACACAATGTTACCTTTTTATTAAAAAAAAATTGTCACTTTTTTAACACAAAACACTCCAAAAGTGACAAAATTTAAAAAAAAAAAAAAAAAAAAAAAAACTCAAAAAAAATGACAAATATCAAAATGACAATCCATTTGTGCAAAACCTGTAATTATGTTCTTAATATAATTAGCATATCTTAGACAATCCATGTGAGCATAGTGACATTTCTTAACATAATCAGCATGTCCATGACAATCTACAATTTACATGCTGATTATGTTAGGAAAATATCACATATCATATCACATTTTTAAGAAGATAAAAAAGTGACAAATATTAAAAGTGACAAAATCTTTAAAAAAAAAAAGTTTTTTTGGAAGTAAAAAAAAAATATTGTGTTAATTTAAAAGTGACAAAATTCACTTCTTTTTTTATAAAAAATTGTAACTTTTTTTTTAACACAATTAAAAAAAGTGACACAAATTTATAAAAAAAAAAGTGACAATTTTAAAAAGTGATGCTAAAAAAAAAAAAAAAATGACACAAGTTTTAAAAAAAAGTGACAAACACCAAAATAACATTAATTGAAGGTAAATTATTGGGTTTAAATGTTGTGGAGTTCTCAATTGAAAGGGCCCTCTTGGCCTTGTTACCATTACTTCATATGTGCCTCCACCAGGAAA
The DNA here is from genome assembly GCA_019395295.1 of Osmanthus fragrans. Classification (NCBI taxonomy): domain Eukaryota; kingdom Viridiplantae; phylum Streptophyta; class Magnoliopsida; order Lamiales; family Oleaceae; genus Osmanthus; species Osmanthus fragrans. The sequence goes on along the minus strand of CM033354.1, from coordinate 11,613,315 downwards.
TGGCTGTCTAGAGGGCACTAGTTCCACAATTGAATCACTCACCACATTGCCTTCTTCTGAGATGTCATTGGCTCCAACCTCGACAATTCTCCAATGAGATCTCACTGGACCATGGAAAGGGCCCATCTTGTGCGTGAATTGCTTGACTTGATTCGATCTTATTGGTTCGAAATTGATGATGACCCACGGGTTCATTAGATGTGCCATGATGAGGCGGTGCTAGGGGTGGTGATTCATGACTATGGGTTGCGTCGTCGGCATCGAAAAATTGTGGTTGAAGGGTCCGAGTTCACTATTACAAAAAACGGCTGGAGAATTGGATTTTTTGCATTGTTTGCTGTTATATTCACATCTGTTGGTGCGTAATGAAGATCATGGTCAAGCTGGAGGCTGGGCAGGTGATGGGTGTCGTCGAAAGTGGCATTTCCGGCCATTTTTGGTTGCGTCGGTAGCCTATTTTGATTGGAAAGTCCGGCCAAATCTGTTGGAGTTCTAATGAATTTTGTTGAGTTTCAAATGTTTCATGTTTGATATTGACGTAATTAGTACGGTTATTAAAACTTTAATTTGATTTAAGTGTATTAATCAATTCCTTCTTATTTTTAGGGTACTGTGTCTAATTTACCCCAAAGATACCTACCCCACCCCTCTTTGTAAGAGGGTCTGTACAAGGCCTATGAGATTGGGTCTGACGCCCTGCTCGATTATTTTTTTAATTATATAATATTTTCTAAATCTAACCCAATACGGCTTAAAACATTATTGAAATTTATAAATGGACTCACATATGTTTATCACATACGTTTATTGATTTACATGACAAAGAAATGACCCAAAACAATATTAGAAGATTGGCAAATTCTGGTAAAATTCTTTTCCTTCTCTTAGAGGTTGTTTGGTGGAGATTAAAATTAGATTTTTTTAGTAGATTGTGATAGAAATTTTTGAAATGTATGAATGAAAAGCTGTGGGACCAATGAAATATGTTGTTAATATTAATTTTTTGACTCTGACTTAAATTGAAATCAGATTTTAATCTTTACCAAACAACATCTTAATATACTATTAAAATTTTAAATTCTTAAAAAAAAGAAAATTTCATGTTGAAACGGTAAATATGGAACAAGCTCACGTCGTCTACGGTAAACATTTTTTTTTACATAAGAAACAATAATCCGAGTACAAGTTTCAATGACATCAGTGTCTTGTATAGTAGAATTGACCTCAAAATGTTTTATTCCCCATTAAAACCATAGCTACAGATCATTGGTTGTCTGTTTTGAGAGCTAAAACATACAAAAAAGACAAACGGTTACATGACGTGACTTTTATAAATACCAGTTGTGGGTTCTGCATTCCAAATCGTCATTATCAATGGACAGTGATGGTGTTCGATTTAAAGACGGCTCTTACACACCAAGAATACTATTACGCTTTTACTACATGTACACTCCCCTTTACCCTTTGGTTGACTCGAACCCACCCAAAACTCACATGGAGGTCGGGTTCCACTTCATTAAATTTAATATTTTCACTTCCATGTGAGGAGGGCAAGTGAGGTCGGATAAGAAAAAAGGTAAAGGGGAGTGTACAAATAGCTTAATCCATACTATTATTATTAGTCTTCTGACATGACAACATCCATGAATGAGATGTTAGCAAAAACTACAGCCGTTATTTGTTTATTTGCCTTGCTTTACACTACGACTTCTGCTAAGATATGATATTAGAGAAAATCAAACCCTATCCTTTAGGGTTGGACATAGTCCAGTTCAATTTGATTATGGAAAGAATCGAATCGAATCGAATCAATTTTTTTTTTTTGAGTATTTAGTAAATGAACTGTCAGGTCCAGATATAATTATGAACTCGTTCGGATTCGATTTGGTTCCGTTCAGTTCCGTACCATTATTAATTTTTTTAACATTTATGATAAAAATAACTAATAACACGGTCAATCTTAATTTTACAAATTGACGTAATTCAATTTAATAACAAGTTGTACAATAAAATTAATTTACAAATGTATACAAATATCAATAAACATATACCAATACTAAAATATCGGTGATCCATTCCATATCAATAATTCTTTTGCTTCAAACATTTAAATCTACATAAAATAAAAAAATATAAATTAGAAATCATAGAGATAAAAATACTTTAAAGTACTGTTAATACTTACCAACTATTTGTTAATTTGTTAATTGAAAATAATTTTTTAATTTATTTAGAAAAAGTTAAATAATTTGATTTATATAATATATAAAAAATAAAAAATTCAAAAAGATTCGGTTATTGTTCGGTTCTTCGGTTCTCAGTCTAGAATCGAGAACTGGACCAAAACTTTCGGTTCTAGATTCGGGTACCCGTTCGGGTATTTAGTTTCAAAAGAACCGTTCGTTTCGGTTCCGGTTCGGATCGATTCGATTCGAGACTTTTGTCCAACCCTACTAGCCTCTGTTATGGAAGTTTAAGGTCGATCTCACTATAACTCAACAGGGTGAATTAATGCTAAATAAACGAGTGGCGAGTGGTACCTTCAGCCAACATGAGGTCCATAAAAACGACACAGAACTGGCATTATTTAATAAATTATAAAATCCAAGATTGGAGAAACCTTAATAAAATACATAAGGAGAGGAGAATAAATAGCCGAATATTCTATTTTTTCCGCGGCTAACAAAACCTCAAATCTGGTACATATTGCAATCATAACAGATTATATATTTTTTAAAGTAAATTTTGAAGTCGATTATATGAATTATGTTTGAATGACCTCGTGTTAATCTAGTATCTTTAGTGCATATTTAATACACATTATTATATTAGATAACACGTGACAAATGAATCATTATTATTATTATTATTTTATTTGTATATCAAAATATATATGTCCTTGGGTCGACAAAAATAATTTCGCTTACACTCGAAATCGTGTTTTGAAAAGTTGAGGACCAATTTCATGATATTGATAACATTATACTGTGTTCGTATAGTTCAATAAATTTAATTTCACTTGAATTCTAAGTACATGTCCAAAATTTAACCAAAAAGCTATACTACAAAAAATAATACAGGGATAATGATACACGAAGACAAATTCTAGAGTTAATTGAGTAATCAATTGTAGGAGAAGAAAAATGATAAATTGTTAGGTGGGAGTCAAGAAAAATTATTGTGGCTGTCAATTGTCATCAAGCCAATCAATAACCTTTAACATTGAAGTTTAAGCACAATTTTTTCTCGATTTTGATTGTTTCGTAGAGGATTTTCCATCTATTCTAGTAATTTTGTATCGTTGCGAGCTCTACGTTTTATGCTTCAATACTGTTACTTCTTAATAGCTCGTTGTTACAACTTCTCTTTGGCTTGTCCCTATCTCCAAAGGGGCGTAAGCACATCACTAGCTCCTTCGTATAGACATAATTTGTACATTAATTCTTTGATTTTGAGAGAAAAGATCATTTACTCACCAATCCATGAGTCATTATACTCCATGGATTAATGTGATCCACTAGTTCACATTTAAATAGAGTGATATCTATTCATCAGCGAAGAAACCATTGGTAATGATTCTACTACGGTTCCACGAATTTGCAAACTAATCCTAAGTGATGGTTGTGCATTTATTAAATAATTTAAATAGTCTATTTATACTGGCAAACTTGTAAAATATGAAAAAAGAAAAGAAAAAAAAAATGAGAGATTTCTTTGCTAAATTGTGGTGTCTATCACTTGATCATTTATTTTATAATGAAGTCATTTGTATTTGGGCGTTTACTTGTCCGGTTATCCGATCTCATCGGTGCCTTTACATGGGGGTCGGGGCCCACTTTCAACAAATTTGTAGACCTCGCCCCCAGGGGTGGACGTCGGCTAGGTTGGGTCGATTTTTTTTCCAATCCAAACCCAACCCAACCCAATTTGGCCGGTTTGATAAAAAAATCAACCAAATTCAACCCAATTATTGATTTAAACCCAACCCAACCCAAACCGATTTTGATCGATTTGGGTTGGGTTGGGTTGGATTGGTCGGTTTGGGTTTCGGCCCAATTAAAGTTAGATTCGATTTATTTGTTAAATTTGGATAATTTTTTAGAATTTGAAATTATTTGAAAATCTACACTTTTTAAACACACATATAAGGAATTTTTTCTAAAAATAATGTATAAATAAGTTTAAAATTTAAGAAGCATTTTTTTTTTTTACAATTTTTTGAAATTCAATCACTTCATTATCATGTCTTTAATTTTTATTTTAACGTCAAATGACATTACATTTTAAATAGTGTTTATGTGAATTGGTCTATGTGAAGAAAATTGACATTTATATATTATAAGTCATTATCTTATCTTTACTATTATGTCTATTTAATTTTTTTTTTTTATCTTAGATATTAATTTTTTTAATTCATCGGGTTGGGTTGGGTCGGGTTGGATTTTAATTCATAACCCAAAACCCAACCCAACCCAATTAAACTTAAAAAATCAACCCAAACCAATCGATTTGATTTGGATTGGTCGGGTTGATCGGGTTGGTCGAATTTTTGCCCAGCTCTACCGCCCCCAATGTGAGAGGACGGTTGGAGTTGAGTAACCAGGTGTTTACGGTATCTGTAGCAAAACTGTTTATTTTAAGACATGTTCCTCAACATGCAATCATGCATGGAGAGAGGTGAGGACTAGTAGGGTCCTTGGCTTCACCGAAATTTGAGAAGAAAATTAGTATGATTTTTATTTTTTTATTTTTTTTAATTTTATTATAATTACATTTTATGTTTGAAATTTTTTTCATAATTAAATTAGATCCTTAATGGATCGGAGTCCTGATTCCGTTACTGATTGAGGCCATCATCGAAGAGTAGAAGATTTCACCTCATTTATATAGTCGTTATACTACTAGATTTATCAATTAAAATAAAAGATTACTAAATTGTAAATATTAACACCAACTGTATTATTATTTGCAAGCAAATAATAGTTATCTTATATTTGGTACCTAAATGTAGGTTTAGGTCTCAATTCACACCAACCCACACCATTTATCAGAAGTTACATTATTCAAGGGGCTACACGCCATAGATTCCGTGCCTGATATCAATACCAACCCAAACCATGTATCATAAGTTTTGTACAATATCCTAAATAAAATATTGTTTTTGTTAATAATAAAACATTATCAATCCGTTTGTTGTTATTATTATTATTATAACATAGCATGTGTTTCTAGGCTAATGATTTTTTTGCACTTTATTTTTTATTTATTTTGAAGATAGCATACGAGCACCAATAAAAAAAAAAAAAATGCTTCACGATGATAGAAACAAAAAGTAATATCATAAATCACTTCTCAATTCTTATTAGAATAATGTCACTCGACTCGCAAGGATGACATCTTTGATGATCGCACCTTGACATGGGATGCGTGGGTCCCGCGTGAATTTAAAAATGTCACCCCTCATGTGTGAGTGTTCTGTCATCCCCTATGTCAAGCATTATGTTTGTGTAGCAAATCCCTTCTTATTATCCTTAACTAGGGAAATCGACGCAAATGATTCCAAATCTTTCCAATGTAGCACAAATTATTCGAAGCCATTGTGTTTTTGAAGCAAATAATCCTTCTGGATGGATTTCGTCAAAACGTGCACTTTAGCACATTTAACCCAGTGTTTAGTGAAAGTAATGATCATATTTCTTTTCAATTTTTTGACTGTGCTTTTTGTACGTCATGTATTGGTTGAGCAAGATCAAAAAATAAAAATATTCATTAAACTTATCGATTATCCTGTTTGAAGGACTTAATTTGATCAATATTGCACTTGCAAGCAAATCTTGATTAGTTAATAAAAAAAGAAGCAAGGGTGTTTATTATTTTTCAAGTAATGATAAATCGAGCTGGCAGAGTTTGGCCCCTTTATCATAACACGAAAATCATATATGCTGCCTGCCACTCATTTTTACGCTTACAAAAAAGTATAAAAGAAGAGAAATAATTACAAGTACTTTAAATATATATATATATATATATATATATATATATGTGAAATGGAGAAAGGGAAGGGACAAGGATGGTCTTTTTTTTTTTTTTAATAGGGAACTCGTAATCGCTATCCTTCGGGTGTGCACTGGATAAACTTTGAAGCTGACGTAATAACCTACAAATCACGTCAGTCAAGTTATTCACATTAGGCAAGTTCGATGTGGCAGACTCAATCGAGAGAAGTGTTGGTAGGAGGAATCGAACTCTTGATCAAAGATTTTCGTGCTCACCTACTCCATCAATTCGACCATCCTATGAGAGGCAAGAACAATGATGATCTTGCTTAGCACGAAGGCTGCTAAAGGTCCTTGGACTACTTGCCCTTCAATTTTTTTTAATTCATGCCTATATTGCTAAATGCTAATAGTAAGAGGATCCTTTTGCTATACTTGTTTAATAAAAAAAAACTCTAGATAAGCATTTTGGTTGGGTTTAAAAAGAATGAATTTAACCTTTTATTATTGACGATGAGAAGAAGTTGAACTTTCAACAAGATGATATAAAGTAGAAAACGTGGTAATTTAAAATTAAACTAGTTGATAACATCATACGTACGACTTATATTAAAGAAATCATGGGACACTCCCAGTGGTCCCTCTCTTTGTAGTGCCAACTTGCGTACCTACTGAAAATGATAATATTCGATCCACATTGAATTCATCGCCTATTTGTTTACTTTTTATACATATTAATCTCTTTATTCATTTTAATAACATTGCACATCTATGATATTAGGATAAGATTATATGTATACGAGATTTTACTACATGTACACCGGGTTTTACACTCTGGTATACAGTCTCCTAACGAGAGGGGCAGCCTACATCGGAGTGTAAAACCAGGTGTACAAATAACATTTTTTGATATACATAAAATATTACATACCCTCACATGGAGAGGATATAAAGAATTGTCTATATTGAAAGTGTACATGTAGCATGACTCATGGTATCATACGATCATTTTTCTTGCTACATTTGAAAAGAAATTGATAGAAAAGCCAAAAAAAAATTGTAGTTGAAATAGATGTTTAACTTTAATCACTCATAATCATTTAAATAAATCACTAGCAAACAATAATATATTAACAACTTTTACAATTAGAGCTCTAAATTATTATTTTTCTCGTACTACAACCTAGTACAATACAACTACCACTTAACGCCGCCAACAGGGGCGGCGTTTGTCCGCCGTCGACTGTCCCACAATCTAACAACGCTGCCGTCAAGAACCGTTAAGTCCTGGTACTGGTACCACCCCATGTCTCCCATTTTAACAATCATCATCTTCTCCCAATCATCGCACCACCGCCCCATTTTCTCATTCACCGCCGCTTCACCGCCGTGACCATCACCCTTATCCGTCCTACACTCATCCTTATCGCAATAATACAAAGTAAACTTTCCTTTTGTACTACCTTCTCTCTCTAAAACTCGGCACTTCGTATTTGAACCCGATAAATACTCAGTATCAAATTGAGTTGAAGAAACTGTAGCCACCTCATTCTCAGCCGTCAGACCCTCATCCATCTTTAACGGCGGCGATGAAGAAGTCGACGCGCCATCTGGGTTTCTGCCATGTGGAACCAAATGTGAAGATGATAAAGCTCTGATCTTCCAGAAGCTAACGGCGGCAGTTAAAACAGCAACCCACGGCCATATGCTGTTAACGGCAGTCAATAAGCCATAGCTCGAGTAATTAAAAGCTAGAGCTTCAAGCGGAGAATCCAATGAGTTCATCTTCAACACCCCGCCTCTCTCTTTCTCTATCTCTCGTTATTTTCTCTCTCTCGAAACTGAATTTAAGGTGGGGTTTTATAGAATTAACAGATGAAATATGAGCCGTACGATGAGATTTGAAGAAAGTATCTGATTATAGATGCTGAGAATCGAAAGGGTAGATGCCAATTGCTAATGTTTGATGTAATCTTTATACCGGAATTTTCAAAGAAGTGCACCTGAACTGACGTGTGCAAATGACCACAAGTTGGATTTGTACCGTGTAATAACTAATACTAACTTGATCATCGTGGGTCCGCCAAGCAAAATCCAATTCAAATGGTTCAATTCGACCAATCCAAATCAAATCAATCGATTTGGGTCGAATTTTTGAATTCAATTGGGTTAGATTATGTTGAAAAATTGAATTTGAGATTGAATTGAGTTGGGTCTCGGATTATGAATTAAAACCAGGTAGTTAAACTTCCCAATTCAAAATTAAGGTGTGAAACTTATTTATTCAAAAATCAGGTTCAATTAATTAATATATATAAAAATTAATTTAATCTACAAACCCTAAATTCTCATTTCTGTCTCTCCACTTTCTATCTCTACACATTTCCTCTCTTCCCTTTCTCCACCGCCGACAAACCACAACCACCATTATTTGATATCTAGCCATCAACCAGCACACCCATCGCCGTCAGATGCCACCATGAACTCCACCGCCACCATATGCCACCATGACCGCCACCACCATACAGACCAACCTCACCAACACTACACCCATGACCACTGCCACCGCACCATAGCCACCACCGCAAAACAGCCACCACACAAACGCCGCTTGCATCACCACCAACAAACACCACAACATCCTCCTGCAAAACACCACCACAACCACCAAAAAAAGGACCAAAAAAAGCCATCGTGAGCAGAGAAGCGGCGCTTGCACTATCACGACCTCCACCACCCAGATCTGAACCCAGACCACCGTCGCTGCCCCGCCAATGCCACAGTGGACACCGTCACCACTAAATAACCAAATAGGGCGAGGTGAAGTGAGATGAAAATAAGATGCTCGAGTTCTGCGCTTGCACTATCACGACCTCCACCACCCAGATCTGAACCTACACCACCGTCGCCGTCGCCCCCGCCCCCGCCAACGCCACAGTGGCCACCATTATCACCAAATCACCAAATAACCAAAGAGGGCGAGAGGAAGTGAGATGAAAATGAGAGGCTCGAATTCTGTTATTTTATATTATGATTTTGGTTATCATTAATTGGTTATCTGCACCTCTGAGATTTATTATCCTTGAAGTATGAACATGTGGCTGTGGGTACTGTTTGTGACCATGTATTGGTGGTGAATCGGGATCGTAATCGGATTGTGACCATAAAATTTGATAATTTGTGATTAAAATTAATCTGTGACCTAAAATATAATCCGTGACCCCAAAATTGAAAACATGTGACCTAAAAAATAATTTGTGACCACAAAATTGAAAATATGTGACCTATAAAATAATCTGTGACTATAAATTTTTTGGTTTGTGATCTCGAGATAATCTGTGACTTGCAAAAATTTTGATTTGTGACTTCAAAATAATTTGTGACCAATTAATTTGACAATATGTGACTAATAATTAAATTGTGACCTATAATTATATATATGTGACCATTATTTGTATAATTGTGACCTTATTTTATTTAATTAATAAATATTTTTAATTAATTAGACAAAAACCTGAATTTTGCATTAATCAAACTTAAAACTTGATTTTTGAACTCTACATACTTAATACATGATTTGTGAATTCTTCCCTAAAACCCAACACAACCCAACCCAACCTGATGAATTAAAAAAATTAATATCTAAGATTAAAAATAAAATAAAATAAAATAGACATAATAGTAAAAATAAGAGAATAACTTAAAATATATAAATGTCAATTTTTTTCACATAGACCGATTCACATTAACACTATGTACAAATACAATATTATTTGATAATAAAGTAAAAATTAAAGACATAATAATTAAATGAATGAATTCTAAAAAATTGTTAAAATAAAATACTCCATAAATTTTAAACTTATTTATACATTATTTTTAGAAAGAATTCCTTATACGTGTGTTTAAAAAACAAATGTTTTCAAGTAATTTTAAATTCTAAAAAATTGTCTAAATTTAATAAATAAATTGGATCCAACTTTAATTGGGTCGAAACCCAAATCGACCATCCCAACCCAAAATCGACCAGATCAATTTGGGTTAGGTTGGGTTTGAATCAATAATTATGTTGGATTGAGTTGATTTTTGATCAAACCGACCATGTTAAGTTGTGTTTGGGTTGAAAAAAAAAAAGACTCAACCCAACTCACACTCATCCCTAATTATGGGAAGATGAGACGCGTGGAGTTATTTTATTGGTTTATGTCGTATTTCTCTGTTATTTCTTGTAGTCTAATCATGACTAGCTTTACCGAATGGGGATGGTTAATTTTTCTAGAACTCACATGTTAATTATACATTTGTAGTCAACTTCGTCTAATATTTATCAAATATCGACTAGAAATCGAATGGAAAGCATTTTTCGATAGATGTGGGTCGATCGATGGTCAACATCTTTGCAATTATTACTTTCTGTAGACTAGTTAGCGTATTAATATTTTTCTTAGTGTCCGGTCGATTAATAATGTTTAGTTCTCAATGTTATGCATGTTGTTCTAGACAAATACTTGTGATAAATAATTGTTTAAAAATTTAGAAATTTTGTATTTGTATTTTTAACTAAAATTCATATAAAAAAGAAGAAAATTGAAGCATGAACACGTCTTTTTTGCCATGTTTGTGTAAGCATGACACGACGTTCAAGTTTAATGTTCAAAAAGTCTAAATTTGAATTAAAATAAAAGGTAAATTCAAACCTCTTGATTGATAACTACACACTCAATTAAAAACTTTCACATTAGTCAATAGATTAATCTTCATTATACGAAATTCTCAAATATTTTAGTCGATTGTCCATGTTTCCAACGAGTTATTGAATGTGGGAACATATGGATGATTGAACCAGGTTGGAAATTCAAATGTTAGGTATGGTATGGAAAGTTGAAACTTAAAGAACACCGCTAGCATTTACTATGTAGTATTATGGATTATATTTTGTGGATATATATGCACGAGTTCGAGTATATATGTTATATACATACAATAGGATAACATTAAGGAAGATATTTTTATGATAGGGTTCATTAAAGTGCAATGTACAGTTATGTTTAATTTAATGTTCTAAGCATATTGTTAGTGATTGTTGATCTCATTTCTTGCACAGATGACGTGGCCAACATATCTTGATTTCACTTACATCCACGCATCCATTCTTCTGCATACTTGGACAAATCGTTAGATTACGTGGCCTTATCTAATAATGAAGGAGGCGATCACGAGCACTCGACGATCAGTCTATTTGTGAATATGTATTTGAGTGTGTGACATGCTAACGATGTGAACCATATTAATGAGTTCGAATTTGGGAGTATATGAAAAATATTGATAAAGAAGCAATGTTTAGTAGAGCATATAAATATTCATTACCTTCAAATGGTATTAAATGTAAGTTTTTATAGTAGAAGAGAGGAAATAATGACTGTTGGATGAAGAGATACGTCGCCTAATCTTAACGGACGCCTTGTCATAGGCGTCCATGTCATTCTGTCATAGCTAGGCTCAAGCGGATTTAATGTTTTTGACCGTTTGCAACCCTATGACCTAGGCCAATATGTAAAGACTAGACTTGACAAGTGACTTGGTAGAGTGCTACTGTAGTGAGTGATCATGCCAATCAATCATAGGAGAACTTCTATTGAAAATCCTCATACTGACTTGCATTGTCTCACCTCGTCTATGAAGGTTCGGCCTTATAACAGGGGTTTAGCCCCTTGATGGGCTTCGGTGTATTCATGAGAGTTCGACAAAATTGCTGGATAAGCAAGGTGACGTGGAATGTTTGCTTGAGTTCACTCGTTATGTGGCTGCTATATAGCCATTTTGGAGCTTTACTCGATGAGGTGTAACATTGATTAAAAAATTGAACACATTTTAATGGCAACTTAACATGGTGATGCTATCTAGTTAAATTAGTAATTACTTAATACCACAAGGAGACCTTAATTATATTTTGGAGGTATATTTGGAGTTGGTTGTTTGTATTGGAAAAGTCAGACGACAATGAGAATATTTCTCGATTTTGATAGTTTTTCTCTCATATTTCAACTCGAATACTCTGTTATTGATTTTACCTATTGTATTAGAACTTTACTTTGTGTTAAACTCTTGTTTATATTAATTCTCCTACTGTGTTAGGGAATTTCTTTTTATAAATATGTGGAGTATAACACATGTTGAGATTGACCAATTATTCAACTTATTAGTTTGGTCCAGAGAGATCTCTTGTAATCTCCCATATTTGATATTAGTGAGTTTCTCTCCCTCTACTCATGATTTTTTTTTTCGTTTTGAATTTTTATGTAAATCTTATGTTCTTGTGATTTGTATTTTCATATTACCCATTATCTCGTCTTTAGTATTCAAAACAATTGGTATTGACTCAATTTCTAACAAGTGATATCAGAGTTATCGTCAATTTTCTAAGTGGTATTAGAGCTAAAGTTCAGTAGTTCCTAGGAGAGCTAGTGTGATTTCCTATTAGACCAATGTTTGATCAACTCAGAACGAGGTTTAATTATTTTAGAATGGTAAGTATGAAGTTTGAAATTTCGATTTTGGATCATAACACCAGATTTGTTTTGTGACAATTTTTTGTTTAGATGCTAGAGAAGAAGTAACGTAAGGATCAAATTGTGATAAAGGGGTAGAGAAGGTCTCAATTATATGTTTTGGAATGTTCGAAAATCACATTTGATGCAGCTGTCACTAAATTGAAGAGAAGAGATATTAGGCCTCAGGAGAAGTTCGGTGACCCTGATTTGTTTGCTTATGCATTGATAAACGTTGACTCAGATATAGTTAGTTGTAATTGTATTGCCCATGGGGATAATTCAAGCAAATTTGTTAGCTCAGATGGAGTTGGTTGTGATCTGGTTGCTCACGATGATAATTCAAGCAAATTTGATATTGAATAACCTTTTACTAGGTCAAGTGGAGTTAGTTGTGAACTTGATGATTTTGTTGTTCATGGTGATTCCAACAACTTTGGTATATAAGGTAATTCTGCTGATAAGCATGCTTAGATTCAATTCACAGTTGTTGAGTTTGCCCTTCTAGCTTTGTAGAAGAGGTTGAGTAATTTGTTTGAAGTGTTCTTTTTGGAGATTTTTTTTTTTTTTTTTGGAGTTTGTTGAAGAGTTAAGTTTTATTCCTTGCAGTGAAATTCGTGTCAAGGTGGAGTTTGTTAGAATTTCGGGGTGATCTGATTTCTATTTCAGAGGTATATTTGGAGTTGATTATTTAAGTTAGAGAAGTTTTAAAGAGGTAAAATACGATGAGGAAAAGGTTTCACGATTTTGTAACTTTTCTCTCGTATTTCAACTCAAGTATCATTTACCTATTGTAATAAGACTTCACCTTGTGTTGGACTTTTGTTTGTATCAATTCTTCTAAGGTGTTTGGAATTTCTTGATTATAAATACGTAATATACAACACACACTGAGATTGACCAATTGTCCAACTTATTAGTTTGGTCTAGAGAGATTCTTTGTAATCCTCCCTATTTGATATTAGTGAATTTCTCCTTCTCTGTCCGTGATTTTTTCTCATCTTGGATTTTCACATAAATTTTGTGTTTTTGTGATTGTTATTTTCATCTTACCCATTATCTCGTCTTTAATATTCATAACAATTGATATTGGCTCAATTTCTAATAAGTGACATCAGAGCTATCACCGATTTTCCAACACTTTCTTATCTCCTACATGTGTGTGAAAGAGATATATTTTCAGGGGTTTATGGTGACTTTTGCCTTTGAAGAAAAATATAATAATGATTGAAGAGAATCGGTCTTGTTTTGCTACAAGGATATATAATTAGCAATAATTGTTGTAAAATCCATTAACTTATATTTATTTATGAAAAATAATGAGTTTTCTAATAAAGTTAATATTTTATATCCCTAATTTGTCGAATTTGGTGGTAGAGATATGGAATCGCCGATAGTGTGGTGGGCCTGGGGAGTGAGCTCCCCTTGCATGTAATGATGCAAATAGTATGGTGATTAGTCTCTCATTTTAATTCAATGCTCTTTGAACTTTTTGAGAATTTTTTGGTGATCTTTCTTTTTGGCCGATTCATCTTATTGTTCTATTGATTAGAAGCATCCAACAAACGTATGCACGAGAAGACAAAGAAGGGCTATGCATGTCCTCATTCTAGTAACAGGCAAATCCCCAATTGTTAGGAAGAATGAATCCGTGGAGTGGCATAGATAAGTGGTTAGGGGGGGGGGGGGGACAAACTTTTGATCTCTCAAAGTTTAGGGATAAAAGAAAAGATTAGGAACATGATTGTTACTTATAAAAAAAGATTAGGTTAAATGTGAAATTTATCCTTAAAAGAATTGCATTCCACGGCCAAAACTAATGCCCTTTTAGATAGAATCCATCCAAAAGGACATTTACGCCAAAATTATCTAAAACAAATAGGACTAAATATGATTATTAATGCACTTGCAAGCAAAATCCTTATTAATTAATAAAAAGATAAAAGGGTGTTTGTTAGTTTTCAAGTAATGCTAAATCAAGCTGGCAAAACTTGGCCCCTTAAATCATATTATGAAGAATTAACACGCAATTATGTATGCTATTGCGCCCCTCATTTTTATACTTACTAAACAGTATAAGAAACGAAAAGAAAAAATAATAATTCACCCACCCCACGCCTCTTAAATTCATGCCAACAAGCACCTACTTTGTTAATAGCAAGATGCCATGATAGATTTTTGTTTGGACGCTAGATAAAATGTAACATAAGGATCAAGTTGTGATAAAGGGGCAGAGAAGGTCCTAATTATATATTTTGAAAGGTTCGACAATCGCGTTTTATGCAGTTGACACTAAATTGAAGAAAATAGATATTAGACCTTAGGAGAGGTTCAGTAAGGTTGATTTAGTTGTTTATGTGTTGATAAGAATTGACTCAGATAGAGGTAGTGTAATCGTGTTGGTCGTGGAGATAATTCGAGCAAATTTGTTAGCTTAGATGGTGTTGGTTGTGATCGAGTAGCTATTGGTGATAATTCGAGCAAATTTGATATTGAAGAATCTGCTACTAGCTCAGGTGGAGTTACTTTGTGAACATGATGATTTTATTGTTCGTGGTGATTCGAGCAAGTTTGGTACCCAAGGTAATTTTGCTGATAAGCATGCTTAGATTCAGTTCACAATTTGTTGAGTTTGCCCTTATGGGGTTTGTGGAAGAGGTGGCGTAATTTGTTTGGAGTGTTCTTTTTGGAGATTTTTTTTTGGGAGTTTGTTAAAGAGTTAAGTTTTATTATTTGCGGTGGAATTCGTGTCAAGGTGGAGTTTGTTAGAATTTCGGTGTCCCGATTTCTATTCAGAGGTATATTTGGAATTGATTCTTTCATATTAGAAAAGTCTTGAAGAAGTAAAATACGACAATGAGAATGTTTCTCGATTTTGGAGTTTTTCTATCTTATTTCAACTCAAATAACCCCCATTATTGGTCTTACCTATTGTATAGGACCTCACCTTGTGTTGGACGCTTGTTTGTTTTAATTCTCCTAAGGTGTTAGGAATTCTTTGATTATAAATATTTGTTGTACAACATATATTGAGATTGATTAATTGTCCAACTTATTAGTTTGGTGTAGGGAGATTCTTTGCAATCCTCCATATTTGATATTAGTGAATTTTTTTTCTCTGCTCGTGATTTTTTTTCCGTCTTGAACTTTTACATTAATTTTGTATTATTTTTATTGTTATTTTCATATTGTTCATTATCTTGTCTTTAATATTCATAACAACTGGTATTGGCTCAATTTATAACAAGTGGTATCAAAGTTATCACCGATTTTCTAATGCTTTCTTATCTCGTACGTGTGTGTGAAAGAGATATATATTTTGCAAGGGTTTATGGTGATTTTTCCTTTGAAGAAAATATAACAATAATTGATGAGAATCGGTCCCGTTTTGGTACGAGAATATATAATTAGCAATAATTGTTGTAAAATCCATTAACTTATATTTATTTATAAAAAATAACGAGTTTTCTAATAAAGTTAATATTTTCTATCCCTAATTTGTTGAATTTGGTGGTATCGCTGATAGTGTGGTGTGGTGGGGTGGGGAGTGAGCACCCCTTGCATGTAATGATGCAAATAGTGTGGTGATTAACCTTTCATTTTAATTCAATGCTCTTTGAACCGTTTGAGAAATTTTTGGTGATCTTTCTTTTTGACCGATTTCTCTTATTGTTCTATTGATTAGAAGCATCCAACAAACGTATGCACGAGAAGACAAAAAAGGGCTATGCATGTCCTCATTCTAGTAATAGGCAAATCCCCAATTGTTAGGAAGAATGAATCCGTGGAGTGGGATAAATAAGTGGCGGGGGTGAAGAAGGGGGACTAACTGATAAGTGCATTTTACGCACTTATTTAGGTCACAAAACATGGACAATTGATTGCTATTATGTTGAAATATGGCTTAATTCTATGTAAATTGTGTTCGCAGGACTATATCGATGGAAACAACGATAAGTGAGTGAAATTGAGCAAGAAAGGACTGAAATGGAAGAAAATCAAAGTTCAGGGACTAAGATGCAACTAGTCGAAAGTTGACTCGAAATCCAAATTAAGAACGAAAAAGAACTAAATGCGAGATTTACGAAGTCAATGTGTGATTAGAGGAAAGAGATTGAAGAAAAGAAGTCAAAATGAAGAACAACGGAGTTCGGGGACCAAACCGACACACTTGAAAGTATATTGTACCATGCGGCCGCATGGTGCAATGAGCCATGCGGTCGCATGGCTTCCCCAGAACCTATTCGAGTTGCAATGTTTGAACCATGCGGCCGCATGGTTTATAACCATGCGGTCGCATGGTTATTTTTGACGCAGAAAGTTCTGGTTTCCGTTTTTAAGTAAAACTCTTATGGAAACTAATTGGGGACGACTTTAAAACCCTAGACTGGACACAATTCGACGGCTACGCACTTTTAGAGATTAATTTTGACATTGGAGAGCAAGAACAAGGGGAATAACGCGAAGATTCATCAAGCACTTCAAGGAATTAATTGAATATCTATTCGGGTGATGGCGTTTCTTCACTTATTCTTTTGTTTTTCTTTCTTTAGCATGCTAGGCTAGTTTTTCTTGTACTAGGAGATCGATGAACCTTGTAACATGATATTTGAATCTTTAGTTTTACATTCTTGACATTAAAACACGTTTTTGGATATTTGAATGATTTATACGTATTTATTCCATACGGTTATTGTGCGCACGTTAATTGTATGAATGTGGTGATCTATTTTATGCATTCGAAAGAAGGGAAATAGATTCGACGTAGTATAAATTGTCATAGGGTCCGATAGGGGATAGAAATATACCGCTATGCTCTATGTGAATCTATAAGTGTTCATAAAAAGTTAATGCGTTCTTTTATGTTTTGTATTCGTCATAGAAATATAGTCGAATCGCATGATAGAATAGGTTTAATATTACTCGAAAGAGATTATTAAATTTGATAGGAACATTGATTCTTCAATATTTAATCGTGTTGTCAAAGTGTAAAACTAGGATTTAAATGGATTGTTGCATGGGGATTCGTGATCCTAGTACGTTTTCATCATCTTAAGTAAATCAATTTGCATTCAATCTCTCATATTGCATTCTAGGATAATTTGCATTTAGTTTATCAAATTCATTCATAATAGTTTTCATAATTTAGTTTGGTTAGCAAAACTCATCAAAAATTCATCTAGTTTCGGTTAAGGTCGAAATAATCAATATTGAACTATTCAGCTTTGTCGGCGAAAATTGATTTACTATTCCACAAGGTTGACAGCATGTCGCAGACTGCCAATGCAGCAACTGTAAAGAAATCAAGTTGTGGGGAGTGTGGAGCTGATCACACTACTTCAAACTGTCCAATTCTCACACAAGAGGTAGAGCATGTGGATTATGTGCATTGGGGTCAACGCCAGCAGAACAACCCGAATTCTGAGACATATAATCCGGGGTGGAGAAAGCATCAAAATTTCTCGTGGAGTAATCAGAATCAAAATCAAAATCAGAATCAGAACCAGAACCAGCACAGACCACAGGGTCAATATCAGCAGCAGGAGAAGAAGCCACAGTTGGAAGAAATGTTTGGAAAATTCGTAGAAACAACTCAGCAGTACATGGAATCCAACAATCAATTCATGAAAAAGACAGAAGCCACTCTCCAAGAACAAAATTCTGCAATTAAAAATTTGGAGATTCAAATGGGACAGATGGCTCTTGCTATGACAAACAGGGCACCAGGAACTCTACCTAGCAATACAGAAGTCAATCCAAGGGAACATGCAAAGGCGATAACAACCAGAAGTGGAGTACAATTACCGGAGATTCATATCAAAAAGCCGGTTACTAATGAGGAATCAGTACCTACTTCAGATGAGGAGCTAGTGGAACAAACTGAACTCACACCAGAAGAGAATGCAAAGAAGAGTTCAGATACAACACAGGTTAAGACAACCGCTCCTGTCAATCCTTATGAGCCTCCTATTCCGTTCCCTCAAAGGTTGAAGAAGCACAAGTTGGATAAGCAATACAGTAAATTTCTTGAGGTCTTCAAGAAACTTCACATCAATATTCCATTTGCTGATGCACTTGTCCAGATGCCCAGCTATGCAAAGTTTCTCAAAGACATTCTCTCCAACAAACGCAAGCTGGAAGAACATGAAACGGTGATGCTTACTGAGAAAAGCAGTGCAATGATTCAGAAAAAGCTACCACCGAAATTGAAAGATCCAGGGAGTTTTACTGTTCCTTGTTCCATTGGAAATTGTTATTTTGATAAGGCATTATGTGATTTAGGTGCAAGTATTAATTTAATGCCACTCTCTGTTTTCAGGAATCTTGGTTTGGGAGAAGCAAAGGCTACTACGGTGACTCTCCAGCTGGCAGACCGATCTCTTACTTATCCACGAGGAATTATTGAAGATGTGTTGATAAAAGTGGATAAGTTTATTTATCCAATCGATTTTCTCATCCTCGACATGGAAGAAGATAAAGATGTCCCACTTATATTGGGGCGACCTTTCTTGGCTACTGGAGGGGCGATCATTGATGTTCAGAAAGGTCAGCTTATTTTGAGACTTGGAGAAGAACAGATTTCATTTAATGTGTTCAAGGCAATGAGATTTCCGACCGAGTCAGATAGTTGCTTTCAGATTGATGTGATTGACAGTGTAATCGAAAATAACTTCCACCTACGACACCCCACTGATGCATATGAGGCTTGCATAGCACATTCTCAATCTATCCATGCTGATTCATTGGAAATCGAGGAATGTGCAAGGATTTTGGAAGCTAATCCACCATATATGCGCAAACGCTACTTCGAGGAACTGGGATCTGGAACAACAACAGCACAACCATCTATTCAGCAACCTCCTAAGTTAGAACTCAAGCAGTTGCCATCTCACCTTCGATATGCCTATTTGGGTGAGTCTTCGACACTCCCAGTGATTGTGTCAAATTCTATCAGTAAGGTAGAAGAGGAAAGATTACTTCGGGTGCTAAGGGACAATAAAACAGCCATTGGGTGGTCTATAGCAAACATAAAGGGTATTAGTCCTTCATACTGCATGCATAAAATACTCATGGAGGAGAACTTTAAACCAAAGGTTGATGGTCAACGGCGATTGAATCCAAACATGAAAGAAGTGGTAAGAGCTGAAGTGCTGAAATTACTTGATGCAGGTATCATTTACCCTATCTCAGACAGCGCATGGATCAGTCCGGTACAGGTTGTACCCAAAAAGGGAGGTATCACGGTAGTGAAGAATGAAAAGAACGAGCTAATTCCCACTAGAACGGTAACTGGATGGAGAGTTTGCATCGATTATCGTAAACTCAATGATGCTACTCGAAAAGATCACTTCCCACTTCCATTCATTGATCAGATGTTGGAAAGACTTGCAGGACACTCTCACTACTGTTTTCTGGATGGATACTCGGGGTATAATCAGATTCCAGTGGCACCGGAAGATCAAGAGAAGACTACTTTCACATGCCCCTATGGTACATTTGCATACCGTAGGATGCCTTTTGGTCTATGTAACGCACCTGCCACATTTCAGCGTTGCATGATGGCTATCTTCTCTGATATGGTTGAAAAGTTCATCGAGGTATTCATGGATGACTTCTCGGTATTTGGCTCCTCATTTGATGATTGATTGCCTGGAGCATTTGAATTTTAGTCCTACAACGATGTGTAGAAACAAGATTGGTGTTGAATTGGGAAAAATGCCACTTCATGGTACAGGAAGGCATCGTGTTGGGACACAGAATTTCAGCAAATGGGATTGAGATGGATAGAGCAAAGATTCAGGTAATTGAGAAGCTACCACCACCAACTTCAGTAAAGGGTGTTCGTAGTTTTCTTGGGCATGCCGGATTCTATAGGAGATTCATAAAAGATTTCTCAAAAATCACAAAGCCACTGTGTAACTTGTTGTTGAAAGATGCCTCATTCGAATTCACAGATGAATGTTTGACTGCGTTCAATGCTTTGAAGGAGAAACTGATTTCAGCACCTGTGATAATCTCTCCAGATTGGGACTTACAGTTTGAGCTGATGTGTGACGCCAGTGATCATTCAGTCGGGGCTGTACTAGGACAACGCCGAAATAAAATATTTCATGTGATTTATTATGCCAGCAAGATGTTAAATGATGCTCAGCTTAATTATGCCACTACGGAGAAGGAGCTTTTGGCTGTAGTATATGCTTTCGATAAATTTCGATCATATCTTGTGGGATCGAAGGTTATAGTCTACACAGATCACGCTGCCATCAAGTATCTAATGACAAAGCAGGACGCCAAGCCAAGACTCATTCGGTGGGTTTTACTGCTACAAGAGTTTGATTTGGAGATCAGAGATAAGAAGGGAAGTGAAAACGTGGTAGCTGACCACTTATCCAGACTTGAACCCAGCGAGCAAACAGAATCTGTGGATATCAATGAAGTTTTTCCTGATGAGCAGATTTTTAGTGTGGTAGAGGCACCGTGGTATGCAGACATAGTAAACTATCTAGCAAGATCTATCACTCCACCAGATTATTCACATCACCAAAGGAAAATTTTTTTCGCTGAATTGAAATACTACTTTTGGGAGGATCCCATTCTCTACAGGAGAGGGGCAGATCAAATCATTAGGCGGTGTGTTCCTGAGGACGAAGTATCCAGAATTCTAGAGCAGTGTCACTCATCAGCCTATGCGGGGCATTTTGGAGCATCGAAAACAGCAGCTAAAGTCTTGCAATCAGGGTTCTACTGGCCTTCATTGTTTCGAGACGCCTTCGAGTTTGTGAAGAGGTGTGATAGGTGTCAAAGAACCGGAAATATCTCGAGGAGGAATGAGATGCCTCTTAATAGCATTCTAGAGGTTGAATTGTTTGATGTATGGGGGATTGACTTCATGGGACCATTCCCACCTTCTTTCTGCAATCAGTACATTTTAGTTGCAGTTGATTATGTGTCCAAATGGGTAGAAGCAGTAGCATTACCAACCAACGATGCTAAGGTGGTGATTGGATTCTTGAAGAAGTATATTTTCACACGGTATGGCACACCTCGGGCTATCATAAGTGATGGTGGCAAACATTTTTGCAATCGTCACTTTGAGGCATTACTAGCGAAGTATGGCGTTCGCCACCGCATAGCCACACCTTACCATCCTCAAACCAGTGGGCAGGTTGAAGTATCCAATCGGGAACTAAAGAGAATACTTGAAGTCACAGTGAATTCCTCTCGAAAGGATTGGTCTAAAAAGCTTGACGACGCCTTGTGGGCCTACAGAACTGCCTTCAAAACACCAATAGGAATGTCTCCCTATCGCTTGGTTTTTGGGAAGGCATGTCATTTACCAGTTGAATTGGAGCATCGAGCTTATTGGGCAGTCAAAAATCTGAATTTTGATTTGGAGGCAGCCGGTGAAAAGAGGCTACTTCAACTGAATGAAATGGATGAGTTTCGTTTGGAAGCTTATGAGAATGCCAAACTGTACAAGGAACGAACCAAAAAATGGCATGATTTGCATATTCAACGAAAGAAGTTCGAAATTGGGCAACAGGTTCTACTTTACAATTCTAGACTCAAGTTGTTCCCAGGGAAGTTGAGGTCTAGATGGTCTGGTCCATATACAATTACACAAATTTTTCCACACGGGGCTGTGGAAATAACTCATGAAAGTAAGGGGACTTTCAAGGTAAATGGACAGAGGTTGAAGCATTACTGGAGTGGTGATTTCTCCAAGGACAAATCCACCGTCCACTTCAAACCATCGGAATGAGAATCATACGGTAAAGTCGAGCTATCGACTATAAACTAGCGCTTGTTGGGAGGCAACCCAATATTTCTTCCCTTTTATTCATTATGCTTTTTGCATTAACTTAGGAAATTTTTTCATATTTTTGCATTTTTGGTAGCTTTTAGGTCATCGATCACATAGGTAGTTCACAAAATGTCTTGCATGGCTCACACAAGTTCTACATGTGTTTTGCACGCTTCTCGAGGTATAAAAATCATGTTTGGGAATTTTGTGATTAAAATCACGCTTTTCGAGGTAAAAACGAGCTTTTCAGTACATCTTCCGACCCAACTTGTGATTTCATGTTTAAAAAGTGGTTTTGAAAATGATTTTATGGAGTACACACACTTCACGTCGTTTAAAATGAGTTTTGACAGATTTTAGGGACGTTGGACGATCGAGGGGTATTTTTGGCAAAAAGTTGGAATTTTGAGTAAAATGGCTAAAAACAAGTTTTTATGGAGTTGAGTGAATTTTTATAATTTTTCTACGTTGCATTCACTCCTTACACTCATTTTCACTTTGTCGGCACGAGAATCGAGATTTTGGGAGTGTCGAGTGGTCGAGGGGCATTTTTGGTAAAAAGTTGAAATTTTGGGTAAAATGGTCAAAAACAAGTTTTCGAGGGGTCGAGTGCGTTTTAAAATTTTTTCATGTTGTGTACACTCATCATACCCCATTTAACTTGTTAGGCACGAATAACGAGATTTTTGATATCGGGATGTGTCGAGGGCTGAAAAATTCGAAAACTGGCAAGTTTTGGACTTCTGGTAGTCCATGCGGTCGCATGGGCTAAAAACCCATGCGGTCGCATGGGCTGACCAGAACTTTAGAAAGTTCGGGGTTTTGATCCATGCGGTCGCATGGATTTGCCCCATGCGGCCGCATGGTGTTAATTTAAAAAAAAAATTTTGCCCGGTTTTTAAACATAACCGAGACACACCACAATCACTCCCGGTATTCCTCGCCTCTCTCTCGCACGTATCACGCCGAATCAACTCCAACTCTCATCTTCTCTCCCACAAACCGAACTTGACGCATTCTAATCGACCATCTTCCATCTTCATCACTTCATCACTTCATCTACCTCACTCTAATTCAAAGTAAAGGTATGTTCTTGATCTCTCAACCCTAGCTCCTTCAATTCATATGGTATGTTGCTCGATTTTACATGTTTAATGTTTGAGGAGTTTGGGAATTAGGTAGTTATGGATTTGTGTTGAGTTTGTGAAGTGCAAAACTTGGTTTTAATTCAATACCCACATTCATGCCATTTATGAAGAACTTTCATTGCATCCTACATGTTTGATGAAATGCCACAATGACCACTTTCGAGCATTATCATAATCTCTGCAATTGGGGCTGATTACACTCATATTGTGATGTGTCTTGCGTGTCTTATTATGCGAAATTGGGAAGTTATCACACACACACCACATTTGCAACACTTAGGCACAATTATGACTAGGTTTCACATTTCACGTCACCAACTTCGGTCATCCTGTTCTATATCCAAACGACATCCGAATGTTCCAAATTTTTGGTATGTTGTAGTACATGTTGCACTCTTTCATATGCTCGGATGATGCTCGGTAAATTTCTATTTTTTTCTCGACGGTAAATGGGGTCGAACATGCCAAGTAAAACATGCACCACTTTTGGAAATTTGATAACTTAGGTTCTAAATGGGTTAAACACCACTTGTTACACCTTATGTGTTCATATATATGCATTGTTACCCATTTTAACACCCGTGGCTCGGTCATGTCACTCCATGTCACCTCATGTTACACCATGCCTAGGTTCGCGTCACTCGTGTCACCTACTTTGTCCACATGTTTCTATACCCATATGGCATCCAAATGAACTGCATTTTGGATATGTGCTAGAATAGATTGCTTACTTTCATATGCCCGGACGTTGCTCGGGAAAAATTCGATTTTTCTCGACGGTGTCCGTAGGTGAAAGTCCTTAGTCGAGCATGGGTGATGTTTTGAGAAATGCTTACATTACACTTCTATTTGGGTTCTATGCTATATGTTGACATATTTTAATGACATAGCCCACATTTTTCACGCTTTCTCACAGATTATGGCACTATAACCTCACTTTTTGATACTTTGTGCACTCTATACCTACGTACATGCTTTGAAGCAAGTTTGGGGGGTTTATGTGTTTCTACCTCCATCTCTACTATAGTTGCATCGACCTTGCTCTAATTCTTGCTTTTGATTTCTGCAGGATGCCACCAAAAAGGACTTCCAAGGGAAAGGAGAAGGCTGGCTCCACATCCGGTACTAGGGACTCTGCGACCGGTTTCAGGAGATTTCTAAACTCCGAAACCTCTACTCGTTATTCCGATATTATAAGCCATTGGGCTATCATCCCAGAAAGACCGGTGAGACTCGCAGACTTCCCTGCTATTGAGCTTGGGACCCTGATTCAGAATTGTGGATGGGATAAGTTGATAGAAAGGCCACATCCAGTCTATGAAAGCCTAGCCCGGGAATTTTATGCGAACTTCAACAATGAGATTGATACACCGGGCTCTTCACACCCCCATCAGACATGGGTGCGGGGACAGTGGATTATGTTCTCCCCCGAGGTTATTCATCGATATTATCAGCTCACTTGGGACAATGTAGTCCCTATCCCTCTGGATTTCTACTTTCCTGAGGTAGCGGAGGTACTACTAGGGCGGGCGAATGCATGGCCTCTACAGACTCCTGTCTGGCACCAGAATAAGCTTACACCATCCATAGCCATCCTATGGCTATTCATGTGCCACAATATAGAGCCGACTTCTTACCGCACCACATTTCCTGATCCTACAGCCGGCTTTATATATCATTTGGTTCGGGGGAACAAAATAGATCTCGCCACGTACATATATAATCAGATACACACATTGGGTACATGGGCGGATCGACGTTGCTCCCTGATCTTCCCGAGTCTGATTAGTGGTATCTGTAGAGCAGCAGGTGTGCCCATCCCATCCGGGGAGCTTCCGGAGAAGCCGAGTCCCTTTATCAAGCTTACTACATGGGAGGCTCAGGAGCGATCGCGGGAAGCGCGACGGGTGCGATTGGAGGAGGCACGGAGACGACAGCAGCAGGCTGTCCATGATGAGGGGGCACCTGAGGATGCTGATATGCCTCAGGTCGCAGCACCACATCCACCGCCACCCGGCGAGGTCGACACACAGATTTTGAGGCAGATGTTTGCCACAATGACAGGGTCGAGTCGGGATATCCAGAGCCTCCAGCAGGCATTCGGCGGTCTGAGCACAGAGATGCGGCGGGTGAGTGAGCGCATGGACACTACCCATGCTTATGCGACGAGTTCACATCTGGAGACCCTTGCATCTAGGAGGGCAGTCGAGGGGGTGAGTGATCGCCTCAGTTTATACTCCGGTCGGATGGACACCCTCCAGCTACGCACAGACTCGATAGCTGCAGAGGTGCATGAGCAGACTGCTTTACTTCGAGATATTTTGGCTCGTCTTCCACCGCCACCACCGACTGATGATGCAGCAGGCCCGAGTTTCTTCCCACCATCTTCCCCACCACCACCGTATTGATCAGGGGAGTATCTACTAACCTCCCATATTTTTGGTTTTGTATAAAACTTTGTCCTTCAAATTCTGTATTCAATCTTACACTCTACACATTGGGGGCAATGTTTTGTATAAGTTTGGGGGGTGGTTGAATTTGTAGAACAAACTTAAGGATTCAGTACTTGTATTGAATTATGCATTACTTATTCGTTGTTCATCGATATTTATCTGCTTTTGCTTGCTTGTTTACTGCTTTTGTGTGTTTGTGTGTTCGTTAAAAAGAAAAAAAAAAAAAAAAAAAAAAAAAATTTCGTTTTTGACATTCTGTTTTAGTATCTGTTCAGTTAGTTCAATTTGTGTGCTTGTGTGGGTTTAATAGCCTTGCCGGCAATGATGTGAATAGTGGAATAGGTATGAACTGTGGATAGTGGAAATTGTGCATGTCTAGATTAGCCAATGCTTATGTATGTGATACTTGACATTTCTTGCGCACGAAACTCATGTTTGACATGTTAAGTTGATGATTGGGTTCAGTTTTTATAGGAGATCAGAACATGATAGGTTACACCTGAATTACCTCTTCTATACTTAAAAATATTCCATTGTTTTAGTGGTTTGGAGGACTAGTTATTGCAAGGGAACATTGAGATGAGTAGAGATTCCATGCATGAAAATTGAGTTGTGTGGATTGTGTAAACTGATGAGACAAAAATGAGGCGAAAGCCTGAAATCAGGGGTTGGTTCTTGAAACTAAGTGTCTAAAAAATAGGGGTTTACATAAATTTTTGTGAGGAAAACACTCTTTTCAAGCCTTTATGACTCGAGCAATTAAGCCTGAAAGGATGAATAAAAATCTGGTGCCCTAAAATCAACTGATTTGGGAGTCATCGGCCTAAAGCTCGATACAGGGGTCATATAGAAAGCAAGAGGGAAAGAGTCAAAAGAAAAGAGAGAAAACACATTTCTCGAGCCTTTATAACTTGAGCAAGTAAGCCTGTAAGGGTGAATATAAACCTGGTGCCCTAAAATCAACTGATTTGGGAGTCATCGGCCTAAAACTCGATACATGGGTTATATAGAAAGCAAATGAGAATGTGCTTCAGCAAAGAAAAAAAAAATAAAAAAATAGAGTGAATAAAAAGTGCCCCATGACATTTAGTTGATGGAATTATACCTTTGATGTAAGGCAAGTAACTTAGTTGAGTTTTAGAGGTTGAAACAATCAAAGAAATAGGAGAATCTCTACTTGTTGAAGTGTAAACTTGTGATTGCGAAACCTATCCAAACTAAGAGAGGGTGAGAACTTAAATTAACCAGATCTCAAGTATAGAACACACCCCGGGAAAAGTGAGTAAAAGAATAAGTTTGGGGGGGTGTGTATCTCTCGAGCGAAGAAAGGAAAAATTTGACTACTGTAGGTCGGGAGTTGAGTCCATCAGAAACTGAGCATGTTTGCATGAGTATACACACATACACGTCAGGTTGCATATTATAAGTGGAGGTTGATTTGATTGTGCACTGTTGATACTGTTCATTATGTTATTACTAACTTCTAATTCTGAGACACGGCAGGTTGTTAAACCATGTTTTGTTTAGAGTTAAGTCACCACCTTGTTTGAGGACAAACAATAGTTCAAGTTTGGGGGGTTTGATAAGTGCGTTTTACGCACTTATTTAGGTCACAAAACATGGACAATTGATTGCTATTATGTTGAAATATGGCTTAATTCTATGTAAATTGTGTTCGCAGGACTATATCGATGGAAACAACGATAAGTGAGTGAAATTGAGCAAGAAAGGACTGAAATGGAAGAAAATCAAAGTTCAGGGACTAAGATGCAACTAGTCGAAAGTTGACTCGAAATCCAAATTAAGAACGAAAAAGAACTAAATGCGAGATTTACGAAGTCAATGTGTGATTAGAGGAAAGAGATTGAAGAAAAGAAGTCAAAATGAAGAACAACGGAGTTTGGGGACCAAACCGACACACTTGAAAGTATATTGTACCATGCGGCCGCATGGTGCAATGAGCCATGCGGTCGCATGGCTTCCCCAGAACCTATTTGAGTTGCAATGTTTGAACCATGCGGCCGCATGGTTTATAACCATGCGGTCGCATGGTTATTTTTGACGCAGAAAGTTCTGGTTTCCGTTTTTAAGTAAAACTCTTATGGAAACTAATTGGGGACGACTTTAAAAACCCTAGACTGGACACAATTCGACGGCTACGCACTTTTAGAGATTAATTTTGACATTGGAGAGCAAGAACAAGGGGAATAACGCGAAGATTCATCAAGCACTTCAAGGAATTAATTGAATATCTATTCGGGTGATGGCGTTTCTTCACTTATTCTTTTGTTTTTCTTTCTTTAGCATGCTAGGCTAGTTTTTCTTGTACTAGGAGATCGATGAACCTTGTAACATGATATTTGAATCTTTAGTTTTACATTCTTGACATTAAAACACGTTTTTGGATATTTGAATGATTTATACGTATTTATTTCATACGGTTATTGTGCGCACGTTAATTGTATGAATGTGGTGATCTATTTTATGCATTCGAAAGAAGGGAAATAGATTCGACGTAGTATAAATTGTCATAGGGTCCGATAGAGGATAGAAATATACCGCTATGCTCTATGTGAATCTATAAGTGTTCATAAAAGTTAATGCGTTCTTTTATGTTTGTATTCGTCATAGAAATATAGTCGAATCGCATGATAGAATAGGTTTAATATTACTCGAAAGAGATTATTAAATTTGATAGGAACATTGATTTTTCAATATTTAATCGTGTTGTCAAAGTGTAAAACTAGGATTTAAATGGATTGTTGCATGGGGATTCGTGATCCTAGTACGTTTTCATCATCTTAAGTAAATCAATTTGCATTCAATCTCTCATATTGCATTCTAGGATAATTTGCATTTAGTTTATCAAATTCATTCATAATAGTTTTCATAATTTAGTTTGGTTAGCAAAACTCATCAAAAATTCATCTAGTTTCGGTTAAGGTCGAAATAATCAATATTGAACTACTCAATCTCTGTGGGATCGACAATCCGGACTCTTAAAGTCCACTTTATTACTTGTAACGAACCGTACACTTGCGGTGGTTTTAAATCGAACGTATTTACGTGAACACTAACTTTTGATCTCTCAAAGTTTGGGGATTGAAAAAAAAGATTAGGAACATGATTGTTACTTTTAAAAAAGATTAGGTTAAATGTGCAATTTATCCTTGAAAGAATTGCAGTCAACGGCCAAAACTAATGCCCTTTTAGATAGAATCCATCCAAAAGGACATTTACGCCAAAATTATCTAAAACAAATAGGACTAAATATGATTGTTAATGCACTTGCAAGCAAAATCCTGATTAATTACTAAAAAACGTAAAAGGGTGTTTGTTAGTTTTCAAGTAATGCTAAATCAAGCTGGCAAAACTTGGCCCCTTAATTATATTATGAAGAATTAACACGCAATTATGTATGCTATTGCGCCACTCATTTTTTAAGCACCTACTTTGTTAATGGCAAGAGGACTTATCCATATACTACACAACTTGTTTAATGATAAATTTTAGGGTCGGGTTTAAAAGGACCAAATTTAACCTTATTATTACTCATGAACATAGTTCTAAAAGGCGTGTCTAGACGCGATGCGCGAAAAAAACGTTAAGTCAAGTGATTTGACGCCTTATTTAGCGATCAACGACAATCGTTGACTGCTAATGCGCGTCTATGCGTGATTATGCGCGCATTACTGTCTCTTTTTTAAAATTTTTTTTTTTACAATTCTTTTAAGTTAAAATTTAAAGACTGATTTTTTTCACTTTGTCTGTTCTAGATTCAAAACAACCGCTTGAAACATTGGACAAAGGAAAATTCCCAAAAATTATTATCTATTTACTATTTAGTATTTACATTTGAAACTTGTCATTTTGTTGGAAACTTTGAAAAAATGTATAAAGTTCCTATAAATCTATTTTAGATGTTCGATAAGTATTATTTTTAATTATTAAATAATTTTTTTAAAATAAGAAAACGTATTTTTACGTTTATGTCTCATTTAAACTCGCCTAACTCATAGCTTGACCTTTACGCATTACTTTTTTAAGAACACTGCTCATGAAAGATAAGTTGAACTTTCAAGAAAATGATATAAATTAGAAAATGTGATAATTTATAACATCATACGTTTGATCGATACTAGAAATCACTGGACATTTCAAGCGGTCACTTTCTCTATAATTCTAACTTGGCTACCTACGGAAATTGACAATACTTGATTTACATTGAAAGTATCTCATATTTGTTCTTATCCGTATTAATCTCTTTATTTATTTTAATAACGATTGCACATCTATCATATTATAATTATCATTTTTCTTGTAACAATTGATGAAAAATAGTTAAAATGCGTAAAAAAGAAAAACAAAAATAAAAAAGAACCAGCCATTAACAGGTTCATCTATTCTGTGTGCTGCGGCAGCACGTTAGAGAGAAACGAGAGCTAAGTGGTATTGTGCATTTGCTACAATGTAGATTCAGTTTTGTAAGAGTACCTTCAATGGTGGTATAAAGTAGAGATTTAGATTTTTAAAATGCTCGAAAACCTCTTTAATGGAGATATGCAAAGGAAATACAAATTGTATTTTTCGACAAAAAATGAAAATTTACATATTTTTTTTTTTAAAGAGGTAAAGAATAGATTTAAATCTTCCAATTAGAGCAAAATTTGAATTTAGATTTATCGAAATGTAAATAATGATGTAAAAATAATTTTAAAAATACTAATTTACACTCAATTTTACACTATCACTAGAGATGCTCTAATGAGAGGAGACCTTGACTAAACGTCATGGATTAAACTCCTTATACAGATGATTTTTACAAGATGATAAAGCGGAAGCACTGGATTAATTGGTTTGAATTTTGTCCAGTATCTAATGAAATTGTGTCAGTTGACAATTTATCAAACCATCTGATAAAAATCCTTGCACATGTAAACTCTTATAAACTGTACAATTTCTGCGAAGCTTTTAAGAACTATTTTTCTCGTACTACAACCTACATAGTACAATACATCTACCACCTAACGCCACCAACTGCAGCGGCGTTTCTCCGGAGTTGACTGTCCCATAATCTAACGACGCTGCCATCAAGAACCGTTAAGTCCTGGTACTGGTACCACCCCATATCTTCCATTTTCACCATCATCATCCTCTCCCAATCATCGCACCACCTTCCCATTTTCTCATATGCCACCACTCTAGCACCGTTTCCGCCACCGTTATCATCACCTTCACCCGTCCTACACCCATCCTTATCACAATAATACAACGTAAACTTCCCTTTCGTACTACCTTCTCTCTCTAAAACTCGGCAATTCTTATTTGAACCCGTTAAATATTCGGTATCAAATT
This sequence comes from Osmanthus fragrans, assembly GCA_019395295.1. NCBI lineage: Eukaryota > Viridiplantae > Streptophyta > Magnoliopsida > Lamiales > Oleaceae > Osmanthus > Osmanthus fragrans. The sequence continues at coordinate 11,582,010 of CM033354.1, read as the reverse complement.
GAGTTGAAGAAACTGTAGCCACCTCACCGTCACCACGACCCTCAGCCGCCACACCCTCATCCATCTTTAACGGCGACGATGAAGAAGTCGACGCGCCATCTGGGATTCTGCCACGTGGAATCAAATTCGATGAAGCTCTGATCCTCCAGAAGCTAACGGCGGCAGTTAAAACAGCAATCCACGGCCATATACAGTTAACCGCCGTCAATAAGCCATAGCTCAAGTAATTAAAAGCTAGAGCTTCAAGCGGAGAATCCAATGAATTCATCTTCAACACCCCACCTCTCTCTCTCTCTCGTTGTTTTTTTCTCACTAAGGTGGGGTTTTATAGAATTACAGATGAAATATGAGCCGTACGATGCGATTTGATGAAAGTATCTGATTATAGATGCTGAGAATCGAAAGGAGAGATGCCAATCGGTAATGTTTGATCCAATATTTATGGCAGAGTTTTTATAGGAAAAGTCTACATATGAGGGGGTGCACGTGTGCCTCATGTAACGGCTGTGAACATCTCTATCTACAAAAATTATGGATCGTTTGATTATAAGGGTGAAAAATGAATAAAAAAAAAATAAATGTCAGAAAATTGAATTAAATATGTTTAATTGGTATAATTTTTCACATTTCTATTATAATACGTTTGACTTTGTTTTTTTCCGCAAATTATCAATTAAATGGATAAATTTTTTTATCATTGAGGACAAAATATGTTTAGATTGCCAAAAAAATAAAAAATTTTATTTTTTATTTTTACGTTTGGCTCTGCTTTGCATGAAATTTGTCAATTAAATGGATAAATTTTTTACACTTTATCTTAGAATTTGTTTCTATTGCTAAAAAAAAAAAAAAAAAAAGATGAAAATCAATTCCCACCAAATAGCAAGGAATTGAATTTTACGAAATCACGCTTCAAGTGGTTGTATCTTGGAATTGGGTGAAAATCGATTCCATGAAAAATAAAAGCTATCAAACGGACAAAAAGTCGAAGTTGGAATTCAATTCCAACTTTCAGAGAAAATTCTGGCGAATCAAACGGAGCCTACGTAACTCTAGTATAACCCCTTGAATTAAAAGGATTGGCAAAGCAGATCTCTCACATGAAATGGGTCCATCATTAAAAATAACCCAAAAAACACCCCTCTCCCCTCCCCATGATGTGAGTGGACATGTACAAGCTCTGGCAAATCAATCTTGTACATGGTTCATAACCCATTTTTATAACAGGTGGACATGAATTGTCCTGTGCGGATTACCAGGTGTTTTTTTTTTTTTTTTAACTGTGTAATAACTTGATCACGTGGGGAAGATGAGACGTGTGGGGTTATTTAGGGTCATTTACTTATACTGTAATTATTACTAGCTAATATTTCTAGAAGTCATATACATGGAATATGCTACTAAATAAAGCAGAATCCATCCCCTTCACATGGACGAGGATTCATTTCGATTAAAAATGTGAGAGGGTGGACATCAAGATGAAAATCTTGATGTACATGCGAGAGAGATCCACTTCGAATAAATTATATTTTATTCAAAGTGGACCTCCTCCATATGAGAAGTGATTATCTACACTCTGATATACGTATAACATCACCTTTAATACATTTATAATTAACTAAGATCAATAATATGTACCGATCATGGACTAAATAAAAAGCATTAATGAATACGTAATTGCGATTTTGATTCAGTTAATAGTCTTAGAGATAAGACACGCTAAATTCAGCTTGTTTGCAATTACTACTTTCGATAGGCCAATTAGTCGTTATAATATTCTTCCCAACGCCGTCCACCATCCGCTAATTGGTTTATAATGATAGCTCACAATGTTATGCAGACAAATACTCATGACAAAGAACCGTTTAAAATTTTATAAATACTGCATTTATATTTTTATCTAAATATTTCAAATAAAATAAAAGAAACTAAGATTTTCTTTTTCTTTTTTTTTTCAGAAAAAAGCTATCTTCTACCCTTTCCGCAACAATCCATCGATTTAATTATCAAAAAAAGCCCAGATTTTTTTTTTTTTTTTTTTTTTTTTTTTTTTTTGCATATTTTAAAAAATTATGTAATTTTTTCTTCTCAAAAGAAAATAAAAATTGTCCTCCCATAACTCAACCCCTGATTATCACATGAGTTTTCCGTTATGTTTGTGTTGGTATGACACAACATTCAAGTTTTATCTTCAAGAAGTACGGCTGCACACAACTTACGACCTGAACTGGACCCGACCCAAACTGAGCTGAACTGAACTGAATCGAATTGAGCGTTTCTTCTTAAGTTAAATATCCGAACATGTATCTGAATCGAGAACCGACAAGATAAGTTCGGTTCGTTCTCGATTTTAGATCAAGAACCGAATAAGAATCGAGTCTCCCTAATTTTTTTATTTTAAATAAACCAAATTTTTTTTACAAATAAATTTGCTAATTAGTTAATTTAACTCAAACTTAAAAATATGATATTCCTATTTCTAATTTTTAGTCGAAGCTCAACTTAATCAAATTGACCAAAGTTTTATCTATATCTGTTATTCTATAATAATGTCATTTCTACCGTTTTGGAGAAATTGAATTGAAGATCGACATCGCCTCTGTTAATTATTAAAAGCTCGTTATCTTCATCTTTATATGATTTTAACAATCAAATTTATGAAAAAATTAGTAAAGTGAGACGCAAAAGACAAATAAAATTGGATTATACTATTTTGTAAGAGTTAAGATTGAACATATTATTAGTTAGATTAATTTAACTTTATAAATACTAAAAAAAATTAATTATGATATGAAACTCGGGAACCGAATGGAAACGAATCGAACCAATCGAATGGAACCGAACCCGAAAATTCCGAGTCCAGATCGATTCTCGTTAGAACGAAATCGAATCGGATCATGTCCAATCCTATCAAGAAGGCTAAATTTTGACTATAATAAAAGTAAACTCAATCGTCTAGATTGTATAACTACCTACACAATTACAATTTTTCATAATAGTCAATTAATCAATCTTTATTATACAAAATTCAAAAATATTTTAGTCGAGTTTCACAAATCCATGCATCCCACGAGGTGCATCAAGGGTAGAATCGAACGTGGGAACATAGGGATGGTTGAACCAGGTTGGGCATAGAAAAGCAATTATTGAGTTTATTAAATTCAAATGTTAGGTATGGTAAGGGAAGTTGAAACTTAAAGGACACGGCTAGCATTCATTATTTAGGAAGGAAGAGATTTTTGTGATAGGGTTTATTAAAGTGTTGCGTACAGTTATGTTTAATTTAATATTCTGAAATTTGCAACTCGAGCCTCATCTATTTAAGTATGTGGCACCTTGGTGCATATTTGAGGATTTCCGTCACTATTTGAAGAGCAACCTAAATGCATTAATGGTACAATAAAGTTCTTTTACTGGTTTACCTTTTTGGTTATATATGTTACATCGAATGCAGTTGGATAATAGAGATTTTTGTCATATGGTTTGTTAAATTGTCACATATAGTAATGTTTAATTTAAATATTTAATATTCTAAGCATATAGTTGATTAAAAAATTGAACACATTTCATCGGGAACTTAGCGCTTGTCTTGGGAACATTTTGGACAGATTTTTTACCGTTTGAAAGGATAGTGGAACTCAATTGTGCAGTAATTGCTCACTGCACAGGAAGCAAATTACCGAAATTGTCATTTTGTAAAGAATGAATTCTATGTGAAGGGGGCACATTGGTAATTTTATTTAATTCAATCAAAATAACGATTACCATCATTGACACACTGTATAACAGCATGAATTAGGCTAAAATGTTCATTGCTATTGGAACTCGTACTTTGCAGCTGCTGCGCAACCCTTTATTTACGTGGGAGCTAATTAAGTCTTCAACATATCGAAATTAGCAACTCGGTCCTCATCTATTAAGTATGTGGCACATTGGTGTATAGGTGAGGATTTCCGTCCATTTTGACATTAGAAAGTCACGTGACTCGTACAGTTTACAATTTGAAGAGTAAAATGGAAGTGAAGGACCTAATTCATTTAATATCCAGAAGTCGGGGGTCCCACTATAAGTAAAAAGTACGAGGGTCTCAAAAAGAAACTCAACGCTTTACGGAATACTTGTGATAATGAATTGTTTTAATTTTTATTTATTTATTATTATTTCGGGTGTGAGCACGATCTGATTTCAAATGGAAGCGAACCAAACAATTCTACCATAATTAAATTTCTCATTGTCCTCATAATTTAAATAACTATTTTTATTCTCCTAATGTTTGAAACAAAAAAAAAAAAAAATACGTAACAAATGATAGGTTTAATTCTAAAACCTCGAACTCTAAATTAAAAAAAAAAATTGTAATAAATTCGATTTCTTGTAGAGAAATGTTTCACATCCACTAGATGATATTGAAAGCAGAATGACTTAGCCTTTTCTCTTGAATTCGTTGTTGTTTTTTTTTAACTATGTTTCCAACTTTTATTTTCATTGAGGGATTATAAAAGTATGTCCTGATGTACAGAGAATGATTGGTACTTTGTAAGCCTATCTTTTTGGTTCTCGGTTCTAATACCAATTAATCAATTTAAACTTAAGAAGAATCAAATCGACCTACTCCACGATTTTTGTTCACCCCTAGTGAATATATAAAACTATCTTCTTCACCTACCACAATATTCCACTAATTTAAGTATTAAATTATAATCTTACTAGTTTTTCGCCTTCATTTTTATTGGTATAACATAAGATTCAACTTTAACATTGAAAAAGTCTAAATATTGACTATAATAAAAGTAAATTCAAATTTCTTGAAAACTGAAAACTCACAATTTTTTAGTCGTGTGTTACATAGCTATGCATCCCACGAGGTACATGAAATGTAGAATTGAATGTGGGAACATTGGGATGGTTGGACTAGGACAAATGGAAAAGCAATTATTGGGTGTGTTAAATTCAAATGTTAGGTATTGTTTGGAAAGTCGAAAAGAACAAGGTTAGAATTTCACATAATGAATATGTTTTGAGTGAATAAGCTCAACTGTGATCCGACTGAGTTCGAGTTGCAATGTTCAACATATTTCCCGAAAAGAGTAAGGTTACTCAATTCTTACTAGCTCTACTCGACTAAATCGAGTTGCACGAAATTCATACGCATAAACTGCACTTAAAAAATTTGAAGTCCTATCAAACTTAATCACGATAAGTGTCATTTACTTGTGTTGAGTTAAAGTTCAGACCTTTACCTTCCATTTGCAAATTCGCAACTAAGAGAGTGTGTTAAGAGAACCAAGGTGAAGAATGTGAGAAATGTTTCTCTTAACTTCAACTTTAATGTGAGCCTTAGATTAAATAGATGATAGAGATTACTTGATAGATATTTCATGTGACTTGTTGGAGAAGCCTTTACCTACTCAATTTGAATATATACACCCTCCATCTCTCTCCCACGTGAGTGAAGCTAGGGCAAGAAAGGTGAGGCCAAACCTTCTCCAAAAAGACTCTCTCTTCTCCTCTCTTTCTCTCTCTCGTTTTCTACCTTGGTCAAGAGTGTAGTGGTGAGCTTGAGCTGAGTTTTGGATTGTAGAATACCTTGGTATCTTAGGCATGAAATAGGGCTAAGTTGAGGTGGTGATTCAAGAGAGTTTAGGGTCAATTTTGGTGGGTTCTTTGCCGATTCTTCTAGCTATCTCTTGGTGGGGTGATTTGCATTGCATGGAAGCTGTTCCTGAGCCTACAAATCAACCATAAGCAAGGAAGAAGAAGCTCCAGATTTTCGGCCATTGTTGGAGCTTCCATTTTCAGTTTTTCGTGTTCTTGGTTTATGCATTGAATGTTGATGTATATGATGTATTTGGTTGTTTAAACACCCATAATCCTAACACACTTCAATCGGGTTATTTTGACTGTGAACTCAAGTATCGGATTGAGATCAAATGATTTCTTTATCCCCTCTTGCATGAGCAATAACATAGCTTTTACAAGATAATCTACATCGACAGTCGATGAAAATTTGTAGAGGTTTCCAGTCTCTTGAGTATGGTAAGGCCTTGACCATTTTCGACAAATGAGTCTCTAACATTCTCTCGAGGGTTTTGTCCCCGTTCCTCGGGCGTAAAATCAATAGGAACATAATGTCTTAATATTGATATATGGGGTAGAAGGCGATAAGTAACTAAACTTCCAATGAAACTTTCGTGTTAGTTACTCATCTTAATCTGTTCCAATTTTGTTTCAGTTTGGTCACTCGATTGAAATTGATAGATTTTCTAATGATATATCCGACGTGAAAGATGACAATCTGACATGGCATTAACATAGAGATGTTCCACGTCGGACATTCCATCACGAAAAGTAAGATAATTTAATCGAGTGAGAAAATTGAAATAAAAGGGGAAATTCAGTGACAACCTTAAAACAAAATAAAATTTGGCGACTAAAATGAAATATAAGCATAAATTATCCTTGTATTTCTAATGATTTTCGAAATGGAACATCAAATCCTCAGCTCATATAGCTGCAATTTCAATGGAGCATATATCCTTTACGAAATCGTACTCTCAGGAACAAAATGAAAAGGTTCACAGCAGCCAGTAGCAAAAGTGAGGAGAAATACTGAAATCTCAACTTACAATCAAGCACTTTGAAGAAATTTTAAGGTCTCATCAATATGCTTTTCAGGCTGGAACTGATTATTGTAGACAAGTCGAACCACTCCACCCTTGTCAAGAACATAAGTTTGCCGTCCCAGCAATGCACCAAATAGGTCTCCCGGGATGCCCCACTCTTTTCTAACCTTGTTACCTTCATCACTAAGTAATGTAAATGGAAGTCTGTGTTTCTTTACAAAGGCCTGAATTAATACAAGAACTTCTGTCAAATTATATGTAATTTGGAAATGTGTCGGGCATAATTCTGAAATTATTCAGTCAAAAGGTCGTCAAAATGTAAAATTTCGCATGCATTTCTCACATAATTTCGCACGCATTTTGGGTTCAGGCAAGCTAATTAACCCAAAAGAAAGAAAAAGAGCAAATTAAACTAGGGAACTTGCAAAACAGTGATAAAGGCAGGAACTTTAACGCACTATACGCTGAGAAAAATACCACCACACGCTAATAAGCTTATACATTTAAATGGCATATAGTGCGATAAAAGTTCATGGCATTAGCAAGCAAAAGTACACACTGGAATGACCCAAGCAAATATTATAAATTAGGAATTAGGAGTTGCAAAAGTGACAAACCAATTCTAGTATACATTAATAAACAAATTAAACTCATGTAATCTAGACCAATAACAAATTAACCAGTAATTATTATATGGAAAGAAGAAAAAAATATTTTCAAGACCCATATTTTCATGGAGTTGGCAGAATATATGGGAATTCCAATTGCAAACAAGATAAATAATTATTTTTGGGCGAAGCCAAGGCATGCAGAATTTAAACTGAACGTGATGGGGCTTGTGAGGGGAACCCCGGATGCCAATCAGGTAGAGGCACCATTACAGATTTTAATGGGAACCTTGTGGTGGCATTCTATGAACCTTATGGTGTATGAACAAATTCAAAGGTGGGACTTCGTTCAATAAATTGGGGATTAAAATTTGTTAGCCAAGGAATATCTCCCAAGTTTGGATAAAAGTGGACTTGATTATGGCATCGGGATTCATCGCAAAGAGTAGAGGCCCTTGGCATATCCAATACCTAGTGGAAGAGATATTGGATTTATTGACGTATTTTTTTCGTGCATTTCTCCCATGTAAGGCAAATATGGCTGCTGATTTCCTAGCCAATGAAGGTATTCACACTCAACATTTGGTAGAAATCTTACCAAATGAAATTAGGGTTCGTTTGATACGCCATTATTTTCCTGGAAGTTGAAATTCGAATTCCAACTTTTCATATTTTCCTTGAATTTCAATTCCCACCTATATGAATTCCCACCTTTTTTTTTTTTTACAATAAAAATAAATTCTAAGACAAAGTGTAAAAAAAATTATCTCTTCAATTGACAAATTTAATGTAAAACAAAATCAAACGAACATAAAAAATTTCAAATATATATATATATTTTTTGCAATCTAAACAAATTTTGTTCCGAATGGTAAGAAAATTTATTCCTACAATTTTCATGAAAAATAAAGTCAAACGTATTATATTTTTCGGATGGAAAATTATAGCAATCAAACACCTTTAATTACAATTCACAATAAAACAAATTCTAGACAATTCAATTCCTGTAATTCATTTCCTTTCCACCCAAATTCCATTTTTTATCAAACGGACCCTTAGAGGAAAGCTAAGTGGCATTCTTGATAACACTGATTGCAAGTTCTAGTTTATTCTTGTAATGGAGGGAGTCCCTCCACGTTTAGCTTTTCTAAGTCCATCTGCCTTGTTCCAAATGTAGTTTACGGAGGCTAATCAGGAATGTCCCCTCCCATTTGCACGTCAAATTTATATCAGTAGATATGGCAGGATTTAGGAGTACTGCCAACTCCACACCCCCCCCCCCCCCCCAAAAAAAAAAAAAAAAAAAAAAATTGATATATTCAAGACCAAGTTTCAGTAGCTGAAAAAACCAGTCATTTATTAACCAGTTATCTGCCGATTAAATTACCGGTCATATAAAAAACAGATACACATTGCTTTATAGTTTAGATTAGAAAAAGAGAATTAGAACTGCAGAGTCTCCATTACCTTGTGGGATACTGCATCATCCCCACTTATCCCGACAACCTCAGCTCCTGCTTTCTTAAATTTTTCATAAGAGTCCCTGAAGGCACAAGCCTGTTAACAATGTGAAAGCATTCATTAGACGTCAGTGTTCAACACATATTATCTATGACGAAACACAACAAAATTTCCAAAAGACTAATAAGCTAAAGTTCTGTTTCATCAAAGCTTCTGAATTTCCTACCCCAATAGATTTTTTTTTTTTTTAAACATCAGATGTATTTCTGACCCAAAAAATATCAAGAAAATAGATGGATGCCTAATCAATTTCTAATAAAGAAAACTCGGAATTGCCAATTTGGATGCTTTATATATCATATTCATGTAAAGCCCAGTGATTGGATTTTAGTCAAAATTACAATTTTAAAGCAATATATATATATGTACCTGTTTAGTGCAACCAGGGGATTCATCAGCAGGGTAGAAATAAACCACCACAGGCATGCCTTTGAAGTTAGAAAGACTTATACTCCTCCCATCTTGATCTTTCAGTGTAAACGGTGGTGGAACCGAACCTTCTGACACCTTCACAGTTAAAAAAAAGAAAAAGCAGGAACTGAAAATTACTTGAAAAATTAAAAAGAACATATTATGCTTTTTTATTTTTCTTCAAAATTACTTGCAGGAAATTGGATTCTATTATCTTGAAGAACAAGCGTGGGGTGCAAAATTTTAAGAAACTTGCAGATAAATGTTCTTGGAATATGCACCTTGGCTACAATGGAACTTTTGACCAGAGAAGAAACTGGGATTGGAAGATAGGATGAATGAGCCAGCTTCAGACCATAAAATTGAGACTGAGAATATTTAGAAAGGGGTGAAAGATTTTGGAATAATTTGAGTTTTGGGGTTTGGGCATACAGTGGAAGACGAAGAGAATGACTGGTATAAATAGAAAAAGAAGCCATTTTTGGAAAGAAAAGGAATGCTGACTCTCTAATTCTTTCAATAGAGAATCGCAGTCTACCCAAATTTCCGTATAATTTTGTTTCAGAAATATAAGGAGGAAGAGCAAACCGGCGTAGCGTGGAGTAGACGTGGTGAGGGGAGGTAGGAACTCCAAGATCCGTTTGACTACAGGTTTGGTAGACGTTAAAATTAGATTTTTTAAAAAATTGTGATAAAAAATTTTAAAAAATTTTGATTAAAAAGTTGTGAAACTTAAAAAAAATGTAGTTAATATTAACTTTGACTTAATTTAAAATTAAATTTTAATCTGAACTATAGAACTTGCTTTTGTAGAATAATTTTCTAAGAAAGCTACTTTGATCTAATTTTCTATAAAAAGCTCTTTTACCATACTAAGAGCATGTTTGATATGACTTTTAAAACGTCAAAATGAGTTTTGGAGACTCAAAAACTAATTTTGAGCTCAATTGGTTAATTTTATGAAAATACTTATTCTAGATAGAAGAATTTTTAGAAGAAGTTGACCCAATGTGATTTTCTTTAAAAATAGTTTTATCCAGAAATTCTTTTACAAAAATTAAAAGCGAAAGTCATGCCAAGCAGACTCTAAATACTTCCAAAAAATTATTCAAATAAATTCTTAGTTTCAATATTTTTTAAAATTTTTTAAAAGCCTTACCAAACGCCCCTAAATATTATGAGCAGTGATGGACGCATATATTTTGAGTTAGAGAACACACTCAAACTTGCAAAAAAGTTGTAAAATATAAAAACATATATCTTATTATAATTGTTTCATTCATAACATCCTCAGCATTAGTTTCAATTGGAACATTTCCAAAATTAGTTTCATCCCTACTATCCATTTCATTACCATCTCTCGAATTTTCATTTCTTTAATATTTGCTCATCACTAGAAAATACATATTTACGTTTAAAGAATTTGTCTATAACTGATACACATAATTAATTTAAAAAATTGGAAGGAAAAATATTCAACCAATATTTAATATTATAATCAATTAAAATAAACACAATTCCATAAATGTAAGCCAAATTGGACATAATCGTTCCAAACCCATTCTATATGCAATCCAAAAATCATTCTCTATGACATAAATCATTCTTACCCCATTCCAAATCAGTTTGACACAATTTAGTACGTAAAATGTAAAAATCATTTCCGAACATAAATCGGACAGAATGAAAACAAGCTATAAACGTAATTCAAACCTATTTTCTGTATCACTTTGGAAAAAAAATTATAAATTACCATCGTCTGCCTACTGGTTTACCTTTCAATTTTCAAAGGTAAAATAACTTAAGTTGATTGTGTTTGGAGGTCCGACAAGTGGGATGACATCAAAATTGCAGTGGCATGCGAGTTTGAAGCTATCATAATGGTAGTTACTTTGCATCAGTATTAGAGAAAATTGGTAGGAAAAAAAATGCAAATTTAGGTTTTCATTAGTTGAAAATTTGATTGGAAAGTGAAGATTTATATTAGATGTAATGTGGAGAACTTATTAACATACTTTGAAGAATTAGAAAGATTGGGGTTTTGGTAATAAGGGTGAGGGAGAGAGTCGCGACAGAGTACGAGAAAATATTAGATTTGTTATGATTTTGTAAAATATATATATATATATATATATATATATATATATATATATATATATATGAAAAATGGCACTTGATCCGGCTCAATGTCAGGCTTGCGCCTCCTGGCTAGGGGGCTTGGCATTGAGCCCGGCCCCCTAGCGTAATTGTATATATATTTTGTGGACAAAAGTTGGGTGGTCAAGAGAACCCCATGACCCCCTTTCCCAATTCGAGTATGCTTGGAAATAATTATAAATCATGGATCATATAAAGCCTTTGTTTGAGCACCATTTTTTTTATTAAAAAAAAATTGCATTCTTGAATTATGTTTCAACCCCATTTTAATCACATATTTTTCAATAAGATAGTATTACATACAAATCGAAAACTTTTCATTATTTTTAACAATACATTTCCCATCAATACACTATTCAAAAATACTTTTTTTTTTTTTTTTTTGACAAAAATGGGACTTAAACAAGGGCAAAATATAAACGAATAATATTTATTGATTTTTCATTTTTATTTAACATATATATATTTTTAAATATCAATAGATAATTAATTCAAATATGATTTAAATAATTTAAGTAGCAACTTATATTAGAGTGATGAGAATCCACGAGCACCTCTAAAGGATCCATTGCATGTTCCAGTTGGGCCCATTACAAATGAAGAAGGCTGATTCTAAAACGGGGAATTCCAAGCTTGGTAACCTGCAGGGAAATGGGCCAAATTTGCCATTTTTGCAGCCATGTCCCTCCAATATTTTCGCACTAGGTCCCTCAACTATGATTTTGTACATTTTTTCCTTGAATTTTGATTTTTATATCAATCTTGCCCTCCATAAATTGCACTCCAAATCCTCCTCTTTCTGCGTTGTTCATATTGGTCCCCACTTCATAAATTTGTGCATTTTTAGTCTTTTTTTCTCATTTTGTCTTGTTCTCTTTCCTTTGGGCGATTTTGACCTACAAAAGTTATAATTATATGATTGTGAATAGAAATTCACTCATTTTTCATCAATAATAAATTTGTTTTGGTGTTAAATAAGTGTACAAAAATTCACTTATCACTTGGCCTAAAGGGAGATTAATGCATAATAAATTTAATTCAAACAAAGGAGGTTGATCTTGCTTAAATTAGGCATAATTTCCTCAGCAAATGGCATGCATTAAAGGCTAATTATTGCTTGGTTTGAGTATAGAATTAGAAGGAGAAAGTGGCTAATTACTTTTCAATCTTAGACCAATTAAGTGGCTGATTGACTTACCTATTACAGACATTCTTAAACGTGACTTCCTTGACCCATTCAGTCTAATTTTTACTTTCTTGGAAACCAAATTCCAATCATGTTGCTGGGTCTCATCACGTGTTGGATGATGTTTGCAATATCATTTGGTATCAAAGTAAGATTTAAAAATCAGGTCTGCCATCCTTTATCTTTTGTTTCTTGTTAACATCCTATCTCGATCCATTTGTGTTCGTTATTCATTGGGCTTTGCGTTCACTGATTTGTTTGTTTCAATTACCAAGTTCAATCTTCTTATTCCGTTTTGAGGTTGTTTTTCACTTAAAAAAGAGAGGTGATGACGAGGCAACAACTAATATCATCAAAGTAATATTTTTCTTGAATTGTGATCTTTGTATAATCGATTCTCTCAAAAAATAAAATAAAATAAATCTTAATCTATCCTTTGCCTTTGGTTAATTGTCCTTTCCTATGATTTGTGGTTTCTATAAATCCTATTATTTCCTTCGAATTAATTGTTCTATCATTTTCATTTTACCGTTGGTTTTAGTTTAATACTACAAGTTGGACTTCTTGATTGAGTTTATTAGTTTGATAAAGATCTGAAAAGCGAAAACTAAGAGTGGAAAAAAGACGAGAAGGTGAGACTAATATCGAAAAAATGCCAATTTAAGTGTGAAACAAGAGCGTGAGTGACATAATCTGAGTGCAAACACTAAACCAAGAATGAGGAAAGGGGAAATTATTTGCATTACAAGCAATACAATAACATTTTGAACGCATAAACTTGGTGTTTAATGAGATTCAGGTTTGGATAGATAGGCAAGACACTGTTATTGCTACTTTGCAAGAGGGGCATCCCTGTAGAGTCCCTAATGATCGGAGGCATGATAGGCGTCCACCCGTGGATGATTTTGATGGAGACTATGGAGAGGAGTTCGAAGATGAAGAGGATCACACCTTATTAAATGTTGAGGGCAGACTCATGCCAAGGGGAGGAAGACGTGGTAGAGGTTTCCAAGGAGACCCGAGAAGGAGGGATCGGGTTGATAGGAACCTAGGAAACATCAAAATGAAGATACCATCGTTCCAAGGAAAAAAAAAAAGGATCTTGAAGCATACTTGGAATGTGAGAAGAAAAGTGTAAATCTTGCTGTCATTGAGTTTATTGATTATGCTATAATATTGTGGGATCAACTTGTGATGAATAAAAGGAGGAACCATAAGAGGCATATCAAGACATGGGGATAAATGTAGGCCATTATGAGGAGGCGATTTATTCCTAGCCACTACTATAGGGACTTACATCAGAAATTACAAAGTCTTACTCAAGGCTATAGAAGCGTGGACGATTACTACTACAAGGAAATGGAGATCTCCAGGATTCAACCTAATGTAGAGGATAGAGAAACTACCATGGCCAAATTTTTGCATGGGCTGAACCAAGACATTGCTAATGTGGTAGAATTGCAACATTATGTAGAATTGAAGAATATGGTGCACTTGGCAATAAAGGTAGAATGATAGCTTAAGAGAAAAAGAAATCAAACATCCCAAAATTCGAGCTCTTCTACTCCATGAAAGTCAAATTGGAAGAACGATAAAGGGGCTATCTTTAAAACCAAAACTAAACCACCAAAGAGAAGAGATGTAGTGCTAAGTGTCAATGAAGGTAAAATTGAACCCCAAGCTCGTAATGGTGATATTAAGTGTTTTCGTTGTTTGGGAGTAGGTTACATAGTTTCACAATGTCCAAATAAGTGAACCATGATTGCACGTGCTGATGAAAAATGGAACCTGAAAGTGATAAAGGTGATGAACAAATGCCACCACTTGAGGATGCATGTAACGAAGAAGTGGAGTATCCAGAAGGTGAGTCACTTGTGACTAGACGTGTTTTAAGTGCCTAGATAAAAATGATGACTTTAACAACAAATGGAGAATATTTTTCATACTAGATACCACATCAACAACAAGGTAAATAGTGTGATCATTGATGGAGAAAGTTATAGTAATGTGGCTAGTACTACTTTAGTTGAGAAATTGAATTTATATACATGGAGCACCCTAAACCGTATAAGTTACAGTGGTTGAATGAATGTGGGAAATAAGGAAGTGTTAGTTTCCTTTTCAATTGGGAAGTACAAGGATGAAGTGCTTTGTGATGTTGTTACAGTGCATGTGGGTCATATACTATTGGGTAGGCCATGACAATTTGACAAGAAGGTCACTCATGTTATGTTCAAGAATAGGTACTCTTGTGTAACGGACCATAGAACTATTATTCTTGTACCATTGACTCCAAAAGAAGTGTATGAAGATCAAATTGAGTTGAAAAATGGAAGTTGAGTTGAAAAAAAAAAAATTGTGAGGAAGAGAGTTAAAAAGAAAAAAGGATGGTGGAAAGAAAAATGAGAGTGGAGAAAATGAGAGAAAAACAAAAAAACAAAAGAGCTTTTATATCAAGGCAAGTGATGTCAAGAGCGTTTTTTATACAAATCAGAATGTATTTGTACTCTTGTATAAAGAGACATGTTTTAATACTAACAAATTTGACGAATCTTTTCCTAGTGTTGTAGTCTCTTTGCTACAAGAATATGAGAATGTGTTTCCTAATGATGTGTCTAGTGGATTGCCACCTATTAGAGAAATAGAACACCAAATTGATTTTGTGCCAGGTGCAATAATTCCAATCGACCAACATATAGGCGTAATCCTGAGGAAATAAAAAACTTCAAAGGCAAGTTGAGGAGTTGTTGGCCAAAGTACACGTGAGGAAGAGTATGAGTCCGTACGTAGTACCAGTGCTACTTGTGCCTAAGAATGATGGATTTTGGAGAATGTGTGTTAACGGCAGGGCTATCAACAATATTATGGTAAAGGATAGACATCTCATTCTTAGACTAGATGATATATTAGATGAATTGTATGGGTCTTGTGTTTTTACAAAAAAAAAAAAAAAAAAAAATTGATTTGAAAATACCCAAATTAGGATAAAAGAGGGTGATGCATGGAAAACTGCCTTTAAACCCAAACATGGATTGTATAAGTAGTTGGTCATACCTTTCGGTCTAACAAATGTACAAAGTACATTCATGAGGTTAATGAATCACGCATTGCATGCGTTTATAGGTAGATTTGTTGTGGTTTATTTTGATGATATTTAGTGTATAGTAAGAGCTTGAATGAACATGCTCATCATTTGTATTGTGTGCTTGATATATTGAGAAAAGAGAAACTATATGCCAATTTAAAGAAATGTTCATTTTGCATGGACACAACTAAAGTTGTGTTTCTTGGATATGTTGTTAGTGCAAGGGGAATTGATTTGGATGAGAAAAAGGTAAAGGCTATCAAGGAATGGCTCACACCTACATTAATCACAAAGTTAACATGTTTTCATGGTTTGGCTAGTTTTTATGATGATCTGTCAAAGATTTCAGTACATTAGCCACACCACTAACTGAAATTGTCAAGAAATTTGTGGGCTATAAGTGGGCTATGGAGCAAGATCATGCATTTCAAGAGATTAAAGAAAGGTTATATGATGCTCTTCTATTAGCTTTACCTGATTTTTCTAAGATTTTTAAGATTGAGTATGATGCCTAAGGAATAGGTATTGGAGATGTTTTAATGCAAGATAAATGACCAATAGCTTATTTTAGTGAAAAGCTAAATGAGGCAGACTTGAACAACCAGACGTATGACAAGGAGCTTTATGCTTCGGTGAGAGCAATGAAGACTTGGCAATACTACCTGTGGTCGAAGAACTTTGTCATACATATCGAACATAAGTCCTTGAAACACTTGAAGGGACAATGTAAGATGAATAGAAGGCATGCCAAGTGGATGAAATTCGTTGAGACATTCCCTTACATAATTATAAGAACAAACAATGTAAGAAAAATGTTGTGCATGATGCATTGTTAAGAAGGTATGCCCTTGTCTCTATTTTAAATACAAAGTTGTTGGGATTTGAATATGTTAAGGAATTGAATTCTAATGATGATGACTTTGCTAGTATGTATGGAGTTTGTGAAAAGACGGCATGTGGAAAGTTTTATAGACTTGATATGTACTTGTTTAGAGAGAATAAACTTCCTGTACCTAATAGTTTTATGACTGAGCAGCTTGTGCAAAAGGTACATGGAGGTTGATGGGACATTTTGGGGGTGAAGAAGACTTTAGATGTGTTGCATGAACAATTTTTTGGCCAAAGATGAAATGTAATGTAGAGAGTGTGTGATAGATGTATTACATGTAGACAGTCCAAATCTAGAGTCTTACCACATGGATAATACACTATTTTGCCCATACCCAGTGTGCATTGGGTAGATATTTCTATGAATTCTGTTTTAGGCTTGCCTAGGTCGAGGAATGGAAGAGATTCAATTTTTGTGGTTGTTGATAGGTTTTTTAAGATGACTCATTTCATATATTGTCATAAAATTGATGATGTAACCCAACCCACATGACTAATTTGTTTTTCAGAGAGATAGTGTGACTCCATCAGGTCCCTTGGAGTATTGTGTCTACTCGTGATGATAAGTTCCTAAGCTATTTCTGGAATGTGTAGTGGGGAAAGTTGGGAACTTAATTGTTATTTTCGACCACTTGTCACCCCCAAATAGATGGATAAATTGAGGTAGTGAACTGAACCTCATCCACTTTGTTGCATACTATTATTCAAAAGAACTTGAAAAATTGAGAGAATTGTTTGTCATTCATTGAGTTTGTATATAATTAGAGTGTTCATTCTACTATTGATTTTTCACCATTTGGGATTGTTAATGGATTTAATCCACTAACCCTTTTGGATTTACTTCATTTGCACATTGATGAATGGACCAGTTTGGATGATCAAAAGAAGGTTGAGGTGAAGAAACTCCAGAGCATCCGGCAACACACAAAAAAGAAAAATGAACAATATGCGACCAAAGCCAACAAGGGCTGTAGACAAGTAGTTTTTAAACCAGGTAATTGGGTTTGTGTGCATATGAGAAAGGAAATATTCTTAGCCCGTCGACGGTTCAAGCTACAACCTAGAGGGAACGGTCATTTTCAAGTCCTTGAGAGAATCAATGATAATGCATACAAGCTGGACCTCCCAGGTGGGTCTAAAATTAGTACTACATTTAATGTTTCTAATCTTTCTCGTTTTGATGTAGGTGACGATTGGAGGTCGAATCATTTTCAAGATATGAGGAATGATGAGAATCCACTAGCACCTCCAAATGATCCATTGCATGTTCCAATTGGGCCCCTCATAAGAGTAAGATCCAAGAAGATCAAAGAAGCACTTAATGGGCATGGAGGAGCTACTAAAAATTTCAGACCAAAATTAGTGTTAATTTAGGCTTCTATTTTTAGTCCTTTTTATCTACTTTCCTATTGTTGAACCAAGTTAGTCTCATTTTCTTATAGTGAACGTGTAGGGCTGAAAAATAAGTTGATTGTAGTCTTATTTTCGTTAAATAGTATGCACACTTTGTTATAAAAGGGACATCGAATTAATATCAAACAAAATGTGAGGTTGCTTTACTTTTGGTTCTTTAGAGAACTTGTGAACTTATCAAGGATTCCTCGTGGCTTTCGAATCTTATATCTTTGGTTCGTGATTCTCTCATAATCACTAGCTTGGGGTTTGTTCTTTTCTATCATTCAATCTAATTTTTACTTCCTTGGAAAAGAAATTCCAATCATGTTGTTGGGTCTCATCACATGTTGGATGGGGTTTGCATCCAAGAGTATTTTAGACTGGAAAATGCTCTTCACATTAAGATGGAATTGTTAGTATAGTTATAGCACTTAGCATTAGGGGATAGTCCTTGACATTGGGTAGATCCTATTAGCCTAGGGTTTGCCCATAACATTGGTGGATCTATTAGATCCTATTAGTTTGATCCTTCTTTCTTCTTCTTCTTCTTCTTGGAATAATATTATCTAGCACTAGTAGTGTTAGAACATCAGTTTATATGATCACATTTGATATATTCAATTAAATAAATTAAAGGACATTATATTTAAGTGAATTTATCATTTAATGTTATGGAGTTGCCATCTGGACTGATATTGAATAGTATTACTCTTTTCCTTCGGGATTAGATATCTCTTACTGTCATCATTTTGGTCAACCTTAAGTGGTCCACCTGGATTTGTGATGTACACCATGCCCTTAATGTTAATTGTGGGTTTCAATTTTCAACTTTAAGTGGACTGATACTGAATAGTATTACTCTTTTCCTTCAACATTAGATATCTCTTACTGTCATCATTTTGGTCAACCTTAAGTGGTCGACATGGATTTGTGATGTACACCATGCCCTTAATGTTAATTGTGGGTTTCAAGTGGTCTTGTTTAATGTAGAACGTTCGCTCGACTTTAAACAAGGATAATAAATCAAAAAATGAATAAAACTTGATAGGTATTAGTAAATACAAAAAATAGAACTCTTATTATCTTCGAGTCAATATCTGCTTTGAAATCATGTCTTGACACCAATTTGTGATTAGGGCTGAACAACAAAAGCGTTTAACCACAAAATCAAATCGAAATCGTCTTTCAAAAGTGTTGATTTGGATCCATGTGGATTCGTCAACATTTTGATTTTGTATCGAACCAAACCGCTTTGTAGTTGTTTGATTTAGGTCTCAATTTTTGCAAAAAATAAAGTGAAAATAAATTCATTTAAGTCTATCCAACCCAAGTAAAATTAAAAATATCCTAATTAAGAAAATACATTCATATTAGATGCAACCCAATTAGGCAATTATGCATCACAATTAATTAATTAAATCATAGTCAATTACCTCATCATTATCACAATTGTAAATGCAAAACCTTCAAATTGTCTGAAGTAATGCATATTGTTGAACCATATTCGTTGATTGTCCATCATAATCGAGTAGACAATTAAATCTGGATTGTAATTCAAACTCACATTATTTTTTCTTCTACTAATAATTTTCTCGAATTTCGACTCAATTTTCACATCAATTTATCCATTTTTTACTTTTTTTTAACAATTATTTGCTATGTCTTTTTGGTAATTGTGTTGTTTTATTCTGATTTGTGATAGACTTTCTTAAATTTTTAACTGAACAATATTTTTGTCTATTTGCCTTTCAATTTCCTAGTCAGATCATTCAATTCTATTCTTTATTTTTTAACTTAGTTACTAGATTTTATTGTTAATTGCTATAATGATTTGGTAAATTATTTAAGTGGTCGTTGTGATGATTTGACTAATGACTACTAGTACTTTCAACATATTATTTTTTTGAAAATTGAATGCACACAAGTATAAGATTATCTTCCAAATTACTAAAGATATATGTTAATTAATCAAATTTCCACAATTGCTTCCAAGTCCACTTTCCTTGCTAATTTTCATATTCTTGATTCTTTATGAGTTCATTGAGTGCAAAAGATTGTCGAGGTGGTGTTTTTCACTAAAAATTAGTTGCATACTAATAAGGAGCATATGAGGTAGAAGAATTGGATGATTAAGAGAAAATTGTAGAAAGTATATCGTAGTTGATCTTTCTATTCATTTTCTTTTATTAGTTGCTTTATATCTTTTAATTATAATTAATAAATACAGTTTCTATATTTTTATCTTTATGTAAATAATGAATATGTGCTACAAATGGAGATGTTGTGCCAATTAGTATCAACTAAGATCTTATAACTAAATTGTTTCAATCATATTGTTGCATTATAATAATTAGAAGTGTAGAACTTTTGTTTGTAATATTTGTCATAATACTAGTATTTATGTTTTAACGTGAAATTTTAGAGTAATATTTATGATTCAACTTGTTTGATATATATTATTATTTTGTTTGTCAAACTATGATTATAAATCGAGCCAAACCGAAATTGATTGAGAAATTAAAGTGGTTTGGTTTGATTTGAAAAAAATTTCAAATCACTTTAATTAGTTTGTTTTAAAATTTGTCCAAATTGAACCATTTTCATCCCTATTTTTGACTTATCAACGCATAGCCGTAGCCGTAGCCGTAGGAAGAGGTATTGGCTTACTCCATTAGTAAATACGGCTATGGCTACCTCCAATAGATAATTAAGTTTGGTCCCATCTTGATATAGGCCGTCATAAGAGAGCAGAATGATACAGACTTCGTTACGGCCCAGCTCAGAGCGGTCCACAGCTTCACAACCCTCCAAGGCCCAAGTTTGTCGAAATGGAGTATAAAAATGTAGACGAAAAACTATTGGCAATGAAGACAGGGTATCAAGATGTATATGTCAAAGGAAAAGGTTCTTTAGGCTTCTTAATATATTCAGAAATGCTACAACCACTTCCCTGATTCTTACATTTGGGGGTCCCATCTTTTTTTGTTTTTTTGTTCACACGGATCCCATTACATGTGAGTGAATGTCATCCAAGTGGTAATGAATAGTTCTGTACATGTATTTTAATTCTAATATATTCTAAATCCTACGTTAACGGTATAAAATAGCTGAAATTGCAAGAAATATCAAAATTCACGAGTCATTTTAAAAATGGCAACTTTTTAAAAAGCGCCCCTCTATAGTACTCCTATCTTGTATTAATGAGAGCATAGGTTTTCACAATGTGTCGCTCGTTTTCCATGGAGGATTGTCCCTTATTGACGGTTTGAGTTCGGTTCGATTCAAGTAATTACATGAATCTAAATGGTTCCATTTATGAAATCCATTTCAGCCATTTTTGCAATGTTTATACTTCTTAACATTCACCCCGCAATTAATTTTTAACTAGCAGTATTTCTTCTTGCTAATTTTGCATTTCTCTATGTATCATTTCGTTTTTGCACGGATAAAAATATATAAAAAAAATCTATTGCCTTTAAAGAATTTGTTTTATGTTCATTAATATTTAATATAAATACAAAATCTAGTTTTGGTTAGCTATTAATTACTATAAGACCAAGCTCTTTGGAAATTCTTTTTTATACCAATTATAAAGTATAAACCCATCGTTAAACAGTAGAATTAGACATTATATTGAATAACTATCTTATTTAGGCCCTGTTTGTTTCTCATTAATCATCAATAAAAAAAAATGAAAAATATGACATTTATCAATCACATCCAACTACCATTTTTGACTTTCCATATCTTGTGTGGAGTTCATAACGGTTATATTTTTTATTCTCGTTCTACAAATAATAAGGATCAAACGGGGCCTTAATATGTTAGACTTTACAAGACTAAATGATGAACAATTGAACAAATGGGATATCTATATTTGGATTAGTTGAATGGGGGAAGGTAGCTTGGAAACGCATTACAGATAATGAAGCTACCAAATGTCAAAATTAAGTAAATAATTATAAATTTCGTGTCTTCTACTTAACAGCATTATTGTAATTGTGTCGTTCAAACAAAGCTTGATGAAAAATTCCATCTAACAACAAACACAGCGTGTGATAATGGCACCAAACCCAACAACCTAATCATTGGAATGGCTTCACACATTAGAATTATTCTAATAAAATTATTCTATTAATATCAATTTTTGTTTTACTTCCTCTACAATAATGTTAAGGGTATGTTTTTTATATAAATTTTTTGATAATAGATTTTGTGAAAAGTGATTTTTTTTTTAATAAGATTGGGTTAAAAAGGAGTGAAAAATTATAGGTCTACGTGCAAAATTATTTTATTGAAAGAATATTTTACTGAAAATGAGTTTTATATGTACCAAATACGGGCTAAGTAACCTTTATACAGTTATTTTTGAAACTATGAATTTTCTTTTGAACATATTTGAATATATTTCTAGAAGTATTTTATATGTTTAGAAGAGTTTTTAGGGGAAACTAATATAAAATAGCTTTCTCAAAAAAAATTCTTCTACAAAAAGCAAAAGCAGAAGCAAAAGCGTAGCCAAACAAGTCCTAAAGATATTTGTAGACTATTAAATTACAGTTTTGCTATATGTACATTATGGATGACATTAGATTTGACGTTATTTGATGTGACATCAATCGTGGCCATTGAATTTAAACACCTTCAAATCAGTGACCAGATTTCTTACATATAGGGGATGTCATCCATAATGCATAAAAACAATGTACAAAAAGCGAAGCACTACACTATGCTGGACTAGATTTTGCTAATCCATGCTTTAGCCCCCGTTTGAACCCCATTCTTTTAATAATAATGTATTTTTAAGTAGCGTATTGATGAGAAATATGTGGTTAAAAAGTAAGGAAAAATTTTAGATTTACGTGTAATGTTATTTTATTGAATAATGTGTGATTAAAATGATGTCAAATCACTGTTTAAGAATGTACTTTTTTTTTTTTTTTTTTCAAAAAATGAGAATCAAACGGGGTTTAATCCTTATCTTAGCTTAAGAACAATCACTTTGGATATAATGAACATTTAAATTGATTTGTAAAATGAGTGACATAACTGCTTAAGGAAGCTTATATGATTGCGAATAGATTATACAAATATGTGATCCTGACGTATTCGGAGTTTGTAATATCTACACACCTCTTAAAAAATTACATTTTCTTTTCATTTACAAGAAATTCTGTCAATCAGTGACCAGCACTACTAACACTTACCGGTCGTCACCAAAGACCGGTCTGTTAGCAACCATTGTTGATTTTCACATTGGGTTACACCACATTTTAATTGCAGTTAAATTCATCAATCTTTACTCATTGTAGCAATTATTTTCTTAATTTTTTTGTCGAATTCTTATCTTCAATCTTCCATTAATTAGTACGTTTCGTCCTTGATGATAATTTATATCAAAATATTTTATTTCCATGCTTTTAAATGAGGAAAAAAAATATTTTTTCCAACTTTTTATTTTTTATTTTTAATAATATGATGGAAAAATAAGTCGTTTTATGATATTGTAACAGACTTTTGTACATAAATTTATTATCAAATATAACATGTGTTAACTAATGGAAAGTTTGAGAATAAGAATAGCATAATAAATCGTTAGGGACATAAATGTTATAATAAGTAAAGATGAAAAATCTTAAATTTAATTAAAATATGGTGGAAGAAATAAAAGTTGTGCTGTGAATGTATTTACCCCTGTGATCAATACCAATCACCGCAGACAATTAAATTATTTGTTAGATGTAACATGATGTCATATTACAATATAGTCATGTGGTTCAAACATTCTAATGTTGATTTATCCTACTAAGGACGTGTTCGGTAGAGATTAAAATCGGATTAAAATTGAAAAATTAGCCGTTATTGTTAACTTTTATTAGACGAGTGAGACCCAATAACTGTCATATTTTCAATTTTAATTGAATTTTAATCTCTATCAAACGGGGCCTAAATGTGGTTTTAAAATTTTCAACACAAAAAGAATTTAAAAAAAAAAAAATTGAGAAAATTAAGGCTAGCCTTTCGACCAGTACAATTTTTGGCCCCATCAACCTCCAAGATCGAGAGGTCTGGTTACAAACCTCTTTAAATTTGTGAATTTGGGATGCTAAAATAGCATGTACCTTTTACATGACTTGAAGGTTGAAAACAAAATTGTTAAATATTAACGTGGAGATCCAAAATTTCAAATTTAGTGACTTTCATGTGCGATTTTAACGTCTTTATTAACAGTTCTTTCTCGCGAGGTTCGAGATTTACAAATTAAAATATTTAGAACCTTACATGTAAAGATTGGGGAACCAAAACCATACAGATGACAGAGTTAGGAAGTGTCACCCTAATTTTCCCATAATGCATTATGAGCCCGTTTGACCCTCATTTCATTCTCATTCTCATTTTTTTTCTTTTTTTTCATTTTAATCACACATTTTTCAAATAAAATAATATTACACACAAATCTAAAACTTTTCATCATTTTTTCACCACACATTCTTCCATCAATCACTATTCCAAAAATTCTATTCTCATTAAAATCAACATCAAATACACTCTATAAATTAGAATAAGTTAATGACGGAATACGTAGAATTAATACACTATGAAACTTGGATTGAAGGTATTGTTACTCAACTACATTTCTATTTCCTCACCCCACGTCACCCCACCCCACGCCTAACCTAACCCTCACGACAAAACCCCTTATATATATATATCGAACCTTTTTCCTTATTTCCCAAACCCCTCAAATTCCACTCTTCTCCATTTCGTCTTCAAGAATCAAACTCTCTTCTTTCCCAAGAAACTTCTGCTCCAATATACGATGGCAAAAGGAGGCAAACTCACCAAGCTTAAGTCCATGATAAAGAAAATGCAATCTTTCAAGATCAGCCGCGCCAATGACACCTCCATCAACAATTTCTCAGATGATGACACGGCCGCCGGAAAAGAGCTCCAACTCGTCTATGTCGGCAAGTCCAGGCGGCGCTACTTCATCACAACCAACGTCATGGCCAACCCACTCTTCCGGGAGCTGGTGGAGCGGTCCAGGGCCGATGATGACTCTATTACTGTTGGATGTGAAGTTGTGCTTTTCGAGCATTTGCTTTGGATGCTGGAAAATGCTGATCCTCAGCCTGAATCCTTGGAAGAGCTTGTCGAGTTTTATGCATGTTAATACCGGAGGGGATTGGATCGTTCCAACTTCTAGTCTCGTTTTCTTAATAAAGCAAGATAACTTCTCCAAAAATGATAGCACTAGACAGCAAGGGTCTGGTTTAGAATTCGAAAAAGACCCGTTAACGTCTTGTTGAGATTGACTGAAATATTTTGCTCACCTGAAGAATATCAAGAAAATAGGTCATTTTATGTTATTGATCTTATTTGTTTTGTTCCCATTAGACATGTTTTAATGGGAAAATAATATTCATATAATTGATCGAGTGTAACTTCACTGAAAATAAAATTTAATTTAATATTTTTGTTGTCTCATTTACTAGAAACATTTTGAACAAAGTTTCTATTAGTATTTCATTTTGAACCACTGTTAACAAATTATCTAATTAATTTTTATATTCCCATTTCACTTTTCAAGTTTATAATTAATTTAGAGGTAGGTCACATCGAGCATATTTAGCTAAGTTTAAAAACAAATAAAAGTATTTTACACGTGAAGATGTTATGGAGTCCATTTATTAAATTATATACCATACAAAATAAATATTGAGTTCAACTTTTATCAATCAAAAAACTTAATATCTCCCTAATTAGAGGGAATATTCACAGCATTCATGTATGCATATTTGCGTAATTGTTATAAGAGTAACGATATTCATAATCAGCGACTGTAGTAAACTTGTTATTTTAGACATTAATATCCCGTAATTTTGTTCTTCAAATAACAAGCTAATAGATCAAATATTTAATAAATTGCCACATAGGATGACAATTGCAATCGCTGACTATGATAACGTTGCTCTTGTTATGAATATTGATGGATGTGGTCGTCAATATGTAATTGATGGTCAATGTTGCTTTTTAGTTACGGACAACTAGTAATTGAATATTTTGGTTGTTGATTACTAACTTTGACAATCGTTAACCTCTATATCGTCGAACCTCTAGTTGCTGACCAATGGCAATTGTTGAGCAGTGACAAACTAAATAATGTTGGAGGCCATAAAATAAGTGTTACTCTAGTTACTAATAGATTAAAAATCATAGAATGTTTGAAAGTAACTCTTGCTTTCCCTAAAAGAAAACAATTTTTTTTCCTCTCGTCGTCCCACCCTCGGCAGCTCTCCCCAGCTCCCTCCGCCCATTGGTGTCAACGAGCCGGGCCAAGTTGGTTTGCTAGTCGAAATTTGTGGTTCAGGCTGGAGGTATGGGCTTTTTTTGCGAGCCAAGCCGAACATTTGCTCGTCCAAAATAAAGAGGCTCGACCCGAACTTTTCCGAGCCAAGTCGGCGCGTTTTTCTCTCTTCCTCCTGCTAGTTTTTTTTTTCAATATTTTTCGAGCTCGCGGCCCGAGCCGGGATCTGGCTTTTCACAGGCTGAACCCATGAGCCTTTTTGCCATCTCCGCCCCTTCCACCACCCCGTGATGACCCTAATTTGTAAAAGAGTGTATACAAAAACCAACACTTAAATATCGGTTGTCAACTACTTTGTTTGCTCTCGCATTCAACAAGAAAATGAAGTTTGGTTCTTTAATTTATTTCTGCTTCAACTTGTTTACAAAAAGAAACATTGTTATTGACAGAGACAGACGAGTGCAAAGGAAAAGTCTGCCATATTCTGAAGCTCAATTACTAATAATACTTACTGAATTTCCACTTATTTTAATAAGAGATTAGGAACCTGTTAATTAAAATTAATATATTTATTAATTAAGGATCAACAGACAGTAACTACCAGAATATTTTCTTTTCTTAATTCTTGTTGATAACAGTTTATCAACTACTGTACATTTTCAATCAGCTGAGTTTTTAAAGTTTTGTGACATGCTTGAACAAGACAAGAAGAGGACAACTGGACTAGAGTGAAGCAAACAAAAAAGAGAACTTGCTTTTAATTACTGTTGTCCAAGTTCTGGAAGTACATATATTTGTCTCAGTTTCTATGAATGTACCAAAAAGCGTCTCTAGCATATTCCCTTGTTCTCGATTAAAAAGTTGGACCTCCGCTCTCATGTCACACTCACCTTAAACTTGCCACATATGAATAAAGTGAATATAAGAGTTTCTATCAACCAAATTCAGTGTATTTTTTCATGAGTAGGAAAAATAATCAGGACTCGTGTTGAGTTCAACTGAAAATTCCATGGAATCTAAACTAAGGCAATAATTTTTGGAATGAGAAATTCTATGCTAGTGTTGATGCACGATAAAGATGATGTGCAACAAATGCATTGCAGAGTTCTGCTACAGCAACAGAAAGGGGGTGACATGCACCCTGACAGAATACACACAACACAGGGGGGCCCACTATTTTTTTGAAAAAAATATTCACATGGGTCCCACGGCTTTGTGAGAGTCTGTCATCCTTGTGGTCAGATTTTTTCTGTCAAAATAGTTTTTTTCCATGCATTGCACCTAGAGAGTATCTCGAGAAAAAATGGATCATGAGTCTGCAAGATTGGACAAATAATAGATATCTGTCTCACGTCTTGCTTTTATACAATTATCTAATTTTATTCAATTCAGCATGATTCTCTTTACTACGGTGAAACAAAAACATTAAGGCTTGCGAAATGAGTAACTTTAAGAATATGCTTCCCCCCCTCCCCCCCACATGCATTTGTGTGGTTCTATTCAATTACAAGAAGCCAAAATTACAAACAACAAAAACCATAGAACCATATCCTAGTGGATGCATGCATTAAACCACTATTGTGAACATAGGATAAGGAACCAAATGCACTGAGTCCATCTGTTGGAATTTTGGTTCAAATAGAAGAAAAAATGAGCTTACCGGATTTTAGAAATCTTGAACTTACTGGGTTTTCCTTATGCATACCATATTTGAATAGTTTACCGGATATGCACTGCACTTACCATACATCAACTTACTGGAAATAAGCTTACCGTATATGGCTAGCTTACCGGTTTTAAACTATTCTTCTCCTACTACCGTATATACACTCTTCTCACCGTATTTGTACTCTCCACACCGGATTCACTCTCAGCTTACCGGTTCTACATAGGGCAAACAAAAATGAGTAGAAAAATAGAGGGTTTCTTCTTAAATCACTCTACTCTCTTCTATACGTTTTTAGAAGACAAAGATAGAGAGAAAAAAATATATAAATTCACTCTACAAATATTGAAGATACAAGGCTAATATATATATAGCCAAACTTACACACAATATCAAATATTTTTCTAACAAATATCCTACCAACTACAACTCAACCATACTTGGCCGATTTACTAAACATGTTGTAGGTCCTATTGAGTACAAAATACATAGGACAAATCATAACAAAATATTTGATTGTTGACAATAAAAGTGTCACACACTTGACCAAATTCAACATTCCTTCTTGACACTTTTGTTGGAAACACCAAGACATTTTCTTAGTGTTTCAAACCTTGCTTTGGACGTAGCTTTGTGACGCTTGATTTTGCTTTGATTTCATTTTCCTTCAGCTTGCATCGATCAATCAACATTTGCCTTTTGGATTTCACTTCAAAGAAATCATCTTCATCACAAGGAGCTTCTATTCCGATTTGTTTATAAACACGAACGACACCATTTTGATGATATTCCTCCTGGAAAGATTCAATTTCTGCATCATTTGATTTTGTCCTCCTCAAGTCTTCAATTACAACTTTTAATTGCACATTTTCATTCATCAATTTGCACGTTTCATCAACTTGTTTAGCAGCTCCTTGCAGTGCAATTTTCATCATTTTCATATCCTTCTTTAACTTATCCAATTCTGCCGCAAACTCTTCAACATCAGATGAGTTACTTCCAGAACTCAAATGTTGTTTTACCTCAACAGATTTGGTGACATCATCATTTTCACATACCTCTACTGAAAGCTTTACACTCTCCATTGGACATGAAGAGGTTTCCTTTTTCCATTCCAGTGGAAAACTCCTATCCCTCATTTCAACTTTCATCACTACTTGGTTTCGAGAATCAAATATAGTGCATCTCTTATCTTTGAATACCAAATTATAATATTTTTCAATCAATTGACCAACACTTATCAGATTCTGATCAATTTTTGGAACATATAAAACATCAGAAATGAGTTTGATACCTGATGGTGCTTGGACTGAAACTTTACCAATTCCTTTCACCTCAACATAGTCTCCATTTCCAACTTTCACCTTTGATCTGTAGCCATCATTTATCTCCACAAAGATGTCTGAATTTGAATTCATATGATGAGTGCAACCACTATCCAATAACTAAGTTTCATCAGTTATACTTACCTGAATGGCAGTAAATAGATATTCCTCCTGCTGGTCTTGCTGAATTTCAGCAATCTGAGCTTGATGCTGAGTTTGTTTCTCCTTTTGATTTTTACAAACTTTTTTAACATACCCAAATTGTTTACATGTTATGCATTGAACCTCAGGCCTATACCAACACTATTTGGGAGGGTGGTCGATTTTCTTGCAATGAGGACAAGGTGAAAATTCCCTTCCTTCATCGACTGGTTTCTTCACACTACATGTTGTTTGAGCTTTGTATTTCCCTTTAACAAACAAAGCTTCTTCAACATTTTTCTCCTGTCTCATTAGCCTTCTTTGCTCTGTGGCTTGAAGAACATTAATCAACTTAGCCAAAGTGATTGTTGATAGATCTCTTGAATCTTCAAAAGATGATATCTTGGCTTCAAACTTCTCTGGTAGACTGATCAGAACCTTCTGCACCACCCTTTTGTTTGGAAAATCGTCTCCCAACAGCCTAATCTGATTTACAACCTTCATCAACCGGTCTGCAAAGTCTTTCACTACCTCAACTTCTTTCATCTTCAAAGTCTCAAACTCTCTTCTCAAGTTGAGTACTTGTATGTGCATTGTTCTTTCACTTCTTTGGAATTCCTCATTGAGTCTATCACAGGCCTCTTTTGCTGTCTCACAAGTTATTATTCTTGTGAAGATGACATCAGACACAGCAGACTGTATGCAAAATTGAGCTTTTAATTTTTTAGCAACATCCTCACTGTGTTGTTTGATTTGTGCCACAGTTGAGTTTGCTCTCAATGGTAGAGGTTCAACCCTTGTTTCGGTTATCTCCCATAGATCATATGCTTTGAGGTAGGCATTCATCTTTGTGGCCCAGAAGTTGTAGTTTTCTCCATTGAAGGCTGAGTGTAGAGGTGCTGAGAAACCATTTGAAGCCATCTTCTTCTCTGTCGACTGAATATAACTTTGCTGGTGGTTTTTCTTTATCTGTTTCATCTGTTGTTCTTCTTTCCTTTTTTTTTGGTCCCTTCCAAGATCAATGAAGCTCTAATACCACTGTTAGAATTTTGGTTCAAAGAGAAGACAAAATGAACTTATCGGATTTCAGAAATCTTGAACTTACCGGGTTTTCCTTATGCATACCGTATTTGAATAGCTTACCGGATATTTCTTACCATATTAGATGGACTTACTGGATATGCACTACACTTACCGTATATCAGTTTACTGGAAATAAGCTTACCGTATATGGCTAGCTTACCGATTTTAAACTATTCTTCTCCGACGGTATATGCACTCTTCTCACCGTATTTGCACCCTCCACACCGGATTCACTTTCAGCTTACTGGTTCTACATAGGGCAAACAAAAATGAGGAGAAAAATAGAAGGTTTCTTCTTAAATCACTCTACTCTCTTCTATATGTTTTTAGAAGACAAAGATAGAGAGAAAAATATATATAAATTCACTCTACAAATATTGAAGATACAAGGCTAATATATATAGTCAAACTTACACACAATATCAAAGATTTTTCTAACAAATATCCTACCAACTACAACTCAACCATACTTGGCCGATTTACTAAACATGTTGTAGGTCCTATTGAGTACAAATTACAGAGGACAAATCATAACAAAATATTTGATTTTTGACAACAAAAGTGTCACATACTTGACCAAATTCAACACCATCCTATTTTATGGTCAAATTACATATTGAAAGTGAAATAGAAATGGAAATTCTTGTGCAGGACCGTGTGACAAAACATGGACTTAACAAGAGTTGATTCACGTTAGTAGATATACATTAATGTAAAAAATGCCCAAAGCCGATACTATCCCATGTGGAGTGATGAAATCACCAAATTTTCTTGCCATGTGAAGCCAAATGTAAGTATACAACTAGTTTTATGTGTGGCTACACCAACATACATATTGGATAAACATGAGCATATTGCTGACTATTATTCTTTTTGTCCAATGCCACCTACTTGTATGAATATGTGTGGAATAATGAATATACATATATATTATTGGATTTTATACGCAATAATAAAGAAGCGAACAAGAGAAAACAACACAAGTATTTGACTTGGTTCGACAATGTGCTTATGTCCACAAGGAGTGAAGCGGAGATATTTTATTTAATATGAATAATAGGGTTACATTATCAGTATTTATATTAACCCTAACCTAAGCCCATACAAGACTTTAGATCTCGAACAAGTAAATACTCATGTACCGTACTGCGGGAGTGTTGTCCCTGTACCCACCCTATTTAGCATCTCTGGCCAACAGACAGCAATTTAAAACCCGAGAATCCGATGCCGTCACTATGCCGGCATCGATTAATTTAATCCGATAAACATGTGTTCCGCTCTATGTAAAACACATATACAACAATCTCCACATTGGCGAATATTCGCACCTTAGGAGAAAGACTAAAAAACATAATATGGGAAAAATAATAGGTTGGAACACCTCCTCTCTATCACTTAGAGATGTTAAGCAAGTTCAAGTATTGCTTGAACCTATCCATTGTGATTGGCTCAGCCAACATGTCCGTTGCAGTATCTGAGGTATGCACATTCTCTAGCAACAGTTCTCCTAAAGTAACCAACTCCATTATCTTATGAAATCTCACATCAATGTGTTTGGTTCTTGCATAATAAATTTGATTCTTTGCTAAGAAGATGGCGCTTTGACTATCACAATACAATTTCAATTCATCTTGTTTGATCACAAGCTTCCTGACAAACTCTCTCAACCACAATAATTCATTGGCTGCCTCTGTTGCCGCCATGTACTCTGCTTCAATTGTGGATAATGCCACAAGTGACTGCACCATTGATTTCCAACATATTGATCTACCCGCGAGTGTAAAAACATAATCTGTATGGAACCTTCTGTCATCCAAGTCACCTGCATAATCTGCGTCTAAATATCCCTGAACAAAAACATCGTCATGTTGTCTCTCAAACATGATCCTACACTCTATTGTACCTTTCAAGTACCTGAAAATCCACTTTACAGCTCTCTAATGCTCTTTGCCGAGGCCATGTACTTGTTCACTACACTGACTGCATATGTTAAATCTGGTCTGGTACACACCATTGCATACATCAAACATCCCACTGCACTAGCATAGGGCACCTTTAACATCTCTGCAATTTCTTCTTCATTCGTTGGACACTGATTACTAGACAATTTGAAGTAATTTGTCAATGGTGTACCCACTAGTTTTATATCCGACATGCTAAATTTCTCCAACACTTTTTTCAAATAATTTTTTTTAGACACTCATAATTTTCTAATCTTCCTATCTCTGTTGATCTCTATTCTAAGAATCTTCTTATACGGTCCCAATTTTTTCATATCAAACTTACTACTCAACAAAGACTTCAATATGTCTACTTCATTCATGTTTTTAGCAGTACTAAGCATGTCATCCACATACAATATTGAGAAAATATATGAATAATCCTTAAGAACTCTATAGTAAACACAACAATCATACTTACAGCGAATGTAGCCAATCTGAATCATGTGGGAGTCGAGCTTCTTGTACCATTGATGTGGAGACTGCTTAAACCCATATAAAGACTTCTTCAGTTTACATACAAAATTCTCTGTTCCTTATTCCAAAGATTCCTCTGGTTGCTCCATGAAAATTTGCTCTTCCAAATGACTATGAAGGAAAGCGATCTTCACATCCAACTAAACTCCAAGTCAAAATTGGCCACTATTGCCAAGACGATCATGATGGAAGTATATCTGATGATCGGAGAGAAAATCTTATCATAATCTACTCCATTCCTTTGTGAGTTTTCATTTCTGATATTGCTTCTTTCTTTCTGTACACCCACTTATACCCCATCGGTCACTTCTCCTATGGAAGCTCCACCAAATCTCAAGTATCATTCTTATGTAATGACTCAATTTTCTCCATATCCATTTACTTTTCTCCTAACTATCAACCTGAAAAGCTATAGGATCGCTATTGTTTGTAATGAGTGCATAAGAAATTGAATCCTCGAATCCATACTTCACTGGTGGCCTAATAGTGCGACATGGTCTATATGTGGCAATATTGTGATATTGCTCATCTTCTGAGCCAGAATTGTCTGTTTCCTGAACATTAATCTCCATGTCAACGTTGTTTAGCTCTACTTGCACCACTTGGCTCTTGTTGCTGCCCTCACCTGAACTGGGCTTCACTTCATCTGGAGAAGCTTTAAGCATTAATGCTTTATTAAAGACTGCATCCCTACTGATCATCATCTTCTTTGTCTTTGTACTCCTAAACTTGTACCCTTTTACACCTTTCACATAACCCAAAAAATGCACTTTCTTGATTTCGGATCAAGCTTGGATCTCTGATCACTAGATACATGCACATAAGCCGGACAATCAAGTACTGTCAATCTGAAATAATCAACTTCATTACCTATCCAAACTTCCTCTGCAATTTTTCCATCTAGTGCTGCCTGTGGTGAATTGGTGATCTATTTATGACATAACATGCTATATTCACTGCTTCTATCCAAAAACTCTTCGAAAGCCCTGCATTCAGTCTTAAACATCTTGTATGTTTGTTTTGTTCATCATCTCCTCTACACCATTCTGCTAGGGTGTCTTGCAAACTGTATAGTATTGCTGTATAGTACCATGCTCCTCACAGAATTTTAGAAACTATGAATCTATATACTCTGGACCGTTGTCTATCTCCACTCCAATCTAGCATCGGCCAATTTGAAATAGTAAACAAGTATTCCACAAATATATAGTGTGTTTATATCTATATTGTAATGAAAACGCGTTACTCAACTCTCATAGATATTAAATGTACAACTACGAAGTACTTACTAAAAAATATTTAATTTAGGGAAAGTCCTCACTTTCTTGACGAAAAATTTTAATTCCCTTTTTTTATTGGTTGTGTATAGGTTATATTTTAGAAATGTTGTACATGACCGGTCAACAATTACTTTCAAATTTCGATGCCACTTTTTCGAGAGAGTTCATGTGGATCTTTATACATTTGTTATCAAGTCGATTCAATATATCCTAATAACACAAATGAAATGACTCTCAATATAGAGACCAGGGGCGGAGCTCCTGCACTGGCCTCACCTAAGATTACTTGCAGCAATTGAAGACGACAATAGGCCTCGCCTGGGATTTCTTGTTGCGGCAGTTGAAGAGGACAAGAGGATTTCTTGCCTTTGATGAAAAAGTTTCCGATACTATGATTCTGCGAAGGATTTCAATAGTAAAAGATGAAGAGGACAAGACCAAATATCTGGAGAGTATAACCATGGAGGATGACAACTGTTATAAGAAATGGACTTTGAGGAAGAGACTTTGAGTAAAACGAGTTTAAGGATTTTTCACATACTAGGGACGTGTTTGGTGGACATTTGAATTAGATTTTAATTGAAAAACTAACCGTTAGTGGGTCTCATGCGTGAGATGAAATCCAAACATAACGACTATATTTTCTATTAAATTAGATTTAAGGTCACCTCTTGAATTGCCCCCTAATTTGGAAAGAAAGAAAAACCTAACCTAATTCCCCTGCCACATTCCATACTGAAACTGGTCTTTCAAAATCTAGTGGGATTTTAAAGTATTCTGGGTATAGCATGGCTGTGATGTATCTATGGAGACATAATACATGCTTAGTACATAAAGCACATTGAGGGTTTGACACATCAAAAAGTGAATTTGGAGTTTTTACAGGGTAAAGATGGCTTATGGATGCAAGAGGTGGGATCAAAATTGAGTGGACTAATGAGCATTTTATATAGATGGCGGGATTTTGTTTTCACAGTACAAAAAATTGTGCCCCGCACTGGATAAAATCTCTGGCTCCGCCCCTGATAGAGACTAGTATGATTCAAACATGACATAAGAACAAAAGACCTCCACTAGTTGTACAAAACGTCAATTCTCAAAGAAGCAAACTCTGAATTCTCCAAAGAACAATTTTCTCCCTCATTTCTATAAAATCATGTTTTCACGGACTTAAATATCAAAGTGTTTGACAAATACGATCAAAGGGACCATTTCTCAATAGTATGTTAATCTTTGACGGGTCGTAAATTAAGCATCAACATATATGTGAATTATGAATAGAAAGACAAACCCACACTGTATAATCTTTTCTAGATTGAACTAATCAGGTCATTAGTTAATAATGTTTTGTAGAAAAACGTCAAAATTAAGACAATGATTATGCTTGCAAATTTTAAGCAACTTGTACCAATGTCGGCGAAGTGTTCCCTCACATGACCAAGAATTAGAAAACATGAATACATGATAATGATACTAAAATTTGTCATTATAAAAAACATATAATCTTTGTTTTGGATTTTAATGAGATATGATTGTCTACTGGTTTTCTTATGCATGTTAAAATCATTTCTTTTCTCATGTAGTGAGATAGAAGGTAACAAGAAGATAAATTTAGAAAAGAGAAAAATGAGTGAGGAAAATCTGTAATTTAGTTCAATATTAATCAAGTTGTAACGAAAATGAAAACCTAATTCCCTTGGAACGTTCAAGGGATAACAATGAATAAATAACGAACTTGTAATTTAATAAACAATACTCCTAACAAATAAAAATAGGGTGTGTTTGATTGCGAGCATTGAATTTGTATGGAAAGAAAATAAATTTAAAACTTATTTGTATGAAAATTAGTAACTAAATGTGTTTGATTGATTTAGTTTTCAACTTAAAAATATTATATTTGTCCATTTTTTATTGGTGGGTAGATGAGAGCGAGAGAATAGATAAGAAGAGAAAGATAGAGTGAATTACCTGCAAAATAAAAATCGTCCCTTCCTAAATTTTTTTTTTTTCCTTATTTTTGAGGAAATGTGGTCACGTGACCAAAAGTTGGTAAATATTTTTAATGGAAAAAAAAATTGTGAATTAAACACTCCAAAAGTAGGAATTTGAGTAGAAAAATAACATTTTTTTATGAATAATAAAGTCAATCAAATACACTCTTACTGAAATCTAGATTAACTTAAACTTTATCATTTAATCTTTTGCCTAGGCTATACTTTTAGTTTTTTCCCATTAGGAACATAACATTATCGAAAATCGGTTCAAAAATTTTTATTTTGTAATATGAATTTCTAAACTGTTTTTTGGTGGAGTCACTTATTTTATTCTACTTAAATTTCTCTAGCAAAAATCTCAATTACAAAAGAAAATTTTGATTTCTAACCCTTATATGGAAATTATCGTTTTTATATTTTAATTGATGGGGTTTTACTCATAAAATGCTTTGTTAAATTCATGGCTTATTTGAAAATGTCAATCTTGAAATCTGAGAATTTGTTTAAATTTTGACAAATCTATCTACTTGATTGAACTTTTGTTGCTTTGATACATTAGAAATGTTCTATCTTAAAAGATTAATATCGTTAAAAGAAGTAATCAAAATCATTTTATATAAAATATATTAATTATTATTTTCATATTTAACTAGCACGAGATTTTACCATCAACACCAACCTCTCAACGTTTGAGAGATTGCCTAACACAAAGATTCATAGTCAGGGTCGGCCCTGGCATAAGGCCAACTAGGCCAAGGTCTAGGGCCTCCAATTTTTGGGGGCCTCAAAAATAAATTTTAGCCCACATCCATTTGCAATTCTAATCAAAGTTTATAAAGAAATCCAACTATTTTATATAGGGATAGATGAAGAAAATGTTTGATACTTTTCCATAAACCCAAATAGATGTTCCTTTAGTTTTTTATTTGAGTATTTGAATTCCTGTGATCAATCCATTTAAAAATATTAAAATGTTTCCTAAAAACTACTCACTTTTCTATGATATACATAAATTATAGGTTTCTACAAATGCTGGAAACATTAGAATTCTCGGTTTTGTTTTATTATTATTATTTTTTTTAATTTCATGATTTTTTGTTTCTTCATTACTGGTTTATATTCTAGACTATGAGGGATTTATGCATGTCTTTTGGGAATAGACTTTGATTTTCATTTGGGTGTTGTATTCTTTATTATGAACATGTTGTGCTCTATTCTATTTAGTGTAATGGATGTGTTAGTACCTAAGAAACTTAAGATTTTTTTTTGTTAGAGTTTCAATTTTTATCTTTCCTTAAGATTATTCTCCATGCTCACTAAACTTAGTTGTATATGATGAGCTTGTATGAAAGTTTGAAATAATGTTGAACTAATATTGTTAGAATTTCTAGAGATCCACAAGTGGTAAATTGAAGCTGTCAAAACCTATTAAATAACCAAAAAAGATAATTCTTCCAACCTTGGATTGACTAGTCCTTGAAAAAACTATGCTGAAGACATACATTAAAAATAGTTGTAATAGACTTCTTATTGAGATTTTGATCATGTAAGTAGCTGAGCCGTGGAGAAAAATTGGTATAGAAATTAATATCGTTGTAGTAAAAATTAATATTTAATTAAAGGTTCTTTTTCAGTCATGAGAAATGGTTTCAAGTTGCTTGTAAGATGTATTTTCTCTCTCTTTCATAAGTATTCCTACTCTTCTAAAAAAAAATTAAAAAAAAAAAAAAAAAATATATATATATATATATATATATATATATATATATATATATGTGTGTGTGTGTGTGTGTGTGTGTGTGTGTGTGTGTGTGTGTGTGTTAAGGCCTCATATTAAATAATCGCCTAGAGCCTTAAAGTTCTCAGGACTGGCCCTGTTCATAGTTTTCAAACCATTTCAATTAAAGACAATTTTCATAAGTAAGGGTATAACTTTGGCCCATTTCAATAATAAGAAAATAACTTTCAAATTTCAAAAATCAAATTTTTATTAAATTTTCTTTATAAAATTATTAATTAAATATATTAAGGTCACAGATTCACAATTTAATTAGTCACATATTGTTTTCGATCACAAATCAAATTTTTTTAAATGTCGAAAATTATTTTACGGTCACAATTCAAAATATTCATAGGTCACAATTTATTCATCGGCCACGGATTCACAATTTAATTAGTCACATATTATTTTTCGATCACAAATCAATTTTTTAAATGTCACAAATTTTTTTTCAATCACAATTCAAAAATTTTAAAGGTCACAATTTTTTCCTTAGTCACAGGTGAAAAATTTATAAGTCACAATTTCTTTATCGGTCACATATCACGAACATTACAAGTCATAACTTATAATGTTCATAAATTATCAAAATATTGGTCACAAATTAGATTTATTAGGTCACGGATTATTTTCAAGGTCACAGATCAAAATTTTAATAAGTCACAATTTATTTTCAGGGTCATAGATCAAAATTTTAATAGGTCACAAATTGCTCATCGATCACAAATTAGTCACAGATTTGTTATTGGTCACAAATTAGCCAATTTAGTGGTCACAGTTAACCAAATAATCTGTGACCACCGCCCGACAACCGTTGTTGCATCGCCACCTCCTCACAATCACCACTGCCACCACCTCACAAAGTCGGATCTGAAAATCAATACCACACAAAATCACAAAACTAGCTTTACTGTCGCCGCTCATAAGCACCATCGCCACCACCTCACCAGCCGGATCTGAAAATCGCCACCACCACCTCACAATCGCCATGCCACCACCACACAACACCACAAAATCGCCACCAGACAACCACACAACACAACACAACACAACAGCACAGCCAAAACAATGAAAAACAAACCACTAGATCGCGTCACCTATGCCATCCCACACACAAACCACCATCCACAACCACCACTATCGCCGCCAAACACCGCACAACAGATCGAATCAACAACAAAAAAAATAAAAAATCCCAGCGATTCTGGCAGATTGTAGATTCTAGCAGCAGCAACACTGTCGTCTGCAGCGAGGATTTCGAGGCTGCACTGCGCAGCTTCGACAGCAGGAGCGCCGTCTTGCTACTCACCGGTGCTCCACTAGCGACGTCCTCTCGCTGCGTGCCACAGCTTCAACAACAGGACGCCGTCATGCTACTGTCGCCTTGCCGCCGCCGATGAAGGGTCGTTCCGGTACCGGATGAGGGGGAGAGGGAGGAGAAGAAATGAATTTCACGGTTTGTGGGGATTGACTAGGGTTTGGAAATAAAATTATATATTTAATATTATGTTTAATTAAATATTTTTTAATAAAATGCCTAATATTAAAAAAAAAATCTGATTTTTGAATTATGGAATTTTCCACCTGATTTTAGAATGTTGGATTTTTAAGGTAGGGAAGGGTGTAATTTCCACTTCAATTAATCCTCTCTCTTTTTGCCTCGAGCTCTATCGCTAGTTAACGTAATTGAGATTATAGGTGATTGTTGTCAAATTTGATAGTTAAATTACTTATTCCACCTACTGAATCAATGCATATTTATTATTTAACAAAGTGTCAGTCTTCGTGTAACTTCTTGTCAATTTCACAGCGGTTAGGTTCGGAGGCAATTTGGTAATTATATTTTTTACATTTAATTATGTTTTACATAGTTTGATTTTAGGAAGGAATTGGAGGTTCTTATCTTAATTTGAACGTTAGCATACGAGAATCGTTTCGACAGGAAGAACTAAGGAAATTGGTGTCGACGACTATGATCTCTCAACCATGGTGAGGTTTCTTGCTAGTCAACTGCTTTATTAAGTCCCATTTAATGAATCATAGCTAGTATAATTTAGAATAAAGAGGCTGTGATTGGTCAGAATGCCTTCCAAAATTATTCTGGGAATAGAATCAATGGAGATGAGGAATTAATACTACCTTTGTCCTTTGATATGTCAACGTGGCTATGGATCAGATGTTTGACTAACGACATGAAAATGAGCCTTCAGTGCTGATTGTCTTCTCTTTCTCTTTTGTTAATGGTTGCTTATAAAAAAAGGTTGGAAAGTCAAAATAGAGAAGAAGAACTCAATACTTCATGTTATTATTTAGTCCCTGCTTGAGCCATTTTTCTTAAAAGCTAATTTTTAATTACATATTTTTTTAATAATTTTTTTTTTACAATAAATTTAAAAAAAAATTCTTAATTTTTAATCACGCATTCTCTGAAAAACTCACTATTACACAATATATTTCTCAAAAAATGAGACTAAAACATAGCCTTAATTTTGTTCTTCCCCAATAAAAGGTGCAGATTTCACTGAATCTTTAGTTGTTTTTTTTTAAATATATTTTAGGATTTTTTTTTTAATTATTTGCGATTTTTATTATCATTTTTTCCGAATTGATTCTAGAATTAGAATACGTGAAATGGAACTGCTAGGAGTTATTTTTGTTCATCGTTTTAGAAAATTGTACTTCAATTCTTATCCTTGTAAATTATATAATCATAAACAGAATTTATCTTATCTCTTCAAAGAAACATGTGATTTGTTTTACTGTGTGTCATTCCGTTTGAAAATTTTGATTAATTCAATTGAGACAAACTATAATTAAGCGGATATACACAAATAGAGGCAAGAATGCAATGAAATCGCGAGATGGAGAAAGCCGAAAGGATCACAAAAGTGATGGAGAAGAAAGGTGTTACGCCGGGGGCAAGGCCAGACCCAGACTGGACTTACTTGAGGCTCAACGAGGTTGGCCGGCCTCACTCGATTTTCAGATTTTTGTTTTTCTCTAGGTTTTTATTTGGTTTTTTTATTTTTTTTTTCCCAAATTTTTTTGATTTCGCCCCTAAATTTTTTTAGTTTCGCTCTCATTGAACTTTCGTCTTTGATCCACCCTTGAGCCGAGGGGAGGTTTTGGTCATTGGTGGGTGGAGATAATTTTTTGTGGGAAAGGGGGTTTGGGTTAATGGGAGGATTTTGCCATATGATGTCTTCTGTATTTTTTTTTTTTGGGGAATACTTTTATATTTTTAAGTCAAAACAAAAGTCAGCTTAGCAATTCAATAATTCTTTCTGTAAGTCAAATCTGTAGCGAAATCCTAATAGTTATATAAATGTCAGGATAAAACCCATTGTCCAGGGTCAAGGACGGGGGGGCATTTGGCGCCCCTATTTTGAACCCTGTCCTTGACCCTGTTCAAGGAGTAGGGTTCGAAATGCCATGGGTTGTGCTTGTTGAACAATCCCCTGGACAACCAGAGGATTGTGTGGCACCCCCTCCTTGCGCGGACAATTTCAAGTGGAATTACCCAAATGCCATAGTCACACTTGCATGTCTACTTGTTGGAAATTTTACAAGTTCATTACTTGCACCAAGTTCGAGAAGTCCATATCTTTCTCCTAATCACCAAGATCGTATTGAAACTACATATTTTGTTGCCCTTGATTAGATGGTGATGCCTCCTCTGTGACCTCATTTGTAATTAGAGCCTTAACTTATAATTAGTTATACACAGTTTTTCTTGGAGATTAAGTACATATTAGGCAAAGTTTAAATTTTAATATAAACTGTGCCCTTGTTAGGTAGGCATTTTGGCCGAAAACGGAATTCATTTGAGGAAATTATAGTTAGGGAGGTATTTGAAGATCCAATTTCAAAAATAGGATAAAATGTTTAGTTATACAAAAATCAGGTTTTAATTATAATATTTTAAATTATTTTAATATTATAAAATTTAATTAATCATATATTTTTTTTAAACCCTAATTTTCTCTTTCACTCTCTATCTCGTGCTCTCTCTCTCTAACCCATCGCTCTCTCGCCACCACTGCTCTCTCTCGCTCTACCCACCGTTGTCTCGCCACACTACACTCCGACGACGTCATTATCGGCAGTCGCGACAGGCAGCGGTGGAGATTTGCAATAGAGATGGAGATTTGCGATGTGTGGAAGTTTGAGATGGAGTTTTGCGATGGTTGGGGTGCGAGGCGACGGTGGTGTTTTGCGAAGAGTGGTGGCGGTGATTCGAAGACATTTTTTGGAATTTCTGCAATTTTCCTTCTCCAGATCTTCTCCGATGAACCATCGTCTTCTCCTATTTCGTGCCACTCGCGACACCTCTGCAACTCTGCTGTAGAAGCTAGATAGGGATGAGAGGGAGATGTGGGTTGGCTGTGGTGATACATGTGTTGGTGGTGGGACGACAGTTCTGGTGGGGATGCAGGTTTCAGTGTGGGCTGTGGTGATGGAGGTGGTGTCGGTGATTGTTACTGTGCGTGTGAATGGTGGCGGTCATTTTGGGGCAGTGGTGGTTCTGTGATTTCTGCGGTGTGGGCTGTGGTGATGGAGGTGGTGGCGGTGACTGTGCGGTGATGGAGGTGGTGGCGGTGATTGTGCGTGCGAATGGTTGTGGTGGTTTTGGGGTGGTGGGAGGGCGTGGGGTTAAGTTTTGAGGTGTTGATGTTGCTATTTGACGGCGATGGTGGTGGTGTCGCTGGTGGAGGCAGCGGCGAAATCGTGGTCACATATGATTTGGTGGTGGTCATAATAGTATGACTTATATGTTAGGAAATTGTGACCTTATTGTTAAACTATTGGGTGGCGACGGTGGTGGTGCCGTTAGTGGAGGCAGGGGCGAAGTGGTGGTCACTTATAATTTGGTGGCGGTCACAATAGTGTGACTCATACGTTCGTGAATCGTGATCGAAATTAATCTATGACCTATTAAAATTTTGATTTGTGACCACGGAAACAATCTGTGACTTATTAAAATTTTGATTTGTGACCTCGAAAATAAATTGTGACCTATTAAAATTTGAATCCGTGACTTCGAAAATAATTTGTGACCAATAATTTTTTTGATTTGTGACCTCGTAATAATTTGTAATTAATTAATTTGATAATATGTGATCAATAATTATATTTGTGACCAAATTGTACAAATTTGTGACTTTTATATATTTAATTAATTAAATAAATAATTAATTAATTAAATCATAAATAAAATTTAATAGAAACCTGATTTTTGAATATTGAAACCTTTTACCTTATTATTGAATTCACCATACTAAAAACCTTATTTATGTATTGTTCCCAATTCATTTTTAGACCATTTTCTTTTCAGTGAGATCCAATGGTACAATAAATTTGGATTGCACATGATGCATAAAGACATAATTGTCATTACTTCATTTAGAATGAATTTTTATGTGAAGGGGCAATTAGGTAATTTTGTTAGGATTGGTCAATAAATGCAACTGTCTCCTTACTGTATAACGGACAGAATTCTTCTGAAAATTAATTGAAAATGACTATTAAACACATGCTATAAACTGATGGAACATACTTTTATTCACAAAAAAAATAAAAAAAAATCACGGAATTCACAGCTTACCAAACATTATTCAATTCACCGTATAACTCGAATCTTATAAACACTTAAAATTACTCTCATACGTGTACTAAGTTATTTCCTTGGATGCTTCAGTAGTAAGCATTTAAAAGGCCAACCCTTATTTGGTTCAGTGTGAACTTTGCGTAAGTCGAAATGTTTAGAAATGCTAATAATGGAGAGCTGACTCTTCAAGACTTCATATCTAGAATCTTTTTAAATCTTATTTTTTTTTATTTTAAAACAACGAAAAATGAGTATGTTCCATTTCTAGGTGTAGCACGAAAAGAAATTTGTTATCCCAATTTAGCAATCTTCTTGACTATCTCCTAAAATTTTGACACATCTATACATTCAGTCTCATTGTCCTGCGCACCGCGCGCAGAAGAATGGGTTTGAGCTTTGCCTTGCATGAAATCTCATGCAAGGCAAAACAATTTCACACGCAAGGCCTGGCAGGCCTTGCGTGTGAAATATATGTTGTCAGCCGCAATTGCGGTTGAC
This sequence comes from Osmanthus fragrans, assembly GCA_019395295.1. NCBI lineage: Eukaryota > Viridiplantae > Streptophyta > Magnoliopsida > Lamiales > Oleaceae > Osmanthus > Osmanthus fragrans. Next base: position 11,537,976 of record CM033354.1, on the reverse strand, counting down.
AATATTATTTAATTTTTTTTTTGTCTTTTGTTAATTCTTTGCCTATAAAACACGGGTTTCGTTTCACAGTTGATATGCAAAAAGAAAAAACACTTCATTCATATGCACTTTACAATTATTTTCTGAAACTTGTTTACATCTTTCTATTGAATTTTCTGGTAAGTATTTTTCTCTTATTTTTTCTTAAATGTGTTGTATTATATATAAATGTACATTTTTAATTTGTTTAATTTCATAACATGATTTTAATTTTATTTTTGTTACATTTACAGTAAGTTTTAAACATGTAAATGTTTAAATTATTTCACAAACTAAATAATTTTTCATATTAATTTTTAGGAATGGAAGGGGATGACAATGTATTTATTCCACAAGTGAATGTTAGTGCGATTCCGATATTCGGGCAAGAATTTTAAACGCTTGATGATGTGTATAATTTTTATAATAAGTATGCGAAATTAGCTGGTTTTAGCATACGTTTTGGTAGTAGCCGAAAGAATACACAGACAAATGAGTTTGTCTGAAAATCGTACGTTTGCTTTAAATAGGGTAAAAAAGATGAGTCCTACTAGATGAAACTCGAAAATTTGGTGGCCTGTTCTGGTGAACGAAAGCGTGGGAACTCATGTTGTGGATGTGACGCAAAGTTAACAGTTGTAAAATATCAGACAACTTCTATATGAGTTGTAAGCCATTTTGTCGAGGGGCACAATCATGCACTATCTACACCAAGCAAAACGCACCTACTACGCTCACATCGACATGTTTCTGCAACCAAAAAAACACTTGTTGACCAATTTTCACAAGCTGTCAACAGATCAGACTTATGGAGATAGATGCTGGTGGGCCTTCTTCATTGGGCTGTAATGAGCAAGATATCAGGAACCATCGACGAGATCAACGACGAAAAGCCATTAGACGCGATGCAAAAACATTGATTGCGCATTTTGAATTGGAAAAAAGGAGTCCTAGCTTCTACTAAGCCTATGAGACTGACGAGGATAGTGTGTTCGCTCGTTGTTTTTGGGCTGATGTAGAGTCCATGAGCTCTTATGTTTACTTCGGAGATGCTCTCGTTTTCGACACAACATATAACACAAACAAGTATTCAATGATGTTTGCACCATTTGTTGGAGTAAATCACCATCGGCAAACTACTATTTTCGGATGTGGCTTATTGAGTGATGTAAAGATCGATTAATTTATTTGGTTGTTTTTTAAGTTCATCGAAACAATGCCCACCCAACGCGCCCCCGGGGTGATTATTACTGATCAAGACGCTATCATTGCTAGAAGGTTTTTCCTAACACAATTCATAGGTTCTGTCTGTGGCATATTCTAAACAAGTTCTCAGAGAAGATGAGTCTCGTGATTAGTATATTTGTTTCGTCTACTTATTGTTGCCTACTTCTAAATGTTACTAATTGGTTAAGCTGAAATTTTGATGATATGAGTTATGGGTTTATAGACATTGTTTGCTTTTATTGGGTATTGAATATATATGGTGAAGATTGTTTAGCATAACTGCATTTTTCGGTAGCATTTACCTCTGCTATAAATTTGAGATGGCCTGCTTTTCATTATATCGGCCCCTCAGCATCTATTTTCGTGTTTGTTTTGGTTGGAAGATGGGCACTGAGGCAGCTTTAATGGTGAAGAAATATTTTCAAATCTTTATTACTAAGCGACGGGTGCTTTCATGTTAGGTTATTCATCTAAGAACCTACGTATTTCATACATGGAACTATACAAACTTTAGCAGGGAATTTATGAAGATAGTTATTAGGGGGTATTAGCAAAGGTAACCTTATCTCTGATTTTTCCTTGGAACCTGTGATTTAGCTGTTCTCTTGATATTAGCTAAGCTCAGCTCATCTGTGCTTGCCCTTCGTTCGCCCTCACTTTAAGGTATATCACCAGTTGGGTTTTGGTATTTGGTCAAGTATGGACAGTTCTAGGTGGGACTTTATAGGCTCAGTCAGTTAAGTATTTTCTGATTAGAGTTTCTGTGGTATCTACAATATGCTTTGATCTATTTGTGTTGACCTCTTTCGAAAGTCTAAAAACTTCTTCAATGTGGATATCATCGACTTCCATAGTTTCATTTAGGTTTAATCCTTGCTGTTTGTTTAGTGTTGGAGCGAAGATATGATTGTTTAGGCCTACTTTTTCTCACAACCCTTCCTCCAAAACTAAATAGTCGACGTTAGGATTCCCAAATATCAATTGGGTAAACCTATAGCTTCACTAGAAACCAGAAAAACAAGGGAATGTCAGGTGGCTGGGCCATTGAAAAAGTGGACCGCGTTTGCTAAAGCATTCAAATGCTTAAGTTGGTTGTGTGTATTTGAAAGAGTGAAATTCAACGAGTTTTAGAGAATTTCTAAATTACCTTCTGCATGGGGTGTGACCGAGTATATATAGAATGGGGTGATCATGAAGGGACCTGTGCAGTCCCTAAGATTGCCGTCCATATAGTTAGGAACTTGTTACACGGGGGGACTTGCAAACATGCACAAGGCTTTTTCGATGCCAAGCAGCTGATATCCTGAGCTACACCTTTGGTTCTGAACTTATTAGGATAACTTTTGGAAGGACTGTGGTCCGAGCTCTTCTGTTCCGTGGTCAGTCATGTGGGGCTGACTCTCAATACTAAGCCTGCACCTTCCCTCCCAAAACAGCCTTCTACATTTCTTTGCTGACTTCCATGTCAGCTCTGTGGATCTCTAGGTACCACGTTTCTACCAATTGGGACGTCAATTTTAAGTAGTTGAATTTCAAGAGCTTGCAACTTCGTGTAAGCTTATATTGAAGAAATTTTCAGTCTAGATTTGATGCTTCCTTGAATAACTGGGGTTATTCTTAAGGCTTTTGGGATACATTTAACGTTCAACTATCTTGTCTGTCCCTTTCTGCCTAGGCAGTGAGAATGATATTACCTGCAAGTGATCCATTATATTTCGACTCCCATTTGCTTTAACCAGTAATGGGTATGGATCGTTTAGCAGTTCCTTTGCCCCTTTGATTTGCCTTACATTTATCCTGTTTTATAGGTTTATCTCCAAGTCTGGTTATTGCACAAAATGATATTGTAGATAATCCAAACGAAATTGAATGTATTATGAGTTCTTTCGACAGGCAACCTTTCAATATAGAACAAATGTCTGTAGGAGTTGTGTTCACAAGGAATGCTCTATATCGTTTGATAGCCAGAGTATAAGAAATTTCTGCGAAAATATTCTTCAATTCGTTCTTGCACGCATACCATAGAGAATATGAATATTTGATTAACAAGAACAATACAAATCTAATTTTGGATCACCAAACGTGTATTTGTGTTGACTAAAACATGGGGAAAAAAACATGTAGTAATCTTCTCTGATCAGTGAAACTTTAGATTAAATACTTATTTTGAATTTAATCAATCTAGTATACAAGGAGAAGAATACAAATACCAAGAAAATTTATTTCACAATGAAACAATGCCAACAATCAACAAACCTCAAGCACACACACCAATTCACTATATTTTACATAGTTGAAAGCTGAAATCTTTCCCGACTGAGCATTAAGTACACAAGTAGTTTCTAGGCACAAGACAAAGTGCATTTTTCTTATGCATTGTAATTCCTGGCAAAACGTCTGTATCAATATCTTCGGCCTTCATCCCACGAGCCAATTCCCAGTCGAAAGAGTAGAGAAGATTGGCGAGTGCAAGCTCCACTGTTGCAAGTCCTAGAGACATTCCGGGACAGTTTCTCCTACCGGATCCAAATGGGATCAACTCGAAATCCTGACCTTTGATGTCAACAGAAGTATTTAAGAATCTCTCAGGCCAGAATTCCATTGGATTTTCCCAATACTCAGGATCTCTTGCAATGGCACATGCATTGATGTAAACTAAGGTTTTGGGTTGGATTTCATATCCCTCTATGACGCAGCTTTTCATTGTTTCTCTTGGCAATAGAAGTGGAGTTGGAGGGTACAATCTGAAAGTCTCCTTTATTACTGCTTTCAGATAGGGAAGTTTCCCCAAATCATCTTCGTCCACTCGACCTTTAATTCCAACGCGATCTCTGATTTCTTCCTGCACTTTCTTCATCGCGCTCGGAGTCTTTATCAGGACTGTCATTGCCCAAATTATCGTTGATGCACTCGTGTCCGTTCCAGCAACAAATATATTCTATCAAGAAGAACAAAAAACATGCAAGTTACTTATCTTTAACATTTATGTACGGTTACCTATTTAAACATTGTCTAAAGACAAACTTTTATATGTTGAACCGACACTCATTTTATCACTATTGAAAGCTGATTACTTACCATGAGTACTGCTTTTATATGATCCAGGGTGAGCTCCAGTGAACATGATTGTTCTTCTTTTAGCTTGATCAAGAGATCGAGAATATCCTTATTCATCGATTTCGACCTGTTAGGCTTCAGGTGCTCGTCGATGAGTTCTTGATAGAAAGAATCCAAGTTTTGGAATGTCTTCTCGAGTCGAGTTGCCATACCAGAGAGTTTATCCACCCAACTGAATGAAGGTAAGTAATCAGAAACAAATAAGCCTCCCTGCATAGCCTGAGCTTCATACATAAGTTCATCAAACTTCTTAACTACTGGTCCTTCCTGACCATCAAACTTCTTTCCAAAAGCAATTCTACAGATTAAACTGCTTGTGAAAGACAATACTATATCACTTAAGTTAAGATGATCATGATTTGAACGCGCCAAATCCGATATCCTTCTGATCATAGAAAAAACTTCGTCTTCCCGAACCAGGGTAAATGATTGCACTTGTTTAGTGCTTAAGAGATGAAGAACACATAATTTCCTAATTTCCCTCCAAGATTCTCCGTAAGGCGCGAAAGCTACATCCAAGCCATTGTAGGATAATTTTTGAAGGGCAAGAAATTTAGGCCTGCTACTGAAAGTGAGATCGTGGGTTTTAAGTACTTCTTTGGCCATTTTTGCTGAAGAAACCACAAGTACTAGCCTAGAACCAAGCTTCATCGACATAAGAGGACCATATTTCTTTGCAAGTTTCCATAGATATAGATGAGGAGAGGCAGTATCAAATTGGAGCAGATTTCCAATGAATGGGAGACGTGGAGGACCTGGTGGATGAAAGGATTTCTTCACCAATCTTTTGGGGTTCAGAATCAGGAAAAAGAAAATAACAGATAAAGATGGTAATAGGAAGTATAGGATCATTTTAGATTCTTGATTGATTCAAGTATGGAAAAATGAAAGTGAGAATTCTGAAAATCACACCGCCTGTAGTACAGAGAGAAATGTTGGTATCGATACGTGTGTGAGAATTTTTCTATATTATCCCACGAATTTTTTTTGGGATTCTTGTTTTTATCGCTGACTATTACCAGTTTTGGGCCTTTTGGCAGAATTATATGTGATATACAACTGAGGAATAGGTGGCAAATAGCCGATTAATCCATTCACTTTTTCAAAATAGCCATTGACCAAATTTTTCATTACTAACTACCTAAAATACCCCTAAATATAAAAATTACACCAATTGTCATCTTATTATAAAATATTTTCAATTTAGTCCTCAAACTATTTTTGATCTATATTAACGCTTTCGCCTTTTCACAAAATTGGTATTAGAGCCTAGTAACGAACCTGAAGAAAAATTTTAGAACTTTAGAAATATTTTCTAGAATGGATAGAAAAGATAAACTAATTTTAGAAGAATTACAGAATGTCATTATTTTAACTAATACTAATAGAATTAAATTACAAAAGTTAGCGACAAATTTAAGTAGTAGATTTAAATCTCTAAGTGAAGAGATAAAACAAATAAATAATTCTCAACAGTTAATTGAAGTAAAAAATAAAGCATTACAAATCTTAGTGGATGAATCTCCCGAATATGAAGAAGAAGATATTATTATAAATCAATTTTTAGAACAATATGATAATTATGCGTTACCTTTTGAAAAAACCGATATAATGAATCAAGACATCATGACTCATGTGAAAAATATTGAATCAAATTTAGAAATTGTAAATGATAATATTAAGATTGGACCAAAAATCATATATAAACAAATTGAATCAAAATTTAAAGAATTAAAACTTAAAAATAATTCTTATACTTCAATCGAACCACCTTTACCGGCATACGTTATAGAAGAATTAGAAAATAAATTATTTGAAGCTACTGGAGAGGAATTGGAAGCTTATAAACAAAGTCTAGAACAATTGGCTATCCAAACTGAGAATATATATATGAATGATCCTCCACCTAAAGAGGAAACTACTGAAATTAATACTCCACCTCTAAATGAACAAGTTGAGCCGTTAGTCGGAGAAACTAGTGGAACTAATGTCACTACTGATTGGATTCAAGATGAATCTGATGACTGGAATTTGGAATGGATAAAAGAGCATGGAATAACTAATGAGCGAGCAGGTTATAATTTTAAAAAAGGTGCAAAAACTATTGCAACCAAGTCTATACATCTTAGGGATAATAATCCTGTTAGATTATTTACTGAACCCATTCCTACAACTGGAATATGGTTAGATATCGATGATAGCAATAATAAAAGCGAAGTTATTGATTCTTGTGCAAAAGCTACTGATTTAGCCGTTGCTTTTCATAAATGGAATACCACTCAAGCTTATAACTTTATAATCCACACCTTTAGAGGAATTACTTCTGATATCTGGAGAAGAACTTCGGAAGAAACCAAAAATCAAATCAAATATGGAGAAAAATCTACAACTACTATAGATAGTAATGAAAGTTTAGTTACTGAAAATTTTAAAGAGATTTTAAAACGAATAGAAAATTTCTTTAGACATCTACTCTTAGGAGAAGTTATACCTGAAACTAAAATTGATATGATTACTCAAGAAACCTTACAAGCGGAAAGAGAAATGGAATTATTAAAAATCTATGATATGTGTGAATTAAATGAATATACTAAGAAATTCGAAAAAATATATATCAAAGCATCCAAATCCATAAAAGAATGGAATATATCTGAAGAGGATAAAAAATTATTAAATAGATATTTCCTTAAACTACCCTAGCCATGGGGTCAGGAACTATTTGAGGAGTACCAAATCTATTGGAAGAAAATAGAATGGGAAGATCCTAATAAAAAAACTGATACTCTAGGAATGAGAACTTCATTCGCTAAGAGAAAAATATCTGAATGGTGCAAAAAATCTATGTACCAACACCTATTTAGAAAACATGGTAAGAAAGCTAGTTTATGCTGTTATGGAGAAATAGCAGCAGTACCACAATTTGGTTGTCACAAACCACCCAAGAACCATATTATAAAAAGAAATTTAAGAAATTTCTTAAACCTTGGAAGAAAAATAGAGGATTTAAGAGCAACAAGAAATATTTTAAGAAGAAAAAACCTTGGAAAATGGAATTTAACCAACATAAGAAACCCCAGAAAAAAATCTAAGGAGGAATTTTATAAAAAAATGTAAATGTTTTACATGTAACGAAATAGGACATATATTTCCCAATTGTTCTAATAAAAATAGAAGAGAAAATGTTAAGTCCATTAGATTAATGGAAGAAATAGAATATGACTCAGAATATGAGATAATTGAAGATTTAGATGAATTATCTGAAACTGACTCAATCTATGAACTAGATGTAGAAGAAATTGAAGAACCTGAATATGAACAGATTTATATGAATCAAGAAATTATTGATACTATTGAGACCAACTTAGATAATGAAGAGGGAATTTCGCAAACTGTTGTGTTTGATGAAGAAAGATATGGAGTTATAAAAGAAAAACAAATATCTTTAAGAGATAAAGATGTTTTTATAAGACCTATACTATCTTGGTTTAACAAAACAATATACATTGCCAAATATGACGAAGTACCTATTAATATCGAAAATGTTAAAGGTAATACTACTATACCTCTTATAACAAGAGAATTGGTTAATAGAGAATTAACAAATATTAAAAAATCTACTAGAGATAGATTAAAGAATATTGTTATTGGAGGAATCCAAATTATGATCAAAGGATATTTTAGAGAAGGAATGGATATTCCTATACAGATATACTTGATGGATAATAGAATACTTCATGATCCTATGGATGCTCTATTAGGAATGGTCTCTGGAAATCTTGTTTATAAGAAAATTATATTTACTATAAGACCTGGATTTGTCATGTCTTTATCAGATGAAAACTTAAGTCTAGGACTAAATTTATATCACAAAATCGATAGATTAATGATGCCACCAAGGAGTAAAGCTGTAACTTTACATTGTAAAGCTTTATATGCTTTTACTACTACACACCAAAAGGAATTTATTAAAATTTCAGGGGAATTTATAGAAATTCATGAAGACTTTAGAAACCTAGCACAATTTACTCCCCCAAGAATGTTAAGTGATAATAATATTTCCTTACCACAAGACATATTGCTTGATTTTCATCAACGAGCTAGAAGAATAGACAGTAATGTAGGAAATCAAGGATTAGCTACTTTGAGTAACTCTGGACAACTTGTAGTTAGAATGCCTAGTAGAAGAATAGAAATATGTATCAGTACTAGAGAACTCGTAAGTTCTGGCAGACCATCTACAAGTAAAAACTACTCAACATTACCTAGAAATAGTATTGATATTGACCTAAGAAAGTGTGAGGAAGATAACACAGGAGCTAGTACCAGCCATATAAGAGCAGACTTAGTTGATCATTTATCTGAAAAAAACCTACCACAAGAAATAACTCTTACAGATTATCATGGAATTAAATATGAAATCAAAACATTTGTTAATCTTGAACTAAGTTTTACTGATATAGAAGGAGAACAATTTAAATTAAACCTTAAAATCCATAAAGATTATAGGAAAGGAAAAGATACTAGCCCAATATTACTTTGAATGAATTTTCTTGAAAATGTATCACCATATGTTATCCAGAAGAACACCCTACAAATAACTATAGAAAATAAACAGAAAATACTTCCTAGAGTTAATAAAACCAAAGAACCAATTTATATGATACAAGGAATTAGATCAATTAAAACTAGTATACTTAGTCCATATATTGAGATAACTCTCAATTTACCAGACTATTGTATGATAAAATTTCATGTTATACTTGATACTGGATCTGGAATTTGCCTATGTAAAAGAAATGTATTTCCTGAACGTTATTATAAAAGAGACTATAAGAAAACGACTTATGACCAAATTGCCAGTGATATTGTTGAAATCTATAGAGATTTTGTAGAAAATGTTCCTATAGTTATAGGAAATAGAGAATGTTTTATTCCTAGAATATATGCAACCGATAAAATTGGATGTGATATCCTTTTAGGAGAAATTTTTTTCTATACATACAGCCCATTTACGCAATATAAAGATAGTTTTGAATTCACTATACCTTGTAATCACAAAATTAAAACACCAAGAATTTATAAAGCCATTGGAATTGCACATCAACCAATACACCATAAGCCTAGACATCAGAGTTCTGCAGGTAATTGTGGTGAATGTTATACCGAAATCAATCATAAACAAAAAATCCCTATATTAAGAATTGACAATTTAGAAGAAGAGTTAGAAAAAAATTAAACTAGAATTAAAAGAATGTTATCATGAACATCCCTTAGCCAATTGGGACAAAGATAAACCTATTGCAACTGTTGAACTAAAAAGTCCAGATACTAAGATATCGGGAAAACAATTTCCATATAGTGAAGAAGATAAAAAAGAATTTAAAATACAAATTAAAGAACTCTTAGAATTATGAGTGATAAGAGAATCAACTAGTTCATATAATAGTCCTGCATTTATGGTAAGAAACCGTAATGAAATTAAAAGAGGAAAAGCTAGAATGGTAATTGATTATAGAGACCTAAATTCTAAAACTATACCTAATAGCTATAAATTACCAATAAAAGATTTGTTAATAAAACAAATACAAGGAAGTAAAATATACTCTAAATTTGATTGTAAATCAGGATATTAGCAAATAAAACTAGATGAAGCATCTAAACCTTTAACTAGTTTTACAACTCCTAATCCATTAGGACAATTCGAGTGAAATGTTATGCCATTTGGATTAATGAATGCTCCAACAATATTTCAACAAAGAATGGATAAGATCATCATACCAATACAAACTTTCTGCATTGCTTATGTAGATGATATCATTATCCAAAGTAAAAATCTAAAAGAACATATCGAACATCTTAAGAAGTTCAATTATATTGCCAAAAAATATGGTTTAACCCTATCTGAAAGAAAAGTAGAAATAGCTAAAACTGAAATCCAATTCTTAGGATATATTTTTACAGAAGAAAAAATACTTCAACAACCTCATATTGTTAAGAAGATTATCGAATTTTCAGAAATAATTAAAGATAAAAAAAGAGCTACAAAGCTTTATTGGATTATTAAATTACTCTGAAAAGTTTATCAAAAATTGCTCTAAATACAAAGTCCACTTTACCAAAAAATTTAGAAAAGGTGTTGATTGGGAATGGACAGAAGAAGATATCGAAATGATAAACAAAATAAAGAAAGTATGTGAAAATCTACCCGAATTAAATATTCCTAATGATGATGATTTCTTTATTTTAGAAACTGATGCATCTCTATTACACTAGGGAGCAATCCTCAAAAGAAAAGAGAATCATAGAGAATTTCTTTGTAATCCATTGTGTAAATGCTCGGAAGAGCTTGTTGCTTATACTTCAGGTGCTTTTAAGGATGCAGAAACTAGATATGAATTAATCGAAAAGAATGTTTAGCTGTCAAGAAAGGAGTAGCAAAATTTGAACCTTATTTGTTACCTAAAAAGTTTCTTATTAGAACAGATAATACTCAGGTAAAACCATTGTTAACTAATAAACTTGGAACAAGTGCAGCTGAAAGGCCACTTATTAGAATGCAAATGTGGTTTGCACCATTTAATTTTGATATTGTTCATATTAAAGGGAAATACAATTTTATTCCAGATTTCTTAACCAGGAATGGAGCAAATCAAGAAGGAACTCGAAACATTGAAATTCGAGATGAGTGTGAAAGTTGCTGCAATAGAATCCAAGATAGCGATGTTGGAGATGGCTGTTGCTAAGCCAATATCGGAAAAGGCCAACAAGGCTGTATTATCTGAAGGCCTTAGTGCCAATAAATCTGAAGGCTCTAACGCCAATATTGAACAAGAAGTATTAAAGCTTCATAAGCTATATGTCAAAGAGTATACTACTTCGTCTCCCTCACAGGAGAAAAAACTTACGAAGGAAAGTATCTCCATACCAGAGCTTAATCGCTCAAATATTATCAAGGCCTGTAACACTCCTGGTGTTATGGATATCAAAAATAAAAACGATTTTATTCTGGCATATGTATTGTTCAATCTTACCTGCTGCTGGTATACTAGTATTGGAGGATGGATGGAAACTCTAACGTATGGAACATATAACAAAGTTAATATCTATCTAGGAGCTCCAGCTTATTGGGTTCGTGCTCTGTATGAAATGAGAAATATACTCTGTATTTACCCATCAGAATCCTTAAAAGAAATTTCTATGCTGCCAAAAGATGTAGTCCGTGCTATTGAAAGATATTGTCAAGTTCTTAAACATAAGAACATTTATATCAGATTTTTCACTGCAAGTTCTGAATGGGATGATGAAGAAAATAGGATGCTTCTAGCAAGCCATGTCATCAGAATGGCTACTACTACCAAACATCTTCAACCTGAAAAGAGTGAAGTTATTGAATCCACACCAGAAGATATAATCAAGATGATAACTTTTCGTAGAGCAAAGGGATACAAGGAGCAGTTTGAGCATATCCAAAAAATTATTGAAGAAACACAAAACATATGGGTGTACGAGTCACAAGATCACATGATCTACAGTAAAACTGTGGCACCCACTAAACAAGAAGATTTGCACTATCTTGACATATTGAATGATCATATCTTTGAAGGACTAGTTAGTGGAACACAGAAGACAAGAGAGGAGCTGTATAAACAATTTTGGCGTTATCCAAAACATAAGTGCAAATGCTGTTGCACTGAAGGTGACATCTCACCAATTTCTCTAGATCCAGATGAATTTTCGGATGAGTGGTTTGAGTCACATATGGAAAAGTAGAAAGGACCCCTTTATCACTACTTTATCAGAAAGATTCTGGTAAAGAAAAATTGTGGGTTTACCCCAATAATTTTTATATTATGACAAAAGAACTTTATACCACAGTAAGATTCTCAAAGAATCCAGACAAAAGAACTTTATTCTCAAGACCCTACACAATTAAAGCAACAATAATGAAGGATAACTGTAGAAACTTTTTGAAGTCTATAAATTGAAGACGAATTCTCAGAAGAAGGCATCCAAGTCTTAAGCAAAAGATATCTCTCTACCTAGTTTTCCATATCTTGTAATATTTTCAGTCTTTCTTGAGTAAGGAGTGTAATAAGGTAATCTCTATGGAGTTCTAATTTCCTTAGAGAAAGTACCAAGAGTGTAGCCGAAATATGTATGTGTACTCTTATGTAAGAGATATTAGTGTGATGTGTTTATGAAATCAAAGTTGTGTCAAAACATTTCTTTTTCATCCTTATTATTTTCTCGAAAACTCTTATCTTACATATACTCCAACGGTGAAAGCATTGATGGTTTGTGCATTTTCTCGTTTATGTGTTGCCGTTTTTGACGTTGTTAGAGAAAGTCATTTGAACCATGTTACCATTCGTGGTGATATTTTAACAAGGAGTTGAAAGGAAAACTGTGATTCCGTGAGATCCATTGTGAGGTATGCAAAAGAGTCAGAGAGAAAATCAGTGAGTGTGCGGAAGTCGTGTTGGACCATAGCCCACTTTCTTAAATTCAAATAACACCAATCACTTATATTTGAGTATACAAACATATGGGTGCAAGCTCGAGGGAAATCTCGTTGATATTAATCTGCTTTTACCTTCTGCTCTAATACTGTAAGATCTTTCTTATTTATGTTATATTATTACATTAATAATTGTTTTCTGCTATTTATGATGTTTTAATTACTGTTATTAGAAGTTTAAAATCGCTAAGATTATTTATTATATTTGTTGTTTGATACCTGGATATACTATTGAAGGATTAGATAATTTATTAGAAAAACTGTTAGATAAAATAAATAATATTACTTCTCAATTAGAAAATATTAATACATTATCAGAAGAATATAATAGACTTAAAGAAAAATATGAAAAATATGTTATAGATTATTCTAATTTATTAGATCAAAAAATGTATTTATATTTTGAAATTCAAGATAGAAGATAAAAACTAGGTTGTAAACCGATTATAAAAGATAGGATATTTTCTGCAATATTCAATTCATTTCATTAAGGGTAATACTGTCTTTTTATCTTTTGGCCATCTTTGAAAGTTTGACTGGGCTAAACTTAAAAGTACCCCTATATAACTTGACTAGTCTATGTCATATGGGTTGGACCCATACAGGTACAGGATTCTATACACACAGATAAGACATGTTCACATGGGTCCACCTAAGGATGTATTCAAGATTGGATCTGAGATCGGACTATAAAATTTTTGACGGGACTAATAAGCGAGAAAAAAAATGTACACAAAAAAAAATTTCGCCTTAAAATATTAAATTGACTGGGGGAGGGCCAATCCCCCTTCATCCGTCCCTAAATCCACCTCCATGTGAGAGATCTATAAGAATTCTGTACGCACAACATTAAGGAAAATGTTTAGTGTATAGGGGCATTCTTTAAAGATGTTTTACAGGCCTCTCACTGTGTGGAGGGCTCATGCATGTCTCTGCCGCTATACAAGGCCTGATAAACAAGCCCTATACACCAAGCATGGTTCCAACGTTAATCGGTCTTTTCTCTACCTCACCAATCACAGGGCGCTAGTTGGCCCCCTGTCACAAATAGGGCCATTCATTTAGAATAATTCTAAGATTCTAAAGAGGAATAAATTTTGACTAATAATAACTTTTTCAAGCGGAAATCATTAATTGGAAAAATAATTAAATAATTAATTTTCTTTCTCCAAAATATGTCAGCCAAAATAAATTGATCTATATAGATTTAGGATTAAGCCCTTTGTACAGGGCACTGTTCTACAGGGGGTTTACAGGCCCTCTCACTGTGCGCGAACCCTATATGTTCATTTAAAAAAAAAAATTGCACCGAGACCCACCGTGTGAGTGTCTAGCAGGGACTTGTAAGGTCCCTGTACACCAAGCACGATTCATAGGTTTATACCTCTTTGTGCCTTTTAATTGTAACCGCAAAGCCTAATTATTACTATAAATATACGATTTGGTTCTCAATAAAATATATAATTTAATTTTATCTCTTTCAATTCACTATTATTGTTTTCTATCTTATCTTAGTTTTATATCGACCCCTATTTGGATAGAACGTTGTCTAAGAAGAAAAATTCTTTTTCACACAAATGTGTACTTTTCAATAAATTTATATTCAATTCAGGTTAAAGCCACTTATCTCTGCCCTCATAGTCCCGAGATTTACGGGGCGGACCTGGGATTTCTAGCAAAATTCTTCAATTCAATCTTGTTTTCAAAAGGTGTCCATACACCTTTGTAGTTGTTTCATAATACTGCATTGACGAAGTTGGGATACCTGGGTATCAAAAAAAAAAAAAAGCATGATCTGAATCCTTCAAATAAGAAGCATGTCAAATATGGGCTACAAAATCTATAGACCACCCAATTTTTTATTTTTTTTTTTTAAAATCTGTCAAATCAGAAAATTACTTCAATTTTATTGCACTGTTTCACTCACTCGTAAAAAAATTTCTATTGTATTATATATCAAATCATGTATTGCATCTATACTGTGATTTATAATAATATTTAACTATATATATTCTCAAGTAGAAGCATAATCAAATACCATATAATGCAAATATCATATTTATATTTTAGACAGCTTTGGTGTTGATGTTTCTGAAGAAACACAATTCAAATATAAATATAGTGAAAAAGAATATTATTTTGTTATTTTTAAAAAAATAAAAATTTTATAAATCAATATTTTAGATGAATAGTGTTGGTCCTTGATAACAATTTTATGCAAATCAGCATCTCTAGCAAGTGTTCTTGCTTCAAAAGAAATATGTTTTGTATTATCTTAATATTTTAAAGAATATTAGTTATTGTTTGGAAAGAAAGTACAACTTTATGCGTGCCAATATCCAAGAAGAATATTGTATTGCTGATTATGAAGAAGAATATTTCTTAAATCTCACTTAGAAAAATATTGTGATACGGCTCTTGAGAAAACATAAATTTATTAATAGCAACATTTCAGAGGAATTTTGCGTTGTACATTAAGGGTCCGTTTGATTGCAAGGGTGGAAAGGAATTGAATTCCAATGAATTGAATTGCTTGAAATTATTTTACCGAAAATTGAATTAAAGGTGTTTGATTGGTATAATTTTTCACTTTTCTATTATAATACGTTTGCTTTGTTTTTCATACAAATTGTCAATTAAATAGATAAATTTTTTTACCATTGGGGATAAAATATGTTTAGATTGCCAAAAAAATAAAAAATTTATTTTTTATTTTTACGTTTGACTTTATTTTACATGAAATTTGTCAATTAAAGGGATAAATTTTTTTACACTTTATCTTAGAATTTGTTTCTATTGCTACAAAAAAAAATGTGAAAATCAATTCCCACCATATAGCAAAGAATTGAATTTCACGGAATCACGCTTCAAGTGGTTGTACCTTGGAAAACGCTATAAATCAATTTCATGGAAAAAAACGCTATCAAACAGTGCAAAAGTGGAAGTTGGAATTCGATTCCAACTTCCTGAAAAAAATTTCGTCTATCAAACGGAGCCTAAGAAGCTTAAAGTTTATTACAGTTCTTGAAGAATATATTTCGTTAATTTATGAAAAAACACAAATTGGAAAGGTAAAAATTAGATTGTATTCTTGAAGAATCACAACTTTATATAAACTAGTAGTAAGCATGTGTGTTACACGTCTTATGTATCGGATGAATGATATGCACAATATTTTTTAAATATTAATAATGTTTTTGAAAGTAATTGATGTAATTGATATTACACAAATAAATATTTGTACACAATATTTTTTGTCAACGTCCGACAACTTTTCTTCTTTCTATTTTCTATTTTTAACCCTTTATCAAGATTTTTATTGTTTGTATTGAAACTCCACAAAAAATGTAAGATATAGTTGTTCATGATATAATACATGTTCAGAAATGTATATTCCAATAGTAGACTTTGTTTGTTTTTGAGCCTTGTTAATGGTAATTGAAAGCATAAATGTATTGAAAATTATTTTCTCTTGAATTTGAATAGATATCCTTCATCATTTGCTGGAGTTAATGGAATCGCGAAATAAAAAATTATTTACTAGCGTGTTGTCCAACGATTATTTATAAATGGATAATATGTTATTTAAAATCATGACAAATTATTCTTGTTCCGTTGTAAAAATGTTTGGAGGTGTACATATTTATTTAAAGCTTCACTGTATAATTTCTTTTCAATATTAACTTATGTGGTGAGATATCATTAGTCAACAATATACTTAGGAACTCCTTTTGATAAAATCGATTTGTATTTAGATTCCACAAAAAAAAATTTTAAAAAAATTAAAAAAATGAGAATCAAATATGAAATGAAATTACCAAAAAAAATATACCTTGAGAATGAAAAACTAAAATTATCAAATATTAAATTCAATTGACAATACGCAAACATGTCAAAAAATTATTAAATTCTTTCACTTCTACAAATTATTGTCATACTTAAATTCATAAAATTAATTTTTTTATCATTTCTGTTTTATTTTAATTAACAACTTCAAATACATTATTAAATTTATTACTTTAACGTAACAAAGTTCTTATCTAATCTATTTGAATATAAATATGTGAAATTAAATTTAAAAGTAAAGTATGTATACATGTGAATATTAAAACGCAAAAATTGATGCGTAATTTATATTCATTAAATATATCTAAAATCACAAAATATAAAAAAGTTATACCTCATTTAATTTGTTGAAAGTAGTGACACATTTAGTCTCTTGCTTTGGTTTGCCTAAATTCAAGTAAACATATTTGATTCATTTCAATTCGATTTAATTCGATTAGATTTAGTATCATTTGAGACATGCACCTATTTATTAATAATTTTGTGAAAACTGAAAGGAAATGATAATAAAAATTATAAAAAATAATTGGTAAGAATTTAAAATTAAAAGCTAGTTTTCTAAACATACTTTGCACATAATATAATACGACAAAAGAACAAAGTTATTAAGTCAAATTTAAGATCTTCAGTGTTTAACAATGTTAATATTTTTAATAATATTTATATATAATATAATTTTAATAAGCATCAATGATACTTATAATTTTTAGCATATCATATAACACTATTTTAACACAATGACATAAAATTTTAAAATATACACTTTTTAGTATGATTATATTATTAATGTTCTATAGTTATAAGAGAAAAAAGGGAAATGTCACTTGGTCTGACTCAATGTCAGGGCCACAGGGGGACAAATTCCCCCCCCCCCCCCCCCATTGGAGGGACAACAACCCCCCTCCAAAAGAGGTGGTCATTTGTCCCTCTTGACATTGAGTCTGGTTCCCTAGCATAACTGGAGGAAAAAACTTTTCAAATGCCTACAAAATTTTAAAATGATTTGCTCGACAGGCCGGTCGCATTCTCGCAATTGCCAGTCGCCAGTCCCGTCCCCGTCGCCGCCCATCATCTCTCAACTCTCAAGACTCCTACCCAAATTATGTGGAATGTCAAATGTAGTATGTGGTTTGTGGATCGATTATTTGGTATTGGTTGTGTAATTGGACCAATTGATCCACAACCATCCTGATCCGGCTCCACTGCTCCAGCCTCCAGCCTCCAGGCTCAGCTCTTTGGGCCATTAGTCCATTACCATTTGATTTAAGTTGAGCTTTTTTTTTTATTCATAAGTGACCCAACCTAATTTAAAGAAACCTAAAAAAAATTAAAAAAAATCAATGCCCAACATACCAGCCCAGACTTCTTTTTCCTTCACGCAGCTACATGTTCTTCTTCCTTCTCTTCTCAGCGGACGGATGAACAACAGAAGATTTGGTATACATTATTTCAGAAAAACATTTCTCTTATTTTTAACTACAAATTTTTTAATAAAATAATATTACACACAAATCCAAAACTTTTCCTCATTTTTAACCGCACGTCTTCAAGTCACCATTCAAAAATACATTTTTTGAATTAAAAAAAAAAGCTCAAACAATTTGCACTTTGCTTCAATTAAAACCTATTAATTAGAAATTCACTCAATTCACAACGCCTGGGACGTCAAGTGGATCCATGCACCCACCCGGTGTCCGATATATTGCAAGGGATCCAAGATGTCTCATACCACGTGTGCGTATAGAGCCGACCCACTGCTCGTGGTACTCACCCTGAATTGGTGTAGAATTTGCACCTAAAATCCAGATTGGTGAATTCGGTGAAACTTGAGGGTACGCAAGAAATGAGAACCTGAATATATAAGCCAACTCGGCAGTATCATGACCCCTTGGTCAGGAACGTACTGGCAATATCAATTATTATCACCTCTCAGTTCTCACAAAGTTTAAAACCATGGATAGATGCAAAGAACCAATGGACTACTGCTACAAAAGTGGACCTCCCAGAGTTGAATAAATATTTACAACATATAAACCTATATATCTAGCAACTAGATGGGAATAAAATAAAACTGAGAAAATTAATGTAAAAAAAGGCTCGGTTAGAATCTTGAAACCGCTGCCTATTTATTATTTGATGCTAAGATATCACGCTACCACCAAGGTTTTTGTGCTCCGAATAACTGCTACAAATCACATGGCAGGACGATGATAGCTCTCCAAAGAAATATTGGACGAAGAAATTCTGATACAATATATTTTGTTTCCTCTCTTACTTGGATCTCCCAAGAAACCTACAACCATGTAAATCTGGAGCAGCATGAATTATAACAGTGCAGGTACCAAATCAAAACCTCAATGGCAGATTGCCTCTCCATGCATTATCCACTGAGCGAAACTATCTGAAAATTCCTCAAGAACTTCATGGTTATGGGCTTCACTATAAGACAAGTTGGTTTCAGTCTGCTGCCTTCCCTACAAATGTTAACACAGGAAAACAAGGTAATATCAATCTGTATATCCAAAATATTTATCAACACAGAAGAGAGAGAGCATTCTCAGACTCTTAAATAACAGGCCAAACCGTTATTCTTTTGGTGCAAGATAAATTGTTGTGACTTGTGAATCACCCACCGGTGGAGTGCACAGATGCATTTGGAATGTGATCAATCGAAAAGGGGAGAAAAGCAACATCGTTGGTAGCGAAGAAGCTAGCTGCAAACTTTAATTCAGAAACTTCTACTTTCTCTATTTTATTAATACTCTCTCATTAAACAGTTCTAGGTGGTATGTTGTTCATAAAGTGGGATTCATGAAGTCCGAAATTCTGAACCCATAATGGTCATACAGAGTGAGTTATAAATTGTTAACATGCTTAGTTGTTTTCTATTTTATTCCTATCAAAGCAATGTAATAAAAAGTAAAGATCCACTTGCATGTAAAATGTAACCCTCCCATATGTACATGTCTGATAAATGGATTTCCATTTTCTGATTGTAGCACTCAACGAGATAGCACGTTTATGAATTCTACATGATCCAATACAACTGATGGAAATATATGAATTACGCACCATGATAGAATAAAATAGTGACTACCATTACAAATTAACTCATCACAGGTTTTTGTATTGCTTTTGTATTCAACTAAATACTTAGTTGTGGCACTGCTACGAAATTGATGGAAAATGGAACTTACGCTATTACTAGATCCACAACCACTTGCTGATGGGGTTGTCTCCCCAACCATTTCACTGATGACATTTTCAGATGACAGTATCGCAAATGGAGAGGTAGAGAGCATTGACCTGTCCATAAAATATCATGGAATCTTTAGGTTCCTCAAAGAAACTCCAAGTATTCATATACTTATTTCCCACCCCCACCCCCAACTCCACCTCCACAACCCCCCGGAAAAAGAAAAAAAAAAGTACAACTTAATCAGATCCAAACTTTATCGAAATGACTCCTAGATTGGAAGTCATGAACTTGAATTTCATATTACGTCATCAAAGAAAGTTGTAGAACATAAAGCTTCACACAACTGTAGAAGAGGATAAGTTTCTTCCAAATGTCAATGAAGCGTAGAAATTCAACAGTGAAAAAACCAAAGATATTTTAAAGAACTTATGTGCCTCTTTTAAGTGTAAATAGCCTGAAAATAATGAGACACTATTGTTCATTGAAATGAAACATATAATGGGATTGAATTAGAAAATTAGCATTAAGGTTGGGTTGGCATTCACAGAATACAAAATGATCTTATAATACATAAAATTTGTGCAATAGACATGAGAAAACCTTCCTGGTTTTCATCTCTAGATGAATTGAGCAACTAGACAATAGATCTACAAGTCTGAAAGAATGAGATTATGGAGGATTAGTTGGAGAAGGTTAAAATAAGGAGGACACATATATTCAAAATGATTTGGGAATAGACATTGAGAACCATATTAACAATTTCAGATGCACTAGTGAGAGAGAGTGATGAGAGCTAGGAATAGAAGACCTCAACCACAACCATGACAAACGGACCTCAACTATAAGCAATGAGTTGAGATCAATTACAAATTCACATAAAAGATAAATAAATAAAGGAAACCTGTATATACTAGCACAGAAAAGAAAGATAATATGGGTGAGGAATAATGGATCTAAAGCAAACTGAACTTGCTTGCCAAATAACAGAAAAGGGAAATAGCAAGTTTCAATGTGTCATATATTTTCAAGAAATTCTAATGGCGGGGAAACAAAGTAACATCATTCATTTTTCTAGAAAAGATTACTCCCATCCAAGAAGCACCAAGAAGGCGTCACCCTTAGTATCTTAAAGAAAAAAGAAATTCAAGTGACTCTAAATAGGAGTACCTTTCGAACAACTCTTCCTCGCATGAAGTTCCAGAGGAAAGCCAATCTAAGTCAACGAAGTTTGAGCAGTCAATTGTGTCTCCATTTTCACGTTCAAGGCAGCCATCTCTTTGCACTTCTGCATGAAGCTCCACAGATGGCACTGAAGGGGTGTATCTGCAGACGTGAAAATGAAGACAGATTAGCCAAGGAAATTTTCTTTTGATATCAAAAGAAGTCATATTTCAATGAATTATTTCCGGCTTTAAATTCTTTAGGTGACATCATTCCATCTACAGAGATGGGGGGTGTGCGCGCGCTTGTTTGTCAGACTAGACCAATACAAGATGGCAGATAATGAAACAAACGTAAAAAAATCTATACATTATTATATCCTGTAAACCGATAAAATTTATACTGAAATAAGCACACACCAACTATGCAAATTCACACATTAAATTCCGGGTCCATATTTAAAAAACAAGTATCTATAGAGCAGTAGAGCCCAGCTTCTCCTCCGGATAATCTAAACAACAATAGTTAATGCCTTATGCCTAAGCTACTCGTCCAAGAGATGATATTTCATCCTCCCATGTCGATGCTAGAAAATCAATATTATACCAAAGAACTATAAGGACAAAGAGAAGAGACTGAGCAGTTTCCGATGTAGATGCAGACAATGCAATAAGTTCACAACCTTCAAAGATAAGAAATAGACAGGAAATTCAATCCATAATCTTTACTAGTTGTTTAGCAAAATGTTTAAGCAATATGATCTCAGTCCTCGGAGCAAAAAAGAGTAATTTTCCCAACTTCAAGCACATTTCAGAATAATCAGAAAAATAAAAACTTTGGAACTTAATTAAAATCAGCGCCCAAGGATCAGACAGCTTTGAGCTACTATTTGTTTTTCTTCTGTTGACAGTCTAACAAAGATTTTCAATGACAAGCTTGTTATATCTAAAAAATGGTGAAGCTTTGAAGTTCCTAAAAGTGACCCTGCGAAGTATTAAAGTGATGAAGAAGATGTAGGAAATTGGATATAGTAAATGTTTCCACTTTTAAGAAAGAGGTAAACAGGAGGGAATGATAAGGTGGATTCTGAGTCCAACCCACCCCCTACACACACGCATAAACACAACAATCTTAAATCACCCCCAATATCAAAAGTTAATTCTCTCCCATCTCTATCCTATCTACAAAACAGAGAGAAGCAAATAGGTGCTTTTTGATGGAAAATCATACATCATATTTTCTGTTCCATCTACTTTCCCACCCTTTTGACCAAATGCAGGACGCATTAAATATTAATGCAGCACATGCTACATACAAAATTGGTAGTTCTTATTTAAAATTCACACAAAAAAATTAAGCATAAACGTACACATTAGTAGGAAAAAAAAGAGTACCTTGAATATGTTACGTCACTTTCAGAAGCTAATATTACTGTTGTTGACTTGGAAAGCACATTCGTAGGAAAAAAAGAGTACCTTGAATATGTTACGTCACTTTCAGAAGCTGATATTACTGGTGTTGACTCAGAAAGCATTTTGTATTCTCTTTTTGGTTTGCCTGATAATTCAGCACTAGAAAAACCCATATTGACATTTGAGGTGGATGTGGGTGAGTGACATTCAAGAAGAATGTTTCCATCTGACCATGATCTTTGAAAGAGTAATCTAGACACAGAAAACACGAATGAACATCATCTTACTGCCACACGGCTATAAAAAGAATTACGGAGCTATCACAAAAATCTGTTAGTCCCCTACAAATTTGTTTACAACAAATCCAGCAGTACATCTTGGACCAGTAATAAATAAATCAATTCCATCCTGACGCAATTATATATAATGGTCCAACATAAATTTTTAGCTTATCGAACAAATCAAAATTTGGGCAATCTAGAAGTCAGATGGAAGTCCTTCAGCAAAAAATGCATGCAAAAATCTGGTAAAATTTCACCATATACATAAAAGAGATTATAAGCATTTCTACAGATAGTTATGGAAGTCCTGCAGCAAAAAATGCATGTGGAAATTTGGGCAAATTTCCCCATACGTAAAAGAGATTATAAGCATTTCCACAGATAACTATCTCCCACCATACCTTCCATTTTCATCAATATTTGACTGCCCATATCTCCCCACATTGTAATGTTGGTCAGAATCCAGTTCCCACACATCCGGTTTACCTGGTTGAGGTTGAAAATCCCCCAAAAATCTGCTCAAATACATATGAACCGTTAATTTCAGTGAATGCATCATTTGATCAACTTGACAAAAATGGTAGTTTAAACAAGTAAAAAAAGTCTCTGAAACGACAGACAAAACTCTCTGTTGATCTATTGAAACATGTTCAAGTGAGGATGAAGAAAATCTGGCTGAAAATGGAATGTTCCCTAACTCCCCCACACAATCCATCTCATTACCCAGGGCTTCTCTATCACATAAAAATTCAGAAAGCATAAGATTGTTACCACTACTAACTTACACATTAATGGCATTTTGTTTCTCTGCATCCATGTATGCATTGCTGTAATAACGCTGTAGAGTTCGAAAAAATTCCTGGGACTGGATTGCAGCTTTCCACTGACCTCTTCTCTCGGAGAAAATCTAAAAAAAAAAAAAAAAAAAAGTTAAACAAATATTTAGAACATCATCTCAAACGTCATAACTGAAAATAAAATGGCTACAACAAAAGAATGACAATATGTATATTCACCAAGAGATTTTTTATGCTGACCCTGTGATAGATAGCAAACTGACTTTTGACTCTAAACGAAACATTAAGTTGCAAAGTAACAAGATAAAACAATAAGAACCATACACTCAACTCGCATTTAGTGGGTATCACCAGGAGCACAACATTTGTTAGGCAGGGCCCATTCTCGTAGCAAAAATTAGCCTAAATGTCAAAATTGTTTGTAAATTTTGATAAACTAAATGAATCAACTAGTTTACGAACCACAGATGGAAGAATACTTCTGGCAACAGATTACACATAAATTGGCTTTTCATGCTGGGCTGTGTTGACGAGAAAAACCACCGTACATAACTAAATCAAGATAAATAAATCCATGTCTCATGGAATAGAGGAGACTAAAAATTGGCTTCCCATTGGCAGTAGAAATCACTAATTTTCTGCAAGTAACTCAAATTTTAGACGTGACATTCAATAATAAACTGGTAGAATTTTCAATTGCAGTTACAATTTTCAAGAAAATAACCTCTTTAATTATAGTACATAAACTCTGTATACACCTGTTAGACATCAATGGCTTCACAATGTATCGAACTCAACTCTACCAAAATCAATAAAAGAGAATGACAAGGTGGCTTACTTTGTTGTGAGCAGCTGAGCCACCATACTGGTGTGCAAGAGTATCTCCCATTCTCTCATAAAGACACATTAATTCATCAGCCAAAGGATCATCAAGGTCTATCTTTGTCGAAGTTGATACTCCTAGGGCATGCAACTGATGACCCAAAGCAGCCAAACCATATGTATATTGAGCCACATTTGTGCGATCCAGACAATCTATGCAATTTGTCCGGAGAACTCCCCTTTGAAGCGTTGGTGACTTGACAGCAGGATTACAAGTAGAAATGCTAGATTTTCTGTCCGAGCTATCTGAATCCTCAATCTCATCAACACAAGGTTTCTCATTTTCTGTGTCGCAGTATCTTGTGGCCAACATGCTAGGTGCAACAATATTCCTGCATCACACAATCAATGCTTAAAAAAGCTAAATCGAGTACTAAGACATTTTTCCTTCGTGAGGCAGGGCATAAACCTCAAGGCATTTTAAGGCGTAAGCCTCACCACAAGCATATAAACTAGACAAAAAATGGAAAGAGAAACAAAACAATAACAATAAACCTATAAAGGAGCTTAAACAATGCTGAAAATTTACAATGGAATTGTTTAAAGTGAAACCTGAAAACAAACACAAATAAACTAATAAAATATAAAATACTGAAAATGTAACCTTGTTTTATTATAAACCTATTATTTTAGTTTGCGGGTAGTGGGCTATTCCCAAAGTGGCCAATCAGAAAACACAAGCTTTTAATTTTTTTTGTAGGCCCACAGCTAAAGCAAACAATTCTGAACAAATAAAATAAACAGATTGAACAACTCAGAAGCACAGGCTTCACAAGCCTCGACGCATGCGCCTCCCAAAAGTTCCCAACGATCAGCGGTTTAAGCACTTTTTTGAATGACTCGCTTTGAAGCGCACTCGATCGTTAATTTTTAAACACTGCATACAATCATTGCAAACTTTTCTTTCAGCATCCTAACATATTCATAGTAACACAATCACTAAATACTAATTGCACTATATAAGACCATGGTATCTAAGCATTTTGGTAAGTCAATTTTACATCAGCTTCAGGGAAATAAATATGTATTGTAAAAGTAGTGTGGAAACCGTGTCCTCTGTAATAGGGAATTGATCCACATTCCATAATTTATTGTATTGTAATATTTTTATTGATTTATTACCTGTTTTAGGAGATTAGATTTTCTTACCTTATTCTAGATTTTGGTGTAGTATAAATTGTATTATTTCCTGGTTTAATAAGTGAAAAAGATAATTTTCATCTCTCTCTTTCTACATGGTATCAGAGCCGGTTAACTTCTAAACCTATACATGGCTGAATCAGCCACAAACGACAGGGGCTCTATGACCTCAGACTCAGAAGTAGAAGTCACGCCTGCCATGAACACAGGAGGGATTGAAAACTCAACCTTCCAACACACGATAGAAAAACTGAATGGAAAGAATTATAGAGAATGGGCACAGTCGATAAAATTAATAATCGACGGAAAAGGGAAGCTTGGATACCTGACTGGAGAAACCAAGAAGCCGGCCTCAACCAACGCAACTCTCCTACAGAAGTGGAAGTCGGAGAATTCGATGGTGACTGCCTGGCTTGTCAACTCCATGAAGCCTACCATCGGGAAAACCTATCTATTCCTCCCAACTGCAAAAGACGTTTGGGAGGCAGTCAAGGAAATGTATTCAGATTCAGAAAACTTCTTCAGAATCTTTGAAATCAAGTCAAAATTATGGCAAACAAAGCAAGGGGACCGAGACGTGATCGATTATTACCTGGAGATGACAGGATTGTGGCAAGAACTGGACCAAAATTCGGAGGAAGAATGGCAGTGTGCAGACGATAGCGTGCGTTACATAAAGAAACTGGAAACGGAAAGGGTCTTCGAATTTCTCGCAGGCCTCCGTCGCGACCTCGACCACGTTCGCGGTCGGATTCTTGGCCGGCGACCCCTTCTCTCACCACGGGAAGTCTTTGCGGAGGTGAGACGAGAAGAGGACCGACGAATGATCATGTTGAGTGACTCTGGTGTGCCGGCGATCGAAGCGTCTGGACTCGTCTCCAACCGACTTGGGCCTCCTAACTACGGGCTGAAATGTAAAGAGTTGGAGCGTCTTCTAATGGGCCGGGTAATGGTGCAATTGGGCCGGCTAGGTTTAATAATGGAGTGGGCTCATATAATGGCCCAAATAACTTTGGTGAAGGTTCTTTGATGACAGGCTTATATTCTAAAGGAGCTTCAATCGGGCCGGGCCCAAAACAACGAGGACGACCGTGGTGTGAGCATTGCCGTAAGCCAGGACACAAAGAAGATACATGTTGGGATCTACATGGAAAACCGAGTGAGTGGAAGCCAAGACAAAATAACAAAAATCACGGATACCAAGCATCTGTTGAATACCAAACAGGAAGATCCGAGTCGGGCAATGCATTTAATATCGAACAGATGGAGCAACTCCACAGAATGTTTTCTAACCTCCAATCGTCAAGTCAAACATCCACAAAAAATCCCTCTAGCTCACTAGCCCACAAAGGTAATTTTCTAAAGGCTTTGCAATCGATCACTCAATCTAAAACTCCATGGATTATTGACTCAGGAGCATCTGACCACATGACGGACTCCTACCATCTGTTCTCTACATACTCCACATGTGCCGGCAATCTAAAAGTCAAAATTGCAGACGGCTCATTGTCGTCGGTCGCGGGAAAAGGGAGTATTAGAATTTCCGATTCCATCATTTTAGAATCTGTCCTTCACGTTCCAAAATTGTCGTGTAATTTACTCTCTATAAGCCAATTGACAAAAAACTCAAACTGCTCTGCTAAATTTTTCCCATCTTATTGTAAATTTCAGGATCTATCATCGGGGAAGACGATTGGCAGTGCTAAGGAAAGTGAAGGACTCTATTATTTTGACGAGGCTGATGTGAGTAAACAATGTCAAATTACAATTTGTGATTCTGCATCAATTCCTAGAAATAGTGAGATTTTGTTATGGCATTTTCGAATGGGACATCCAAACTTTCAATACCTTAAACGTGTATTTCCATCAATTTTCATGAATAAAAAGTCTATTGACATTCAATGCGAAATATGTGAGTTTGCTAAACACCAACGTACTTCATTCCCGACCTCCACATACAAACCATCCAAACCATTCACCATGATACATAGCAACTTATGGGGTCCCTCACGGATCCCCAATCGTACTCACGCAAAGTGGTTTGTGACGTTCATCGACGATCACACTCGAATTTGCTGGGTGTATCTACTAAAAGAAAAATCTGATGTTCACTCTGTATTTATTAACTTTCACTCCATGATCCAAACACAATTCCAAACACAAATTCAAATTTTACGCACCGATAACGGCACTGAATACTTCAATACCACAATGGGAAATTTTCTCCAAACACAGGGAATAATTCATCAAAGCTCCTGCGTCGATTCTCCCCAGCAAAATGGGATTGCTGAACGTAAGAATAGACACATTTTAGAAGTTGCTCGTGCATTGCTATTCACTACCAATATGCCAAAAATGTTCTGGGGAGATGCGATCCTGACGGCTACCTACTTAATTAACAGAATGCCTAGTCGTCTCTTAAACTTCGAATCTCCCCTCCAAAAACTTCAAAAACTTTTTCCTACCTCCCGTCTCAACTCAAATCTATCCTTACGGGTGTTTGGTTGTACTACTTTTGTTCACATTCATTCTCATCACCGAGGTAAACTAGATCCTCGAGCTGTTAAATGCGTTCTGATAGGATACTCTCCCACTCAGAAGGGCTACAAATGCTATGATCCCCTCACAAAAAGAACATTTGTAAGTCTTGATGTCACTTTCTTTGAACATACTCCATACTTCCAAAAAACCTCTCTTCAGGGGGAGACACAACATGAAGATCGGTTTCTAGATCTCGACCTCGATCTTAATTCTCCTGAATCCATATCCACCAACAATCCCATACTACCGCCCAGTATGCCATTAACAGAAGAACACTCAGACGCAGGAGGAGATGCAGAAGAACAAAAGAGCAAAGAGATACTAGTTTACTCACGGAAGCCAAAATCAAAGTACAAAGAAGTCATCGCATCCGAAGCACCAAAAGAGTCAGAACCGATGATGGCTCCTCATGAACCATCAGAAATTCCTGACTTACCCATTGCTCTCAGAAAATCAACTCGGTCATGTACTCTTCACCCTATTTCAAAATTCATGTCATATAATGCTCTATCTGCAAGATTTCGTGCTTTTACATCTCACCTTGACAGCTCAGGGATCCCCAAAAATATTGAAGAAGCCTTGGAAATTCCTAAATGGAGAGAAGCCGTATTGGAGGAAATGAAAGCATTGGAAAAAAATGAGACGTGGGAGGTGTTGGACCTACCGAAAGGAAAGAAACCAGTTGGATGCAAATGGGTTTTTAATTTGAAATACAAAGCTGATGGGACAATAGAACGGTATAAAGCTCGGTTAGTAGCAAAAGAATACACACAAACATATGGCATCGACTACACAGAAACATTTGCTCCAGTAGCCAAATTGAATACAATTCGAGTCCTCCTGTCCTTAGCAGTCAATTTCGATTGGCCACTACAACAATTCGACATTAAAAATGCTTTTTTGAACGGAGAATTGGAAGAGGAAGTGTTCATGACCTTACCACCTGGGTTTGGCAAGGTAAATGGAGGAAATCGAGTATGCAGACTCAAGAAATCTCTATATGGGCTCAAACAGTCACCGAGAGCATGGTTTGACAGATTTTCAAAGGTGTTAAAAGGCCAAGGATATCGACAGGGACAGTCAGATCATACAATGTTTCATCAACAATTTAACGATGGGACTAAGACAATCTTAATTGTATATGTTGATGATATCATTGTGACAGGAGACAATATAGCGGAGATTGAAAGACTAAAGAAGTGCCTCACTACAGAGTTCGAGGTGAAAGATCTAGGACAAATGCGATACTTCCTGGGAATGGAAGTGGCAAGATCAAAACATGGGATCAGTGTTTCACAAAGAAAATATATTATTGATCTCTTAACTGAAGCCGGCATGCTAGGCTGTAAGCCAAGTGATACACCCGTCGAAGCGGGAAAAAGGCCTGAAGAGGTGGGAAATGAAGTGGAGATAGATAGATACCAAAGACTAGTTGGAAAGTTAATATATCTATCACACCAGACCTGATATTGCTTTCGCAGTGAGCCGTGTAAGTCAACATATGCACTCTCCAAAGGAAAGCCATCTAGAAGCAGTCTACAAAATATTAAGATACCTCAAGGGATCCCCAGGAAGAGGACTATTGTTCAAGAAGAGTGAAATGAAGAAGATCGAAGCTTTCACAGATGCAGATTGGGCAGGATCAATAGAAGACAGAAGATCAACCACTGGTTATTGTACCTATGTGTGGGGAAATCTTGTAACTTGGAGAAGTAAGAAACAAAATGTTGTCGCCAAAAGCAGTGCTGAGGCGGAATTCAGAGCCGTAGCACAAGGAATATGTGAAGGATTGTGGCTAAGAAAAATTATGGAAGAACTGCGAGTTGAAGTAAAGCATCCGATCAAAATCTATTGTGATAACAAAGCAGCGATCAGTATCGTACAAAGCATGTAGAAGTTGACAGGCATTTCATAAAAGAAAAGGTTGAGGAAGGAACCATTTGCATGACTTATGTCCCTACACAAGAGCAAGTTGCAGATATCTTCACCAAGGGTTTATCTCGACCAAGCTTCAACCAGTTTATACGCAAGTTGGACATGATTAACATCTATGATCCAACTTGAGGGGGAGTGTGGAAACCGTGTCCTCTGTAATAGGGAATTGATCCACATTCCATAATTTATTGTATTGTAATATTTTTATTGATTTATTACCTGTTTTAGGAGATTAGATTTTCTTACCTTATTCTAGATTTTGGTGTAGTATAAATTGTATTATTTCCTTTGGTTTAATAAGTGAAAAAGATAATTTTCATCTCTCTCTTTCTACAAGTAGTAACATTGAACTCTGAACCACATACCAAAGAAACCTTTTTCTATTAAGACAATACAAGAACTTGCATTCTCATATAAAATGTTAATTACTATCAATTAGAGAAAAAAAATGTGAGCATCCATTATGAGATAGAAAGGCTCTATTTTTTTATTTTTTATTTTGTTAACATTCATTTGACTACGCAATAAACATAAAAGAAACATCACAGCTACAATTCGACAGCCAGGAAAAAGGTTAGCAATTCTATATTAGATATCACGATATTGAGCAAGTACTAAAGTATTCCAGTAAAATGTTGTGCTAGCAAATTATCACAAGTTTTCTTCAGGTTTTAAAATAATATCCAAACAAATATGCTCAGATGACCAAGTGACCAAGATTCTTATAAGTGACACTATATAAATTATTTCAAAACAGTTCAAAGAGAGTGGAATAGAATGAGAAAAC
Source organism: Osmanthus fragrans (assembly GCA_019395295.1). Lineage (NCBI taxonomy): Eukaryota > Viridiplantae > Streptophyta > Magnoliopsida > Lamiales > Oleaceae > Osmanthus > Osmanthus fragrans. The sequence goes on along the minus strand of CM033354.1, from coordinate 11,507,115 downwards.
TCACTCAAAACAGGGGCATTTGAGAAATCCCTCTGATTGCAAGTCTGGTGTAACTTGACAATAGAAGAAACCTGTCAGTGTCAATGCAAATGTAGCAGCCTTCCCCAAAAGTAGCAAAACGTTTGTAGCTTTGCTGGTGGAAAATCAAAAGCAAAGAACAGGAGAAGAAAAAGAAGACAGAAAAAAGATCAGCTATTTCACAAAAACTAGCATCAGCATGTCTTTGAAATAGAACAATGGATACCTCCGAATGTCTGTGCAAATCCCAGTGAAGGAATTTAAGATGATTCTCCTCGGACAGATCTTTATTAATAGCTTCAATTGCATTAGCGAATTCTGTGCGAAGAATAGACTCTCGAGGCTTGTTTTCATTTGTCTGTTATAAAAATTGCTTTGATTAGGTGGTGCATAAGTTCATTCTTTAATCTTAACAGTTCAACGTGTAACAAAATAAGAAATTAACTTGTTCGTGTGACATTCGAGTACAAAAGCCAAGATAAGATCCTCTCACCTTAATCAAATTCAAAATAATAATAGGATTTCCATATCTCTCAACAAGATTTACGAAATGAAGTCTCGTAGCTTCATAATTTTGGTCCCTTTTTGACACTGAAAAATAAACATCAGTTTGTAAAGTATTTAGATGATTATTCAATCTTTAGACAGAAAAACAAGATAGTAGCTAGAACATACATATAATGCCGGGCTTAAGATTCAGGCGTGAAGTTTCCTGTGACCAGAATAGAGGGATTGAGCCACGATTTTGGACAACAGAACATGTTTGTGTAGGGAACCCTTCTGGAACAACCTCAAATATAATCTGCTCAGTTTCAACGTCATTTGCAACTCTTCCCTTATCGTTCACCCCTCGTTTCAGATATCTACATTTAAAGAAAAATATTCAAGGTTCAAAAGTAGCAAAAGAGGAGGGAAAGGGGGTGGAAGAACTTCCCAGAAACATTTCAATGACAAAAGCCAAAAAAAAAAAAAAAAAATTAACAAAACAAAGCAAATGGCGCCAAAAGGTTAATGTTTTTACCACATAGCACAGCAAATTACAAAAGAAAACAATAACAATTACCCATTTGTTAACCGATATGCATGGTAAGATGACGAGAAATCAAAAGCTAGTATTGAACACTATAAATGCAAAAGCTAAGACTCAAATCATGTAAGCGAAAAGATCCAAATAAAAAGGTGTATTTGCTGGAACACATCTTTGAGAGAAATAGGCTCTCTAAGTCCAAAATGTAGGTTTCCTGGTTGATAGTGTTTTAGTTCATGTGAATTTACAAACTCAATGGTAAACCATAATCACATTAGAATACCAGAATGAATGCTTAATATTCTCTTTTTAATGGAAGACCGAAAGGCAAGTGATCATGTCACTGCAGAATGTCAACCAGAAGTTACTTAGATCCAACCACAACAGATGTGCTTCTCAAACCTTAGCATATTTGCAGCCAACTCCATTCACTTATTCTCTTTAACGAAAACGAGAAACTTATTAACAGTGAAAAAGAATACACACGTAGAGACAATGTGTTCTCAGGCATGTAAGTGCAAGGAGAAGATAAGTACGAAACAAGACAATAAAAAAAATAACTTCCTCTTACTACACACATCCTATAAAGCTAACCCAGTAAATAGCCCAGGAGTTTTGGCCCATAGAAGATGCCAAAAACACAACTCTATCCCAGAAGCAATGAGGATTACTACACTAACGATGAACAATTCTAGCAAACCTCTCCAAACATATAGACCAGGTTATAGCCATCAACAGCTAAAACTGTAGCCCCTTCACTGTTTCAAAAACCCGAAAACATCACGTGGAACAAAATCAATCAGAGATGCATGTCCAATAACAATATCTCCTAATATTGCAACTTATCTCAATCATGCATCCTAGAAAAAAGTACAACGCAAGAAAAGAAGAGAGTGAATTTCATTGCTTCTTTAGTACACGAGACAAAAGGTAGTTCATAAAGCATTATGGGGCCTACATTCTTGTAGCAAATCATTAATATAAATTTCATCTAGGACCAAACAATTTATATTAATCACCTAGAACCTGCACATTATGTTATTATGGACACAGCAACCAGACAATTAGATATCAAGTACTTTGTCTGCTTCCTTGGAATGATCTGGTTTGACATGGATCTTCAGTAGAATCTTCGATTGTCCATTATATTCCATTTTATTCTTGTTCATGTGTGCTAGTAGCCAATTGACAAATTAAAAAGATAAAAGGAGTCCACTCTTCCCTTTCTCATCATCCCCAACATGTAGCAAGCAATCCAAAAATCACACCAGCAGTGCACCACCATTAGCAGAATGAAGCACCATCACCGCTATAAACTTATTACTGTTGGAAATGGTGGGATAGTGGGTCAACTTTGACCAAAATTTTAAGTGGGACCCGATGTTCGACTTATCAAAATTAATGTTCTATAAAATTCTATGTTCCAAGTAGATGAGTATAGAATATCTAATTGGGAAAAACCATTTCAATATGAATGAGAAATTATGGTTGAAAGTTGGACGATAAATAAGAGGAATAAATTGAAAAAATTGGAAAAATGTTCCAATCCCACATTGGTTGTAAATACAACCTTGAACCACTTAATAAACTCCAAGTTTGGAAATGGGTTTGGGCCCCAAGGGGTACCAATAATCTTTGAAAGAGGGGAGTCTTAGACAATGTCTAGACTAATCCGAAGGCCACACGCTCGCGCGCCGCCGTCGCCGTCGGGGCGTGGGTGTGGTCCTGTGTAAATATTAATTTTTTGGATAAAATTCAATTCAATTTTATTCCCTCTCTTTCTTTGATAGTTTATTAACCGACCCATCAGTTTTGCCAAACTGTTCATTGAGTGGGCGTGAGTGGAGGGCCGTGTGGAGAACTGCTCAACCGCCAAACTACCAACTATCTCCTCTATTTAAATGGTCCTCGATTTTCATTTTAACACACAGAAATTCACGAACATACTGCATACATACATATACACTTCTTCTCTCGCATTGGTCTTAACAGAGAGTACTCCAACAATTCTGGTTCGTTGTTCTTGCAGTCGAAGTGCTGTTTTTGCAAGTATCTGATCGTTGTATCTTGGGAGACGCTTTACCACATACCGTAAGCACCGTGTGACGGGGTAAAAACGTCTTAAGGACAGAGAGCCTTGTTCTCGCCTCGATCATCCCACTTCCGAATTCTGTCCTCGCTTATGAAATACTGTTCTTATTGTTTTCAAAGTTTTCACTGTTCTGGAAAAACTATTCAAAGATCTCAACAAGCTTAAGACGTTTTTTTTACTTATTTTACTTTGGTTTTTCCAAAACTGTACTTGTTTATTTCTAACAATAGATTCTTTTGCGAAATCGTTCTGCAGAATTTTATTAATAAATTCTGACTTGTTGATCTTCTGTTTTGAAAACAGAAATGGCTAATACTGTTGGGACCAATGCAATTCCCCCTACTGTGGCTGTGGCGCCAACTATGGCTACTGTAACGCCATCCATGTCTGGTTCAAATCATGTTCTCACGGAGAGAAACCTGAAAAATTTAATGGGGTCGATTTTAAGAGATGGCAGCAGAAAATGCTGTTCTATCTCACTACTCTGAACCTGGCAAAGTTTCTCACTGAGGATCCTCCTTCTGTTCAACAAGGAGAAAATAATCGAGCTTCGATTATTGCACTGGACGCATGGAAACATTCTGATTTTTTATGCAAAAATTATGTACTGAATGGACTAAATGATTCGCTATATGGTGTGTATAGCAAAATGAAAACTGCAAAAGAACTTTGGGAATCTTTAGAGAAAAATATAAAACTGAAGATGCCGGATCTAAGAAATTTCTTGTCGGTAAATTTTTGGAATATAAAATGATTGACTCTAAATCTGTTATTTCCCAAGTTCAAGATTTGCAGGTACTCCTCCATGATTTACATGCTGAAAAAATGACTGTAAGTGAGTCATTCCAAGTAGCAGCGGTAATCGAAAAACTCCCGCCTTCCTGAAGAGATTTCAAAAATTACCTCAAACACAAACGTAAGGAAATGAACATGGAGGAGTTGATTGTGCGTTTGAGGATCGAAGAAGATACTAAGAAATCTGAAAGGAAGAATGGTGGACCAAGCATGGAAGCTAAGGCAAACATGGCTGAATCAAGTTCCAAGAAGAACATGAAAAGGAAGCACTCAAACTTCGCTAAAAATGAAAACAACCAAAAGAACAAGAAGTTCAAAGGGGACTGCTTCAATTGTGGCAAACCTGGACATCGTGCAATTGACTGTCGCAAGCCTAAAAAGCAAAATGACCATGCACATGTTGAAACTGAAAATCTGTCTGAAGGTGTTCAAGAAATGCACCTATCTGCTGTAATATCTGAATGTCATAGTGTTGAAAATCCCAGGAAATGGTGGGTGGACACTGGTGCCACTCACCACATATGTGCTGAAAAGAATGTGTTCTCTGATTACAAAGCTATCAATGGAGAACAACTGTTCATGTGAAATTCCTCAAGCTCAAAGGTTGAAGGACAAGGAAAGGTGACCTTGAAGATGACATCTGGCAATGAACTCGTCCTCAATAATGTGCTGCATGTGCCGGACATTCGAAAAAATCTTGTTTCTGGTTCTCTTCTTAGCAAGAATGGGTTTAAGTTAGTATTTGTATCTGACAAATTTGTACTAACTAGAAATGGGATGTATGTTGGAAAAGGTTACATGACCGATGGGATGTTCAAGATGAACGTCCTTACTATTGTACCTAAATTGAACCAAATTAATGAAGCTTCTACTTCTGCGTATATTGTTGATTCTTCATGTTTATGGCATAAAAGATTAGGACATGCAAACTTTAGATCTGTGCGCAAATTAATGAACTTAAATTTGTTGCCTTCTCTAAATTTCGATCCTAACCACAAATGTGAAACTTGTGTTGAGGCTAAGTTAGCCAAAAGACCATTTCCTTCAGTTGATAGAAATACTTTACCTTTAGAATTAATTCACAGTGATATATGTGACTTGAAATTCGTACAAACTAAAGGTGGGAAAAAGTATTTCATTACCTTCATTGACGATTGCACTCGGTACTGTTATGTTTATCTATTAAAAAGCAAAGATGAGGCTTTGGAAATGTTTAAACATTATAAGAATGAAGTTGAAAATCAACTTAGCAATACAATAAAAATTGTTCGAAGTGATAGAGGTGGAGAATATGGAGCGCCATTTGAAGAATTTTGTTCTCTACAAGGCATCATTCATCAAACAACGGCTCCTTACTCACCTCAATCTAATGGTATTGCGGAACGAAAGAACCGCACGCTTAAAGAAATGATGAATGCTATGTTGATTAGTTCTGGTCTACCACAGAATTTGTGGGGGGGAGGCTATCCTCTCGGCAAATCACATTCTTAACAAAATACCACACAAAGTAAAGGATGAAACACCTTACGAGTTATGGAAATGTCATAAACCTTCATATAAATACTTGAAAGTGTGGGGTGTTTGGCAAAGGTAGAAGTGCCAAAACCTAAACAAATAAAAATAGGACCAAAAACTGTAGATTGCATGTTTATTGGATATGCTCATAACAGTAGTGCATATCGCTTCCTTGTGCATAAATCCGAGATTACGGATATACATGAAGATACAATAATTGAATCAAGAAATGCAAGTTTCTTCGAAAATGTCTTTCCTCGTAAAGACAAAAGTGATGTGAGTTCAACAAAACGAACCTACGATACTGCAAATAATGATGAAAATGAAGAAGAACTTAGACGCAATATAAGGGCTAGAAAATCTACGTCCTTCGGTTCAGAATTTCTAACGTACATGATCGAAAATGAACCAAAGGCATTCAGTGAAGCAATGTCAACACCAGAGGCTCCCTTTTGGAAAGAAGCTATCAATAGTGAAATTGAATCGATAATGCAAAATCATACTTGGGAGTTGGTCGATCTCCCACCTGGAAATAAGCCTCTAGGTTACAAGTGGATTTTCAAGAAAAAGTTAAAATCGGATGGATCTATTGATAAATACAAGGCTCGTTTAGTAGCAAAATGATATAGACAAAAGGAAGGTCTTGATTTCTTTGATACTTACTCACCAGTAACGAGGATTACTTCGATAAGAATCCTTATCGCAATTGCTGCGATACATAATCTCGAAATTCATCAAATGGATGTTAAAACCGCCTTTTTAAATGGTAAGTTGGAAGAAGAAATATACATGGAGCAACCTGAAGGATTTGTCGCTTATGGACAAGAGAAAAAGGTTTGCAGACTCGTTAAATCTTTATATGGATTAAAACAGGCGCCAAAACAATGGCACCAAAAGTTTGACAAAACAATGTTGTCAAATGGTTTTAAAATTAACGAGTGTGATAAATGTGTATATAATAAGAATACACCGGTAGCATATGTCTTAGTATGTTTATATGTAGATGATATACTGATTCTAGGTAGCAATCACGATATCATTGTGTCTACTAAGAAAATACTAACAAAACATTTTGACATGAAGGACATGGGTGTAGCAGATGTAATTCTTGGAATTAAAATCTCTAAAACGTCAGATGGCCTCGTTCTTTCACAATCTCATTATGTTGAATCTGTGCTAAAGAGATTTGGAGTCTTTGATGAAAGTCCAGTCAAAACTCCGGTAGACACGAGTCTACACTTAGCAAAAAATAGAGGTGAACCTGTACATCAATTAAGATATTCTCAGGTCATTGGAAGTTTGATGTATTTAATGAACTGCACACGTCCTGATATTGCGTTCGCAGTTAATAAATTGAGCAGGTTCACATGTAATCCAAGCAATGACCACTGGAAGGCATTCAATAGGGTACTTCGATACTTAAAACATACCTTAAAATTTGGATTACATTATATGAGATATCCAACAGTATTAGAAGGATATTGTGATGCAAACTGGATATCTGATATGAAAGATTCTAAATCCAGAAGTGGTTATATATTTACACTTGGTGGTGCGGCAGTGTCTTGGAAATCCTCAAAGCAAACTTGCATAGCTCGATCGACAATGGAATCGGAGTTCATAGCACTAGATAAATCTGGAGAAGAAGCAGAATGGCTTCGTAACTTCTTAGAGGATATCCCGTGTTGGCCTAAGCCGGTGCCTGCAATTAGTATTCATTGTGACAACCAATCTGCTATTGCAAGGGCACAAAGTTGCATGTATAATGGTAAGTCAAGACATATACGTCGTAGACACAATACCATAAAGCAGTTGATCTCAAATGGTATAATCTCCATTGATTATGTGAAATCGAAGGAGAATCTCGCGGATCCGCTTACAACAGGTCTACCAAGAGATCAAGTATATTATCTATCAAAGGGAATGAGATTAAAGCCAAATATGCATGAATCTTAATGATGGTAACCCAACCTTGTTGACTGGAGATCCCAAGATCTTGGTTCAATGGGACAACTAAGTTATTAAGACTCAGTTAAGCACTTAACCATTTCTTTATAAAAAGTGCTATCTGCAGAATGTAAAAGGCTAAGTTGTAACTTTTAATGATTCCTATAGCTTGGATAAATCAAGTGGAGTATAGCAGAATACTCTTAATAGGAGATCACCTATATAAGTGTGAAGTGGGGCCGTTTCTATGAGAATTTGGAGGCTTAAAATTCTCTAAAGCACTTACGAATCCCAAGAATTGTTCAGGGCCAAAATAAACACAACTATGAGAACCTAAGAATTGAATAGAAAGGTTATTGTGTGGATACCGTTGTCTTGGTTTACACCAACGGCTGAACAGTTCAAGACATCAGTTCACTGATTAGCCAAGTAAACTCGATAGTATTCCACTAAGGCAGGTTCAAAGCCAAAAGCTACCTCTCCTGATGCAATAAGTCTTTCGCCTGTACTCTCTGTTCGTGTCTGTATTGCATAATCATGATAATTTCCGTTCATGTGGGGGATTGTTGGAAATGGTGGGATAGTGGGTCAACTTTGACCAAAATTTTAAGTGGGACCTCATGTTCGACTTATCAAAATTAATGTTCTATAAAATTCTACGTTCCAAGTAGATGAGTATAGAATATCTAATTGGGAAAAACCATTTCAATATGAATGAGAAATTATGGTTGAAAGTTGGACGATAAATAAGAGGAATAAATTGAAAAAATTGGAAAAATGTTCCAATCCCACATTGGTTGTAAATACAACCTTGAACCACTTAATAAACTCCAAGTTTGGAAATGGGTTTGGGCCCCAAGGGGTACCAATAGTCTTTGAAAGAGGGGAGTCTTAGACAATGTCTAGACTAATCCGAAGGCCACACGCGCGTGCGCCGCTGCCGCCGTCCGTCCGACCGGCTAGCCGGGCCGGGTCGGGTCGGGGCGTGGGTGTGGTCCTGTGTAAATATTAATTTTTTGGATAAAATTCAATTCAATTTTATTCCCTCTCTTTCTTTGATAGTTTATTAACCGACCCATCAGTTTTGTCAAACTGTTCATTGAGTGGGCGTGAGTGGAGGGCCGTGTGGAGAACTGCTCAACCGCCAAACTGCCAACTATCTCCTCTATTTAAATGGTCCTCGGCTTTCATTTTAACACACTGCCAACTATCTCCTCTATTCACGAACATACTGCATACATACATATACACTTCTTCTCTCGCATTGGTCTTAACAGAGAGTACTCCAACAATTCTGGTTCGTTGTTCTTGCAGTCGAAGTGCTGCTTCTGCAAGTATCTGATCGTTGTATCTTGGGAGACGCTTTACCACATACCGTAAGCACCGTGTGACGGGGTAAAAACGTCTTAAGGACAGAGAGCCTTGTTCTCGCCTCGATCATCCCACTTCCGAATTCTGTCCTCGCTTATGAAATACTGTTCTTATTGTTTTCAAAGTGTTCACTGTTCTGGAAAAACTATTCAAAGATCTCAACAATTACAGCTACTCAAACAAAATCACCAGCAAAACCAACTCCACAACAACCAAGAGGAAGAAATATAAAAAAAAAAAAAAAATGAAGAAGAATCTTCAAGGGAAACCTCCATTACCAGCCTCCTGTACACAAAGACTAATACAACCATGTCTACAGCACTACCACCCGTATTTAGTACCTGCGCATCAATTTCCAACATGAATTCTCCGTCTCTGATGCAAGATGGCAAAGATAAAAAGATTCAACACGTGGCTTATGGCAGTGCTTGGTAGCTATTTTGGAACTCATATCATGCTAGTGGCTTTTTGACCTCTTGTAATGTTAGCAATATTGAGGATCAGTACAGGGCATGGAAGTTTGAAAAAGTAAGGATTGCAATCATGCGATGATTCCAGTGGATCTGGGATCGGAGCTTTGAAGGAAACAGGTTGAAACCAGTTTAGATGTCATTTAAGGGTCTTGGTTCACGATATCATTTAAAAGGCAGAGATGGGACTGATAGTCATGGTGGCATGCACGTGATTGCAATGATGGAATCTGTGATTTTGTAGGTTGACTGGCAATGTGAAGTAGAATCAATGGAAACTTTGCAGAATCGGTGCAACTTACAGCAGATGCATTTAGCAGGGAAGTAGCCACAGCAAGAAGGGGAAAGAAGAAGAGAAGAAACGGTTAGAGAAGAGAGAAAGTGGGAAGGCAGGGGAGAGAAAGAGGGAAACAATCCAACCAACGTGAATAATTTTCATTCATAACTCTGTTTTCCAGGCTAATTACAAACCTTAAATAGAAGAAAACAACTCTAAAGCATAAGGGTTTGGGCCAAACCAAACCCGCATCCTTTGTTTGGGCCGTTATTTATGCTTTGTGTTAATTTATTTAGGTTTTATGTTTTATTGGACTTGTATACGGGTCGGGCCCAAGCCCTTATGCTTTAGGGTTGTTTTCTTCTATTTAAGAGTTTGTAATTAGCCTGAAAAAACAGAGTTGATAATTATGGTTGTTTTCTTCTATTTAAGGGTTTGTAATTCGTCTGGAAAAACAGAGTTGATGAATGAAAATTATTCACGTTGGTTGGATTGTTTCCCTCTCTCTCTCTTTTTTATTTTTTTATTTTTTAACACAATGGAGTTAAACTCTATACATAACCATAGGCCATTTTAACAAAAGGCCCAAGACCAATACAGGCTGAAATCAAAAAATAAGCAAATCCAATTGGGAACTTTCTGTGACAAAGTGGGAATAGGCAGTGGCGAGGGCTGAGAGTTCCGTCTGATTCAGTGGGAAATGTGGAACATAGCAGTGGGAATATTGTGGAGTTAAAACAAAAGTGAAGCCCTCTCCACAAAATTTCCTTCTTTTGTTGCTTATGTAGTTTTGGAGGAAGCGACGGCGTATGGAAGTATCTGTGCGTCTGTGATTTGGTTGAAATTTTCTGGGTCATCGTTTGGGTAGGTGAATCTAGTGGAGTTGGTGGAGTTGTTGAAGCACAAGTCTGTGGGCTGTGACTATGGAAGCTGCAGGTGGGCGCGTGATTGGCGTTCGCGAACTTATAGTAGCAATTTTTTTTTTTTTTTTGGTTGGATGAAAAGAGAAGTTGCCGACGGTTACTGTCTTGGAGTTTGAAATTTTTTTGGTTAATGGAAGTTATGTGGCTTGGGTTGATTGTTGATGTTGTAGCTTGGGGGTTGGTGAAGGTCAACGATTGCTGCGAGTGAAGGTAACTTTAGCGGCGGTTTGAATCGTTTTTTTGGTTGCTGTAATTTCAGGGTGGTGGGATTATGTGGGATGCCAGTGAATCAAGGGTTGCTGGCGGCGATGGAACCAAGCAGAGGAGATTATGGTTTCTGGTGGGAATGTTGTGATTTGGGCAGAGTAATGGGCCAGATTGAGTGGGTTAAGTAATGATTAGCTGGGCTAATGGGCCTCATCATTTTAAGGATTAAGTGAGGTTGCAGGTATGATAAATAACATGGGCCCAGCAATTGAGTTAATGGTTAGTTGGTTATTGTGACGTGAGGAAGCTGGTGGTTATCAGAAGTAAGAGGAGTGGCTGTGTTGTTGGCTTTTGTGCATATGGATTGTGAATTTATAATTGGAGAGTAGGCTGAAGGTTCGTGGGCTTAACTGTCTGGGATGATTGTATGGTAGTGGGGGATGGCAATTGCAGAAGGCTGTTGAGTGGTGTTGAGCAGCACGCTGAGGACAGAAATTTGACTGAACTTTGCAGCACTTCCATGGCAATTATTTTTTTTACTCCAATTTTCAGTTAAAGAGGTTGAAAACCACGTTAAGCTCTGATACCACTTTGATGTATCATCAATGGAGAATTCCAGCAAGAGGCAGCAGCGGAAGAAAGAAGACAGCAAAAGAAGAAGAAGAACAGGAGAGGAGAGGAAAGGAAGAAGGAGAAATAGGGAAAGAAGCAGGAGAAGAAAGGGTAGAAGAAGAATACCAGAGAGAGAGGGAGAGAAGAAAACCGTGGCTAGCAAAGCTTCTTAATTTCCAATCATCGTCTGTTTTCATTCCCCCTCCAATACAAGCCCCTTATACAAGATACAACCCTAAAAGTTACGGGCTTGGGCCAGCCCACAATCACAAGCCCAATTACTAAGGAAAGCATAAAATAGAAGTCCAATAACTAGAACAAAGCAATATGTATAGATGTCCTCATCACAATGGTAGGTGGCAGGCAGCTTACTAGTCGTCGCCGTGGTTAATTGATGATCGGGAGTAAGAGCTATAGAGGGCAGAAAACAAGAAATGTGGAAAACAAACTGTTTGTTTGCTTTGGGAGGAGAGCAAAAAAGATGGATTGAATTAGGCATTGATAAGGAAACACAAGGAATACAGTGATACAATAACACTAACTCTAGGATAATATGCAACAGTATACATAGCTAATTTAATAGGTTTCTTTGGAAATCATAAATAAAAAGATTGATTCCCTTAAAAAAGCCTATTACACACATTCTCCCATTGGCAATAATGTAGACAATTAAATAAATAGTCCAACTGGACCACAGGCAATATATATGCCCATTTGAATAATGCCCCGGAGGAAGTAATCTTTGACATGTAAACTAAATAGACACGTTTGTTTGGAAGTCATATAAATAAATGGACTGATCCTTTAATAAGCCTATTACCCAGAATCACACATTGGCCATAACATTCTCAAATGTGTCGATCTCAATAGTGATCATTATTTCAATGTATCATTTCTTCGGATAGAAGAAGACTACGTAAAAACTTGCTAAAAATCTCAGAGGTTTGTGGCAAATTTTGGGAAAATGTAGGCCTTGGAGAAAGTACACAACTTTAATGAGTAACAGATAACATGATTATATTTATCACATTTATATTTGCCTTCTGACCTTGTTCCAGCATAGTACCGTGAACGTCTTGCTATTAGAGTCAGCTTGAATTCCCTCCCTGATATAGGAAGTGTAGCCTGGATTGATCAAGCATAAGCAATGAAAAACACATCAAGCTGTTAGTAAGTGCAACAAATGCAGATGGCAATATTATAAATGTGTTACCAATAATCAGAGTGAAGAGAGTAAAGGGTAATATAGAAATTAATGACAGAACTGGTGAATCATGAAACAAATACACCAGATAACTTGGGCAGGGAAACCGGACCAACAGCAACTCAGGAAGACAGTCACAGAAGATAACCTGTTTAAAGAAGCCATAAACCAATGCAACAGTCCAACTAGTATTCTGCAGAATATTTCGCATTTCACGAGTAAGAAACTCATTCCAGACGAACATAGTTTCATATAAGGCTTGTCCTGCCTCATTATCACACATGTTCTTCTGGAGACTTCTCATCACATGGTAGGAGTAACTAAAGTAGAAATCCCTAGTAAGATCAACCGTGCACAAAAGCTTCTTGTACCTACACAACCATATAAATAGTACAGCACTTGTTAGTAACAACAATCAAGCTCAAATTTCAAGGGAAAGGGATTGGTGCAGAAAACATCTGGAAAAGAATAATAACTTACAAGGTACAAAACAAACATGTTCATCAACAGCTCTTTTTTTAATAGTATTCATCAACAAAAACCAAAATTTAAAGCTAGGATCAATTTTGAAAAACATGAAAATTTTCATCCTATAACCTGAAATGGAAATCAGCAATAACATATAACTCTTTCGCGAAGCTAATATGTAGAGGCAATTAGGCAAAGAATGCAATGAAATCTCAACTCAAATCATACTACCTATTATCGACTTAATATGTAGTATCGTAACCCATGCTTCAAAGTGCATAGTTTCCCTGTAGTTTTTATATTTTTCTTTTGGCTGGAAGTAATTATCAGGAAATAAGACAAATATAATGTAACAGGCAGTACTACTGAAAATCGACCAATTGTAAGGAATGCAGAAGTGAGAGATTGATAGAGAAAGATAATATGCATATTCCAGCATTACACTCTCTCACCTATATTGCGCAGGCTTCAATCACATCTCAAGTGATACCAACATTTATACATTCAAACATAACCAAAAATTGTCCACGAAATTCAAATGAAAGACCATAAGAACTCGCACTCCATTCCTTTTGATTATATACGAAAACGAAGTGTTCAACACAGAAAAGCATTAACCTGATTTCATTCTTATTGTTAACCATGCTGGATCTCACTGCAGAATTTGGAAGAGGAATTATATCGCTTTTAGAGATAGCGTAGACATCGTGACCGCAGATTGCACCAATTTGCCTTCTTTTTGTTATGAGTACCATGTAATAAGGCCCCAGAAATCTAATGAACCCTGAAAGAAAGAAGGGGGAAAAAAGACAGTAAAGAGAATGGAAAAATTAGGGTTACCAGCCTCTTGGAGGAAAGAATAAGATCTCCTTTATCTACATACCAATGATACCATAACAAGTAGTGACAAAATTAAGTCCTCCTGTAGCCCTGTTTCCTTCATGTATTCTTCTCAATAGGTCAGAGCACTCCCTCTCTGTATATGTCGTAGAATCTTCACGAATGTTAAGCTCGAAAGGTTCCAACCTGTCAATTTTTAACACTCTCCAGTATGTTCCACTTTGGTTCCTTCCTACCATATAGAATTTCTGCAATCCAAAATCACCAAACTAATGCATTGGTATGTAGTTGGAGAAAAAATTGAATTTGCACATTATCTCTATGTAAATAAGGAAGTGTAAAAAGAAGACAAATCCATTGTGCTTTCCAGTAACACATGGTATATTAATGTCTAACCTGCAGTTGTTTTTATTTTACAACCTATTTTTACCGGTCCACTAGGCGACAAACAGACAGCAATAAAAGCTAAGGAGAACGTAAGAAAATGATTATATTTTAGTACACTGTTAATGCTGATACATGTAGAAAAACAAGTCTTCAATACAAACATGTGAATTCCTAACACGTAGAAGATATAGCATGTGTATCTAGCATATTTACTAAACTAACCTCCACCACTGCAGTTCAGAAAGGCATTTCTAAAACCGACTCAGTTGACAACTCAAACAGAATCTCGTGTATGTTCCAAAAATATCTGAAAACTCCATCAATCAAGTATTTGAATAGCTCTTCAATTGATTGCCATGTAATAAATTTGAAATCCAGCCACATCCAATTCCAAACCCAATAGCTAACATTAACGTATACTAGCCTCTATAAATTAATAATTCAAAGTGAGTATACGAATTTACCCATGTAGTTCAAATTGATCTACAAAAGCCTTGAAACACCACATTTTCCATTCCTAAATAGTACGAGAATCAAAGATTGCAATATTAAATGAATATAATGCCTAAAAGTTACAAATGACTTTAAACAATATACCGATCGAGTTTCATAGAGTCTGAATTTCTGCAAAAATCCCGCATGCGGTGGTGGTGGAGGAGAATCCGGTTGTACTTCCTGCAATTGCTGCTCCACATTCCTCGGCACGTCAGCCATTGGTTGTTGTTGTTTTCCGATCCCCGAGCCTCTGGCTCGGGAATCAATCATACCGGCATTCAATTTAAACGGAAAATTGTTTACTTTTATCCCAAATTCCTAAACCCCATCATCACCCCCAATTGGTTGCTTCAAATATAGCATTCCTCAGAAACCAAAATTCAGAAAACCCTCGAGCCTTTGACTTTTTTTCCCCCTAAATTTCCAACCCTAAACTAAGATATTGTATATACATGGATTATGATATACAAAAGCTGATCTTCGATCGAGTTGTCAAATATGAAGACTTCAGAGAGAATTAAACAAAAACATAACACGATAATGATTTTTATAATGAATTTACATTATCTAGGATTGTGTGTAATGGTATAGATAGGTATATGTGCAGAAAAATGGTGATTTGGCACGTGGGGGAGAGGTTTTAGAAGAGAGTCAGAAAATGTGGAAATGGAGAAAGAAAAGAGCTGGAGATGTGAATACTGAACAATGATGATCTCTATGATGATATATGCCGAGACAGGTGCATAGATTTTGATTGATTTAAAAGGAAATATCAGTGGAGGTCCTTGATCTTTAGTCGGTATTGCACATTAAACTTTTACCTTTAAAAAGGAGCATTTAGGTCATGACCTTTAGTTTTCTCGTTTAAGAACCGTCATTCATGTACGATTCATTCTCATTAAAAAGAGCAATTGACAATCTCAAGAACTTAAATAAATGAAAAGGTGAGCGGAGGGTCCTTTTAAGTGGATGATTTGTCGGATTGTCAGAGCTAGACTTCTTTGGATAGGTAATTCCAAGTGTATATACAACATTTTCACAGAAGTCCTACAGATGTATCACATGGGGGATGGGTCCCACAATAAATAAAATATTGACATAACCTTGTTGTATGTTGTCTGTAAAATATCTATACACAATTTATAGTACATGTATCATAGTCCTCTTTGGATAAAAAAAAACCTAAATAACTTTATTTGTTTCACCTTTGTAACGCCCCAATTTTCACTATTAAACTCGAGGCGCTACTCAAGTCAAAGTAGCCTGTAATTAAATATTTTCAAAAGTCGCCACAATACGAAGGCAAACATATACTTTAAAAATCCATAGCAATTTAACACAAAACGCGGAAACATCACTTCTAAAATAATTTTTCTCACATTCAAGAGTTAATACCAAATGTAATAAGCAAAAATCAACATTTGCAAAGATACCAAATTCGGTATTTAAAATGTCAAATGGAAACCAACTATTTAAAATTTCTTGTTTCAAAACTTGAAATTCAAAAGTTCTATCATTAAATAAAAATTGCCCCACTCGTTGCCTTGCCCTGCCCAGCTCCTTAACCTGAAAGGTTGGAAAAATAGTGGGGTGAGAGCATAACGAATTATACTCAGTGGAGTTACAGCAATCAGTCCAAATTAAGTCAAAATATGCAATCAAGTGGTGAACATAATATCCATACAACATACTATAGAATTGTGTACTGTGGGCATTCCCAAGGACCCAATTTCGATCCCGGACCTATTTACGGTCCCTGACAACATGGCATAAGCTTAGCAAATTTTAGCACTGTGGGCATTCCCAAGGACCCGATTTCGATCCCGGACCTATTTACGGTCCCTGGCAACATTTTCATATGTATAAACATCATATCACAATCAAAATCACACATCGAGAATTAACATGGACAAATAACCACAATTGCTTAAAAGTAAACCCCACCTCGAAGTCTTGAAAGTTTTTTCTGGGAAATTGAACAATTGAAATGTTACCGTGCTTCACACTTTGCCCGCGAACTCGTCTAGCAAGAACAAAATTAATTTAATTTAAGATATTAAGTTTAATTAAAACTTTAAAAAACTTTAGGGACTAAATTGAAAGAGTATTAAAACTGAATTTAAAAGTTTGAAGGGCTGAATATGAACTTTTGGAATTTATGGACTAATTTTAAAAGTAACTAAAATATAGGGCTGAATTAAAACAATTTGAAAAACTTTGAAATTGAAAATAATAACCTTTTAAAACACTTTTGGAAATTGTGGGCTAAAATGATAACTTTTTAAAAGGCTGGGCTTAAGGAGAAATTTCTCAAAATCAAATCTTTTACAAAAACTAAACCTATCTCCTCTCTCACTCTCGACAATTGGGCAGGGGCTGGGGTAGGGCGAGGCGAAGTGGTGATGGAAAGGTGGTGAAGGAGGAAGACGGCGGCGGCGAAGGTGGAGATGGCGGCTGAAAGTAGAGGCGCCGGTGGGAGGAGTCG
This sequence comes from Osmanthus fragrans, assembly GCA_019395295.1. NCBI lineage: Eukaryota > Viridiplantae > Streptophyta > Magnoliopsida > Lamiales > Oleaceae > Osmanthus > Osmanthus fragrans. Next base: position 11,489,982 of record CM033354.1, on the reverse strand, counting down.
ATTTGGGGGTTTTTGGGTCAAGAACCGAGGCTAAACCGAGGCTAGGAGGCGGCGATTTCTTGGGTTTTCCGGCGAGAAGTCCGGCCAAATCGTGGGTGAAGTTGAGGTAAGTGAATGGCTTTGTGATTTCTTGATTTTGGGGTTGTTTGGAGTTGATTTTTGGTCGAGATGGGGAGTCGACTTTCGGGCAAAACGGGGCTGCCGTTTCTTTTGGGTGGTTGCAGGCGGCGATGAGGTGGTGTTTTGGTAGTTTGCAGTTTGGTGGTGGCGGCGACTCGACTGTGGGGATGGCGATGCAGTTTGCAGTTTGGGTTTGGGTGATTTCGACATTGGCGTGGTGGTTGTGATTTGTGTGATTTGCAACAGGGTTCGAAAGTAGGTAGTTGTGAGAGGCGTGATGAAGGTGGTGATGAATAGTATCAACTGTAGGTTTAGGGCACGAAAAACGAGACAATAAATTGGGTTTAGAGTTTGTGTTGGAACAAAATTCTTTGGCTAATAGGATTTAATAAAATTGAATTAAAAGGTAATATTTGGAATTAATGAAATTGGATATTAAATAGAATTTCGAACATCAAAATTGGATTTAAATCGCTAAGAATTCGATACTTTTAAAATTGTTCGAAATTGGATTCGATAAATAAATATTGAAATTTTAAGATTAAAATCGTTTTGAAATCCTTAAATTAATTGTTTTTGCTAGACAATTCGACGAACGTAAAACAAATTCTAAACTTTGACGGAATTGTCGTAGCGATATAATTTAAATTATGAAATTGTATTTTGAAAATTCGGGTCGCTACAACCTTCCCTACTTAAATAAATTTCGTCCTCGAAATTAAACTTACTTGAATTGAGAATGTCTGGATATTTGGCTAAAATTTCATCTTCTCTTTCCCAAGTTGCCTCTTCTCTACCATGTCTATTCCATTGGACTTTAACTAAAGGAATATCTTTGTTCCTTAAGGTATGAACTTTCCTCTCAAGGATAACTGCAGGAATTTCCTCATATGTCATATCCTTATTAACATCCAAGGATGCATAATTAACAATGTGGTCCGGATCATGGACATATTTCCTTAACATTGAGATATGAAAAACATTATGTACTGCTTCTAACTCTGGTGGTAAAGCCAATCTATAGGCCACATTTCCAACTCTTTCCAAAATTTCAAAAGGTCCAATAAATCTTGGTTTAAGTTTCCCTTTCTGTCCAAATCTTACCACTCCTCTCATGGGAGCCACTTTAAGAAATACCTTTTCACCAATTTCAAACTGTAGTTCCTTTCGTCGTTTGTCAGCATAAGACTTCTGTCTGTCTTGTGCTATTTTAATCCTTTCTCTGATCTTCTCCACAGCTTTTACAGTTTGTTCCACTATTTCTGGACCCAAAACTTTCCTTTCACCAACTTCATCCCAATGGATTGGTGATCTGCATTTTCTGCCATAAAGAGCTTCATACGGTGCCATGCCAATGGTAGACTGGAAACTATTATTATATGCAAACTCAACCAAAGGTAAATGCGTTTCCCAGTTACCACCAAGGTCTAAAGCGCAAGCTCTCAACATATCTTCTAAAGTCTGTATAGTTCTCTCTGATTGTCCATCCGTCTGTGGATGATATGCTGTACTGAATTTCAATCTCGTTCCCATAGCTGTTTGCAAGCTTTCCCAAAATTTGGATGTAAATCTGGAATCTCTGTCTGACACTATAGAAACTGGTACACCATGCAATCTTACAATTTCTCTGATGTACAACTGAGCATACTGGTCCATACTGAAAGTCATTTTCACTGGTAGAAAATGAGCAGATTTTGTCAAACGATCAACTATAACCCATATAGCTTGATGACCTTTAACTGATCTAGGAAGTCCCACGACAAAATCCATCGTTATATGTTCCCACTTCCATTCTGGGATTTCAAGTGGGTTCAACGTTCCAGACGGACGTTGATGTTCAGCTTTAACTTGTTGGCAAGTCATGCACTTCTCAACAAATAAGCCAATTGACCTCTTCATGTTCCTCCACCAATAAATTATTCGCAAATCCTGGTACATCTTCGTACCTCTTGGGTGTGCAGTATAAGGTGAATAATGTGCTTCTTCTAAAATCTCCTTCCTCAAAGTTTCATCCTTCGGTACACACAGTCTTCCCTTAAATAGAAGAGTGTCATCAGTTGATACTTCAAAACCTTTAACACTGCCAGCGAGTACTCGGTCCTTAATCTTGCACAAAAATTTATCTTTACCCTGAGCTTCTTTAATTCTGTCTCTGAGAGTCGGTCGAACAATCATAGTAGCTATAATTGCAATTGTGTGATGTGGAGGAGCTACAACTTCGAGTCTCATGTTGGCAAAATCCTTGATCAATTGTTCTTGACTGGTTAAGGCAGCTAACTGCCCCTTACCTTTCCGGCTAAGTGCATCAGCAACAACATTGGCCTTGCCGGGGTGGTAGTGGATAGTACAGTCATAATCTTTAACTAACTCCAACCACCTTCTCTGTCTCATATTCAATTCCTTCTGAGTGAAGAAATACTTTAAACTCTTATGGTCTGTGTATATCTCGCATTTACTACCATATAGATAGTGTCGCCATATTTTTAAAGCATGAACTACAGCAGCCAATTCCAAGTCATGTGTAGGGTAGTTCTGCTCATGTGGCTTCAACTGCCTAGATGCATATGCAATCACTTTTCCATGCTGCATCAGAACGCATCCCAAACCTTGTTTCGATGCATCACTGTAGATTACAAAACCTTCTGACCCTTCTGGAATAGCCAAAACTGGTGCAGATACCAATTTCTGTTTCAATTCTTGAAAACTCTTCTCGCACTTTTCTGTCCACTGAAACTTCACTCCCTTTTTGGTCAACTGGGTCATCGGTCCAGCAATTTTTGAAAATCCTTCGATAAACCTTCGATAATAGCCAGCCAATCCCAAGAAGCTACGAACTTCATTTATATTAGTTGGTGCCTTCCAATTAGTGACAGCATCAACCTTGGCTGGATCAACTTCAATACCATCAGCGGTAACCACATGTCCAAGAAAACCAATTCGATCAAGCCAGAATTCGCACTTCTTGAATTTTGCATACAACTTTTCCTGTCGAAGTGTCTGTAATACAATGTTGAGATGTTCCTCATGTTGTTCCTTGTCCTTTGAATAAATCAGAATGTCGTCAATAAAGACAATTACAAACCGATCCAAGTATTGATGAAATACTCGGTTCATTAAGTCCATGAAGACAGCTGGTGCATTAGTTAACCCAAACGGCATCACAGTGAATTCGTAATGTCCGTATCGAGTCCTAAATGCAGTTTTTGGTATATCACCGTCCTTAACCTTCAACTGATGATAACCTGATCTCAAATCAATTTTAGAGAATACAACGGCACCCTTTAACTGATCGAACAAATCTTCTATTCGTGGTAAAGGATACTTATTCTTGACTGTGAGGCGATTCAACTCCCTGTAGTCAATGCACATCCTCATTGATCCATCTTTCTTTTTCACAAACAGAACCGGTGCTCCCCAAGGCGATACACTCGGTCGAATAAATCCTTTATCCAACAGTTCTTGTAGTTGTACCTTCAACTCCTGAAGTTCTTTCGGTGCCATCCTGTAGGGTGCTTTAGATATGGGTGCAGCTCCAGGTACCAAGTCAATCATGAATTCCACTTGTCTATCTGGTGGAATACCAGCTAGGTCATCTGGAAATACATCCACAAAATCACGCACAACTGGTACATCTGTAACAGTTACGTCAGTTGTCTGAACACTAGTGATGCTCACTAGATATCCTTGATTTGTACTCTTTCTCAACATCTTCTGTGCTTTCAACACTGATATGACACGGGGCATGGTTTTGACTTTTGTCCCGAAGAAGGTAAATTCACATTCTCCTGGTTTCTGAAAGAGCACTTCCCTCTCATGACACTTAATCGTAGCGTGATTGTAACTAAGCCAGTCCATGCCTAAAATAATATCAAAATCCCTCATGTCTATTAAGTACAAGTCAGCCTCTAAGTTCTTCCCATCTATTTCAAACTTAACAGCTTTCGACATCATATTAGTGATAATAGTTTCACCTGAAGGGATACTAACTTCTAAAGCATCATTCACACTTTCACATACATTCCCAATCTTAGCATGAAAACTAGTAGAGATGAAAGAATTCGTAGCACCGGAATCAATCAAAACAATAGCAGGTATATTGAATACTGATAGAATACCTGTTATCACATCTGGATCATTCTCTGCCTCCTTCTGAGTTAGAGCGAAAACTCGAGCCTTTCCTTTCCTGGCATCTTCCTTACCCTTGAATTCAGGACATTCACCAGCAAAATGACCGGGTTTCTTACATCTGAAACACATTCCTTTCCCGAGTAAGCACTCTCCATGGTGACGCTTATCACACTTCGGGCATACAGGTTTCTCAGTGCTAGCCTTTTCCTCCATTTTTTCCCATGATTTTCCCTTCTTGTTCTGATATCTACCTTTGCTCATATTCTGATTGTCCCATTTCCTTTTCACTGGTACCTCTGCAGGTTTCTGAGTAGTCTTTTCCAGGTTTAAGCGAGAGGATATAGCTTGTGCTCGCTCAATTGCTTCGGCATAAGTAGTGAGTCCTAAACCTGCCATGATTCCTCCAATTTCTGGGCGTAAGCCCCTTTCAAATCTTCTAGCCTTCTTGATATCTGTGTCAACCAGATGGGTAGCATATCTGGACAACTGGTTGAATTTCGTTTCATATTCCACCACGGACATACTTCCCTGTCTAAGTTCAAGGAACTCTGTTTCTTTCTGATCCCGGAAAGACTGGGGAAAATACCTCTGATTTATCAATTCCTTGAATCTATCCCATGTCAATTCAAGTTGCTGTGCCTCAGTTCTGGTGCGCTGATATGACTCCCACCAATGATCTGCGTCATCTTCAAGTTGGAACACAGCACATGACACTTTCTGAGCGTCCGAACAGGCTATATGTTTAAAGATCCTCTCTAATGCCCTTAGCCATTCCTCTGCAGCTAAAGGTCCCGTCCGACCATTGAATGTTGGTGGTTTATATCTGCGAAATTGTTCAACAACCATGCTTGTGTTGTCTGCATTAGCTGGTGGATTATGGGGATTTCGTCGAGCTGTTGGGGCTTGTTGCTGAATGAGCCCCTGAAGTGCATTCACGAGATCCCTTATCGAATTATTTCCCGCATCGCCAGTAGCAGCCTGGCCTGGGGTAGCTTGTCGTGCAGCAGTCCGATTCGCGGGAACTCGATTTGTTCTACGAGACATTTTCCTAAATCACAACAACATTTGTCTCAACATCCATTAAGTTGTGAAATTCACAATAGCCATTTAGGAATAATAAAATCTAAAAGGAATAATCATAGAACATCACAGTAGAGCCTAAAGCAAATTTTATTATTATCTCAAATTTTTCAAAAGGAAAACAAATAATAAAATTGCAACCAATATCTATAATCCGAAATATGTTCTCCTATTGAATTTTCACAAACAGTTCTTTCCACATCTCTCTCTCATACAGTCCTTTTTGATATATCAATTATGAAGGTAAATTCTATTGAAATGGGTTACTTCATGTTTTAGCCTAATTCCGAGGACTAAATTTATAATTTCCAAATATTTTTTTTTTTTTTAAATACTTCACATTACAAGTTCAATTCCCAAACATATAGCTCATGGAAAATTTTTTATAACATGTACTGGATACAAACTTTCAAACATTTCAAACTGCATCAACTATAGCAAAATTTCATTTTCATGTAACTTTTCATTGTAACAATCAATTTCAGATGCAGTAATATAATAAATTCATGGTATCCAGTAAATGAAAATTTTCAGACTTCATAAATAAAATTTGCTAAACATTTTTACCTTTTCGGAGTAGGCGTGGCGCGGCAAGAGCGGGTAGCATTTAAATTAAATATTAAACACTTTTTTTTATTTTTTTGTAAAATTTTTCACAAGTCTACAGAAAGGTAAACCTGTGCTCTGATACCACACTGTAACGCCCCAATTTTCACTATTAAACTCGAGGCGCTACTCAAGTCAAAGTAGCCTGTAATTAAATATTTTCAAAAGTCGCCACAATACGAAGGCAAACATATACTTTAAAAATCCATAGCAATTTAACACAAAACGCGGAAACATCACTTCTAAAATAATTTTCTCACATTCAAGAGTTAATACCAAATGTAATAAGCAAAAATCAACATTTGCAAAGATACCAAATTCGGTATTTAAAATGTCAAATGGAAACCAACTATTTAAAATTTCTTGTTTCAAAACTTGAAATTCAAAAGTTCTATCATTAAATAAAAATTGCCCCACTCGTTGCCTTGCCCTGCCCAGCTCCTTAACCTGAAAGGTTGGAAAAATAGTGGGGTGAGCATAACGAATTATACTCAGTGGAGTTACAGCAATCAGTCCAAATTAAGTCAAAATATGCAATCAAGTGGTGAACATAATATCCATACAACATACTATAGAATTGTGTACTGTGGGCATTCCCAAGGACCCAATTTCGATCCCGGACCTATTTACGGTCCCTGACAACATGGCATAAGCTTAGCAAATTTTAGCACTGTGGGCATTCCCAAGGACCCGATTTCGATCCCGGACCTATTTACGGTCCCTGGCAACATTTTCATATGTATAAACATCATATCACAATCAAAATCACACATCGAGAATTAACATGGACAAATAACCACAATTGCTTAAAAGTAAACCCCACCTCGAAGTCTTGAAAGTTTTTTCTGGGAAATTGAACAATTGAAATGTTACCGTGCTTCACACTTTGCCCGCGAACTCGTCTAGCAAGAACAAAATTAATTTAATTTAAGATATTAAGTTTAATTAAAACTTTAAAAACTTTAGGGACTAAATTGAAAGAGTATTAAAACTGAATTTAAAAGTTTGAAGGGCTGAATATGAACTTTTGGAATTTATGGACTAATTTTAAAAGTAACTAAAATATAGGGCTGAATTAAAACAATTTGAAAAACTTTGAAATTGAAAATAATAACCTTTTAAAACACTTTTGGAAATTGTGGGCTAAAATGATAACTTTTTAAAAGGCTGGGCTTAAGGAGAAATTTCTCAAAATCAAATCTTTTACAAAAACTAAACCTATCTCCTCTCTCACTCTCGACAATTGGGCAGGGGCTGGGGTAGGGCGAGGCGAAGTGGTGATGGAAAGGTGGTGAAGGAGGAAGACGGCGGCGGCGAAGGTGGAGATGGCGGCTGAAAGTAGAGGCGCCGGTGGGAGGAGTCGATTTGGGGGTTTTTGGGTCAAGAACCGAGGCTAAACCGAGGCTAGGAGGCGGCGATTTCTTGGGTTTTCCGGCGAGAAGTCCGGCCAAATCGTGGGTGAAGTTGAGGTAAGTGAATGGCTTTGTGATTTCTTGATTTTGGGGTTGTTTGGAGTTGATTTTTGGTCGAGATGGGGAGTCGACTTTCGGGCAAAACGGGGCTGCCGTTTCTTTTGGGTGGTTGCAGGCGGCGATGAGGTGGTGTTTTGGTAGTTTGCAGTTTGGTGGTGGCGGCGACTCGACTGTGGGGATGGCGATGCAGTTTGCAGTTTGGGTTTGGGTGATTTCGACATTGGCGTGGTGGTTGTGATTTGTGTGATTTGCAACAGGGTTCGAAAGTAGGTAGTTGTGAGAGGCGTGATGAAGGTGGTGATGAATAGTATCAACTGTAGGTTTAGGGCACGAAAAACGAGACAATAAATTGGGTTTAGAGTTTGTGTTGGAACAAAATTCTTTGGCTAATAGGATTTAATAAAATTGAATTAAAAGGTAATATTTGGAATTAATGAAATTGGATATTAAATAGAATTTCGAACATCAAAATTGGATTTAAATCGCTAAGAATTCGATACTTTTAAAATTGTTCGAAATTGGATTCGATAAATAAATATTGAAATTTTAAGATTAAAATCGTTTTGAAATCCTTAAATTAATTGTTTTTGCTAGACAATTCGACGAACGTAAAACAAATTCTAAACTTTGACGGAATTGTCGTAGCGATATAATTTAAATTATGAAATTGTATTTTGAAAATTCGGGTCGCTACAACCTTTTATCCCAAATGTAAGGAATTTTTGTGTTAAGATATTGTATGCATGTTTTGTATTTTCGAACATGGCTTTGTTTGATTTCTTTTTTAAATATATTTTTCTTTCTCTTCTTTTCAACTACACATTTTTCATTAAAATAATATTACAAGTAAATAAAAAAAATTCATTATTTTTCAACCACACATTCTTCATCAATCTACTATTTTAAAATGCATTTTTCATATAAATGGGGCTCAAACACCCTCAATGACTTAGTTGGATGTGCAACACAAGTGTTACTTTTACATGGTGATTTAATGATGAACTGATATGTTACTACTTGGAAGTGAAGAAAAGCTTAAGATTGTCACAACTATATTCGTTTTTTCCCTAAACAAAATCCATTTCAACACAAAAAAATTCGAAAGGATTCCTAAATATCCAACTTCGTTGCAATCATTGATGAACTCTGAAGGCGGAGAATATAAGAAGTTAGGGTTGTGGTGAGTGGATCAACCATTGGTGATGCTACGATAGAACTGTAGTTAGTAGGCTTTTTAGGGTCGTTGTTGTGTGTTTGGAAAGATGGCCTTCCACGTATTCCTCGTCATTTTTGTAGCTCATCTTAATGGAGCTTCAGAATCTTGTGGCAAAATACAAGCCTTGAAAATATGGGAGGGAATTGTGAAAGCTTATAGACTTTAGGGAGTGATGGCAGGTATTCGTCCTTGTTTGGCTATGTTTATAATACGTTAAACAACTTCTTATTCACAAAATATTGTAGAATTCGCATGTATTATCCACTTTTTTACTACTTATTTCTATTTATTTATAACTTAAACAGTTCATAAACAACTACCGAACATGTTTAGCACGCGTAGATGGGCTTGGAGTAGGGCGTGGACCGCGTGGTAGGTTGGGGATTGGAAGTTGTTTGGGAAGTGACAACAGAACCAAAATGCAATACAGATGAAACTTAGAAACCTCCGTTACCACATTCTTTATCGTTTTGGAAAAGGAAAAAAATAAAGTAAAAGACAAAGAAAAAAAACCCTCAGAACTACACATTTTGGTAAACAATGGCGTGTGATGAAAATGCAATACAAAAGAAAAGTTGGGGACTGTCACTGCTATATTCCCTGTTTTTTCATCGCTGGGGTATGTAAATAAGAACCAACTCTTGCGTTTTGCATGTAGATTTCTAACATTTTAACTTTAGTAAAATAAGTAACAAAAAAGAGTAACAATGAAAAGGAAAGAAAAGCAATTGGGGATAAGGTAAAAAGTCGAAATTTGGAAAAATCTCCCTCGCAACCCATTGAGACCAACTACTGTAAGTGTTATGTCCTAGGTCCAATCAACTTTGAGTATAAGTACTTTTAATATATGTTTAATGCATTTATTTTGGCAAGATCTATTATAATATTAAATAATAAAGTCCGTAAATTCAAGTCTCGGTAATATGTTAATTACAAAGAGTTGTGATTGTGAGATACAAATTACATATGATTGAATCTTAAATCATCCATGGTCGTAAGTAATAACGAGATACGGATATCGTTGTTACAGATAGATCATCACGTGTGTCATTCTTTACTTGTGAAGTAAGTAGCTGATCTCACAAACTAAAGTGTGGTGACACTTAAATGAACACGTGAATGTTTTGTTATAGAACAAAACATTGGAGATCCGCTGGGAGATTCCATATGGATAACTATCTGAGTGTCAGTGGTTAATCTCTAACGTTTAGTAGTGGAATTGGTCATTCGATTTGAGATCATTATAGTACCTTATGTGAGGACAGTCATACTTTGGTGATGCTGGAAGTTGCTCTGTCAATGATCGCTAATACGGTATCGTTTGGGTATGTCTAGAATCATATGAATGTTGTGAATGATAAATAGAGAATTTGTCACTCTTAGATAGTAAGAGTTTATGATTGCATTTCATTCAATTAAGTTGATAATGAAATCCTTGGTCAAGGTGTACGCATAAGTCGAAAAGGTACATTGACTTAATGGTGGAATGAAATATATAATCGATAATTGAGATTGAGATTGACACTTATCCATATCTCATGATTGATCGGATCATACTAACGAATGAATTATAGTTTCACTATAAACGAACGAGTTTGATTTTGTCATACTACGTGATATTTTTCGTCACATGTATTGCCCTGACACATTGCTAGATGTCAATCTGGGACAATGGATGTGAATTAGTGAAAAATAAAAGGGTGTTTTGATTTATCAATTTTGATTAGATCAAAACAATAATTCACGTCGTTAGGCATCGTGATGGGGAACCTAATGGATCACATACAAAATGAGAACTAGAAGATTGAGATCTGTCAATTAATTAATTGACAAGCGTTGGATAATTAATTAATTGGATTGCTTATTAATAGGCCCGAATTAATTAATTGGATTAATTAATTCATGGACCAGATTTAATTAATTAGATTAATTAAATATTGGATCGGGTTAAGTTTAAGAGACGGACCCAATCCATTTGGGCTTATATAAATAAGTTGCTAGGGTTTGAAAACAGTTGATGGATTTTCATTATTCTTGATAACACAAGAAAAGTAAACCCTAATTCCTTCTCATTCTTATTCTCTATGTGGATACTATTGGAGGCTAAACAATTGAACAGTTGTGGGAGGCGGATTAGGATTGCTGGAACTACAAGAATAGCAAATGAATTTGCAGATCCATATAAAGGTATAATTTCTATCACAGTTTATATCTAAACACAAAGCAGATTCTTAGTGGGAATTGAAATTTATTTAATTTTCCGTTGTGCATGATAAGTAAATTCTCAACAGCTACAACCACCATTAGCAACCTTTAACAGTTGAATGTTAGCACAACCACAATCCTTGTGTAAATGCAATTTGGATAAAAACAAAAAAGAAAACAAAAAAAACAACAACATACGGTCTAACAAAGTCATAATCCATGCAAGGTTGTTATGAACATAGAGATATATGCGTAGAAAGAGAAGAAAGATAGAGGGGATTAGATTGTGGGAGCTCTTGTTAGAGGTGGAGAAAATGTTTGTGACAAATTGTGTGCATGGAAGGAGGGAGAACCATTGAGTCTGTTCATTTCAGAACGTTCATCGTGTTAGGATGAGGAGTTCATTAACTTAAAAGTTCACTTTTTTGAATTATACTCTTAACATGTTCTTGCTGATTCGTTTGAAAATACTAAACTTGAAATTCGATTGCTCATTTAAGTTTTAGACAAATCAAAATGCTTGTTTGAGTTTAGTGAACTCTTATACTATATTAAAAACTTAGGATCCATTTGTTATGTGTTTCAGTTTTGAGTTCATTTTCAATTTTATATTTTAATGGTATATTTTAAGACTGCTTGTTTGTTTGGTCATTCTAAAAAATAATTTCTTAAAACACAAAACTAGAAAATACATATGGTTTAAATTTTTGAGAAATTATTTTATGACATTTTTGCCCCTAGTTGGTACGGATTAAAATCTAAATTTTAATTTAAGTCAAAGTTAACAATTAATTTTAACTACATATTTAATGGGTCCATAACTTTTCAACCACACATTTCATCAACTTTTATCAAAATATATAAAAAATCTAATTTTAATCTTCATCAAACGGGACTTTATTTCATGAATTAGAATTATTCAGTAAAATAGAATAATTTTTCGTTAGCATATTATCAAGTAATATTTTTTTAAAAATATTTTATTCTGCTACAAAAGTAAAACAAAAACAAATAATAAATTGAGTTGAAAACATATAAGAAATAAAAAAAAATTAATAATATGGATTGAGAATTTTTATCTATTTCAATTTAAGTAATTTTTTTTTAGATTTTTTTTTATGTAAATAGCCATTAAGAGCTTGAATTATTTAATTTTTAATTTTTTTTTTTTTAGATTTTTCTAGAAATTTTTTTTTTTTAGCATTTTAGAATTATTTTTTGAATCATTTTTACTTTTTATTGTTTATTTAATTTTTAATTTTCTTTTTTTTTTTTTAAGAATTTTATATTCTAGTTTTTTTAGAGTTTTATATTTTTAATTTTTAGAATTTTATTTAAACGCTTATTACTCATGCTTTGAGTGTTCAAAACGTCAAATATACGTTATATTATTAGTTTAACATTGTTTTTGAAATAAAAATATCAGACCAAACAATTTATGTATGTTTTGCAAAATTGAGAATTAAAAAACAGCTTGAAAACTAAAAATCAGACGCGCCCTTATGATTTGTTTTAAAATGTCAATCTTGACAAGAATAGTAATCCAATAACTAATTGCTACTAGGGTGAGTATGGGGTCTTTTTTTGTACATTTCTTTTTTCTCTTATTGTTTTTATTGAAGTTAAGTTTTAGCCAATCTTATGTCGAAAGAGATTGAATGCACGCATTATGTTCGTATGTAATGGCTTCATTTGTCTCTAGGATTGGAGACATAAACATTCCTTTTAAAGTTTATGAACTAAATTGCAATATTGCGTAAAATTTGGGACCTTTCTTGTTAGTTCCCTCTTTTATGGCTATAGCTTAAATAAATGGGGGGCAGAAATGAATGAATACCATAGTTTATGAAATAATTGAAGGAAAAAAAAAAAAAAAACCATATAGTCGATAATTTTGTTATCTTTTTTTTCTTTGTTTCTTTTTATTGCTTGCATTTTCAATTATAATCCATATTAATATCCTTAAAATTCAAAAATTGAACACAATATGTACGAAACTCAAGTTTTGAAACTTAACCTTCTTCTGTTTTTCAATTCAATGAATTAAACTAGCATGTATTGTGGTGATTATTAGCGGTAAAATGCAGGGGAGGATCCAAGAATAAATTTAGCACGGACTATTTACGAAAAAAAAAATTTATTAGTATTTGGATTGGAGAGACCCAGCCCGACCCTAAATCCCCCCCTGGTAAAATGCATTGACTCTTCTAATAAATATAACACTATTAAAATAAAAGTTTTGAAAAAATAAACTATTTAACTACAAATTTATGAATACAAAGCTCATTTTGATATATATATATTTTTAATTATTACCTCACAACGCCAATAATTCCATTTACCAAAAACTTTAAAATTTACCAATTAATAAGTGGGTGTTAAATCCCTTTCCTTCATATTTTTTAGGGTTTTAACCAATAATTGATACGAAGAATTGTAAAATATTATGTAGCATTAAAAAGTATAAATATTATACTTTATATTATTTAATAAGGTCTAAATATGTCTAGGAAGTCAAGGGAAGACAAATTTCTATATTTCCTACATGTACATTAATTACATAACAATTAATATTATTCATGGTGAATACTACTCGTAGTGGTCCTACTTGGAAAAGTAAAAAATATGCATTTTCTTCTTAAGTCTTTCAATGTTGATTGAGATTTCTCTATTTTGGCAATGGAAATCTATGGGAGTGAATTTTCGAGCCCACACTTAAATAATTCTATGAATAAAGCTAGTCAGACGGGGCCATTGACATCCTCTTGACAGGGATTTAAAATGTATTGATATGTCCTTGAATAACTAGTTAGAAAATAAATAAAGCTTCTTCTTTTTTTTTTTTTTTTTTTAAATGTTGCCACGTCAGCCTGGAGTCCGGAGATAAATTCTGTTTTGAAGCCTTGTTTGTATAGTGGGATCCTAGTTGAGCAAATTTTGGCTGATCCAAGCAAGTTACAACTGCAATGAGTATATAATATGTCTCTATTTGGTACATTTTTTTTTTTTCATTTTTATTCTTATACTCATTTTCAATCACACATTTTTCAATAAAATAATATTTTTATCACATTAATAATTTTTCCTTCTTTTTCAACCACATATTTATTATTCATCACATAAAAAAAATATTTTTTTTTCCCAAAAATGACTATAAAAAATGGCCATAATAATTGTCATGCCCCAAAAATGCATGTGATGTGCCCCAAAAATGCATGTGATGTGACCTACTCGAGATCCCACAAATGACGGTGGAAGGAGCATGTTTGGGTGTCCTTGAAGAACAGCTGAGCTTTTTTTAAATAAAAAAATAAGGTTATGATTTTATAATTCATGTTTGGATGAATTGTACTTATAAATAATTTTTACGCAATTTGTGTTCGAGAATTTAAATACTTTTATAATGGTTAAATTGACACCACAATTTCTTTTAAAGGCACCACTTTTTAATTCTACTAAAGGTCCCTAATTTTTGTCCATTATCACACTTACATCCTCAATGTTTTTCAATATATTCTTATTATCGATATTTTATTAATTAACACATTTTGTCTGTGATGCTCATTTTTGTCTTAATATTTTTTTAGTATGCTTTGAATGACAGTCAAAAATTATGCTGCACTTTTGTATTTGTATTTTTTATTTAAAAATATGAATAAAAAACATAAGTATTTTACGCTCTTCTAGTGGAATTTTTTTTTTAAAAAGAAAATTGTCATTAGAAACAAGATGTGTTGTTTAATAAAATATTGTTAATATAAATGTGATGGAAAAATGTTGAAGATATAAGTGTGTTAATTAGCAAATTTTAGGAAATTTTAGAGTAATTGAAATGAACCAAAAAGAAATTGTGGTATGAATATAGACCTCCCATTCTTTTAAGCCAATATATCATAATTTACTAAATTCTAGGTAGATAAACGGTGTTAACTAATGGTAAATTCTAAATTGATAAATCATAATTCTTAAAATAAGCAAATATTTTTTAATTATTTATATTCACGTCACATCTTTTATGAATTACATCACATTTTAATTACAATTAAGGTCTTCAATACTTGTTTATTGTAACACTCGTGTCCCTAACTTTTTCAATGTATTGTTATTCTTAACATTTTATTAATTAGCATGTCTCATTTTTAATAATAATTTCGATAGACAAAATGTTGTTGGGATGACATAAAACGGATTATTTTTTCATCTGATTTATCGATGATACATAGATTTTAAAGAATTTTAGTAAAATTTCAATTGAGGATACCTAGATTTTAACATAAGTAAATTAGTAAATTTTAAAATAAATAGATTTTAATAATCTATGTTAGAAATACACGATATGTTACCAAATAGTAAAGTAAATATTATTTATGTGTTAGATGTAGTATACCTCTAGGCTCTAAGGAGAGAAAGAAGTACGAGACCCATTATGACATAATAATTTCTTGTATTTATTTTTTATTTTTTTCGGTATTTCCAAACTATCAAATAAGATAAACACAAATATAATTGATATTGAAACCTACCAAAAACAATTCTAAATAAGTATTATAACGAAGATTGCAAAAGATCACCATGTCCACGTATTTTTGTTAGTCTCCAGATGAATATTCCACACATGAAGAGGATTATTCTTTGCATTATTGCAAGCAAAATCGAGCTTTTACTATAAAATTGCTGCACTACATTCTCTAATTTGTTTGTGTTGAACAACAAATAGTTCAAGATTTGTCTTTTTATAACGTTTATGAGACATGGTGTCTAAACTTTTACCATATTATAGGGACACTTTTTATTTTTGAATGAATTGTTCTTTCAACATATACACGTTTGATCTTTAATTTACAGTGTTTTCGTAAGGTTAAAAGATAAGCTAGTTCTAATTGATTATACTTCGACCCCATATGTGTAATAATATACTGTGTTTAGTTGATTTTATGTCGATCTAGAGATACCTATCCATGTAACATATATGTCTTCAATAATTCAAAATTTCTTTTTTGCAGCATAACGACAAACTCTATGCATAAGGTGATTTGGACATATGATCTTATGGTGGCCACAAAATAAGCAAGATTATTTGGTGATACAAGGAAAAATTTAGATTTTCGAGTGGCTGAATTTGAGAGTTGATTTCAACAAGATTATTTGGTGATATGAGGAGTTGTTGGGTGGTGATTGTAGAGGAGGTTAATGACTTTCTATTGATGTCAATATCCGGTGGTTTTTGTGGCCGAAAGGTATCTAAAAATGGCTCCAAAGTTGGCGACTGGTTGGGGACAAAAAAATTGTAACTTGTGACTGAAAAGTATGTTTTAAAAATTTGGGGTTATATTGCAATTAATTCTTTAGTTTTTCTTTTCTTTTTGTTTTATTTGAATGTGGGGTAAAATCGTCAAAAATATGTGAAAATGACGTTCAGCACACAAAATGTTGAAGGTAAGGGCATAAATGTCAATAAATGAAAGGTATAGACGTTTTTCACAATACATTTCAAAGGTAGAGACGTTTTGTGTCAATTAATCTTAATTTACAGTGTTTTTTTTTATATGACAAATCGTAAGGTTAAAAGATAAGCTAGTTCTAACTGATTATACTTCGACCCCATATGTGTAATAATATACTATGTTTAGTTGACTTCATGTCGATCTTGAGATACCTATCCATGTAACATATATGTCTTCAATAATTCAAAATTTCTTTTCTGCAGCATAATGACAAACTTTATGCATAAGATAATTTGGACATACGATCTTATTGTAGCCACAAAATAAGCAAGATTATTTGTGATATGGGGAAAATTCAGATTTTCGAGTGACTGAATTTGAGAGTTGATTTCGGCAAGATTATTTGGTGATATGGGGAGTTGTTGGGTGGTGATTGTAGAGAAGGTTAATGACTTTCTGTTGATGTCAATATCCGATGGTTTTGGTGACCGAAAGGTAGCTAAAAATGGCTCCAAAGTTGGCGGCTAGTTAGAGACAAAAAATTAGTAACTTATGACTGAAAAGTATGTTTTAAAAATGTGGAGTTATATTGCAATTAATTATTTAATTCTTCTTTTCTTTTTTCTTTTTTGTTTTATTTGCATGAGTGGTAAAATCATCAAAAATATGTGAAAAGGACGTTCAGCACACAAAATGTTGAAGGAAAGGACATAAATGTCAATAAATGAAAGGTATGGACGTTTTCTATAATACACTTCAAAAGTATGGATATTTTGTGCCAATTAGCCTTAATTTACAATATTTTTTTTTATGACAAGTCGAAAGGTTAAAAGATAAGTTAGTTCTAACTGATTATACTTCGACCCCATGTATAATAATATACTGTGTTTAGTTGACTTCATGTCGATCTGGAGATACCTACCCATGTAACATATATGTCTTCAATAATTCAAAATTTCTTTTCTGCAGCATGATGACAAACTCTATGCATAAGGTAATTGGACACATGATCTTATGGTGGCCACAAAATAAGCAATTTCATTGAATATTAAATTAGTTATGATTGACAATTATTGTTGAGGCTGGAAATTTGTTTGTATGTTCACATCAACTTCGAGTGGTTGGAAGTTGTTGGCTGTTTGTTTGATGTTTTCCTCTTCGACTTGGTTTGATATTTTTGTGTTTGTAAGAGGTTGACGGAAAAATTAATTAAGTATTTGTTAAATTTTATTTTATAATTATAAAAATGAATCTTAACGTTTGACATACAAAGGTAATTCTGGATATAATTACTAAAATGAACATTAATTATAAGGATGTCATTTTGTATTACTATTGTTAATAGTATTATGAAATTTCTAAAATTCATAATGTTACGAAATAAAAGAGTAACTGATATAATAAAATAATAAATAAATAAATTTTTAAACTATCTTTAATTTTGTTTCACAAATTATTTTTGGAATATTGATAAACGTTGGATAAAAAATGAACTGATCTAATTAATTAGGGTTAAATTTGTTATTTTAATTATAAGTAATTGGAGAACATAAAAGAAGAATTAAAAAAGCTCTTCTAAAATAACTGAGGCCTTCCTCGTGAAAGGTCTGTAAAATGAATGTTGGTTAATTATTGAGATTACAAAAGGGAGGGGAAACGAATAAGGCTATATGGCAAAAGTGAAGTTTAGTATTGATTTATGTGATATTTACAATGTCAATATACTGTCCAATTAAATGTAGAATTAAGCTAAACAAACCTAAAGGATGACCTAAGGATTGACATTTCCCTCACATGATGTGAGGTGCCCACCTGAATAAAATAACATTTTTCCCCTCATGTGTGAGGGGGATGTCATCCCTTAGGTGAACTATTAGATCACCAAAACACAACTCTTAAATGTAAGAATATGTGACTCATTTAATAGGGTCTATCACTTAGTGGCACACAAACTAATTAAAACGTCACTTGTCCGCATAATATGACTTTTCTTTAAAACGTGTTCCACTGATATCGTTCTTATGGAAACTTGGTCTTAGTGTCACGTCATGTCTGAGCCTTGTTGGTTTTATTCGCAATGGTTGAGGCAAGATGAAAAGTTGGAGAAAATCCTTATTCACTCTAAGTTGAAGAAACAATTGCAACAAACCTATGTAAAAGATCAAAACAAACCAAATGATTAAGATAATTCACAATGATTTGAAAATAATAACTTCACAGCGGATTTCAAGGCAAGTGTTAACTTACAAAAGATGATACTTTCCCCGACTTCAATAACATACAATGATAAGCAAAGACTCCTCCAAAAAATAATGGAGCTCGAATATGGTGTCTATGTCGTGCACTAACGAAGCACCAAATAAGATCATGCTAGAGAGACAAACAAGATTGTTGATTCAAGAAATATTTTTCTCATCATTCTGGGGATAGGCTTCCTTGGTTTCTAGATTTTCATTGTATACAACACATGTATTGGTGTTCACAGTGAGTGCGCTGGTCTGCCGCTCAATTGAAAGCTATGAAACAAGTATGCAGTAATTCAAAACTGAAATTGACACAATATTAAGAAGTGCCCTCCCTTATTGACCAATCTCAAAAAGCTAGTTTATGATCATGAGGCCATCATTATTTACACAAAACAGGAAAAAACTTTGAAAATTATGGAAGGCAAGTATCCAAGAAAATAAGTTTTCAAGGAAGAAGTTGAAGGATAATTTTATCTTTCATATATTTTCATTTACTTAGTAAGAAACCAATCGATCTTATGTATAGATGTTAAACAACTCTTTTGAGTCACAAAGTCACAACTATATTTAGGAGGTTGTTCTTATGCGTAGAAGGGGTAAAAAGATCGAAAAAAATCATGAACAGGTACATGAGTACTTATTCTTTTGCGTACTGAGACTGGTGCCTCGAGCATGTAGGAGGTTGCTCCGACTCCGAGGCATGTAGATATGTAGGGCGGATGGAAAAGACACGTAAAAGTATATTAATCAATTTAAAACATTTTTCAAGAAATGAGGTTACAGCAATGGAAGCTCGCCTAGCTTGACAAAGTACAATTTCAAAGAAAAACAAAAATCCCTATATAAGCTTAGTCTAGACCATTATATATTATCTTAGAAGAGAGATGCTTCACGAAAAGAGCCATGTCACAGGGGCCGAGGTGGCACCACCTCCGCCCTTGATCCGAAATTTAAAAAAAAAATACAGGACCCACATTTTGAATCAAGGGCCGAGGTGACACCCTGTCAAAGGGCCATGTTTGTTCAGCATATTTCATCTTTGAAAAAGATTGGGTTCCTATTGCTACAAACAAGGGGTATCCAAATACAACTACTCATACTACTATTTCAACAAATGTAATTATCGTGATTGAAGTGCATATGTTTTGACTTGAAAATATTCGCTTAAAATAAACCTTTCAATGACGAGTAGAACCGACCATTGTAAGTGGGCGTGCTAGAAATTTGGCCATACTAGCTATAATTTTAAGGTATTACTATTCAAAATTTATCTTTTATTTTTTACCTTATCTACCCAACAAGAATGTCCTTGTGGATATTTGGCAAGTTTTAAATTTTTTAACTTATTCTTAAAATTGATAGTTTCTTATTGAAAATAAGATCATGTTTACTGGAAATTAAAATTAGTTTTTTTAGTATATTTTAATAAATATTGATGAAATATATAGTTAAAAAGTTATAGAACCCATGAAATATAGTTAAAATTAATTGTTAACTTTGACTTAAATTAAAATTACCAAACAGGAGTTATGTTATTTACTATTTCAAAATAATATTAATTGTATTAAGAAATATTAGTTTTTTTCTTTAAAAAAAGTAAATTTAATTGGGGAAATTATGCCCAACTTTATAAAAATGGCCCAACTAGATTAATACCCTAAATTAATTAAAGTGGAAATTACAGGCGAGCCTATTTTTAAAGATCTAATTTCAAAAATAAAATGCAATGTTTACTTGTACAAAAATCAAATATTAATAATAATATTATAAAATATTTTAATATTAAATAATAATATTGTAAAATTAAAATAATCATTTCCACCCACTTAACTCCGATTTCTTTCCAAAACCTAAAATTCATTGCACTCTTCTCTCCATCTCTCCATATTCTCTCGTCTAACTCTCTCTCTTATTCGATGACATCGTCGAAGAGTGGTGCGTCGCAACTACTTTGCTGCCAATAGCGTCGCGCGCAGAGGTTGTGCAGCCACTGACAATCTGTATACAAGACGACGTCGAGTTGACCTATGCCACAATGGTGTGGTGTGGTGGTAGAAGAGATGGTGGTTGATTTTTGGGATACCAATTTTTATTTTTTTCCGTTTCTGTTTGCGGTTTTCAGATCATAAGGTGGCGGTGGTGTGGCGTCAAGATGATGCTGGATTTTTTGTTTTTATTTTTGTTTGTGATTTTCAAACTGTGAGGCAGTGTTGGCGAGCAGTGCGGTGGTGCCATATTTTTTGTTTTTCAGATTGTGAGGTGGTGGTGGTGGCGGTGGTGGTGGATTGGTGGCAGGCGGTGGTGGCGGTGGGGGTGGATTGGTGGCAGGCGGTGGCGGTGTTGGTGGTGGTAGCGACGATGGTGGTGACAGCGGCGATTGTGATGGTAGGTATGATAAAAAAAAAAATTGGTCGTGGTGGTGTGGTGGAGATGGTGGTCGCAAGTGTTGGTGGTGGTCATTAATTATTTGATTAACTGTGACTATTCAATTGGTTAATCTGTGACTAATGAAAAAGATAAATTGTAACTAAGAAATAATGTGTAACCTAAAAAATTGTTAATTTGTGACCGATAATTTAATAATTTGTCACTCTATAATAAGTTGTGATTTATAATATTTGTGATTTGTGATCGATAAATAAATTGACTTATAAATCTTTTATTTGTGGTCGATAAACATATTGTGACCTATAATTTTTTTGAATTGTGACCGTAAAATAATTTGTGACATAAAAATTCTATTTTGGAACGAAAAATAATATGTGATTAACTAAATTGATTATGATCAAATTATATAGATATGTTACTTTAATATATTTAATTAATAAATTTTAATAAAAATCTGATTTTTGAAATTTGAAACATTTGTTCTTAATTTTGAAATTAAATATACTTAATCTCTTAGTTATGAAATTTTCCCTTAATTAAACATCACACAACCCCATATTAACTACGTCCTGGACTAAAACAAAATCCCAAAATCTCCCAACTCAATATAGAGACCACAAACGGCGCACATGCCACTCTAGCAATTGCGATGACGTAGCTGCAGTAACAGTGATAGAGCTACGCTGCATGAAGCATCTGGTCCATGTGTTCTGTTTTTGGTGTTTTGGTCGACGAGGGATGGTGGAGTGATGTCATTTGGAGTAGCCGGTGGTAGATTGGTTTTTGTCACCCAGGTGTGCGACGGTTAATTGAAGCAATCGGCGTGTCTTCTTTGCCTTGGGAAGGTGAAGATGGAGCTTGAAGATTGTCGTATTCCGCCAATAAGTGGAGAGATTTTTGTGGTTGTTTTGCTTTATACGTTAAGTTAAAGTGCGAATGAGTTGGAATGGCCACCCCTCAAAATGTTTTTTTTTGTTTAAATGACTTTTGACCAAATTGTTTAAAAGAAAAGAAAAAGAAAAGAAAATTTAATTGTTTAAAATTGTTAAATATTCATTTTAACATTTTTCTTTATAACCAAATAAATGATGAATTTTGAGCCAAAATTATTTTATCCGACCCAGGCAAACTCGTTTGACCGGATTTAAAAAATTTAAATCAAGCTTTCAAGGTTCAAAGATTTGAATATTGAATCTCTAAGGAAAAAAAGTATCACCCTCACCACTAGGACATTTAATAATAAATTAGAATCAAATTTTCAAGGTCCAAGGATTTGAACATTTAATCTCTTAAAAAAATGATGTTTTTCTCACCACTAGAACATTGACCAATGTTACTTATTTTATTTTAATAACCTATATATATCTTGAAAAATTATAGTCAAATTTTCATTGTCCAATGATTTGAACCTTCATATCGTTCCAATAGAAAAAACTGAAAACGTAACGATATTGAAATTGTTCCTGAAGCACAAAACGACTTACATATCATTTCAATAGAAAAAATTGATTGATTTAAGCATAACGATATTGAAATCGTTCCTGAAGCACATAACGACTTCCATATCGTTTCAATATAAAAAACACACTATTTTTCTGATTCAACCGTAACGATATTGAAATCGTTCATAAAGCACAAAAAGACTTCCATATCGTTTCAATAAAAAAAAAACTAACTGATTCAACCATAACGATATTGAAATCGTTTCTGAAGCACATAAGAACTTCCATATCGTTTCAATATAAAAAACACACTGTATTTCTAATTTAATCGTAACGATATTGAAATCGTTCCTGAAGCACATAACGACTTTCATGTCGTTACAATATAAAAACTACACGATTTTTCTCTTCAACCATAACGATTTTGAAATTATTCTTGGAGCACATAACCACTTCCATACACAATGGGGTCAAGCATATTTCGGTCGACCAATAGCTTTTGAAATCAAGTAAGTATTAAATCGGTAAGCATGAAATCTGGTATACACCTTTCGATCGATTGGTAGATTTTGAAATCCGGTAAGCATGAAACTGGTAAGCATGAAATCCGGTATACACCTTTCGGTCGACTGGTGTGAGATTCGGTCGACCGGTATCTTTTGAAATCCGGTAAATATGAAACCGGTAAACATGAAATTCGGTATACACCTTTCGGTCACCGGTGTGAGATTCGGTCGATCGGTATCTTTTGAAATCCGGTAAGTATTAAACCGGTAAACATGAAATTCGGTATTAGGCCAAATTTCGGTCATAACGACATCGAAATCGTTCTCGAAAACATAACGACTTCCATATCGTTTCAATGGAAAAAATTGACTTATTCAACTATAATGACTTCGATATCATTCTTGAAGCACATAACGACTTCTATATCATTACAATGAAAAAAACTTATTTCCCTACTGATTGTGTCATAACGATATCGAAATCGTTCCTGAAACACATAACGACTTTCATATCGTTTCAATGGAAAAAAACTGACTTATTCAACTATAACGATATTGAAATCGTTCCTAAAGCACATAACAACTTTCATATCGTTACAATGGAAAAAACTTACTGCCTACTGATTGTGTCATAATGACATTGAAATCGTTCTCCGAAACACATAACGACTTCCATATCATTACAGTGGAAAAACTGACTTATTCAACCATAACGACATTGAAATCGTTCTTGAAGCACATAACGACTTCCATATCGTTACAATGAAAAAATTTACTGCCCTACTGATTGTGTAATAACGACATCGAAATCGTTCCCGAAACACATAACGATTTTCATATCGTTACAGTGGAAAAAACTGATTTATTCAACCATAACGACTTCGACATCATTCCTAAAGCACATAACGACTTCCATATCGTTACAGTGTAAATAATAAGGAAAACGACATTTATATCATTTCTTTACATAGAAAACGATAAGTATATCATTATAACTAATATGGACGACTCGGCATCCACGATCATTCGACATACCTCCGACATATGTATGATGACCGAAACTATTCCAATATGGTAGACAACAACGACATAGATATTTTTTCTATGTATAAAAAAAATGATAATTATATCGTTTCACTAAAACCAACAATTCGACCGTCAACAACCACTCATCATACCTTCAACATACGTAGGACGATCGAAAGAGGTCATCAAGTGGGTTGATACCACTCGAATGATTTAGAAAGAGCGAACGAAGATACTTTCTTCGGGTGAGAATAGTTCGAAAGTTGTATACAATCATGGTAACACAAATGTTCTCGTAGTTTATTTTGAGTGAGAATAGTTTGAAGGTTGTATATATGTCGGATGCATGTCGGGTGACTGCAGACGATCGAATCGTCGTTTTTAGAAGAAACGATATAATTATCGTCATATATAAACTAAAACGATATATATGTAGTTTTAGTTATGGTTTAAATTGAAACGATACCAATGTCATCAAAATTGTAGTGTACAAAACCCATGAAATAACATAACGACAGCGATATCGTTTCAGTACAAATTTGATGAGTTTGAAATCATTATAGTTCAAATTACAACTATAACGACATTAATATCGTTTCTTCTCATATACAATGACATTGATATCATTTTGCTAAGATTCAACATTTTACGACCACCCAACATACCTCCGTCGTACGTAGGACAACAAAAATATGTCATCGAACGAGTTCAATCCCAAAACTTTTGTGGGAATGAGTTGGGATGGCCACTACTCAAGATGTTTTTGTTTAAATAGCCTTTGACCAAATTCATTAAAAGAGAAGAAAATTTAATAATTTAAAATTATTAAATATCTATTTTATCATTTCCTTTATAACTAAATAAATGATGAATTTTGAGCCAAATTTATTCAACTCGGCCCAATCAAACCCGGTTGATTGGGTCTAAAAATTCTAAAGAAAATTTTAAAGGTTCAAGGATTTGAACCTTAAACCTCTAAAGAAAATACGGTAAGTATAGAGTAAATCTGATATGCAAGTTCAATGCATATACAATGAGCTCTAGCAAATCCGATGAGCTCTAGTGAAATACGGTTAGTATAGAGTAAATCCGGTGTGCTGAAGAAGTGAGTAAATATGGTTAGTATAGAGTAAATCTGGTATGCAAGCTAGATGCATATACGGTAAGTTCAACTAAATCCGGTAAATCCATATCCGGTATATTCAACCAATTTTGTTCTTTCTTTCATCATCTTTAAACCAAAAAATTCAACAATTTTTTATATTGAAACGATATGGAAGTCGTTATGTGTTTTAGGAACGATTTAAATATCGTTATGCAACAATTAACAGAGCAGTGAAGTTTTTTCTATTGAAATGATATGGAAGTCGTTATGTGTTTCAAGAACGATTTAAATGTCGTTATAGTTGAATCGGTCAGTTTTTTCTATTGAAACGATATGGAAGTCGTTTTGTACTTCAGGAACGATTTCAATGTCGTTACGATTGGTTCAGAAAATAGTGTGTTTTTTATATTGAAACGATATGGAAGTCGTTATGTGATTCAGGAACGATTTTAATAGCTTTATGGTTGAATCAGTCAATTTTTTCTATTGAAACGATATGGAAGTCGTTATGTGTTTCAGGAACGATTTAAATGTCGTTATGCAATAATCAGTAGAACAGTGAAGTTTTTTCTATTGAAACGATATGGAAGTCGTTATGTGTTTCAGGAACGATTTCAATGTCGTTATAGTTGAATCAGACAGATTTTTCTATTGAAACGATATGAAAATCATTTTGTGCTTTAAGAACGATTTTAATGTCGTTACGATTGTATCAGAAAAACAGCGTGTTTTTTATATTGAAACGATATGGAAGTCGTTTTGTGATTCAAGAATGATTTCAATGTCGTTATGGTTGAATTCGTCAGTTTTTTCTATTAAACGATATGGAAGTCATTTTGTACTTTTGGAACGATTTCAATGTCGTTACGGTTAGATCAATAAAACAAGTATATGCATATCAACAACTTAAACACGTACAATATGTGAACTTGAAATTTTAAAAGGCCACAAAAATTTCGGGGAAAATGGGTTTCGGTTGGGCTTTCCTCTAGGGTCTTCAAGTTTCGATGGCTTTCCTCTTCACACTTTATCGTCGGATTGGATGTGAGTTTACCGACAGGAGAAGGTGAGATTTGGGGGAAATGGGGATTTTAGGGGGAATGCCGATTTCGGGGAGAAATGGGTTATTCCCATTTCAATGGGTCAAAACGATTCTATATGGACTTGTTTTTGGGGTTTAAAAAATTTGGGACAAAAAAAAAAAAAGAGAAAAAGAAGTGCCAGGTTAGACATTTTGAAATCCTGTAAGTTTTCTCTTGCCTTTTTCTGTACTCATAGACTAATCCAATGATGAATATATCTTCCTATTTATTTAAATAAAACAAAAAGGAGAAGAAAACAAAAGAACAAATTGCAATTATGCTCCCAAACTTTAAAAAAATTGTAAATGAGTTCAAATAAATGATTAAACAGGTAATTAGTACAAAACATTCATATATTTAAATATTATTCTGTAAATGTCACTACCTTTCATTTTTTGACATTTCACCTTTATTTTCACATTACATTGTGAAATCATCATTTTCATCAATTTTCTCAATTCAAAATTGTAAAATGACGAATATATACTCCTATTTAAATAAAAAATAATGAAGAAATTGTAACTATACTACCACAATTTTCAAAAAAAGTACAAATAATTTTCAATATAATTGTAATTTGTTCTTTATTTTTATTTTCTTTATTTTGTTTTATTTAAATAGAAGGGTATATTCATCATTTTATATCTTTTAATTAAGAAAATATATGAAAATAATGATTTCCGCAATGAAATATGAAAATGAGTGTGAAAATCTCAAAAATTGAAAGGTATGAATGTTTTGCACAATAATGTTGAAATGTATGAAAGTTTTGTCCTAATTAACATTTTAATAATTTATTTGGACTTATTTGCTGTTTTTAAAAAGTTTGGGAGTTTAATTATAATTTCTTTAAAGTTTGGGACTCATTTTAATAATTTTGTTCTTTCAATATGAGGGTATATTTATTATTTTACATTTTTTTATTGAGAAATTGGATGAAAATATATATTTTCCTCAATGAAAGGTGAAAATATGGGTAAAAATGGCAAAAAAATGAAATGTATAGACATTTAGCACAATAACAGTTATTGAAAGATAAAAATGTTTTGTGCTAATTACCCAATTAATTAAATGTTGTTTGTTACTTTTTAAAATAGGTTTGTGTTTGAGTTCATTTTTCTTCTTTTTTCATGTGTATAGTTTTTTGTGCTTAGGCTTGAGTCTGTTAGTAACAATAGTGGTAGGAACGAAGAAAGAGGAGAGACGACAATTGTGTCAGCGGTTGAGCTGATAGATGACGGAGGTGGTGAATTGACTTTAAAAGGCTTGACGTTTTGACTAGCGTTTTGTCGGTGAATTGACTTAAAAATACTCGACGATGAACAGAGAAAAAAGAGGGATGATAGTTGTGTCATTTTTTTTCCCGTCACTTTATTGAACAAATTCCAATGTTTTAATTAGTATTGTCACTTTTTTTATTTTTTGAGTATTTGTCAATGTTTAAAAAATTTCTATTATTTTTTTTTTTGGTATTTGTTACTTTTTTCTACCACTTTCTTGAAAATTTTGTCACTTTTTTGAGCAACAAGCATCATTTTTAATAAAAAGTTTTTAATAAAGTTTCTAAAAAGTGACATTGTCGCACTTAGTTTTACACAATAGTTTTTCATTTCAAAATACATTTTATATAATATTTTAAAAGACAAATAATTTTGTGGTAATTTTGTAAGTTACCCAATTTAATTAAGGGTTAATTCTATGAATGGTTAATGAAATTTGCCATATATTACCACTTAATAACTGACTTAAAAATATAACTCTATGATCATTAAACTTTATTGAGTGTTATCATTTCATAATTGAATTTAAAAATATATCTCAATGGTCACTAAACTATGCACCGTATTATTCATTTGTCATTTAAATGGAAAAACTCGTTAAATTCAACAAATGACGTCGATTTGAATGATGGACGGATAACATGGTGCTTAGTTCAGTGACCATTGAGATACGTTTTTAAGTTCGATTATTAAATAGTAAAACTTAGCATATTTCAATGACTATTGAGATATATTTTTAAATTTAATTATTAAGTTCTTTAAATTGACCCATATGAAAGAAGAAATCAAAGAAAATGAAGGGAAAAAGGGGAAACAGAAAATCAGAGACTTATAAATCGAATTAAAAATATATTTTTTTTGCTGATATTTATCTATCACGATGAAAAAGTACATTTGATTTTTAGATCAACTGGTATCAGTTCACCGAATTTCAAACTTCGCACAAACAGATTGAAAGAGAACTAGTAGGAACATCGAAAGAAATTGACAGGGAAAAATTTAATAAAAGTACAAAAATGTTCGAATAGTGCCAATGTAATTGAGATCGATTTGATTTTCAACTTTTTTTTCCATCATTTTCTTTAGTTTATTCTTTCACAAAGGTCGACTTGAGAGAAAAAGAAATTATTACTATTTAATAACCGAATTTAAAATTGTATCTCAATGGACACTGAATTATACAAAGTGTTACTGTCTCATAACTGAATTTTAAAAAATATCTCAATGATCACTGAACTATACACCGTGTTACCTATTTATCATTAAAATCAACGTCGTTTGTTGAATTTAACGGATTTTTCCATTTGAGTGATTGATGGATAATACAATGCATAATTTAATGACCATTAAGATACATATTTAAGTTCAGTTATAAAGTAATAATACTTGAAAGTTTTGTGATCATTGAATTATATTTTCAAGTTTAATTACTGAGTAGTAATATATTAAAAAGTTCACTAACCATTAATGTAATTAACCCATTTAATCAGCCAAACGTGCTGGCGAAGATTATAGAATTCCGAATACCAGGAGACGTCCACCGGTCCACGTACAAAGTAAATTCAAAATTGAAATTTACCTTATTAAGCCTCGTTTGATTTCCATTTTTTTGGCATAAAAATAAAAAATATGATCGTTATTCATCATATTTAATCATTATATTTGACTTTACATCTCTTATGCGAGTCATGACGACTATATTTTTCATTTTACAAAAACAATCTGGGTATAAATGATTTTTTAAAACCCTAGTGTCGTCCTCAAAAATTCCTAAATTCTTTCATCTCCGATGGCCAATTCAACTGCGGATAGTTGAATACTGCAGATAATGATGCTACTGTTGCTTACTTAAATCAAACCCATATAAAAATTTCATCCTCATCAGTCATCAATCAGAAGCAGCACTTGTAAAAATCAATTTCATGGCGTCTGAGGTATTGGAATTTTTGAATATTGCTGATAATGATGCTACTGCTGCTTCGGCCGACGATGATCTTATAGTGCTATACTCAACACCCGCTTCATTCAAAAAGGGAACCAGCAAAATGAACCCCATTTCTGTTGAAGATTACCCTCTTAGAGCCAAGAGGGTCATTGATCTCTCCCAAGACTTCACGTATTATGATATTGGGAGTGATGATGATGAAGTGAAAGTTCTCGATTCATTCCCAAAAATCCGGAGAAAGATTTACAAGGGTGAGTCGTCAAACCAAAAACCTGCAAAGGATGTAGAATCTGGGCTTCCTATGACGTTCGTGTGTGAAATCTGCGTGGATGAGAAGCCGACTAATGAGCTGTTTCGCGTTTTGGGGTGCCCTCACTCTTACTGTTCAGAATGCATGGCGAAATATGTGGCATCCAAGTTAAAACAGAATGATACTATTGTTACTTGCCCCGTTTTGGGCTGTAAGGGGGTCTTAGAGCCTTATCATTGTCGTTCAATCTTGCCTAAACAAGTGTTCGATATGTGGGGTGATGCTCTATGTGAGGCAGTGGTTTTGGCCTCTGAAAAGTTCTATTGCCCATTCAAAGATTGCTCGGCAATGCTGATTGATGACATGAGGGGAGGGAATGAGGTTATTATGCAGTCGGAATGCCCAAATTGTAACAGGCTGTTTTGTGCGCAGTGTAAGGTTCCATGGCATTTGGGGATACAGTGTTCAGAATTTCAGAAGTTAAAGAAGGATGAGAGGAACAATGAAGAGGATATAATGCTGATGAATCTTGCCAAGAGTAAGAAGTGGATGAGGTGTCCCAAATGCAGCTTCTATGTCGAGAAGTCTGAAGGCTGCTTGTTCATAACATGCAGGTTTGTTTAGTTTATTGCATTGCACTTTTACTTATACATCCAAGTAGATTTTTGCAGTTATGAACTCTTACTTTTTGCATAAATGAATTGAATTTGTTCCTGCTTTTATTGCTGGTAAAGGAACTTAAAATAAGGAGAAGGAGAATAAGTGGTTGGGGCATGTTGAATAAGAAATTTGTTGGGTGAGAAAATATACAGTATTGAACATGCGAGCTCAGCCTGAATACACGTGAGGCCAGTAAAGGCTTTAAGCATAAAAGCTCGCAGGCAAGAAAGGGCGAACCATCTCCTTTGAATTCCAGATTGGTAGAAACCGATATTAAAGCATACGTGGTTAAGTTTTCAAAGCGTGACTTCAAAACCAGTGAATACAGGACACATAATCTAATGAAACGTGAATGCATAACAGATCCAGTTAGAAACCCACCAGTAAATAACTACCACCTGTCATTTACTAAAAAGACCCAATTACCCCAAGGCCTTCTAGGAAATCTATAATTAATTCCGCGTAAGAGAAGAAAGGCATGCAAAATCAAATATCTCCCTCTGAAATAGCCATTTCCTCTCTTGCTCCTTGCTGAGCATCAAGCATTGAGAGTTTAGGAAGAATTTGATGATCATAATTTTGCGGTCAACAGGGCATGTCTTTTGTTAACCAAAAGAGGTTCCGGACATTAATTATCTTATAGGTCTTCTTTGGATACAGGGCTTTGGTTACCTCAAAATAAATTTGTAATCAAATTATTATTTAAATGACCGTATATACTAAACATTTGTTCTTCCCCTTTTCTCGAACTTCAGTGTGATCATAATGCAATTACATTAATGGGATCCAGATTGATGATAAGCTGTATTTGATAATACACTATACAGAGCAAGATTGATGCATGTGGAAGGTTCACAATGTACAATACAAATTAAATCTTCGCTGGAAATCTGATGTAATCAGCTACTTCTCTTGTGATTATTGTCGGTATCTAAGCACAAATTTCTGTCTTGCAGCTTTCGATCTTTAATCTTTACTGCAGTCTATGTTATTGACTCTTTATGGCATGTGTGGACTGGTGAACACTAAGGAACAAGAAGAAGTTAAAATCTTGTCCGGTGCATTGTATGGCGTTCCAATTATTGTGTTCCAAACATACCTTTAGTATTTTACTATCTTTTCAAATTTTAATCACCTTGTATGCACGAATACAGTGGTTATGGACTATTTATTTGGTTCCAAAACTTTCAGCCTTCTGAATCAAAGCCAATATTTTACTGTTTTTTCACCTTTTTTCTGATGATATAGGTAGATGTACTTTTGTTTCTGTTGTTTTTTTATGAGTTCTCCATCTTTAATCTGAACTTCAATCTGAACATATAACTCTCAGTACTATTATTATAATTGCCTTTTATTCATGAAATGGAGTGGTCTATTATCTGCTTATTTGATCCGATAACTTACCTTTCGAATTAAAAGTTAATTTTTTACTATCTTCCTGTTGATTTTAGGTGTAAATATACCTTCTGCTACAACTGTGGAGCTCACCTGAAGTCACACTACTGCTCTAAGTGTAAGCATTGAGCTGAATATGATATTATAACCTTATTGTTTCTACACGTAAGTTGGCTTGAGGTGGTGTATTAAAATTATCCGGAGTAAATATTAGACGTTTGTATAAAACTTTAACCTTGAAAAAAAACATTAGCTTTACTATGATTTTACTTAGATGCTCCCTTTTGACACTATGAAAATTTTAGAGTCGTAGGAGCAGGCATATTTGAAGTGGTGAATCCTCTGGGATAGTTTATACATGTGAATTTATTGATTAAGAGGAAATTATGGTGTTTAATTTCTCTGAATTGTAGCTATACTTTCTTTATCAACCAGATGCTTTATAATTTATGCTCTATTCCTCATATTCTGTTATATTTATGTTGTGTCTGGGTACCATATATCATCATACAAAAGAAAAGACCTTAGGTCCAAAGCATGTTGGGGCCATGTCAAAGATGCGAACTAACTTTAGAAAGCAGGACATAACATGTGCTGTGCAGACATGTCTTAGGGTATCCATAATCTTGAGATTCATCTTAATAGAGAGTTCCTACGAAAAGATACTACAATCATCGTCGATAAGCTGAGCTCCACCCATATAAGCATTTCAATGTGCTTAAAACTTTGCTTGTGCGTAGGGATGCTTGGGACAAAGGAAATGACAATCTGTAACCCTTTTGGGGGGTTTACCCCTGGCTTCATCGCCATCGACACAATGTCGTTTCATCAAATGTCTTAAAGGAATGGTGTTTAACACAAGATTGTCGGGCTTCGCATACCGTTGTCACAAATCTCAGCTGAAGCTGCTTTTTTTAAGCCACGAAAGTCAAAAGAGTTCTGCCCCTTTACGATTAGGTGCCAAGCGCTTACCAAAGAAAGGACCTTCGCCACTTGAGCTGTATGCGGGGGAACTCGCACAAGCGGTTCTTGGGGGGGAGAGTTATTAGGGGCCATCCCATCTCAATAGTGTATATTTGGAGCTCAATATGAAATTTTATTTTCTTGCAAGACCCGTTTGGATAAGGGAAAATTCCAGAGATTGCTTCGAAGTAAGATCCTTGCGTTGACCCTTTCCCGAACCAGAGCTTTGTTAGTTAGAGCTAGCTTTAAGGCTTTATAGCGAGCAGTTGCATAAAGTAGTCAGTCAATAGGTTCAGCAGTATATTCTTTTGATCCAAACTGGGAGTAGCACTTCTCTCCATTATTTTTTATTTTATTGAGCGTGCTAATTCCCAACCACCTTTTCTTTAACATTGATTTGATCTACCTTTTGCAATAGAGTGATCTCCTTCTTCCTGGATTACTACTCATCTTATTGATTTCTCGGGTGCGCTATTTACTTTTCACACTTGAGTTTACTGCCCTCACCTGCGAGAAGGGGAGCTAAAAGAAAAGCAACTGGATCAACATTTCTTAGTATTCATTATACTACCCTGCGTGAAAGTGCTTTGCTACAGGCCTCCCTCGTTAGACGAATTCACTCAATCAAAGATTTTTCCTTCATTCTTCACCTTTGTAGAAGTACTGATCGATCCAATCTCAAAAGTCCTAAAGAAAAGCAACCCCAATCTCTCCCCCGCCCAGGTCAAAGCTCTCTCTCTCTCTCTCTCTCTCTCACACACACACACACACACACACACTCTTACGATCAGCAAATCAGCCCTGCATCATATCGATAGCCGATTCAGATCACCTACCAAAGCCTGCCTAACCTAATTGTGTGTGAGCAATGAATCGTGAGAGATTCTGTATCTTAGGCAATTCCATTATTATTGGAGGATAAAATAATGTGGTTTCAGCCTGCTGCCGTATTGAGGATTATCATTGCAACAGACATATAATGTAATCTGACGCCTGCCTGCTAATTGCAGTGGTTGGTTTCTATCAGTTCTTTCGTAGAGATGAGAATTCTCCGTACCATAGTTATAAAACGGTAAAGAACTGGACAACCAAGCGAACCCCCCCCCCCCCCCCCCCCCCCCCCCCCCCCCCCCCCCCCCCCCAATTTTTGCCGGTTTATCATGTTCAATTCCTATTTCTAACCTCTTGGAATTCCATTCAGAATCTCAAATCTCTGAAGATATTTCTACCAAACCGGATTTACTTTTTCCTATTGTCATGCTTCCAACAATCTTTTTACTTCCTTTTCCAGTTGTGACTGAAATCTCTGTTGCAACTTGGAAGCTCTCCTCTACCTCTATTATATTGTAATGTTTTTTTCTCAGTACATGCGTGTGCGCACCGTAGAAAAGATTTATAAAATCTGTTGATAAACTATAAGGTGAATTGATTACTGCTATTCAATACATGTTTATTAATGTAATGATTTGTCAATAGTCATCTACCACCCAACGTAGAAAACATGCCTATAAAGTTTGTTTATTAGCATACCTTACTTAAGGGGGAAAAAAATACTTGTTGGAGCCTCTATCTTAGAGTTTACATTGGAGTATCATTCAATCTAATCCACTTTTTCTTTAGAGGATTGTCCATACATATTTTGAACCAATATCAGGATGGAAAAATGACATCAGGGCCCTAACCTATATGTAAACCGTAAAGGTAAACACAGTTTGATTTGGACGATTTTTGAACCATTTTAAACTAAATCATTTAAATTTTAAATGGTTTGGGAAATTTCAACTGTTACCATACCAAACCAAATAGCAAAAATAAATTTTTGAATCAAATCAAACGAATTCATTTTTTCCTGTTTGATTTGATTTTGAACCATGATTTTTAGCAACGTAAGAATAACATTTTATAAACAAGAGAAAAATAAATATTATTTTTTGAAATTTAACAATAAGACTTATTAAATTGAAACTATCTATAAAATTTTAGCACTATTAATATATATATCTCAATACAAGCAAAAATTAATAAAATAATATAAGGTTCGACCATTAATTTGAGCTTTGATTTTCATTCTTTAGATAAAATATTATCATAAATAAAATATTATTTTTCTAAAGAGATAATAGAAGTCGACCAGCAAGTAATGGTTTAAGTATAAATTGATTCAACAAACAACATATCTCAAGTAAAATAAGTTATTTTTGTTATAATAAAATTAAGCGAAAAGTTCAATTTCGTTTCAAGCGACTTTTAAATATGAAAACCTAAATTAAACCATTTACAAAAGGTTTTGTTTGGTGTGACAAGTGCTTCACAGTCTTTTTTTTTTAGCAAAATGTCGAACATGGTAAATTTCCTAAAGTGTAACTGAGACCACTGATTGGATGGCTTCTGTTGGTCCCGAACCAATGTGTTACTCAATTTAAACAAAAATGTTTGCGGAAATCGCAAAAATAAAAATTAACAAGAACACATAATTTTTCGCCACTAAAGATTCGGATGTTCAACCAAAGGCTTAATCATCATGTTGAGCATCTACAAGTAAATATAACTCTAGATCCACTAGAATCAATCAAGAATATGTACAAGCGTTTCTTCACTGAGTTTTTCTCTCACCTCTATTATTACAACAAAATATGCTCCTCACAATCTCTTAGATTGTACACTAAATACAACCAAGAACATCTCACAAAAAGATTACAGAGATTGAACACAAAGAAGAAAAGTATAGAACTCAGAGAGAACCTTAGAAACCACTGAGAATATCAACAACAGCAAAATCATCATTGCTAATTCTAGTAAAATGAAATCTATTTCTTCTACTTCTATCTCTGGTAGTTGATAATTAGCAAGAACACGACTTTGAGATTCAGCTTTATTTTCAAATTCATCTTGATTATGATTTATTTCAGATTGGGTAGCCTCTACCTCAATCAAATCATTGGGATCAGTCAAATTTTCTTCCTAATTTCTCAAAACAGTTTCCTTAAACCCCTTATTACTTGCGCAAATGGAATGGTATCCCAGGCCTTTGCTATCTCTATTCGTGCGTTCTCCTCTCTTCTGTTCTCTTATTTTTTGTCATTTGTCCTTTTTTTCTTCTCTTTTTGTTTGCTCTTTTGTATACTCTACAATTTTGAATGCTGACTCCTTCCTTAGTCAGGTATAGTTTCAACAGATTTCAAATCTGGTAAAGCATTACAAGGCATATAATTTTCATTGAAGATGACATTCCTACCAATGATGACTTTGAGATCATTTTGACTCTTAACCCAAAGTTTATAACCTTTGGTTTCCTCTCCATAATCCAAAAAACACATTTTATGGATCTTGGTTCAAGTTTGTCTTCACTTTGATGAGAATAGGCAGTGCAGTAAGTTTTGTATAATCTGGTGACTTACCATACCATAGTTTTTCGGGGACTTGAATATCAATAGCACATGATGGACTTTTATTTGTAAGATAAATAACAATTTTTAAAGGTTCAGACCAAAAAAAAACTTGGGAATATCAGAACGAAGCAACATACACTTGACTTTTTCCAATAAAATTCCAATCATCCTCTCAGAAACATCATTTTGCTAAGGGGTGTATGTTACAGTTCTATGCACAGAAATCAAATTCAAAATTATTGAATTCAAGACTATTATCTGTCCAAAGTGCTTTGACTTTTTTATTAGTTTGATTTTCAATCATCAATTTTAATCGTCAAAAATATCAAATTTTTTATTTCAAAAGAAAAGTTTTTTTTTTTTTTTTTTTTTTTTTTTTTTTTTTTTTGCAAAATCATTTACTATAAATAAATAAAATCTAAATCCACTTTGTGTATTTGCATATTCTGGACCCCACAGCTTAGCATATAAATAATCCAAAATAAAAGTGAATTTATGAATTCTAAATTTAAAAGGTAATCTATTTTATTTTTCAATAACACATTCTTCATAAAAAATTAATTCTTCGATATCATCATTTTCAAAACATCTAAGTTTGTTTAAAATGATTAGCCCCATTTCACTAATGTGGCCCAGTGTTTTATGCTAGATTAAAAACTTATCAGGACTAGAACTTACAGCTGCAGAACTCTGACCAACTAAAGGTTCAGCCTGCAAGGTGCAGATTCCATTCATCTTGGGAGATGAGATAATAACCTTGTCATCAAGATTCAATTTTGTGAAACTTTTATGAATTCTTATATTATATTCTTCATCCAATCCACCTAATGAAATTAGATTGAATTTTTTTTTTTTTTTTTTTTTTTTTTTTTTTTGACAATTCAAGCACATAATTAGTCTCATTTAGTTCAAGAATACGATTATTTTCCAACAAAATGTTGAGTTTTCCGATTCATTTTATTTGATAACTCATGTCATTGCCCATCTGAACTTGTCCCCCATTGAAATCAACAAATTCAGTAAACCATTCTTTTATAGGGCACATGTGGAAAGTACAATCAGAGTCAAGAACCCATTCATTTGAATTTTTTTTGGTTGTACTGACAAGAACAACTCCTTATATATCAGGTTCATTCTTGCAGACAATAACTGCAGTACTATCAGAGTTGTTCTTATCCTTTATATCAAATATTTTCTTAAAACAATCTTTTATGAAATATCCAATTTTTCCACAATAATAGCATTTATTGACTTTGTTATTAGGTTTCATTTGATTCTTATTCTTATCTTTAAATCTAAGATTTTGGGGTTTGCCTTTCTTATAGATATGTAGCCCTTCACCAATTTTAGAATCTTTGAACTCGAATTTTACTTCAAGTTCTCTATTTCTTAAAGCAGAGATTATGATGTCCATAGTTAGAGCTTCTCTCCCGTAGTTTTTCCACAATAATATCAAAATTGCATTTTCACAGAGCATGACTTATTAAGTTATAACCCGGAAGTCCAATACTAATAGCAAAATCCAATAATAGTGAGATAGCCCAAACATAATAGCTTCGAATCAAGCCGATGTGCGCAGCAAAATCCATATCTTCAAATGGCGCATCTCTTTCTTCCACATTCCACCCTTGTAGCTCTCCCTTCCTTCAAATGTGTTCTTCAAGGCCATCCCTGTGTGTGTCAACTTGAAATTCTTATACAAATGCCTAAAACAAATACTATTTTTCATCAGGAAATGTGAATAATAACAAAAGGGTTTTGTTCGTAATATACGAATGGGTGTTGCTCGAATTTCCCAGACTCTGTTCCTAGTAGTGACGAAAGATGAATTTCACATTGAGGCGAACTTATATAAATTACGTCTTTATTTTTATTTTTTCTATTGATTACTCTCGATGGTATAGAATTAGTGTTTCAAATTCTTAGTATCCTTTTCCAATCCCAGCTTTCCAACCCCTCCTTTTTGCATGCTAAAAATTAAGCAAAAATGGGCTAAAGCAAAGGATGGGCATTGTTGGACTTGCAACCTCAGCGTGGGGAATTCGATTCTTGGTTGGAGCAGTTGAGTGATGTAATAACCATTTTTGGTTGGAGCAGTTTGGTGATGTAATAATCATGGAGGAGACTCATTTGGGGTCAAGAGTATAAATGGTGCACGGACCCTGGTCAACTTGGGCATAACGTGCGGTTTACTTCCGCCAGTTACTGAGGGATCGGTGGCTGGCGGTCCAGGATATAGTCTGGCATAAGCTAGGAAACCTGGGTATCAAAAAAAAAAAATAAAAAATAAAAAATGGGCTAAAGCAAAGGTTTAGTTCCTTTTGCACCACTTTTGAAAGGTTTGGATCAATTACACAATTTTGGAAATGGTTTGGGTACCGTTTGCGCTAATTTCCCTTAAAGTTTTGATTCAAGAATAGAAATAGGGCATATTTTATTGTTTTTAAAAAAGGAGGTACAAAGTGTAATTTCCACGTCTAAAACGACAACAAGCTCGAGCCTGAACAAACTGGGTTGTTCGTTGGCTCAAAACAGGCAATTGTCATTTTATTTTGAAATTCAATTTTTTTTTGAAAAAATATAAAAATTCTAAAATATCAGATTGGCCCGCTTTTGGGCTGGGCCATGGACTGATCTGCTCCATTCCCCTTCGAAAATATTACCTAATCAAAACCTAGACCGGTAACCAAAACAGCTTACTAGAGCCGTGCTGATTATCACGACCAATCCACTTTGATACCTCTACTTCTATGTCAACAAATTGTACTAGGAAACACAGTTAAATGTGACGGAAAATTTTGCGGGGAATTCAAAAACTTGAATAATGAAAATCAAAATAAGAATTTATTATTACTTCCACCAGAGGAATAATAATTACATATCACGAAATATATTATTACTTTGTTTAATCTTGGGTGTTTTAACTAAAGGTTCATGCAAAAAATGACTTTTTTAATTACTTATTTCTATATCTGTATTAATTCAAGTTATAGTCTGCTGGAATTGGACCACCGAGACCAGGAAAGAAAGGGACTCCAGTATCGGGCAACCAACTTGTTCCATCAATGAATACAAAAGTGAATTTGTAGGCTTCTTTTACATCAATTTTATGAAAACCAGGCCAATTAACTCTCCCATGAGTTCTAGCCCCGAGGCCAGTATTTGCATATTCAGCAAAGTACAGCGTTGAAATAGAAGAAAAACCTCCCCCTGGCCACTCAATCCATCCCTGCGGCGCAATTGCATCACCAATATTTGATTCCATCACAACCGCCCTGGAATACGCTTTCCAGGGCCTCCCTAAATATGATTTGTAGGAATGCCTGACAGGAAAAAAATCTGAGCTGAAAGTAATCCTGCAGGATTGGATAGAGGTTCCAGTGTTTTGCCCTGGATCGGTCCGGCCATTTGCCAGGATCACGTTGTATGCTCCATCGGCTGGTTGGCGAAGGATCAAATTACTAGTTTGGATTACAACAGCAGCATTCCCAAATATGAAGTCTATGGTACCATATATGTCACATTCGCGGTAAAATTGGCGAAGGGAGACTGCGTATAATGAATCTTGGTAACCAGAAATGCTACATCTATACAGAGCAGAGCGATCCGAGGCTATAGCTAGTGCAACGGCTTGTGCTCCTTGTGGCCCTGCCGTGTTCTGAAACCCGATATCTCGTGCTATAAATCCATTTCCTGTAATTTCTGACAAAAAATAAAAGAAGATGACTATCAATCTATCTTCCGTTGTGGTTGAAATCTGTCTTTAGATCCCCTAAATTGAAAGTTCCACAGAATTGCACGTTAAATAGTACTAGCTGATAATGTAAATTTGAATGCCATAAAAAAGCTAAAGCATGAAAAAATAGGGATACTTTTAGGACCCTAAATGGCAGCTAAAGCATTAAATTTATGACTACAAGGATTTAATTTTAAATAACTAGAGAGTACAGAGAGGACTCACTAATTGTAGCAGTGTCCAGTAGCATTGAACCCCTGGCCACACTACTACTTGCAGTAATGATAGTTGAGTATTTTCCATCACCAATTAGCATAATCCCATCTTTCTTGCTGTTAATTTTTTCGTTGTAAATTCCTGATTTCACATAGATTATGAATCGACTCCCAGTCGCGGCCTGGATGGCAGCTGAGATTGTTTTATAGTTCCCTGAGCCATCTTGGGCAACTATAACATTTGCTTTTATTTTTTTACTTTGAAGCAGTTCCCTATCACTCCTGGGTACCCAGCAGGGAAAAACAATATCTTCTAAAAGATGCCGGCCTGTGAAAAATTGTTTTTTTGATTTTCCAGGGATTTGGTTCACCAGGGCCAATGGATTACTGGCCAGTTCAGAAAGATAGTCCATTTTCCTGGAAATTTCAGCCAGGAATACATTTGATGTTGGAGCCTGAGCCTCTACTGCATCCTTGCATGTTTGTTGATATGTTATAGCAGCACTCAGCCATGTTTGGACCTCTTCCTTGCGCTTTCTTGGTGATTCCCTAAGCGCCCCCAAAGAACAGTTAAGCCATTTGGTAGACATTGTCAAGAGCTCATGACAGTAATCTGTATTTTTCAGGCAGAAAAAAGTCAAATGATCTGAGAATTAAGAACCTGGAAACTGGAACCCATTTCAAATCTGCAGTTGGAATCGAATGTAGACTCAATGCCTAGCTGTTGAAAAGAAAAAAAAAAAATGAATGACAAGAATTGTAAATTTGAACGAATCAACGATATGTACCCATGATTCGAGCAAGTTGTGCATCTTCAGAGACGAAACGAGAGCTGAGTTTCTCAAATTTTGAAATCGGGACCTCGATTTCTGATATTGTCTTGTCAACTAGTGCAGACATGAAATGTACATGTTGATTTCTTGATGAGCCTAATCGTGTCAAGGTTTCTACACACAACTTCGGATACCTGGTGAAGGCACATTTAGTTCTTACATCCTCTTCATAAGCTGCCAATGACGCAGTACTGAAACCTGATATTACTATTAGCAAAAGCACAATGCATTTTGGGGTTCCCATTTGATGAATAAATTTTGATGAAATGGAGAATTTATGTAGTGTTTGATATGAAGGCAGGTTCTGTTTGGGATTGCTTTCAGAGCTCCAACTTCTAATTATCAAACAACCACAGCTATTTCAGAAGTTTAGTGAACTTTAAAAAAAGTTATATTTTCAGATATTTCCTTTGACTTCTTCAATTACCCATCATTTAAAATACCAATTTTAACCCTCATAAAATAATAATCCTTTTATGTCCTAGGTTTGTGGATATTTTACATCTATGAATTATGAGAAATGTGTAATTAAATAGAGAGAAAAGAGAAGAAATTAGAGGAGTCAACAGATTTTAGTTTATTTTATTGAAAACCAAAGCCCCATATTTATAAGGAAGGATTATGATTGAAAAGAATACACTAGTTATAATAACTAGAATTGTAAAGATATAATGATCATTCACATTTACAGCAAAATTGATTTTATCTATATATATATATATATATATTTTTTCTGAATCTTTATGTTAAGTGTTAACCTTTTCGTTTTAATATAAGTACTGTATATATATGTTCTTACATAAATATTCAATAACATAACATATATTTATAAAATTAGCAATTTTTTATTTTATTTTAAATTTACAATATAACCAGTAATAATCAGTATATAAGGTCTTTCAATGTATTTTAGTAATTGTAATCAAACTCAATAATAAATACATTTTTTTTACATGAAATAATCAAATGGTTATTTAAAGTATACAACAATTTTGAAACAAAAGTGTAGATACTTAATGTTATGAAAAGAGAGAAAAAGATAACAGTGAATAAAAATCAATAGACTTATGTACGTTTTATTAATAATCAAAATCCTATATTTATATAGAAGAATCAGAGATACAATAGTAATAATTTTGGGGCTGTAGTGGTACAATTGTCATTCACTAATAAACTTACCATTTACAACATTCCCCCTTGAATGATACATTACAAAATATTTGCCTCGCTAAAATCTTGTTCGATAAAAATCTAATATTTATTTTCTTTATGAAAATAGATGGGCAGACATCATCATTTTTATAAACTCATTCAACAAATATTTGTTAAGGTGATTATACTACATGTGTCTGGATTGTTTTAATCCATATAATGCTCTTTGTAATTTAATTGAGAACATGGTTCTCGAAAATGTATCGTTTGTTCTTGGCACTTTAAATCATTCTGGGACTTTCATACATATATGAACAAACGATACATTCTCGAGAACCATGTTCTCAATTAAATTACAAAGATCATTATATGAATTGAAACAATTCAGACATATTTGTATAATCGCTTTAGCAAATATTTGTTAGGAAGTCCACGCACAATGAGAGCGAAGTCATGCGAACTCAGAAGCAGCAACAACAACATTTGTTCCGTTGCTCATCGCGGTATACTTGAAATCGCCCATCCGATGGAAAACGAATCGAAGTTGCTTGCACGCTTCTTTGCAGTGATGTTCTCTACTACATCTTATTCAGGACCCGATGCTTCGACGAATGCACTTTGTCTAGGAACCTATTTATTTGATTAAGTATCAACCGATGGAAGGGGGTCTCCATGTGCTTCAGATAGGGACAAAGCTCAAAACTCCCCAGGGAATGAGGTAAAGACGGAATGAAAAGTGAACTATATAAATAGATAATTACTACATCCATAATGCGCATATCAAGTCTTTGTGACACACTTAAACTAATTAAGAATCTAAAATTAATGATGTCCATTAGGAGAAAATATGTTTTTTCATAATTAATTTTAGGTATCACCGAATAGCAGCAGCGGTAGGGGCGAAGCTGATCTGTAATGTTCACTTCGCCGTGCAACGGCTTGTCGCAGCAGCGACGATGATGCTTCACATCGCTACGTTGTGACTCGTTGTTGCGACAATGGAGCTCACATTAGACGAGGTTGTTGGAACGGCATCCGGCGGAGGTGGCGATGATCTGAGAGGGCGGTGGTAGAGGGAGGGAGAGAGAACGAGATAGAGAGAGAGGCGAGATAATTGATTTTGAATTGTTAGGGTTTGGAATAAATATATGATTTATATCATAATTAATTTGATACCTGGATTTTGAATTTGGAAGTTGAAACACACGTGTTTTTGTAATTTCCTCTTTATGTATTTAGTCGGCCCTTGATTGACGAGTTGAAGTTTAATTAGAGTTCGGTGGTCGAGAATGGAATGAACAAGGTGCAAAGTGAGAACCGGAAAAGAAATTAGAACCTCCCTCAACAGAGGTTGCCTCTGGACCGCGAGATAAGGGTAGCGGCCACTTGGGAAGGCTCCCGGTGAGAAAACTCACTGGGTTCGGATTCTGGTGTCCGTCTGTGATACAAATTCAAGATTATTAAGGGCAATATGGGGAATTTTGTGGCATGATTTACAAGGTCAATTGGGAACCTTCATATACTACTAATTTAAGATTATTAGGGTTAGCAAACAATATGTTTAATTTATCCTTAGTCCAGATTATGCAAAACGTATTATATAAAGTGTTAATTTATAAAACACGGTATGCAAAGTGTAATAACAACCATAAAGAATGTATTTTGTAAATTTTCCTAATTTTAAATAAATGGGAATATAGGTAGTATCGATGGAGGAATTACTGATCGTAGTTTCTTCTTAGAGTATCTTAAAGAGACTATTTGAATATGAGATACTATCTATTCTAAAGAGTTAATTTTTAAAATTATGCTCCAAGAGACTCTTTAAATTAGCATTTTTAGAGAGTGAGTTTGACTCTTTAAATTTGGAGAGAAAAAACTCACTCTCTGTAATTAAATGCATTCAATGTGTTTCAATTTTCAATGTAAAAAACTAATAAAATAATCTAAAGAAAGATTAATTAAAATAAAAGATGAGAAAAATAATAAATATTTTTTGAGAGTAGTAAATTTAAGTGTTAAATATAAAGAACTCGTTGAAGTACTTCAAAATTTTAATTCTCTAAATTTATAGATGTTCTTCAAATAATAGAATATACTCTTTAAAAATAGAGAATCTCTTAAAGATACTCTTAGAATTTTTATATCCAATGCCGAGTATGTAGTTTAACCAGTCATTTTGTATTTTTTTTCCCCATCATCTTCATCTTTAGACATTAAACTCAACATGCCGTTAGTATTTAAGAACCATGTAGAATTTTGTTGCAAGTAAAACTAACAAAAATGCGCGGATAAACTGTAGTGCTAAAGTGCTGAACAAAAACAAGAGGTCAGTTAAATCGTTACACAAACGCCTACAATAATAAAAAATGAATCGCTTAATTTATAGAACGAAGTCTTGATATAATTTTAAAGCTATTGCATGTTCTATAATTTATTTATTTATTTTTTGATAGATGACTAAACTCTATTTTGGTAGGATTGCCTAACCTTATTTGGCCCTTACCAAACTCCTATCATTAGGAGTCAATACTTTGAGTTAGCATAATATAGGAATGGTGATCCCTATATCACGTCTTCTTTTTCAAAGAGACAATTAAGATACTCTCTCTCTCTCTCTCTCTCTCTCTCTCTCTCTCTCACAATAATCATAAGTACCTCAAACAATCGAGGGTAAAAATTGTAGGACAAGTTTTTCAGCACACACTAAATACCGGATTTACAGTTTGGATACCGTATATCCAGTTTTCATAAAATATATAACAAATTCAGTATTTTTCGTGAAATTACAGTAAGATAGAACAACTTATTTAAATAGAACTAAAATTATAAATCTGCAAAATCAGACAATGTAAAATAAACTGCAAAACTGATAAAACACGAGAACTTTTAACCCGAGACCTGTGTTAAACGTGG
Organism: Osmanthus fragrans; assembly: GCA_019395295.1. NCBI lineage: Eukaryota > Viridiplantae > Streptophyta > Magnoliopsida > Lamiales > Oleaceae > Osmanthus > Osmanthus fragrans. The sequence goes on along the minus strand of CM033354.1, from coordinate 11,445,182 downwards.
ACACTCTTAAGGGACCAATTTTGCTCCTTTTGGTTCGACATTCGTGTACGCAGGTCTCGCTTGCACACAAGTTCAAGGTCCGAAGCATATTTCGGTCCGTGAGTTGCACCCTCCTGCGCACGCACGTGGAGAGAGTTTATATGCTACACATGATTACACACTTCTAAAGTGTAATCCTATATAAAGTGATTTTATTTTCATCAACTTCCTATGTGGGACAAACATTAAAAGGATTTTCCCTCCAACATAAACTCTATTGAATTGACACACTTTGAACTCCAATTTCTCATTCACTCGAGCTTCATTTTTGACAAGTAAATATATGATTTTGATGTACTTACGGAGGAGAACACAAATTTATCTTGATCTTCCAAATTAGCCAAACAGGTCCCGCTCAAAATTCGTGTCAAAGTCAGCCATTTACTCTTTTTTCCAACAAAAATTTATGGGAGCATTTTCAAAAATGATAATAAAATAATTAATTGGAGCAAATAATCAACAACTATTCCATGGATGACCGCCGATTAATTTTTTAGATGAATATCATGATGGCAAAAATTAATATTTGCTACTTGATTTCATTAGGAATTTTGAAATTATCAGAATTATCATCATTTATCATTGATAGACTATGTTATCAATTATTAACCATAAGATGATATCATCGGAAATCACCAATGGTGTGTCGGTCACCGATGAATGACGATAAGTTGTTAGTGTCGCTCGCGAAAGTTTTTTCTTTCTATATTATTATTTTTTTAACAAGTTACTGACCGAATATTAATTCTAACAAAAGTTTTTCTTTCTTTATTATTTTTTTACAATACACTTACAGAATATTAAGTTGATAACTTGAGATATTTTATTGTATTCATTTTTTTTTTTTTTAAATACTAATGCTGGATAAGTTATTTTTCTAACGGTTATTTCATTGCCCACAAAGTTTTTTTTTGGCATGAATGTTTATTTTTAAAATTTTTATCACGTTATTTATAGAAAAAATTGATAAATTAATTTATAATTTTATTATTACAAACTAAAATTTTGTTCACAATCTTATTGGCAATCTATGCACAAAAGGAAAAATAATATTTGCAGTCTCAAATATATTGAAAGTAGACAATTTGTGGTAGTTATTAGTGTTCCATATTTTGATTACATGAACTAACCAAATCGCAAATCGAATAGGATTAGATTTAATCATATTTTTCTAGAAACTTATTTAAATGTGAAGTCATTTTTAAGTGAATAGTATGAGAGTTTAGTATTTAGAGCCTGTTTGTTTCGAATTAAAATCTGATTTTAATTTAAATCAAAGTCAAATAATTAATATTAAGCATAGTTTTCATGGGTTCCACTACTTTTCAACCACACATTTCAAAAATTTCTATCACAATTTATTAAAAAATCTAATTTTAATCCCCACCAAACACTTTCTTAAACAAGAAGTGTTTCGCTTATAAAACATTTACCTTGGAAACGTGAGAATATTTCTATGAGAAGGACGTACAAGAAGAAATTTTAAATGTATCATACTTTTTTCAGAAAATTAAATTTCCTTGGGAAAAGATCAAGTACATCCAACTCACTATGGATTAAAAAACTTGATATAACGATACAATTTGTTGTTGGAATTGACTTAATATAATGTAATTAAGTTGGGAACTACACAAGTAATTCTCTAAAGAGTAAAGTCTGACATGAATTAAAGAGATTGTGAGCTTATATTAGAGTACTCCAATAGACTCTCTAAATGCAAAATACTTTTTATTTTAAAGAGTTAATACTTAAAAATAATGAAAATTTTAAAAAATGGCCTAGTCAAGCCCCTTAAAACCTTTTGAGGCGTAAATTCCACCAAATAAATTTTTTAACCACATTTAAAACAACATATAACAATGTAACTTGATTTTAGCTTATTACAGTGTATGTTGTGATATTTCATACCAGATGTATTATGTAATTTGTGTTTTTTGAATGTCAGGATGTTTGTTCAAGTTGGTTTAATTCATATTACATTGGTTTAATTCATATTACAAGAGAAATCATGTCGACATTTTTCCAATTTTGGATATAGTTTGTTACAGACTTCTTGAAAAGTGACAAAGGGCAAAATGACTTTGGTTGGTTTAAATGAATGTAGTCATTTTTTCAAATGACTTTGGTCATTTTAAACGAATGCAGTCGTTCTTTGAGAAAAAAAGTCTGCAATCTTTTAAATTAACTCTAGTCATTTTTTGAAAACTATTATAGTATTTGAAAACGATTGCAGTCTTTTAATATGTTGTAGTAATTTAAACTTTTAATTAATTTTTAAAAACGAGTTTGATTTGCATGTCTTCTTTTGCTATACAAGATGGTTTAACTTATTCAAATCAATGGTAAGTCGTCTACTTAAAAATCGAACATGCTCTACTTAAACAATGTATAATAGAGCATATGGAGTTGCATATGATGAAATTCGTCTTCCTCTACGTTTTAAACGAAATAAGTTGAAATCCAACATGGTTTAAAAGGTAACAAGTTTGAGTGACATTTCATTTTTCATTATGCATGATGGTTTAACTTATTCAAATCAATTGTAAGTCGTATACTTAAAAATTAAGCATGCTCTACTTGAACAATGTGTACCGGAGCACAATGGATTGCATATAACGAAATTCGTCTTCCTATAATTTTAAATGAAATAGGTTGAAATTGAGCACAATATAAAAGTTTACAAGTTTGACTAGTGTATTGTCTTTTCATTATCTTATTCAAATCAATTGTAAGTTGTATACTTAAAAATGAAACATGCTATACTTGAACAATATGTGTGGAGCACGATGAATTGCATATAATGAAGTTCATCTTTCTATACATTTTAAATGAAATAGGTTAAAATCAACAACTGTCTAAAAGGTTATGAGTGCAACTAACATCTTATCTTTTGTTATACATGATGATTTAGCTTATTTAAATCAATTGTAAGACGTATACATAAAAATCGAATACAATCTACTTAAATAGTGTATAGTGGAATACGATGAATTGCACATAAGGAAGCTTGTCTTCCCATGCATTTTAAATAAAACAAGTTGAAATCGAATATAGTTTAAAAGGTTATGAGTTTGATTCGCATCTCGTTATACGTGATGGTTTAACTCATTCAAATCAATTTTAAATCGTTAACTTAAAAAACGAATACGATCTACTTAAACAGTGTGAGTAAAGTATGATGAATTGTTTACAATGATGTTTGTCTTCTTATACGTTTTAAATGAAATATATTGAATGTTAAAATAAAATAGATAACAAATATTTCACAAATTTATAGAAAAACAATTGTAAGTCTTTTAAAATGAATGTAGCAATTTTTCAAAACAACTGCAGTCTTTTAAATAGTTGAAGGCATTTAAAAAAAAAAAAAAAGACTCCAGTCATTTCTTTAAAAAACTGATGCAATCTTTTTAAATTAATAATGTCGTTTTAGGAAAACGACTCTAGTCATTTAAAAAAAAACGACCATGGTCCTTTTAGAAGACGCTGGTCATTTTTCATTTTTAAAAAGTTTGTATTAAATAACTACCAACATCTGAAAATAATACGGTGTTATCTTACTTATAATATGAACTAAATCGACATGAAGAAACAAATCAATATTCAACCTGCACATATTTTAAGGTAAATTGTGCATCAACTGCCACAAAAAACTCGTCATACAACATACATTGTAATAAGTTGAAATCAAGTTTAATATTCGCTCACACAATACAAATACATAAAGTCATAGAGTCATAATAAAGTGCAAAAAAATAGACAGTAATCTTTTCCCTCGACCTCAGCCTAGGGTTTATTCGATCACCGATGTTGTATATATATTCTCCATCCGGCAAGTGGCACGAGAGTAATTGAACTAAGTGATATTATGTAATTAGATGTACCAAAGGCATGAATTTGTTAATTTCTATCTAAAACATAAGAACTAAGATCTATGTCCGGTTCTTCTATTTCATGAGGTACGTATCTTATCTCATAAATATTGATTATAACTCGTGTTGATATAAAAAATGAGATTAACAAATTTCTCTCACAAAGTTAGGATTTTTTTCTTCTAAATTCATTGATTTTATGCTCGAGCAGGGATAAAAAGAAAAATGTCTATTTGAAAGGAAGATATTCAGATCTTGCATGCCTCTGTTTGTTTCATACTATCTCCATTTATAAATTTCTAGTGAAGTCATGGGGGGTAATTGAGTCATTTTTGTTAATGATACATGACAGTCATTGATTAGTGCGTTTCTAACTGAACTTGTTAGCTTTTCACACTTTATCCATGTCACGTGTTTCTCATTTGTTGGTTGTGAAATCATGTTTTTAAGGTAAAATAAATGATTGGTCGCTGAGCTTAAGTTTGTGTAATTACTTACTAATCGAGTTTTAAAAAACTCAATTCCCACTCAAGTATTATAAACGTAATTCATCCATCATTGAGATAAAATCCACTTGAAGGCTTTGTCGAAAGTGTCCACTTGGCGGATGGAAATTAGACGCATCAATATTTAACCTTTAAAACACTCCAAGTCAACAACGCACCTTTCTAAATGAGGAAATACATGAAAATAACTTAAGTCTAAACCCATATTTTCAAAGTGACCTAAAAATGGAGCAATATTTTCAAAATGACCTTTGACCATTTTAACTACCAAAAATACCCTCTCATATAAAAATTGCAACAAAAGTCATTATAATGTATAAAATACTTCAATTAGGTCCCCAAGAAAATATAAATCCAGATCTTTAATAAATTTAAACTCGGATATTATACAAAATTTTATTGATCTAAAAATTGCAACAAAAAGAGAATTAAATTATTTAAAAGAAGATTTAAAAAGTTTCTTTTTAGATTATTTAGATCCAAAATTAAGATATAAAGATACTTCTATAGATAGCCAAGCAATTAGATTTGAAAATAATATACATAAAGAAATTATCAATCTAGAAAGAAGAATTGAAAAATTAAATACAATCATTGAAGAAAAAGTCATAACAAGAGATAGTGAATTCTATAAATTTTATTGTGATTTATTAAATATTTACGAAAATAATTTTTTTTGAGATTTTGAAGACGGTCTTAGTACACCCCCCAATTTTAATTGGTATCAGAGCCATAGATCATAACATGATAATAGAAGATTTAGGAAATAGATATAAAATAAAAAAAAGAGAGATTTGGGATAATAACAGGAAAACCTATAATAGAGAAAGAAATCTTAAAAATCATACTTATAAAATTAAAAGATCTACCTTTAGATATTAGAAAAGAGATAATAGAAAAGACGGAAATTAGTATAATAAGAGATCTCATGATATGGGAAACTATTATAGAAACTACAGATCAAGAAGAAATAGCTGCTATAATAGAAAATAATATAAGTAATTATGGAAATTAAAATTAAAAAGATAGATAACTATTATAAATTAGAAGAAGAAAAATGATATAAAATATTTTATGAATCTATTCCTAATAAATCAAAAATATTAACATTAAATATAATTAAAAAATTACCTAGAGAAATAAAAGAACAAATACTACATAAATTAAGTATAAGATCTATAAAAGATAGATATGTATATGAAATAATTAATAAAGAATTTGAAAGTATTTTATATTATAGAGAAATATATGAATCATCATAAGTTATAAATGAGTAATGATAAAGTAGCTAGAAAGCTTAATAATATTGTTAAAAATCTAAACACAATACAAGAAAAAACCTCAAATATACTAGGAACACCAGGAGAGATAAATAAATCACAAGAAAAAATGTTAGGAAAACTAAAAATCGAAAAACTAGAATTAAAAGCAAAATATTTTGAAACTGTAAGAGATGATCAATTACCTGATAATAGAATAGCAATAGAAAGTCTTAATAAAATTATCAATGAATATAAAGATAAAAAGTGCAGATTATCATATTTATTAGAAGTAAAAAGTGGGAAAATATAATGGCTTTTTCAGAATCATTTGATGAACTAAGGAAATTAATAAAAGAATTGATAAATGAAACTAAAGAATTAAAAGATGAAGTATGAATGTTAAAAGTAGAAATTAGAGAAATGAAACAAAATATGAAATCAACAGATAAAAAAGTAGATAAAGATAGAATAAAAGGAGAAATGACAAGAATATGAAAGAAACATGTAGAAACAGAAGGATACTATGAACCAGGAAATATGGATGATAGATTTAGAAAAGAAATATTACCAATAATCCTAGAACAAGAGAAAGAATTTGAAAAATATACAGAAGAAAGAGGAAAAAATAAAAAAGATGATGAATGAAGAAATAGATAATCTAATAGAAAACTTTGACCAATTAAGTATAAAAGAATTAGAAAATTATGAAATATTAATGAATACTGGTGGAGGACCAACATCAGCACCAGGAAGTACAAGTAATAATCCAAAATTAGAATTTCCTGAATTAGAAGGAGGATATGCACCAATGCCACATAGACCTTATATGCAGTACTATGATAGAATTATACCACAACATAGAATAGAAAAATATAAAGATCAATTTACATCAAACTCAGATTACAATAAACCAATAAATCATGGAGGAGCAAAACTAGATTTAGATTGTAAAATAGATACTAAGAAAGCCTTGTTACAATGGGCAGATGCAATGATATTATTCTTTTTATATAACCAAGACGATACATGGGAATCTACGGATAGAAGAATTGACTATTTAATAGTATCGTTTGAAGGAGATGTAAGAAATTGGTGGGAAGGAGTAACTGAAGATACTAAATTATTAATGAGAAGAAATATACAAACAGAAATGCAAAAAATCTCACAAGAAGGAATAAAAAAGTTAGTAGAATATATATCAGATGAATTCCTAGGAGAAAATTGGATAAAAAAATTCAGAAAAAGAAGCTAGAAGAGAAAAATTAAAAACAAGATTAGGATTGATAAACATTATGATATGTGATATGTGCAAAATAAAAGAATATACATGTCAATTTAAAAATTTCTATTATACCCAATTTTATAGTAATGAAAATCAAGGACCATACTTAGAAATGTATTTTGCTAAATTACCAGGAACATGGAATATATATTTTAAAATAGAATATGAAAGATATATAAAGGATAATCCTGTATCAGATACATTAGGAAGTAGAATAAAATTCCTATTTGAAAGATTAGCAGAAATATGTAAAAATAGACAACTAATGAAAAAATCTGAAAAACTAACAAGAATCTGTTGCGAAGAAATAGAAAGACCTATTAATTGGGGATGTGGACCGGAAAGAAAATACAAAAGAAAATTTAAACCAAAAAAATATAAAAAATATAGACAGTTCAAAAAGAAATATCAAAAATCAAATAGGAGATATTATAAAAGAAAATATCAACCAAAAAGAAAAGAGTTTAAAAATGATAAAAAACAATGCAAATGCTGGAACTGTGGAGAAATAGGACATATAAGCCCTGATTGTACTAAAAAGAAAGTTAGAATTTTACAACAAGAATATGAAGAAATAGAAAGTGATTTAGAAGAAATAATAGATATTAATAATTATGAAGGAGAAGAGGTTTACATATCAGAATCAGAATGAGTCACGAAATAGAAGAAGCTGAAATCATAGAAGAAAAACAAGAAATAGAAAATTCTGAAGGATATGGATTAAAAGTAACATTTGATAATAATACATTTAGAAAAATAGAAAAATTATCATTAGATTTAAAATTTGGAGAATGGAAAATATTCGATAAGATATTTAGAAGAGAAAGAGTATCTATAAGTGAATATCATAAGATAGAAAAATCAATAGATATAAGAACAGTTTCAGGAAGTCATAAATTAGCATTACTAACAAAATCCACAGTTGACCAATTAATGACAAAAGTAAAAGGAAGACAAAAAGAAAAGATACAATATGTTTATCTAGCAGGAATACAATTAATGTTCAAATCCCTATTTAGAGAAGGAATAGATTCACCAATAACAGTAAGTTTACATGATGGAAGAATACTAAATACTGATGATAGTCATTTAGGAACTATAGAAGGAAATTTAGCATATAAAAAATTAATATTTACATGTTATCCAAAATATTGTGTATCAATAAAAGATAAAGATTTTAATGAAGTATTAGGATTACATTTTAAAATACATAGAAAAGATATTATGGAAGAAGGAAATCATATCATGACCATAGAATATAGAGCATTATATACATTTACCAACTCAAACTATGGAAACATATACTCTAAAAAATCCTATATAGAAATTCACAAAGAATGTAAAGACATATTAAATATTGTAGAACCAAACAAACAACTAAACCTATTACCAGAAATATATGAATTAGAAATATCTAAAACAAAACCAGATGTAACAGAAAAAATAGAAAATAATTCTTTAATAGAATTTAAAGATGGAAAATTAAGAAGAAATAATAGTACATCTATAATACAAAGAAAGAACATAAATCGAGAAATAATGGTAAAAAGAAATATAGGAATTATGCAAATATATGGAGAATATTTTAATGGAATAGAATATATAAAAGGAAAAAATATCATAATTGATACAGGAGCAGCAAACTGCCATATATCAAGAAATAGAGATAAATGATTAACAAAAAGAAGGGTAGAACCTTATAAATATATCAATTTTGATGGAAAAACACATACTAGTGAATTAGAAGTAAAAATACCAATAATTTTAGATGGAAAATAAATGATAATACCATGTTATGTAGATAACAGTATGGGAGATCATTATCATATATTATTAGGAATGAGTTTTTTACAAGCCTTAAATCATTATAATATTAATAAAGAAGGAATCTATATAACACATAATAATAAGACATTGTTTTGTCCAAAAGAATGAATAATGTAATAACGTTTCCATTAGCAGTATATATACAAATTACTATTGTAGAAACTAATATAACAACACGTGCCTTAATAGATACATGAAGTGATATAACTATTATCAAAACATTTTTGTTAAAAAATTGGAACAATGATAATACTATAAAAATAACAGGTGTCACAGGAATATCGACACCAATTACTAAAAATAAAGAAAAGGTAGAAATCCTATTAGGAAGTAAACAAATAACTATAAACAAAGTATATGCATATGATGTATTAGAATGTGATATATTATTAGGAAATGATTTTGTTCAACAATTTCAATATTACCACAAAATAACTATATGATTATGTTAAAAACACCATGTGGACATTTACTAAAAATTTCAAGAGAATTTAAACCATACAGAGTTCATCCAGTCCAGCGTGGTGAAAGAACAATAAAAATATCAATAAAAACAACTGTCAAAATACAAAAAATACAAACAACAGAAAAATCAGAATTAATAGAAGAAATAATAAAAAAGATAGGAAATGTCTATAATGAAAATCCATTAGGGTGTGTTTGATAGCGAAAATTTTCCCGGGAACTAGGAATCGTTTTCCTACTTCCTGCTTTTGCGCTGTTTGATAGCCTTTATTTTCCATGGAATCGGTTTCCAGCCTTTTCCAAGGTACAACCACTTGAAGCGTGATTCCGTGGAAATCAATTCCTTGCTATTTGGTGGGAATTGGTTTCCAACTTTTTTTTTTTTTTTTTTTTTTTTTTTTTTTTTATAGCAATAGAAACAAATTCTAAGATAAAGTGTAAAAAAATTTATCCATTTAATTGACAAATTTCATGTAAAATAGAGCCAAACGTAAAAATAAAAAATAATTTTTTTATTATTTTATTATTTTTTATTTTTTTTTGGCAATCTAAACATATTTTGTCCATAATGGTAAAAAAATTTATCCATTTAATTGACAATTTGCATGAAAAATAAAGCCAAACGTATTATGATAGAAAGGTGGAAAATTATACCAATCAAACACCTTTAATTCAATTCCCGGTAAAACAATTCCAGACAATTCAATTCCCTGGAATCCAATTCCTTTTCCACCCATTTTCCACCCTGCAATCAAACGGACCCTTAGTTTATTGGAAACCTGAACATCCTAGGGCAAAAATAGAATTAACTGAAAATGTAATAATAAGAGTAAAACCAATGATGTACACTATACAAGATACTCAAGAATTTAGAAAACAAATTGAAGAATTAAAGAATATGAAATTAATCAGAGCTAGTAATGGACCACATAGTAGTCCAACCTTCATGGTAATGAAACATTCTGAACAAGTACGAGGAAAACCAAGAATGGTAATAAATTATAAAGAATTAAATAAATATACAAAATTTGATGGATATTTCTTACCAAATAAAGATGTTTTAATAAACCTTGCAAAAGGAAAAGAGTATTATTCAAAATTTGATTGTAAGTCAGGATTTTGGCAAATAAAAATGGAAGAAGAATCAATACCATATACGGCATTTAGTACGCCTCAAGGTAAATATGAATGGATAGTTATGCCATTTGGATTAAAAAATGCACCTCAAATATTTCAAAGAAGAATGGATAATATTTTCAGAAAATATAATGATTTCTTATTAGTATACGTTGATGATATACTAATATGTTTAGAAAATAAAAATGATCATAAAAATCATATTATAAAATTCCTAAAAGAATGTCAAAAAGAAGGAATAGTCTTATCTGAAAAGAAAGCTATTATAGAAAAACCTGAGATAGAATTTCTTGGATTAATTATAGATAAAAATGGAATAAAATTACAGTCTCATATATCTAAAAAGATAGAAAGTTTTCCTGATAAATTAGAATCTAAGGAACAAATACAAAAATTCTTAGGATTTTTAAATTATGCAGAAGGATTTATTGAAAATATTTCAAAAAAGATACATAAAATACAAGTTTTATTTAGAAAAACTAATACTAAAGGATGGAACGAAGAACATACAGAAATAGTTAGACTACTTAAAGAAGAATGTAAAAATTTGCCAAAATTAAGATTACCAAATGAAAAGGATAATTTGATAGTTAACACTGATGCTTCAGATAAATATTGGGCAGCAATATTAAAAACAGATTTAAATGAAATATGTAGATATTTAAGTGGAACTTTTAATCAAGCAGAAATAAATTATACTACTCATGAAAAAGAATTATTGGCAATTATTAGAGGAATAAAGAAATTTTCATTATTTTTATTATCTAAAAAATTTATTGATGAAACTGACAATTCTCAAGTTGCAGGAATTGTTAGAAATAAATTACCAATGGAACCCCAATATAGAAGGTTACATAGATGGCAAGCATATTTATCATTCTATAATTTTGATATTATTCATATTAAAGGTACAAATAATTATCTTGCTGATTTTTTTAAGCAGGAACATTGAATTTGGAGATGGATAATATCAAACAAATGATATCAGAAATGAAATCTACGGCAGCCTATGCCAAAAAAGAGGCAGATGATATAAAAATTGGGATGGAGACATTAGCTGAGCTCTTAAGTCATAACATTAAATTATTATTTGAGATCAGTGAATCCCATGCCAAGGTTACAAACGAAATGAAAGATAAAATTGATGCTCTTGAAGCACAATTAATGACTACTGATACAAATAATAGAAGGATTGATGTCTTGACACAATCCTATGATACCAAACAGGGATACCAACAGGTACCAAGGAGTGATCCACAATGCGAAAGCAGTAGTGGACCCAGCACTATCAAAAGAGATACACAAAGTCCTAGAAAGTTGACCATAAAATCTAATGATGAACATAAAAGGGTTATTAGAATCAGAACTGATGAAAATGATGATACCCCTTTATTAGCAAAAGAAGAAGAATATAGATCTTTTGCCAAAATTGTTTATGAATTACAAGAAAATGACTCCTATTTCATATCTTCAGGAGATCATGTTTATCCAAGGTTACTAATTACCAATGATGCAGACCCTGTCATGGTGAAAATGGTAGCAGACTATGGATTTTTAGATCTTATCTACCCCGGAAAAGATCTAAAAGAAATTGAAAGATTTGATGAAATTTTTAAATCTGAAGTACCCAAATTTGCCAAAGGAAGGTCCATATACATAAAATTTTATTCAATCAGTCCAGAAATTGATGGAATGATATTTTATCCTGCTGAACATATCATAACAATCGGATATGTTAGTAGAGAGTTTCAGATTGATGTCGGTCACAATAAAAAAACCATTACAAAAAATCACCAGATCATGGATAAAATCCCGAAGAGTTTTAGGGATGAAAGTCTTATATAAAATGGCAAAAAGCTTGTATGACAAAAAATTCAAATGCTTGTATCAATATGAAGGATGGACTCTTCTCACCAACAATGGAGGAGAAAAATCAACAATTCTGAAAGAATACATTGAGAAATTTGACACTCATCGAATCAATGGACCTATCACAACCATACAAGAGGCATGTAGAATAAGAGAATGCCCCACTTGCCGACAGAATCAAAGATAAAAAGATAAAAATGATAAACACATGAAGGAAAGGTGTCCAAGCTGCTACAGGAGAATCTTACCAGCTGTATGTAAAAACAAGATCTGAAGGACAATTATAGAAGGACTGTGTCCTTTATCAAAGAAAATATAACAAAACAATAAGGATGGAGGGGCCATGAGGCTCTTGATGAAAAGCACGAGACAATAAAATATTATTAGTATGATGTAAGCAATGATGTAATTTATCTTCAGATTTGTGTATAAATAGAGGCCTTTGGGCTAATGAAAATGGCAGAGTTGGTTGAGCACTCAAACTGTGAGTTAGCCAAACAATTTCCTGTCTTCCATTGTAATCATATTTCAGCCTTTAGATATCAATAAAATTCCAAATTATTTCACATCCAAATCGTCTTTAAAAAAATATTATGAGTTTCTAAACACCTCACCCCGTAGATTCTTGAAAGATTGAAGAAGAATTCATTTCTTACTTTAACAGAAAGAGAGTTTTCTTTAGTTAATATCTATAATCGGAATTCAAAGAACTGACACAGTGAAGGTGGAAAGCTGGAATAACAATTATCCCGTAGAGGCAGGAGGCCATTGAAGGGAGCCATTTGCAGATCCAGAACCTGAAGGTTACTCGGTTCTAAGAATAAAGATTTGAGATCAAAACTAAGGTAAAACTATTATTTTTGTTAAATTTAGAAAAATATTTTCTGAAATCTTAAAAAATCGTTGGGATTACTTATCTGAATATTTGTATGGCTAAATTATCTAAATGTTTGTATTTAATATTTATTTTATTAGCATTGTTTATCATGTTAGGATTTATATAACATGTCAGGATATACAATTGAAGGATTAGATAACTTATTAGAAATTTTATTAGAAAAAATAAATAATATTATCTATCAAATGGAAAGAATAGATCAATCATCGTCTGAAGAATATTATATACTTGGAGAAAATTTTGATAGATATATGGAAGATTATGTCAATCTATTAGATCAAAGGATGAATTTATATGCTAGAATCCGAGATAGGAATAATACAGAACATAATTGAAAAACTATACTAAAGATAAGGATATATTTTGCAATATATAAAAACTTATTTCATTAAGAGTAATATAGACATTTTACCATTTTTTAGTCAAAGAAATCAATCTTAAAAATCCCCTATTTTATCAGGTCATTTTTAAAGAAACCCCTTTCTAAATAGCCGCTAACTACACAAACAAGTGGCAACACTTAATTTAGCTATTGAGAGAATTAAAATTTAAAGACCTTCTTCTCAGAATCACTTCCAAATCAATGAACCTAACTCTAATCTAAAATCTTCAGTCTTCTCTACTAAATGCCTCATTCAACATGTGATCCACTAATTGTGGAAGGAACATTATGCCTTTGTGGGGAAACCCCTACTGTGAGGAATCGTGGACAAAAAATCTGGCAGGCAGTTTCATCGATGTGGATTTTATAGGCATAAAAAACTAAAAGTTTGGGTTTTGGGCTCTTTTTCTGATGTTCTTATTCAGTTTTGGAGGTTCAAAAAGTTGAGTATGGAGTCATGGAGAAGCCTGAGAAGGGAAATAATTGGAATGTTTTTTTTTGTCTATGTACTGTTTGTTAAAATGCCTCTTAGAGGATTTGTTGTTTGTTGGCCAATGGTTTATGATGCAGTAGTCTGTATTAGGTATTTTGTGTCATTTGTATTTTTATCTATGTAAATCTCCTTTTCAACATTTTATGGATATCCTAATTGTTAGTATGGATTCTTATTTGAAGTTAATACACCATTATTATGTAAATCTCAGTGATGGATTCCATCAGGATCAGCCACATGCCAAAAGAGAACATGTGATTCATCCAACTATAAAAGTAACTAAATAAAAACGCTCCCATTACCATAACATTTCTAAGAAAATGCACCAATTTTTCCATTAGTAGAAATCAGGAAACCATATAGTTTGGCATCCAAGAAATTTGCAAGTACAGACCATAAAACATTGCAGGCAAAAACATAAATGAATTGGTCCATTGCCAATCAAAAGGAAACATAAATTTGATGGGTCATTTGGTCCATTGTCAATAAAAAAAGGATGTTGCTGCTTGCAAATGCTCTTAGTGCAATATAAAAAGAGGTTGAATCATGTCTTCACTTGCTTATCGTTCAAGATGCAGTAAATGAAACAGAACCTCTCACAATTCTTCTGTTTCTAGTTGTTGCTGCTCTCCCTTTCAAGTTTTCCCCATCATCAAATTTTGGCAAGTCTTTTACCAACTCATTAAAAGAAATGCTCTCAACTTGATCATGAATCCTCTCGGGTGCTGCAACTCCTTTTCCATTGTCTCTTGAAGTTCCAGGTGCATCATAAGCTGGTCCTGCATTATTAAAGGTTGCAGATTGACTTAAAATAATCCCGGGCGTAGGCTTGAACATGAATTCTGATATTGGAGGCTGTTCAAGGTTGGTTGGCATGTTGTTCCAACTTCTCTGAGGAACAAGTTTGTTCTATTACTGCAACAATAATGAAGAGAAATTAAGATACATTAACACTCATCAACAAAGCATGTACTTAAGAGTTAAGAGCAAATATACTCAGCAAATTTTCAAGTTTCAGCAATTATAAAAATTCAACTGCAACTTCAATACATTACCAGCCTTTCACTAATAGCCTTATTTGTAATAGGACTTATCACATCATTCTTGTACCAATCCTATCAAAAAAGGTAACCATAGTAACAGATTATGAACGAAGTACAAGTAAATCTTAACATACTCCAAGGAAAAGTTTATTGACTTACTCAACGGTGCATCATCCCTTGCATGGTCCCTCTTATTGTGGCCAGTCAATCAACATACACCGCATCTTTCCTTTTCATCATTGATGTACCATCGATATGAGAAATCACTTCTTCTTCAGCTTGTCTTCTTCTTTTCGTTTGCTTTCTTCCTCTCTTAGGTATATATTAGTCGGGTGGTTTGATTGAGAATGCATCAACATCAGGCCATAGGTTCTTTCCATTTATTGGATAGACAATGTTCTCATAACAGTTTAGATATGTTCTTACCTTAGAGCAGTCATGAACATACACATACATCTAAGGGTTGTCTTTAATGGCAGCCATTGCATGTGTACATGGAATGCCTGATAGTTGCAATCTTCTATATGGCATAAGGGTGATTGGGCAAATCAACAACATACTCCCCTGATGGACATACAACATATGACCGAGGGCCCCAGATCAATCTACCTCACACTCATTTTCCATGTCAATGATCTTGTTTAACTTAGCCCCTATTTAGTAGCTATTTTTGGGGAGAAAATGCATTTTTGAATAGTTGATTGATAGATAATGTGTGGCTAAAAATTAAGAAATTTTTTTGGGTTTGCGTGTAATATTATTTTATTGAAGAATGTGTGGTTGAAAAGAAGAGAAAGAAAAATATATTTTGAGAAAAATGACTACCAAGCAGAGGCTTATTGTGGATTTTTGGACATAATGGTCCTTCAACTCTCCTCTTCTTATTCCCCCTCATTTGAATCCTTTTCATGAAACCAATCTGGATATCTATCAGCATAGTCAAAATTGATTTCTCTCTATCTTCTAAGAGAATCTTGTTGAAAGTTTGAAACACTCGCACAAGTTGTTCAAGAGAATGTCACTTTTGGATTTAGTGGAGACTTACTGCACACCAATGGATTCTTTTTCATTAACCATCCATATGCTGATTTACTAAACATTTTTTTATCTCCTCTATCCAAATTTTATAATCAACAATTGTAGTAGATTTAGCGGCCTTCCATAAGTAGTCTTTAAGAGTTTTTTCTGTTGACCTATGGTTGATTAAAATTTTGATTATAACAAACGAGTTAATATTGTTTACTAACAAATTGAATTCAAGTAATTATAGTATTTCAAAACATACAATGAAAAATTGATTGATAATCGTCAAAAGATCAAAGACTAGATTTCTTAGATAAAGTGTAAATGTACTAATACTTTGATATTTAGCAATGTATGTATAAGCTCAAAATCTTTCTATGCATTAAAAATAATTTTACCATTAAAAGTTATTGTAATACAATATTTTGATCAAATTTAAAAATGACTTTTAAAAGGATATTTAAACTTGAAAAATATCTTTTATTTTGAAAAGTTAGTTAAAAATACTTTCCAAAAGTCCATACTTTTTAAAACTTTTGAATCTTTTGAACTCTACAAATATCTTAACTCTTTCCATTCTTCACATAAAAATTCAAGAGTATTAAGTGAAATATATTTTGAGAGAATTCTTTGAGGCTACATTACATCATTTCATTTGTTTCTTCATATCAAAAAATTTGATTGATTCAAACTCTTTTCATCATCTTCATCAAAGTTTTTCATATCTGATTTTGTACTTAACTTATTTCTATCATTCATAGAAGAGAGATATATTTTGAAGAAAAATTTTGAACTTACATTTTACCATTTCTTCTATTTCTCTACATCAAAACTTTGATTTATTGAATCAAACTTGTAAAATCATAATATTAATCGAAGTTTCTCATCTCTCTTCTGATATTTAATTTATTACCATTATTCATTGAAAGAGAGATATATTTTGAGATTTAAAAAAAAAATTACATTGCATTTTTTCTTCTTCATATTCTCATTGAAAAACTTTGATTGATTGAATTAAACTTTGAAATCATCATATTCATCAAAATTTTCTCATCTAATGCTTGAGCTATCATTTTTTGTTATTCATTAAAGTGTTAGCCTCTCTTAATACTTAATTCATTTGTATCATTTATCAAGAGATGATTTTCTTGTAATTTTTTTTTTGTTATACTTGTGGGTCATATTGAGGTCCTGTAAAGCTCAATAGTGTGGATCATATTGAAGTCCCTTAAAACTCAACAGTGTTGGTCATATTGACGTTTCGTAAAGCTCAATAATTTCTAAGAATTGGTGCTCATTGTTTGTAAGTCACTGGAAGCGTTGTAAAATGTTGGATTGCACCATAAGTCAATCAATATAATGAAAAGACATTGTTCGTACCGAAAAGCTTGATAACGGAGGATGTAGATCATTACTTTGGATCAAACATCCACAATTATATCTTTTGCATCATCTCTTCCCTTTTACTTATTGGTTTCATATTCGCGTTTATTATTTGAATTAATCTATTTTGTCTCTACTTATTTGAATTTAGATTAATTCTTTGAAAAAGTTTTAAAAATCAATTTACCCCCCTCTTGGTTAGTTATTCTTGAGCTTTCATTTTCCTTGAAGTTTATCCTTAATAACTTCGTGTACATATGTTCAATTAGAGGATAGCGAGAACCAATCAAATTTTGTAACCCTTTTTGCATATCGGTCGTAAAAGTCCATTCATTGCTATTATTAATTCGAAGATCTTCTCCTAAATGCCTAAGGAACCAACCCCAAGGAGTCATATTCTCCCTCTCCATAATGGCATATGCAATGGGGTATATATTATCATTGGCATCTAAGCGAACTACTGAAAGGATCTGGCCTACAAAACTTCCTTTCAAGAAACAACCATATAAATCTATCAATGTCCTACAACCCCCTAAAAAACCTTTCTTACATGCTTCTAAGCATATGACCGTAGTAGCTCAAATTGATGTTATCTAACCCCTCTATCAACAATCTAGCGTATTTTCTAGTCCTACATATAACCATCCTATTAATCTTCAGCTTCAAATCTTTTTTGACCGTCTTTACAAAATTACTAGTTTTCCAATCGGGATAAACCTTAAATCTCTCCAAGTATTCCTCAGTGAGATACTTATATTTGTAGTACCTATTTGTGCCATCTCTACTGCATGTATGTGTAGGAGTGATTTTGCATATATCTCTTCTTTTTGGTCCACGAAGCCCATACTCTCCTTTTGCATCCTTATTTACACACCCCATGTACCCTTTATGTGTCGTTAACTTTGAATCTAATATTAGTTTTTCACTGCTTTCTTGAATTCCTTAATGTCGACAAACTTCTTAACGACTTCTAAAAATATTTATAAATTAAGTATATCATTAAAGTATGTTCAATTATGCGTAATTATGTGTTCGATTATATGATTACTATGAAAATCTCTTTATTAATATACATGTGGAATTTCAAAGATTACTTGTGGTATATTTGTGACTCGGTATGTGAGACATATGCAATATTGAGATCGACTAGAAAAGTATCAGTGATTATATACTTCTTCTAGTTCACTGAGGGCTTTGACCGTGTTCTATACTACACTGAGGGGTTTTGACTGGGGATGAAGGGGTCCGGTCTTGATCGTGTACATATAGTTCACTAAGGGGCCTTGACCGTGTTCTAGAATTGATTATGAGAGGTCATTGAGACCGGCTTCCGTTCACTGAGGAGGCTTGAGGCCGTGTCGGGAGTGCTTAGCCTGAGAGGCAATCTACGCGCGTAGGACCAGATTACATATTTCAGTCAGAGGGTACATTTTTGGTAGATTTTTCAATATATCTAATGTGATGAGATGATAGTATGATAATGAGCTAATGTTTACATCATGATTGGTAGATGAAATTTTACTACGTTATGTGAATGTCTCACTTTTTGGCTATTATTATATGGTGTTATCTCGTAAATTATTGAAGAATATGAACTCGATTTTCGATAAAAATATATACATGAAACAAATATATATTTATTTTCGAACTTCTCCACTCACTGAGCTATCAACATATATCACCATTTATTTTGGAGTTAGAGCCACACGACAGAGTTTGCTAGTATGACTAATTTCATAGAACATGTAGTTAGTATTTTGGAACGCATGTACATGTTTGGATGTGATTTTGCATCACTCATAAATGGTAATGGGGCTCACTATGTATTTTGAATCTATATGTTTAATTCATGTCATTTTCTTGGTAAAAATTGAGATTTCGGCTTATCTTTATTGTATTGTGTTATATTTTGTGATTTGTGTATGGTGTATTACAGGTCGGTTAGTCTTGGTTACAGGGGAGATAATGTCGAAATTTTGTTAAAAATAATTTATAAAAAGGTTGCATGTTGTAGCGACTTTGATGGTGGGTCCGACTTTTTAGTTGGTATTTATCATCGGTGCACGTTATATTTCGGGTCCAGTAGCATTACACAGAGCGGGGCGTGTCAACTTACTTTAGAATACGTGCACCATTTTGAATCAAGAGTAATAAATGAAATGCGATTCTTCTTCAAATATGGAATATGTCAATGGTAATCAAGTGTTCTACATGTTCCATCTACCAACTTCAATCTGATTCTACCAATACCAGCTACCCAAAAATTTCATTCATACCCATGACAACGACACCTTACGTCACCATTTTATATGTTTCAAACAAATCTCGATTGTGACACATAAAACGTACAAGTTGAGTCCAAAATTCACTTTTCGTCAGGTTTGAAATTCACATTAGAAATCGTTAAGAGATCTCTATCACTCAAATAGTCCTAAACTATGTTGGCCTCATCTGAAGTGTTTGATTACTTTTCAAATTGTAGTCAAATTACATTTGCTCTGCAACTTCTCGCAATCTCTCTTGACGTGTCATTTCTTCTTGCAATAAAAAAACTTTGAAACTTAATCTCGATTTACCCCTTCGTCGATCATCGTGAACCACAAGACCTTATCCTTCTTTGGACTCAGATCCAACCAGATACTTCATCTTCTCCTTTGAGAATAGGGCATCATACACGTCTTCAATGGAGAGAGTATCACGACTATATAAAATCGTGTACCTAAACAAAGTGAACGAAGTAGGCAGCGGGCACAACATGATTAAGGCCAAATCTTCTTCATCATACTTTACCTCTAATGTCTCCAAATCAGCGACGATCTCTTTGAACATAACCAAATGATCTTCTAAAGATCTGCCTTCTGCTATGCAATGAGAATACAACATCTGCTTTAGATGCAATTTGCTCGTTAAACTTTTGGTTATGTACAATTGTTTCAACTTTAACCACAACGCAACTGCTATATTTTCCTTCAAAATATCCTGAAGAATATTATTAGAGTGATGAAGATGAAGATGAAGATGAAGATGAATCTGTGAAAGTGCCTTCCGATCCTTCCGTTGTCCAAGCTGTGGGTATTTTGTCAAATCTTAATAATTTATCATTCAAATCCACTTGCGCCAATATAGCTCATATCTTCGCTTGCCACAACGAAAATCTTGTATTGCGATCTAAAATTCATATTCATGGTTGCCATCAATAACAGAAACATCAAACAAAATCACAACCAATAGCTCTAATACCACTTGTTATAATCTGGACTAGATCTGAAACTACTTTGTTGAAAGCAGAACTTTGATACATCTTGTTGGGAACAAAGAGACAAATATAGCACGATATGAAATATATGATCGCACACATAAAACAATATTAAAGACAAGAAATAGATTGACAGATGAACATAGTATTTTGTTCAACAACCAATAGAGAGAAAATAATATTGTTATAGTAATGCCTAAATTGAATGAAGAGTCTACTATTTATAGGGAACATGTCACAATCCTAGAAGTAACCTAAAAGATGAAAATTAGGGCAAAATACGCGTGAACCGAAAAATAAGGAAAAATCTCATGATGCCGTTGCTCGAGCTCTGGCCTAGCGCCAGGCGAGCGACAACCCTATCGGCTTGGCGACAGGTGAGTGACAGCTTTCTGTTGAAAATATGTTGGCGTCATTTGAGGGACCAGCTAGTGGCAGGCTAGCAAAAGTGAGGCGATTTTTTCTTCTTGGGCCCTATTTTGACGTCTTCAAACCCAATACTCTAAATCACGCAACCCTAGGCCAAATTTGGATCACAAAACCTAACATGAATGATATCTCTTGAAATACCATTTGACCTGAGGCTATTTGGATCCCGAGTCTTGTTTTCTTTATTTCTTTTTAACAGTATAGAAAAAGATTGTGGATAAATGTGATATCCTGTCTCAAAATTTTCCTAAATAATGAAATATTGACTGTTGCTTCTTGCATTTTACTTTCGATTTGTTTAAAAGAATTAATGGACAAAGTTTATTATCAACAGGTTGGTACGTTCTAGTATTTACACTTGGGAGATTTAAGGAACAAATTTTGAGAATGAATAGGGCAAATATGGGCATCCAAATTACACGAACACTTGTAGAAACACAAAGGTACAAATTTTGATATATGTGAAGTCTCATGAATGCATAACGTAGGAATAAAGGATTATATTCCAAACATCAGGCACTCCTGGAAGACACCAATGCACACAATCTGAATAGTTCTTGGGGTGTGCTAATTGTTCCTTAGTTGGAGATACCCAAAACAACCTATAGATAGAAGTGTGAGCATCTTTCCTGTAATCTGACAACTGTGTTATATTGAGGTACTCGACCTTTAGACCTCTTGTTTTGAGTTTTTGTACTGCTGATTCTACTATTTGCATCATTCCACGATCTGTGTCACTTCCTCGATACCCCTCTTTCAAAATTGGCTCGGTTTCACCATAACAGTTTCCACCTTTATCCACGCCCCAATCTTCACTCCTGCAATGTTAATGAATCATGTTATTCAACTAGCATTTTCGCCGTTTTTCTATCATGCAAGCCTAGTTTTTTTTTTGTTAGCAAGAAGTAATAGACATACACACTATGATATGGTGAAAGGCTCATGAAGAACAACTTTGTTCTAGTTCTGTTGACGTGGAATTCCAACCAGTCCGACCATGTGTTCAAAGCCATTTCATAGCGACGATGCCTCATCCCAACTTCTTTGTAGATAGCATCTGAGTTTCCAAATGATCCCCATCTGATCATCAACGTACAATATCAGAATGACCATATACAGGAATGGAAAAAAATGAGATAAGAGTTTGATTGTATTCTTGGCTTTCTTGAAATGTACTCACAGAAGTTTCATTTTGGGCAGCAACCACCACATATAGGAATCAAATACGAGTATGTCTGCATCTGTCCATTTCCTTGCATGCTTTTCAATTGCGTGAACTCTAAAAATACGATCTCGTACCCCATGGGAAGCCATGTAATCACAATTAGATTCAACCAACAAAGGAGACCAGTAGAATTCTATTGTGGCATTGTAGTCCTTCATGGATTTAACAAGAAAAAACATGATCATTGTAGATGAGTTGACTTGAGAAAGTGAACTAAGTAGAAAATTTTATAAACTTCAAGGGCATATGAAGAACTCACAAGCTTTTTCAATATTGGACGTCCCTCACTACCCGAGATTAAATCTAAATTTTAAAAAGAAAAAAACCGAAAACAAAAGAGAGAATTATCTTACGGTGGCCTTAAAGATGATTGAGTTTTCTTTAAAGATCAGTGACTTAGTAGATGATGGAGGGACTGATGACTCAATTAGGCAGACCATGGACATGAATTGGTTTCGATTCAAGGAATCTCCCACAAACATAAGCTTCTTTCCCCTTAATTTCTCCAACAATGCAGTAGCATTGAACCTTGACATAAAAGAAAAATCATCAACAAAATTGCCAAGTACAAACTTTGTAATCAATCATAAATTCTTAGTGTATAGCTGACATGTTTGGTAAGGTGGATTAAACACTAATAGATAATTTTAATGAAAGAAAAGAAAATTGAACTTTTATTTGTTATGCTGCGCAGTCGATTGGCAGTCATATCCAACACTTGGTACCATACATGCCCTGTGCTTATGTGTAAATGAGAGGTAAGACAGAACCTTGGAAGGTCACAATCATAAGGCTGCCATCTCCATTTCTGATAATTCAAGTTCTTTCTTCCATACTTTTCACATGCAAAGTCTTCTTCCATTAAAGAACATTGATTCCCTCTGTATAAAGGGTAAGATATGTTATCATAAACCCATTTGCCGGAAAACAAATTACAGTGCAGAATAGAATCATTAGGCATCATCTGGTTTTCCAGGACACGTTGACTATCCCCTCTTAGATAAAGAGCACCAAAGACATAGGCTATGAGGAGAAGCCCTACGACGGAGGGAAAATTGTATATAATTTTCCACTTTCCAAGAACTAATTTATGTGTGCTTGCCATTCGATCAACTTAAGTAAACCACCTTCTCCTGCATTATCCAGAACCAGAAGCTTAACTAACAAGGATCAAAGAAAACAACAGAGTTGGAACCATTAATTTCTCTCGAGACAATTATATTATATATGCACTAACACACTCAGGGCACCTTCACTTTGGCTCACTCTGGTGCTCCACTCACTAAATCTCTAATCACTTTCTGACTCATTCCACTCATGCATATTTTACATGCACAATGTCCTATTTAAAATACAAAATAGCAGGTGGAACTTGGAATGTCACTCCTCTAGATATCCATTGGCTCATCGTTGCTCATGGTAGTTTTAAGGTTGTGATGCAACGTGTCAGGATACGTATGCACAAATAGAGAAATTAGTGCAAAATGGTCCCTAAAGTATGACTCTTGTGCGCAAATGGTACTAACTCTTCCATTATCGACGAAGACACTCTCTACCGTGTAAAATGTTGCTGTATTTAGGGTTAGGGTTTACAGTCCTCTTTTGATTTTTCAGAGTGCTTTTAAGGGAACTCTTTTAATTTTATCTTTATGCGATTTCTATGTGCGAAGAGACTGAGGGATTGGTGAGGTTCTAAGATTCCTGGTTGAAGCTTATGGGTTTGTGATGAATCTATACTGATAAATTGCGAGTCGACCATCCTTCTTTTGGTGGATGCTCATGTTATTTTTCCTGACAGATCATCTTATGTTCATTACATTCCCAGCAACTGTTGTGGTTGAAACCTGCGGTCCTTCAATCTGAAAAATCAAAGCTCTTCTTCATCACTTGGATGAGAAATCTGTTCAAATTAAGTTTAAAAACTTTCATTGAAAATTAATATTTCAGTTTTTTTTAAAACTTAATTTTCAGTTTTTTTATTTTAACTTTTAGATTCAATACAAAAAAATTAATATCATTATTATATTTATTTGTAACTTATATAGAATTTGATTAATTTTCATTATGAGGGTAAAAGGGAGTGGAATTTTCATTGTTTGACACAAAAAAACGAATACTTGAAAAGCACTCTCTAGTCATTATATGTTATCTTCTTTCATAATTTTGACAATTGATAAGGGCTTATTTTTTCTCTCCCTGTAATTGTGCTCATTAAGGAGATTCAGCTAAGAGTTATAAGGTTTTTATCTTAGAGTCGTGCAATGCCAAAAGTACCCACACAAAGGGGATGCTACACGACTTTGGTACAACATTTATCGCGATTATTTTAGCCAATTTTTCTAACTCTATTCCCATATTTATGTTATTTGATTCCTGCTTATAATTGATATTTTATTATACAAATCACATAATTTTCATAATAATCTAATATTGTGTGTGTGGTCTGTGTAATAATAATTCATGATAAGTGGTAATACACTCATTATTATGATTATGCTTCATTTTTTCTATTTGATTGTTGTACAATATTTTAGAACTTTGGGTAATCTCCTTTTTTAAACTTACTGCATTAATTTTGCATTCTTTGGGAGCTTATAGAAAAAAAATTTCTCATTAAATATTGCACTCTTCTAATTTGTCATTCACTATTTTAATTTTAAGAACGTGTTTCCGTTTAGATAACTTATTGGAAAGTTTTAAAACATATTATTATTTACTCGTTTGCTAAGTTACTTGAATCTTATTTTTGCATTACTAAATACGTAATTTCTAATTGCATTCACAAGATAACGTCACAAATATTTTGAATTCTTGACACACAAGTTACAATTATGGAAAATGCTATAAAGGTAGAGAGTCTACCTTATTGTATAACCCAGAACATATTGAATTCCATTGTCATAATTGAATTCTAAGTGTTATTTCTAATCGAATTTATGTTATTTATCAAATTATCACCGGTGCTAAAGAGCTTTGGAAAATTTTAGAGGCAGAATATGGAATTGATAATATTGGAGTTGATAGATTTAATGCGTCAACCTTTAACAAATATGCCATGTGGACCGAAAATCAATAAATGAACAAATCCATGAATTTCAAGATTTACTACGATACGTAGAAGAAAAAGGATCAAGTTTTAGTGAGAATTATAAGGTTTCATGGCTTGTATATAAACTTTCACCTTCTTGGTTGTATTTTGCTAAAGGTCTTAGATATAAGCAAGGGATTTGACATTGAACCAAATATTTAAATTTTTGAGAATAGAAGAGCATCATAGAAATCGTATCAACAGAGTTGATGAATCACATGCTTGGTAGAAAATTCAAAAACCCCTACTAGCTCCAAAAAGCAATTTAAGCCTTGAGGTAATAAGTTTAAGAAAAACTTTCACCGTTATAGAAAAAATTCTAACCTAAGAATAACTATACTAAGGATAACAAAGGCAAAGAAAAAAATGAGCAACCAACCATCTTGCTCGAGATTGCTACTACAAAATGATGAAGGTTACAAGCTTAAAGACAAATTTCAAAATGATCAAGTAAACATGTTGAAGGATTGTAAACATTCCATTAGGTGAGAATCATCAATCTCTTTAGTCAATTTTACTTATACTAGTAATGAATGGTAATTAGATTCTGAAGCCAATATTCATGTTTGTTTTGATAAGAGTTTGTTTAAAATCTTATCAGACTTCAAGCGGAGGAAGCGCAACTTTGGAAAATGACTCCATTGTTTCTGTATTAGGAATTTGAAGTGTCGAGCTTAAGATGACTTCTAGAAAGAGTTTAATTTTAGATCAAGTTTTCCATGCTCCCGAAGTTAGAAGAAATTTAGTTAGTGAATTATTTTTAGTTCAACAAGGTTTTAAACTTGTAATGGAGTCAAATAAGGTGTTACAACAAAAAAACAATGTTATATTAGTGATGTTTGTTTAAATTGAATATTATTGAAGATCTTTATCATGATTCTTCAATGGTTCTTAATGTTGAAGTTAGTTGTTTGTGGCATGAAAGACTGGGTCATGTTATTAATATGAAGATCAAGAAACTTACGGATCTATACTTGATTCCAAAAGCTCAAGTCAGTAATAATAAGTGTGAAATTTGTGTACATGCCAAACAAACTAAGAAAATGTTTAAATCTGTTAGAAGGAATACAAACCTTTATAATTGATTCATAGTGATGTTTGTGATTCTATTAGATCGCCAACACGAGCTGGTAATAAGTATTTTATAACATTTATAGATGACTATTTTAAGTATTTCTATATTTTATTTTTTATTGAAAACGAAAGATGAAGTTTATGATTAGTTTAAAATATATAAAGCGGAGGTTGAAAAACAATTATAATGTATGGTAAACATGTTGAGGTCCATAGAGGAGGAGAATATACTGGAAATAATCTTAAGAATTACTGTGAAGATAATGGTATAATACACAAAGTGACACCTCCTTATTCACTACAATGCAATGGTATAGCAGAAAAAAGAATATAACTTTGATGAATATGATAAATGTTATGCTCGAAAGTTTTGGAGCACTTGAGAACTTATGCGGTGAAGCTGTCCTATCTTCTTGTTACATAATGAATTGAGTAACTACTAAGGGCACTATTAAAACTCCATATGAGCTATGGAAAAAGAGATTCCCTAGGTGAATTTTTTTAAAAGTGTGGGATGTTTGACAAAAGTCGTTATACTTGATCCTAAAAGAAAGAAAATATGACCAAAAATTGTGGATGCTGTTTTCCTAGGACATGCTCACAATAGTAGCGCAAATATAATCTTGATTGTAAATTCTAAAGTTAGTGACATTACAAATAATACTTTCATTGAATCTAGAAATGATACTTATTTTGAAGATGTTTTTCCATTTAAGACTAGAAGATGTTTTGAAGATAGTACTTTCATTGAAGCTAGAGATGATCGGAATTTCACTAAATTAGTCTAGTACTATTAAAAAGATGTTGAAAGAGTTTGGGCATTGTGATAATAAGCCAGTTTCTACTCCATATTATTCAAATGTGTACTTGAAGAAGAATTTAGGTGAACCAATTTTGCAATTTGAGTATTCTCAAATTATTAAATCTTTATTGTACAAAGCAAATACGACAAGACCTGATATGGCCTTTGCTATTGGAAGACTTAGTAGATATACTAACAATCCAAGTAAAGAATATTGGAACACTCTAGAGAGAGTGCTTAAATATCTCCGAAATACATTAGATTATTCTATAAGTTGTAGAAGTTTTCCAAATGTTATTGAATGATATAGCGATGCAAACTGAATAACTGATATTGTAGATAATAAGTCTACTACAGGATATGTGTTCATGCTAGGTGGTGTAGTCATATTTTGAGGTTAAAAAAGACAAACAATTATCGCTAGAAATAGTTTAGAGTTAAGAGTTAATAGCATTGAATACAACTTGTACTAACGCTGAGTGGCTTAGAGATCTATTATTATATATAACATTAATAAGTAAGCTAATTCCAGCTATTTCAATACACTGTGACTGTAAAGTAGTAGTAGAGCTTGCGAATCAATCTTACCCAAATAAGAAAATGGATAGACATATTCATATAAGACTTAAGTCAGTTAAGACTTTACTTAAGAGAAATGTGATTTCTCTCAATTTCGTGAGATCTGAAAAGAACTTATCAGACAACTTAACCAAAGCTTTATCTAAAAAGGGTTTTAATGAATCATCGAGTGGATGAGCTTATGCCCGTAAGGGAGTCACATCCGGGAGTAACCCTACCTTTGTGATTGAAAATTCCATGAAGAGGGTTCAACATGAT
Source organism: Osmanthus fragrans (assembly GCA_019395295.1). Lineage (NCBI taxonomy): Eukaryota > Viridiplantae > Streptophyta > Magnoliopsida > Lamiales > Oleaceae > Osmanthus > Osmanthus fragrans. The sequence goes on along the minus strand of CM033354.1, from coordinate 11,416,990 downwards.
AGGAACATTCCGAACTGCCTGACTCGTAATAGCACTATATTATTTGTGCTCGTCTCTATGGTGATAGTGCTATGATTGTAATTTCCTAGAGACTCTTACTAGAATCAAGATAAGAGCTGAGCCTAAATTGATAATGTGTATAGAACAATTGAAGTTTGGGCTAAGGGACCTAATTCAAGGTTTAGTCCATTATGACTCACTCAAATAAAAATTGTTGTCACTAAATGAGATTCAAGTCCAAAAGGTACCAACACCTATTGCACAGTATAATATTGGCAATATATATATGTTGAAAGTTAAATTTTTTTTGGTGGATTGTTTAAAATAAGTTTAACAAACAATTGTACGTTGTTAAAAAAAAACTACAGAGATTGTCTGAAATTGCTGAACAGGCTAAACGAAAAGTTGTCATGAGAAAATCCAACCAAGAAAGCGAGAGAGAATTTTAAGGAACTGGCTCTGATACACTTTCAAATATACTCAATGATATTCAATAAGGCTTGATACTTCTCAATATGAGAGGTTCTCCCATTATATAGAAACAAAAATCACAATTAAATATGGTAGTTAACAAATTAAATATTCATTAATGGTAATCTATTAAATAAACAAATTGAAACTTTATATTCCCCCAACGCTTTATTTAGAAATACATTAATTCACAAGATTACCTATTATGAATGTAAAAGGCATAAACTATTATACCTCACGTCTATTGGACCTTATACTGATTATAAGGATGTCCCAAATCTATTCCGAACTTCACGAAAACAAAACAAGCCACATATTATCTAAATGATGATTTAACATTCAAATAAATATTATAAACATGTTATCAATCAATCAACACAAATCATTCTTACAAGAGGAATACTTTAAATAAAAATTGGCTAGTTAATGGTTTACATCATCATCCCAACACTATATGGATTTAGCCTAACATGCTAAATATGAAAAACAACAAAAGTTTTGATGATTCATTAACTGAAAAATATAAAACAAAGATGAGACAATGAATCAATTTCGCCTCCCTTAAATTTCTTCAATTGAGTCTTCACTTAATTTCAGATTTTTCATGCTTTCGAGATACAATTTCGAGCTATAAATCGTCAAACTTTTGTTGATTGATGTGTCATAACTCTCCCAAGCCTTCTTCTTCATGTTATGATCTCCATAATTCTCAAATTTGTCACCCAAAATAGGTTAAAACCATATGCGAAATTACCTTCCAAAAAGTGATTGAATTAGAAAAGAAAACAAATATCTTGTCAAAAATGCACCATGTTCATGGTGTGAGGAGTTGTGATCACATGGTAGCATCAATTTGTTCTCCATAAATCACATTTTTGCCCTTATGATTGCATGGGTAGTACCCTCGCAATCACAGAGTTGAAATATGTTGTCTACTAATAGATGATTGATACATCATTTTATATTAAAGTGTCAAATAATTTTAAGTACAAGTGGCAGTGAGAAAAAAGTTAAATATGTTAATTTAAAATGATGTATCAATCATTTATTGGATGTATAGTAAATTATACAACAAATTATGGATAACAAATCTCAACTAGCAATCACATGGGCATTCGTTTCAGCCCATTTTATCTTGGTCCCTTAATTCAACTTTTTATCATGTTTGAGTCTTCCATTTGGAATTGAGGTCCTTCATCTTTCAAATCAACCATGTTAGTTCACATATTCTAAATTATACAAAATCATGTTCTATTGAGTGATTTTCATTCATTTTCTCCAAAATCTGTCTAACATCGTCTTTTACCTAAATAAACAATATTCACACAAGATTAAGTATTAATTTTGTTAAACTATCCATTTTTTATAGCATAAACAAGTGTAGAATTACATTTATCAACAACCTTAGGCCTTGACCTTACATACCATGTAATATAAAAAATTGTAAAAATGTCCTTATTTACTAACAAAATATTACATCCATAACTTAATAAGAAGACAAAAATAAATAAACTAAGAATAAACTTCATTGACGACTTATCCATCGGCTATCATTGACCATATCGTCGCAATCATTGCCAATGGCATCGTTGATGGATTCATGAATTATGTCAAAATCGTCAAAGAGTAATATACATAGTCGATCATCAATAGAATTTTCGGAAGCACGAAAATTTCAAAGCTGCAAGTGTTTCGTTTGGGAAACTCAAAAAAGGTTTCCTATTTTCAATTAAGTTAGTAAACTCTACTGGAACTTTACGAAAACTTGAGAGTGGAAAAAAGCTTAGAAGATTAACAAAGGAAAAACTTAATTAGGGCTCTAAAACAAAAAAAATTAACTTAATCACTGCTAACTTACATTATGGAATTAAATCATTATTTTAAAAGAATGATAATGCTAAATTTTACTTAAACATATATTTATAAAAATAGTATATAAATTTTACACAACCTTTCCGCAATTGTTCTATGTCCATTTTTCAGAAATAACATCCCATATCTCGTTTCGTTTTCAATTTTCGTGCAACCTAGGACAGGGATGCGGGTGAGTCGTAATGGGAGAGAAAAAAATGTATTGAAAGAGCACAAGACTCGATGAAAGTGTTTGTGAGCGCAAGAAAAATAGAAGAGTGCTTAGTTCCAATTTATGTGACGTAGGATTACCTCCAAAATCAAATGAAATTAAAATGCGCTTTTATTAATTGGATAATGCGATATTGTCTATACAACAACATAGATTATTATTAAGCATCAGTTATGCTAAATAACATTACTCGATAATGAATTGGGAAAATAACAATAAAAGATGTAGTTTGGACTTTAGTGACTACAACGGTTAAAGGAGAAAATTTCATATCCAAGAATTTTAAGTATAACATATTTCAAAACTAAGAAACAAAGTTTAAAATTTCAAAAATAAAATATTAATTAAATTTTATTTACAAAATAATTAATTAAATATGTATTTTATTTATTAAATATATTTAGGTCACAATTTTATGCTATTTGATCACAAATTATCAAATTAATTGATTACAAATTATTTCACGATCACAATTCTAAAATCTTATAGGTTACAATTTATTTATTGGTCACTAATAAAAAATTTGTAGGTCACAATTTATTTATCGATCACAATTCTCAAATTTTACAAGTCACAATTCAAGTTTTTAGGTAACATATTATTTATTAGTCTCAAATTATCAAATTAGTTGGTCACAATTTACCAAATTCTGATTCAAGATTCCAAATTAAGTCACAATCACAAGTTCTTTTAGGTAACAAATTAATAATGGTCACAACTAACCAATTTATTGGTCACAATACCCAAAGAATTGATTACAAATACTCTTCATCCCAACCAACCATCTACAATAGACATGTCAAAATAGCCGAGGCGGGCCGATCTGGTCCGCACACTAAAAAGCCCGTGTACAGCCCGCTATAAAAAGTCTGCGCCATGTGGGCTTTATGGGCAGGGCCGACCCAGAGCGCAAAAAATAAGCAATTCGGCCCGGACTGCAAGTCCGCATGGGCCGGGTCATTGGGTTGGCCCGTTCGGGTTGCCTTTTTTTTTTCGAAGATTGCACTTAAAAAATAAATATTAAAAAATAAATTTTATAATTAGAGTGAAAATCGATAAAAATGACATAAAAATAAATTTTACATTGATTTATTTTTCGATAAATTTTACATCAATAACATACAAATTTACAATTTTTCGAACAATATTTTGCCTAACTTGACAAATTAAACAATTTTTAACTATTTATAAATTTATAGTTAAAATACATCTCAACTAGGTTGGTACCTACTTAACTATAATTTCGTCATTACAAATCAGATTCTATTCATCTATGGTAAGATTTATAAAGTTTTGAGCAATATAGTCAACAACTTTATCTTGCATTCTTCTATCTGCAAATATCCAGTATTTCACGCAATGAGAGCTTCTAAAATATCTTCTTTAAGTCTTGTTCTTCTTTCATTTAGCACCCTGTTACCTGCACTAAAAGCAGACTTCGATGCCATTGTTGAGACTGGAGCTGTTAGTAGATCTCATGCCATTTTTGATAATATTGAATATGACCGTTCATTTAACTTCCACCATTGTAAAATATCTAAGGTGTCTACCTCATCTTGTGGAATTAAACTGTAGTGATCAAATTGATAATATCTTTCTAATTCACCATGTGTAACATTCTCATTTGAAAATGAACTAGTAGATAAAGTAAAAGACACATTGCGATTCTTGGCTATTAGAAAAAAGAAAAAACTTTTATCTTTAGAAATTGTAGCAGAACTCGTATTTGAAGGAACATTTTCATTATTACCATATTTCATAAAATAGCTATTGCACATTTCATTAATAAAAAAAATTCTATTTTCCGATTTGTAATAGTTATATTGAAGAATAAAGTTTCAGAAAGTTTGTCCATAGCACACTGAATTCCAAAATATTTAATACGGGGATCCATTACAACTGCAATTGAAAAAATCATTAGCATATTTTCATAATATTTTCGAAACTTGTCCTCCATTGTACAAACAATATCATAGAAAAATGGATTGTCTTTATGACTTGAAAATTGATTAGTAATTTTTACAAATTGTAAAAGCACAAGATTACTTGTTGGATAATAAACTCCGGAACTAATTTTTGTTGCCTTATAGAATGGTTTCAAAAAATTCATGACTTTAAATGCAATTTTCCAATCAAAATCATCTATACGAAATTGCTGTTGCTTTGAATTAACGAAATCATTAATAGCATCTGTATAACCAACACACGATTTTAACATAAAAAATGTTGAATTCCACCTATTTTGAATATCATCAATAAATTTTATTCTCCTCAATCCAAGATTTTTACAAATTTTTCCAAATTCTTGTTGTCTAGAATCTGAACAAGAAATGTAGTTAATAGTTTTTCTAATTTTATGTATTTATGGTGTCATTAATTTTAAACCATCTTGCACTACTAAATTATATATATGACAAACACACATCATATGAAATAATTTAGAGTCAAATGAGGAATTACGTGTCATTTTCAAAAGTTCAATACATGCAGTATTTGCACTAGCATTATCAAAACTAATGCTAAATAATTTGCTTAATGCATTAAATTCATTAAAAACCTGTAAAAAATTCTCACACAAATTTATTCTATTATGTGGATATTCAAGTAAGCGAAAATCAATAATTCTTTTGTGAAGTAACCAAATATTATCAATAAGAATCACGCTAGTGGTACATCGGAGTGTACATCACGGTATACACCCCCCTCACATGAGTGGGGGGTCCACTCAAATATTTTATTCGAGTGGGTCCCCCCATGTGAGGAGATGTGCACCTTGATGTACATTTTATTAAGTACCACTAGCATAATTCTATCAATAAGAATCACGCTAGTGGTACATCGTAGTGTACATCACGGTATACACCCCCCTCACATAAGTGGGGGGACCACTCAAATATTTTATTCGAGTGGGTCCCCCATGTGAGGAGATGTACACCTTGATGTACATTTTATTAGTGACACATGCATAACCATTGTGATTACATCCAGGCCAACAATCAAATGTAAAACACATAACTCCATTAAAGTTCTTAAATTCAGTTTTTAAATTTTCAACCCTTGTATGAAATAACTTCAAGATATCTGAGCGAGTAGTATTTATACTTACAGTTCGATAAGCGGGTTGAACATACTTTTGCATAAACTCCTCGAAGTATTGATCTTCTGTGAAAGTAAAAGGCATTTCATTTGTTGCCAAAAATTCAGACATTCCTACTCTCATTCGATCCCGCGAATAAGATTTTTTCTTCTTGGACCCTATTTTGACATCTTCACACCCAATACTTCAAATCATGCAACCCTAGACTGAATTTGGATCACAAAACCTAACATGAATGATATCTCTTGAAATACCATTTGACCTGAGGCTATTTGGATCCCGAGTCTTGTTTTCTTTATTTCTTTTTAATAGCATATAAAAAGATTGTGGATAAATGTGATATCTTGTCTCAAAATTTTCCTAAATAATGAAATATTGATCGTTGCTTCATGCATTTTACTTTCGATTTGTTTAAAAGAATTAATGGACAAAGTTTATTATCAACAGGATGGCACGTTCTAGTATTTACACTTGGGAGATTTAAGGAACAAATTTTGAGAATGAATAGGGCAAATATGGGCATCCAAATTACACGAACACTTGTAGAAACACAAAGGTACAAATTTTGATAAATGTGAAGTCTCATGAATGCATAACGTAGGAATAAAGGATTATATTCCAAACATCAGGCACTCCTGGAAGACACCAATGCACACAATCTGAATAGGTCTTGGGGTGTGCTAATTGTTCCTTAGTTGGAGATACCCAAAACAACCTATAGATAGAAGTGTGAGCATCTTTCCTGTAATCTGACAACTGTGTTATATTGAGGTACTCGACCTTTAGACCTCTTGTTTTGAGTTTTTTTAGTGCTGATTCTACTATTTGCATCATTCCATGATCTGTGTCACTTCCTCGATACCCCTCTTTCAAAATTAGCTCGGTTTCACCATAACAGTTTCCACCTTTATCCACGCCCCAATCTTCACTCCTGCAATGTTAATGAATCATGTTATTCAACTAGCATTTTCGCCATTTTTCTATCATGCAAGCCTAGTTTTTTTTTGGTTAGCAAGAAGTAATAAACATACACACTATGATATGGTGAAAGGCTCATGAAGAACAACTTTGTTCTAGTTCTGTTGACGTGGAATTCCAACCAGTCCGACCATGTGTTCAAAGCCATTTCATAGCGACGATGCCTCATCCCAACTTCTTTGTAGATAGCATCTGAGTTTCCAAATGATCCCCATCTGATCTTCAACGTACAATATCAGAATGACCATATACAGGAATGGAAAAAAATGAGATAAAGAGTTTGATTGTATTCTTGGCTTTCTTGAAATGTACTCACAGAAGTTTCATTTTGGGCAGCAACCACCACATATAGGAATCAAATACGAGTATGTCTGCATCTGTCCATTTCCTTGCATGCTTTTCAATTGCGTGAACTCTAAAAATACGATCTCGTACCCCATGGGAAGCCATGTAATCACAATTAGATTCAACCAACAAAGGAGACCAGTAGAATTCTATTGTGGCATTGTAGTCCTTCATGGATTTAACAAGAAAAAACATGATCATTGTAGATGAGTTGACTTGAGAAAGTGAACTAAGTAGAAAATTTTATAAACTTCAAGGGCATATGAAGAACTCACAAGCTTTTTCAATATTGGACGTCCCTCACTACCCTAGCTTAAATCTAAATTTTAAAAAGAAAAAAACCGAAAACAAAAGAGAGAATTATCTTACGGTGGCCTTAAAGATGATTGAGTTTTCTTTAAAGATCAGTGACTTAGTAGATGATGGAGGGACTGATGACTCAATTAGGCAGACCATGGACATGAATTGGTTTCGATTCAAGGAATCTCCCACAAACATAAGCTTCTTTCCCCTTAATTTCTCCAACAATGCAGTAGCATTGAACCTCGACATAAAAGAAAAATCATCAACAAAATTGCCAAGTACAGACTTTGTAATCAATCATAAATTCTTAGTGTATAGCTGACATGTTTGGTAAGGTGGATTAAACACTAATAGATAATTTTAATGAAAGAAAAGAAAATTGAACTTTTATTTGTTATGCTGCGCAGTCGATTGGCAGTCATATCCAACACTTGGTACCATACATGCCCTGTGCTTATGTGTAAATGAGAGGCAAGACAGAACCTTGGAAGGTCACAATCATAAGGCTGCCATCTCCATTTCTGATAATTCAAGTTCTTTCTTCCATACTTTTCACATGCAAAGTCTTCTTCCATTAAAGAACATTGATTCCCTTTGTATAAAGGGTAAGATATGTTATCATAAACCCATTTGCCGGAAAACAAATTACAGTGCAGAATAGAATCATTAGGCATCATCTGGTTTTCCAGGACACGTTGACTATCCCCTCTTAGATAAAGAGCACCAAAGACATAGGCTATGAGGAGAAGCCCTACGACGGAGGGAAAATTGTATATAATTTTCCACTTTCCAAGAACTAATTTATGTGTGCTTGCCATTCGATCAACTTAAGTAAACCACCTTCTCCTGCATTATCCAGAACCAGAACTTAACTAACAAGGATCAAAGAAAACAACTGTAACGACCCCAATTTTAAGATTTAAATCGTTACTAAAATTTCATTCAATAAATAAATAAACACATTTCTCATAATAAATTTCCAGCAACTGATGCCGTAAAATAAAAACTTCATGCATATCAAGTTCAATTGACAAAAAAAATAAAGTGTTTATCCCACAAATATAAAAATAATGAAAAATAATCATTTGGAGAATAAAACCAAATAAATCATGTTCTCAATCCTAAATTACAGATCCACATAATAATAAAATTAAAGCAATTACTGAAAAAAATAAAAATATTTAATCACGTTATATCGGATTATTTATTGAGTTCCATAAATCTTGGCACCACGACTGCACCTCATCGCCCGCCAACCAACAACCCGTTCTAATCTGTGAAAAGTGGGGGAAAATGGTGAGTATATGGGAATACTCAATAGAACAAAAGTATTGGTGCATCCCGAATAAAAATTTTAGAATATGCGTCAGAAAAATCATAACGTCATCATATCTTTATAAACCGGTAAGGACTCATATCATATCATTTGAACCGAAAAGGTCATAACATCATATCATATCATATCTTTCATAAGTATAAAGATTCATCAACGTGAATAAAAATATTTTAAATAGGATAAATCAACTGCACCTCTTTTCCTACCTTGTTAGATTAAATAAATTCTTGAACAACGAATATCTCAAATCAACTTTTTCTCTTCTTTTTGTACTGTGAAATATCTCCTTTTTTGTGTTCTTTTTTTCATATCATATAATGCATAGAGGTAAATAATAACAGTTTGTGCAAAGTGAGAAAACGTGTGGGAATGAGTATCTTTTAAAATATCATATTTGACTAAAATTTCAACAACCCTACCACTTCCCAAGGAATATACACGTGATGACACTTCATTTACATAAAAATGCAAAAGAAAATTGAATATAATATTCACATTAAATGACAACTAACACCTACGTGGTCAAACACTTTAAATTCATTAAATATATAATATAATATAATAAACAAACTCACTAAATTCCTCTACACGCAAACACGTGAAATGACCCAACCTTTTTATTTATTAAATATAGAATATAATAAGGCTAATTCTTTTGACATCGATAACTTGGACTTCGTTAATTCAAATTAACCTTTTCTCGAGCCTATTATGCATGATTAATTATGATCTATCCAATGAACCTAATATTCATATAATTATCATTGCTCGATCAAAATCTAAAATATGACCCAAACAAAATTGAAATTCCCTAAATATCATTTTAATCCCTAACTTTTTAAAATATAAAAATATAGCATACAAAAATTTAATTCTATTGTATGAAAATTTTCGGGGTATTACAATCCCCCCTCCTTAAAATATTTTCGTCCTCGAAAATTTACCTTGATTAATCAAAGAGTTCTGGATACTTGATTTTTAAGCTCTTCTTCTTTCTCTCAAGTTGCCTCATCAAATCCATGATTTCGCCATTGGACCTTGACTAAGGGAACTTCCCTGTTTCTGAGTTGATGCACCTTTCTGTCTAAAATCATTGTTGGAATTTCTTCATGTGTTAAGTCTTTTTGTACCTTCAATGTTTGATAACTTACCACATGATTTGGATCATGAACATATCTTCTGAGCATCGATACATGGAACACGTTATGCACTGCTGTGAGTTCAGGTGGTAAGGCAAGTCGGTATGCCACAACACCAATCCTTTCTAGAATTTCGAAAGGTCCAATATATCGTCGTCTCAACTTTCCCTTCTTGCCAAATCTCAGTACACCCTTCATTGGCGCTACTTTCAGAAAAACTTTGTCACCCACTTGAAATTCCAAATCCTTTCTTCTACCATCAGCATAACGTTTCTGTCGGTCTTGTGCTGTCTTTATTCTTGCTCTAATCTTATCAACTGCCTCAACTGTTCGTTCAATAATTTCAGGACCCAAAATTCTATTCTCTCTAACCTTATCACAATGGATAGGGGACCTGCACTTTTCACCATAAAGAGCTTTATATGGGGCCATACCTATAGTAGCCTGGAAGCTATTATTGTAGGCAAACTCTACTAACGGCAGATGTGTTTCCCAATTACTGCTAAGAACCCAAACATATGCTTTTAATATATCTTCAAGAGTTTGAATGGTCCTTTCTGATTGTCCATCTGTCTGAGGATGATAAGCAGTACTAAATTTTAATTTTGTCTCCATGGCTGCCTGTAAACTTTTCCAAAGTTTAGATGTAAATCTCGGGTCTCTATTTGAAATAATGGTGACTAGAATTCCATGCAATCTATCTCTCTGATGTATAATTGTGAAATTGTTCCATGGAAAAATTTACTTTGATTGGCAGAAATGGGCCGATTTCGTCAGATGATCAACTACTACCCAAATAGCATTATGACCTCTTGCTAACCTCGGGAGACCTATCACAAAATCCTTCATTATGTGTTCCCATTTCCATTCTGGAACATCCAACGGCCTCAATAGTCCTGACGGCCTTTAATATTCTGCCTTGACCTGCTGACAGACAATACATTTCTCTACGAACAGGCCAATTCTTCTTTTTATATTTCTCTACCAAAATGTATCTCGGAGATCTCGATACATTTTTGTATCTCGTGGATGTGCAGCATACGGGGCTACGTTAGCCTTACGCGGATGGTAAATGATTCATCTTCTTTATCTCATATTTAGTTCTTTTTGCGTGAAGAAGTACTTGAGGCTTTTGTGGTCTGTATAGATAAGGCGTGAACTATCGCTGCGAGCTCCAAGTCATGTGTTGGATAGTTATGTTCATACCGCTTCAGCTGTCTTGAGGCATAAGCATCCTGTAATATCCAAGCAAATTCCAAGAAGCTGCGAACTTCACCTACACTAGTCGGTATAGGCCAATTTGTTATCGCTTCCACTTTAATAGGGTCCACTTTAATTTCTTGGGCGATAACCACGCGAGCAAGAAAATCTACGCGATCAAGCCAAAATTCGCACTTCTTGAATTTGACATATAACTTGTCATTCCTCAAAGTTTATGCATGCTTGCCATTTAATCAACTTAAGTAAACCACCTTCTCGTGCATTATCCAGAACCAGAAGCTTAACTAACAAGGATCAAAGAATACAACTGTAACGACCCAAATTTTAATATTTAAATCGTTACTAAAATTTCATTCAATAAATAAATAAACACATTTCTCATAATAAATTTCCAACAACTGATACCTTAAAATAAAAACTTCATGCATATTACGTTCAATTGACAAAAAAAAAAAAAATAAATAAAGTGTTTATCCCAAAAATATAAAAATAATGAAAAGCAATCATTTGGAGAATAAAACCAAATAAACCATGTTCTCAATCCTAAATTACAGATCTACATAATAATAAAATTAAAGTAATTACTAAAAAAAATAAAAATATTTAATCACGTTACACCGGATTATTTATTGAGTTCCATAAATCCTGGCACCACGACTGCACATCATCGCCCGCCAATCAACGACCCGTTCTAATTTGTGAAAAATGGGAAAAATGGTGAGTATATGAGAATACTTAGTAGATCAAAAATATTGGTGCATCCCGAATAAAAATTTTAGAACACGCGTCAGAAAAATCATACCGTCATCATATCTTTATAAACCGGTAAGGGCTCATATCATATCATATCATTTGTACCGGAAATGCCATAATATCATATCATATCTTTCATAAGTATAAAGATTCATCAACATGAATAAAAATATTTTAAACAGGATAAATCAACTGCACCTTCTTTCCTTTCTTGTTAGGTTAAATAAATTCTTGAACAACGAATATCTCAAATAAACTTTTTCTCCTCTTTTCGTACTGTGAAATATCTCTTTTTTTGTGTTCTTTTTTTCATATCATATCATGCATAGAGGTAAATAATAATAGTTTGTGCAAAGTAAGAAAACGTGTGGGAATGAGTATCTTTTAAAATATCATATTTGACTAAATCTTCAACTAAATTTTCAACAACCCTACCACTTTCCAAGAAATATACACGTGATGACACTTTATTTACATAAAAGTGTAAAAGAAAACTTAATAAAATATTCACATTAAATGGCAACTAACACCTACGTGGTCACAACACTTTAAATTCATTAAATATATAATATAATTTAATAAACAAACTCACTAAATTCCTCTACACACAAACACGTGAAATGACCCAACCTTTTTATTTATTAAATACTAGTTGTTGTCCGTACGATGTACGGGTTAGGTTATTTTGTAGGAAGTGTTAGTATTATGTTTTATTTTGAGGTGTGAGATAAGATAGAAAATATTTTCGTTTTCAACATATAAATATATTTTGTATACATGGGGAACGCAAATGCATCATTTTCATCATTGTAGAAGCCGTCTGTCTAAGATGATAGAGTACAGTTGTCAAAAATTGAGGGACGAAAGTGTCCATAACGTAATGGACAAGAAACACAGATGCATAATTTTCATGATAGAGCCTTTTCTTTCAAGGTAGTAGAGTTTAATAGTCAACATTTGATAGTCTAAAAATTACAAAATTAAAATGGAGAGACTTTGTTGCAAAAAATAAAAACAAAAAAAAAAAAAAAAAAAAAAAAAAAAAAAATTGACGTGCGGACACCACGCACAAGTGTGCGTGGTGTCCGCACACCATTTCTTAGGAAATGGTGTGAACCATTTCCTAAGAAATGGGAAATGGTGATTTCCTAAGAATTAGGAAATGGTGTGCGGACACCACGCACATTCTTAGGAAATGGTGTGCGGACACCACGCACAAGTGTGCGTGGTGTCCGCACACCATTTCCTAATTCTTAGGCTAAAATATTTTTTTTTTTTTAATTTATTTTCTAAATTATTCAATATAAGTTTTTTAGGAAAAAACAAAAGAAAATTTGAATTTAATTTAAAAAAAAAAAAAAGACGAGTTACACAACTTTTTAAAATAGTCTAGAATTTTTAAAGTTAGTTTTTTATCGAAATTCTCGAAATATTAGTTTGGAACGATCTACTCTGACGAACCGTAACATTTTCTACGATTTCCCGTTTCGCACACCATCAACGTCGTGAAATAATAAGCCGTGAGTACTTTAAAATGATATTAAGAATGTAATATTTCAACTTCGTTTAATAATTCGTAATAAGCCCGAAAATTAAGACAAAAACATAAAAAAAAAAAAAAAAATTACACACGTTCGACATTCGTTTAGCTATTTTTGATATTCATTTAGATTATTCGATATATCTATGATATAGTTCTCAAATTGAGTTTCGAGATTATATAGAAGATTTATCGATTCGACCAGCGTACAATCGTCTAGGGATTTTTAAAGTTAGCTTGTTATTGAAATTCTCAAAATATTTGTTTGGAACGACCTATTTTGACGCGTCGTAACATTTGCTACAATTGGCCGTTTCGCACACCGTCAACGTCGTGAAATAATAGGCCGTGAGTACTTTAAAATGATATTAAGAATGTGATATTTCGACTTCATTTGATATTCCGTAATGAGCCCAAAAATTAAGACAAAAACATAAAAAAACAAAAATTTAACACACACGTTTGACGTTCGTTTAACTAATTTTTATATTCATTTAGATAATTTGATATATCTATGATATAGTTCTGAAAATGAACTTCGAGATGATATAGAAGATTTATCGATTTGACCAGCGTACAATCGTCTAGAAATTTTTAAAGTTAGCTTGTTATCAAAATACTTGTAATATCAGTTTAAAATGGCCTACTTTGACGCGCCATAACATTTGCTACGATTGACCGTTTCGCACACCATCAACGTCGTGAAATAATAGGCCGTGAGTACTTCAAAATGATATTAAGAATGTAATATTTCAACTTCGTTTGATATTCTTAGTGAAAATGAAAAAGCAAAAGAAAATGTGATTTTAAAAAAAAAATGACGAGTTACACGTTTTTTTTTAACGTTGGTTTAACTAATTTTTATATTCATTTAGATCATTTGATATATCTATGATATAGTTCTGAAGGAAAGAACTCATCGACAATAATAGAGGTGGATTTTGTGGTGGGAGAAGACCAGATAATTTTATAGTGTGAAAACTGGTTAAGTGGAAAGCAAATGACCTTGAAAACCATCACCTTCCCTCGGTCAATAGTCAATAATTGTGGCTTCAGAGAAACATAAAAAATTGAGATTTTTTTGTCCACACATGTAACAGTAATATGTGAGGAGAAAACACAAATGAATAGTAATCCAAAAGCCTCTCTTTTAAGAGAGTAGTGATAGAATATAATAAGGCTAATTCTTTTGACATCGATAATTTGGGCTCCGTTAATCCAAATTAACATTTTCTCGAGCCTATTATGTATGATTAATTACGATCTATCCAACAAACCTAATATTCATATAATTATCATTGTTCGATCAAAATCTAAAATGACTCAAACAAAATTGAAATTCGCAATATATCATTTTAAACCCTAACTTTTCAAAATATAAAAATATAGCATACAAAAATTTAATTTTATTGTATGAAAATTTTCGAGGTATTACAACAACAGAGTTGGAACCATTAATTTCTCTCAAGACAATTGTATTATATATGCACTAACACACTCAGGCCACCTTCACTTTGGCTCACTCTGGTGCTCCACTCACTAAATCTCTAATCACTTTCTGACTCATTCCACTCATGCATATTTTACATGCACAATGTCCTATTTAAAATACAAACTATGCAGGTGGAAATTGGAATGTCACTCCTCTAGATATCCATTGGTTCATCGTTGCTCATGGTAGTTTTAAGGTTGTGATGCAACGTGTCAGGATACGTATGCACAAATAGAGAAATTAGTGCAAAATGGTCCCTAAAGTATGACTCTTGTGCGCAAATGGTACTAACTCTTCCATTATCGACGAAGACACTCTCTACCGTGTAAAATGTTGCTGTATTTAGGTTTAGGGTTTACAGTCCTCTTTTGATTTTTCAGAGTGCTTTTAAGGGAACTCTTTTAATTTTATCTTTATGCGATTTCTATGTGCGAAGAGACTGAGGGATTGGTGAGGTTCTAAGATTCCTGGTTGAAGCTTATGGGTTTGTGATGAATCTATACTGATAAATTGCGAGTCGACCATCCTTCTTTTGGTGGATGCTCATGTTATTTTTCCTGACAGATCATCTTATGTTCATTACATTCCCAGCAACTGTTGTGGTTGAAACCTGCGGTCCTTCAATCTGAAAAATCAAAGCTCTTCTTCATCACTTGGATGAGAAATCTGTTGAAATTAAGTTTAAAAACTTTCATTGAAAATTAATATTTCAGTTTTTTTTAAAACTTAATTTTCAGTTTTTTTATTTTAACTTTTAGATTCAATACAAAAAAATTAATATCATTATTATATTTATTTGTAACTTATATAGAATTTGATTAATTTTCATTATGAGGGTAAACGGGAGTGGAATTTTCATTGTTTGACACAAAAAAACAAATACTTGAAAAGCACTCTCAAGTCATTATATGTTATCTTCTTTCATAATTTTGACAATTGATAAGGACTTATTTTTTCTCTCCCTGTAATTGTGCTCATTAAGGAGATTCAGCTAAGAGTTATAAGGTTTTTATCTTAGAGTCGTGCAATGCCAAAAGTACCCACACAAAGGGGATGCTACACGACTTTGGTACAACATTTATCGCGATTATTTTAGCCAATTTTTCTAACTCTATTCCCATATTTATGTTATTTGATTCCTGCTTATAATTGATATTTTATTATACAAATCACATAATTTTCATAATAATCTAATATTGTGTGTGTGGTCTGTGTAATAATAATTCATGATAAGTGGTAATACACTCATTATTATGATTATGCTTCATTTTTTCTATTTGATTGTTGCACAATATTTTAGAACTTTGGGTAATCTCCTTTTTTAAACTTACTGCATTAATTTTGCATTCTTTGGGAGCTTATAGAAAAAAAATTTCTCATTCAATATTGCACTCTTCTAATTTGTCATTCACTATTTTAATTTTAAGAACGTGTTTCCATTTAGATAACTTATTGGAAAGTTTTAAAACATATTATTATTTACTCGTTTGCTAAGTTACTTGAATCTTATTTTTGCATTACTAAATACGTAATTTCTAAATGCATTCACAAGATAACATCACAAATATTTTGAATTCTAGACACACAAGTTACAATTATGGAAAATGCTATAAAGGTAGAGAGTCTAACCTTATTGTATAACCCAGAGCATATTGAATTCCATTGTCATAATCGAATTCTAAGTGCTATTTCTAATAGAATTTATGTTATTTATCAAAATATCACCAGTGCTAAAGAGCTTTGGAAAATTTTAGAGGCAGAATATGGAATTGATAATATTGGAGTTTATAGATTTAATGCGTCAACCTTTAACAAATATGCCATGTGGACCGAAAATCAATAAATGAACAAATCCATGAATTTCAAGATTTACTACGATACGTAGAAGAAAAAGGATCAAGTTTTAGTGAGAATTATAAGGTTTCATGGCTTGTATATAAACTTTCACCTTCTTGGTTGTATTTTGCTAAAGGTCTTAGATATAAGCAAGGGATTTGACATTGAACCAAATATTTAAATTTTTGAGAATAGAAGAGCATCATAGAAATCGTATCAACAGAGTTGATGAATCACATGCTAAAGCAAACTTGGTAGAAAATTCAAAAACCCCTACTAGCTCCAAAAAGCAATTTAAGCCTTGAGGTAATAAGTTTAAGAAAAACTTTCACCGTTATAGAAAAAATTCTAACCTAAGAATAACTATACTAAGGATAACAAAGGCAAAGAAAAAAATGAGCAACCAACCATCTTGCTCGAGATTGCTACTACAAAATGATGAAGGTTACAAGCTTAAAGAAAAATTTCAAAATGATCAAGTAAACATGTTGAAGGATTGTAAACATTCCATTAAGTGAGAATCATCAATCTCTTTAGTCAATTTTACTTATACTAGTAATGAATGGTAATTAGATTCTGAAGCAAATATTCATGTTTGTTTTGATAAGAGTTTGTTTAAAATCTTATCAGACTTCAAGGGGAGGAAGCGCAACTTTGGAAAATGACTCCATTGTTTCTGTATTAGGAATTTGAAGTGTCGAGCTTAAGATGACTTCTAGAAAGAATTTAATTTTAGATCAAGTTTTCCATGCTCCTGAAGTTAGAAGAAATTTAGTTAGTGAATTATTTTTAGTTCAACAAGGTTTTAAACTTGTAATGGAGTCAAATAAGATGTTACAACAAAAAAAACAATGTTATATTAGTGATGTTTTTTTAAATTGAATATTATTGAAGATCTTTATCATGATTCTTCAATGGTTCTTAATGTTGAAGTTAGTTGTTTGTGGCATGAAAGACTGGGTCATGTTATTAATATGAAGATCAAGAAACATACGGATCTATACTTGATTCCAAAAGCTCAAGTCCGTAATAATAAGTGTGAAATTTGTGTACAAGCCAAACAAACTAAGAAAATGTTTAAATCTGTTAGAAGGAATACAAACCTTTATAATTGATTCATAGTGATGTTTGTGATTCTATTAGATCGCCAACATGAGCTAGTAATAAGTATTTTATTGTTATAAAAGAGAGAAAAAGAAGAAGAGAGAATTAGAGTCAATACTTTGTGTGTATTTTATTAATGACCAAAATCCTATTTTTTTAGGTAAGAATCAGGGATACAATGGTAATAATTTCTAGGGCTATAGGGGTATAATTGTCATTCACTACAAACCCTAATAAACTTTCCTTTTACAACACTCCCCCTTGAATGACACATTACAAAATATCAGTCTCGTTAAAACCTTGTTTGATAAAAACCTAATAGGACAAAAAATCAAACGAAGGAAAAAGAGTACAGTTATTTTGGAGTATTAAAAATAAATGCTGCCTCATTAAAACCTTGCTAGAAAAATCCAGTGGGATAAAACCTATGCGAAGGAAAAAGAGTACAGCTACTCCCCCTGATGTTGATCTCTAAAAATCTTTGAGTCAACGCATTCCAATCCCGTGGACTAACTTCATGAATATAGATATTGGAAGTGCTTTTGTGAATAAATCGGTCAAATTGTCACTTGAGCGAATTTGTTGAACATCGATGTCGCCATTCTTCTGAAACTCGTGTGTATGAAAGAATTTTGGAGAAATATGTTTCGTCCTATCGCCTTTGATATAGTCTCCTTTGAGTTGTGCAATACAAGCTGCATTGTCTTCATACAAAGTTGTTGTACTATCTTTTGTTGAAGTTTACCCGCATGATGTTTGGATATGATGGGTCATGTTCCTCAACCATATACATTCTTGCCCTGCTTCATGGATTGCAATGATTTCAAAATGATTTGAGGATGTTGCTGTCAAGAATTGCTTCACAGATCTCCATGATATAGCTGTTCCTCCACGTGTAAACACATATCCTATTTGTGATTTAGCTTTATGTGGGTCAGATAAATAACCTGCATCTGCATATCCCACTAAAGTAGATCCCGACTTTTGGGAGTAAAATAATCTCAAATCAATCGTACCCTTTAGGTAACGAAAAATGTGTTTAACACCATTCCAATGTCTTTGACTTGGTGTAGAGCTATATCTTGCAAGGAGATTTACAGAAAAAGTTATGTCGGGTCGAATGCAATTTGCAAGATATGTTAATGCTCCAATTGCACTAAGATATGATACTTTAGGACCAAGAACATTTTCTCCATCTTCAAGTGGACGAAGTGGGTCCTTTTTCACATCAAGTGATCGAACAATCATAGGTGATGCCAATGGATGTGCATTATCCATATAAAATCGTTTAAAAACTTTTTCTGTATATGTAGATTGATGAACAAACAATCTTTCTGGGAAGTGTTCGATTTGCAACCCGAGACAAAATTTGGTTTTTCCTAAATCCTTCATCTCAAATTCATTTTTCAAATAATTAGCAGTTTTGTTGAGCTCTTTAGGAGTTCTAATTAAGTTTAGATCATCAACATAAACTGCGACAATTGCAAATCCAATATTTTTTTTCTTTATGAAAACACATGGGCAGATATCGTTATTTTTATAACCCTCCTCCAACAAATATTCGCTAAGACGATTATACCACATGCGTCCGGATTGTTTCAGTCCATATAATAATCTTTGCAATTTAATTGAGAACATGGTTCTCGAGCATGTATCGTTTGCTCCTGACACTTTAAGTCCTTCGAGGACTTTCATATATATGTCACTATCAAGTGAACCATATAAGTATGCAGTTACTACATCTATAAGGCGCATATCAAGTTTTTGTGACACAATCAAACTAATCAAAAATCTAAAAGTGATGGTGTCCATTACGGGAGAATATGTTTCATCATAATCAATACCTGGTCTTTGTGAGAAACCTTGAGCTACCAGTCGGGTTTTGTATCTTGTAATTTCATTATTTTCATTTCTCTTTCATACAAAAACTCATTTGTATCCTACAAGGATTACATTTTCAGGTGTTTGAACTACAGGTCCAAACACTTTTCGTTTCTCTAAGGAATTCAATTCCGCCTGTATGGCTTCTTTCCATTTTGGCCAATCATTTCTATTTTGACAGTATTTAACTGACTGTAGTTTAGGATCCTCATTTTGCATAATATCAAGAGCCACATTAAAGGCGAAAATATTGTCTATAACAACATTATTTCGTTCCCATAATTTATGAGATAACATATAATTTATTGAAATCTCATTATTTTCGGATACTTGTGATTCTTCAGGAACCATATTTTCATTATTTGATTGATGAATCTTTTCTAATGTTACTTCTTCCGAAGTTTTTGTTTAGTTTTTCTCTTGTACTTTTCTTTTTCGAGGTACAGAGTCTTTTGAACCAACTGGTCGACCACGCTTCTGGCGTATGTTAGATTCGTTTGCTACAGCAGATTGTCCTGTAGCGACATTCATTTTTTCTGGAATATTTTCTGCTGGTATATATGACTTTGTCACTTTTTTCGTGTCAACAAATACATCGGGTAACTGATTTACAACTCTTTGCAAATGAATGATTTTTTCAATCTCTTGTTCACATTGATTATTGCGGGGATCAAAGTGAGATTGAGTTATTTCATTCCAAAAAAAATTTATCTTATTTTTCAAAATGTAGTTTTTCCCTTCCCAAAGTTGGGAAAGTCATTTCATCAAAATGACAGTATGCAAAACGTGCAGTAAATAGATCACCCGTTAAAGGTTCCAGATACCTAATAATGGATGTGAATCAAAACCTACATAAATCCCAAGTCTTCGTTGGGGACCAATTTTAGTACGTTGTGGGGGGTGAAATAGGGACTTGGACAGTACAACCAAAAATCCTTAGGTGAGAAATATCAGGTTCATGACCAAATGCAAGTTGTAAGGGTGAATATTGATAATAGGCAGTTGGTCTAATACGAACCAATGATGCAGCATGTAATATGACATGTCCCCAAATAGAAGTTGGTAACTTTGTTTTCATAAGTAATGGTCTAGCTATAAGTTGTAGACGTTTAATAAATGACTCTACTAAACCATTTTATGAATGGACATGCGCAACCGAATGTTCAATAGTAATTCCAATTGACATACAATAATCATCGAATGCTTGTGATCTGAATTCACTAGCATTGTCAAGACGAATAGTCTTGATTGAGTAATCAGGGAATTGTGCTCGTAATTTTATGATTTGAGCAAGTAGTTTAGCAAATGCTACATTCCTAGTGGAAAGTAGGCAAACATGTGACCATCTAGTAGAAGAATCAATTAATACCATAAAATAACGAAATGGTCCACATGGTGGGTGTATTGGCCCACATATATCTCCATGAATTCTTTCCAAGAAAGTTGGAGATTCAACATTGACATTTGTAGTCAAAGGTCTAATGACTGATCGGGCCAATTACGATTGCCGCAAACGTACGGATCAAGTAGTATAATAGAGCTTTTAAAACCCAAGTCGATCCCACGAGGAGTGTTTTTCCAATTACAAGTTAAAGTATTTCAAATTAACGATGTCGACACACACATTTAAAACTTGATTTTAAAAAAAACTAGAAAATAAAACACAAGACTTGATTTAAATTTTAAAAAGACAAAATAAATGACGAAAAGGGTTTTTGATTTGAGAAATGTTGGAATTTATGCTTTCACTTAACCATTGTTTCATTAGTATTAAAATCGATAAAATAAAGATGCTAGCGTTACCAAAGTGTCAGATTAGACCCGATTCTCCAATTTTAGTTAACAACCTCTTCCGAGCGAAATTAACCCTAATTGATTAACCTATCCACTATATCTCTATGTGGATACAATTTAACCAATTGCATTAAATTGTTGTGAGAATACTCTAAGGGTCACCTAGGGTAGATGCATATTCCTATAACACCTAAACGAGTATAGTCGAAACTATACAAACCTAGGGTTTCAATTACCTTGATCTAGCTAGTACAACAATTTCTCAATAATTGCACCAACCATTTAGCCATATCACATATTGATCAAGTACATGATAGTCAATAAAACACAATAATTAAAACATCTAAAACTTGGAAACACATGCATCTTACCATACAAAACAACATACTAATGAAACTTTTGGTTAAGTTACTACATAAATTCCAACATAAAACTACTTAGCTCATAATAAAAGTGGTGTAACAAAGAGAATTTTGTCCCATTACAATACAAATAAGGAAAATAAAGAAAGAAATTCAAAAGGAAAGATGAAACCCTTGTAGAACAATTTTGAATTCTTCCATTTCTTTTCCAAATCCTTCTTTGATCACCTCCCTTTGTTCACCACCTTCACCCCTTTATTTAACCTACAAAACAAAACAAAACAAAAACAAATTAAAATCTAAAACTTTGAAAGGAACCAGAGAGTTACGGGAGAGAGAGAGAGGCAACAGAGTTAGAGAGAGAGGATGGATGAAGATGAATGATAATTCTCCCAAAAATTGAAGTCAATCCTAATCACAATCCCATAAAACTCCACTAACTTTCTCCACTAACTATTAATTATAATATATATAATATATAATATTAGTTATAGATAAGTTTAGGTATTAAACAATGCAAAAAGAAATAAGCACTTTCGACCAAAACTCGAGAAAAATGCAAAATCCACCGCCTTTCAAAATTCCTTCTATGCGACCGCATAGGCTATTTCTATGCGGTCGCATAGAAGAACCTTAAAACGGTACAAGGTATTCTGTGGCCACTTTGCGACCGCACAGGCAAAATGCATGCGGTCGCATGGTTCAAGCAAAAATTGCTGCTCAGGTCCTTGATCATTCTGGCCGTCTTGCACTTTGACCCCTCATCTTTGAATTAGTCCATTTCAGTCCCCAGATTTTGAACTTCATATCATTTAAGCCCTTTCTAAATTGCAGTCAAAGTCCTCCATCTTTTGGTCAAGTGAAATTCAGTCCTCAATCTTCATAAAATTGTACACTTTTAGTCCTTTTTCTCCTCTTTAACTCGTTTCTTCGTCTGGTCGGGGTTTTTGCCTAAAAAATCAAATAATACACAATTATGCTTAGAATATGCTCAATTTCATCACTAATTATAAGCCCAAAAAGTGTCCAATAAGTGTGTAAATACACACTTATCACACCCCCAAACTTGAGCTCTTGCTCGTCTCGAGCAAGATTAACTTCTAACACACAATCATGCAAATGTGAGAATGATCAATATATGAGATGACTTGCTAGATATATAAAAGAGTTTTAAAATTGTCTATCAATTCACAACCATACACCAAATAATGCTAACTTAAAATAAGTTTAGCTTGTCCAATGTTCAATCAGTGTATGCACAGTCACTTTCAATCATCATCTAAAATAGGAAATAATCATCAAGACAGAAAAGGAATCAGATTAGCTCAATCCCAACCCTTAATGGTCAACTCTATCCTTTCCCGCTCGTAAGATTCACACCTCTAAATATATGTTGCTTTCTCATGCCCCGGTGTACATTTAAAGGTTGTTCTCAATCACTCTTTTCTTTTAAGTTCACACAGGTCAACTAGCAAGTATTTCAAATGAAGATAGAGTAACTGAACATGAAAGACCTCACAAGATAGTATATAGACACTCAACTCTCATGTGTTTAAGATTGGATAACTGTTTCGCTCAAAATCATTCCAATGAAGAGTTCTACCATAAGCTTGCATATTTTCTCATTCGCCACCACTTAGATCACATGCATAACACAAATCATAAGGTCTTTACATGATTAATATGTGGCTTAAGGTAAAGGTGTGGAAAATATTTAGATAAGTGACTAAGAAGCCTCAAATATCAATCAGTGGAGTAAAAAGTATTCAACTCAGCTTACATAGATAAGATCTGTACACAATCCTATCCCTCCAAACAATAACTTCTCACTCATCATCAATGCCAGTACAATCACCATTTTTTTCTTTTGAATATCAAGATGAATCATACATATAGACATATAAATCAACCTCCTCCACACATTTTTTCTCCTGTCAACTTTTTTTTTTTTTTTTTTTTTTTTGAAACACATAACTATTTACACCAACTATAGCACCACCTTCAATATTGATACCCCCAAACTTATTTTTCTCGCTCACCCAACATTCAATATAATCAACAATACTCCACTAGCTTTAGAGGCTGGATAAAGATATTGTTTTTCTGGTTATAAGCTTGTAATGTGGGTAAATCAAAGAAAATGTCAACAAGGCACAAAGGGGTTGATCAAAGGAAAAATTAATTCAGGGTAGGCTATTTGGCTAACGTGGTTATAACAAAAATGGCCTTAATCATATTCATGCCTGCATATGTCAATGTGGTCTTGAAGAGAATCAATGCAAGTTCTAGAGAAACACAATCATGGAAGAATGTCATACAAGAAGAAGTAATGAGACTGTAATGAATGTGTCAGTCTGTAGGCTCAAAGTCTCACCAGGTTTTGTGTCTACATCATCCAGTTACCACATCTTCAATGAAACTACTCAACTAGTAAATACTCGGTTTACACACACAATCAGGTAAAGTGACAGAGAAAATTAATGTCCCAATCATTTCCACATCTAGATGACAATGAAACATGACTATCGTGCTAAATGAAACTCAAAATCTCACATGGACAAGCAATTTTCGAAAAAATTTAGCCTAAATAGCATATTTGGTTTACGCATGCATAGTTTATGAATCCATAACAATTTCACACTCACACATTCCTATGCCGGCAAGGCCATCTAATATATCAACACACAATCACCAATGTAAGCTCAAAATAGCCGGCAAGGCTGTAACATCAATTTAAAGCACACAATAGCCGGCAAGGCTCAATACCCCCAAACTTAATTCACACATTGTCCTCAATGTGAAAGAAAACAAGATAAAGAGGATAGGGATAACGAAACTTCCCTGAGCTGTATCTGTGAAGTGTACCCATGCTTATACTGGACTTGTGATGGAAGTGAGTGACTGAATCAAAAACTTGGTCCAGAACCTGAAGCATCCAGAAGTGGCTGGGATATCCAAAAATTCCCTACAAAAATAGTTATATTAGATCAGCAATATAAGAAGTAAAAACAGTAAACACATATAATAACAAAAAGTTAAACAGTATGAAAGTTGGGTTGCCTCCCAACAAGCGCTTGGTTATAGTCGTTAGCTTGACTATAGGGCATCTTTACTCCGTTTTAGCAAAAAGGACGGAGGATTCTTCTTTCAAAAAGTCACCTCCCAAATATGGTTTTAATCTTTGCCCATTGACTGTGAAGTTCCCATTTCCTTCATGATGAAGCTCAACCGCTCCGTTTGAAAAAACTTTAACGATGGTGTATGGACCCGACCATCTAGAGCGAAGCTTTCCGGGGAACAACCGAAGTCTAGAATTATAAAGTAGAACTTGTTGCCCAACACTGAACTCCCGCTTCTGAATATGTTGATCATGCCATCTCTTCATCTTCTCTTTATAGATTCTGGCACTCTCATATGAATCCAGGCGGAGTTCATCAAGATCGTTTAATTGGAGCAATCTTTTCTCACCAGCTAATTTCATATCGAAATTTAAAGCTTTGATTGCCCAATAAGCTCGATGTTCTAGTTCTACTGGGAGATGACAAGCTTTTCCAAATAGGAGTCGATATGGGGACATACCAATTGGTGTTTTAAATGCAGTACGGTATGCCCATAATGCATCGTCCAGTTTCCTAGACCAGTCTTTTCTCGATGTATTAACCGTCAATTCGAGAATTCTTTTCAACTCCCTATTTGAAATTTCTACCTGGCCACTAGTTTGTGAATGATAAGGAGTGGCCACACGATGTTTCACCCCATACTTGGCCATAAGTGAGGCGAATAGGCGATTGCAGAAATGTGAACCACCATCACTAATGATAGCTCTGGGTGTGCCATAACGAGAAAAAATATTTTTCTTCAAAAAATTTACCACCACCCTAGCATCATTAGTAGGTAGAGCTGCCGCTTCAACCCACTTTGATACATAATCGACCGCCACCAAAATGTATTGATTGAAATATGATGACGGGAAAGGCCCCATAAAGTCAATACCCCACACATCAAAAATCTCCACTTCCAAAATAGGGTTCATTGGCATTTCATTGCGATTAGAAATATTGCCAGTACGTTGGCACTTATCGCATTTGGAGATGACAGTGTAGGCATCTTTGAACAGTGTGGGCCAATAAAATCCCGCTTGTAACACTTTTGATGCGGTTTTGGCGGCACCAAAGTGACCACCATATGGGGATGAGTGACAACGATCAAGAATTTGTTCCATTTCTTCTTCTGGAACACATCTCCGGATAATCTGATCCGGCCCCCGCTTAAATAACAAAGGATCTTCCCAAAAATAGTACTTGATATCAGAGAATAACTTCTTCCTTTGTTGATACGAAAGATCTGGGGGAATAATGCCACTTACAAGAAAATTCACATGGTCTGCATACCATGGTGTATGAGTGACATGTAACAGCTGCACAATTTGCATTAACTACTCGTCGGGAAATACCTCATTGATTTCCCCTTCTACTACCTCCTCGGCTTGTTCAAGTCGCGACAAATGATCGGCGACAACATTTTCGGTTTCCTTTTTATCTCGAATTTCTAAATCAAATTCTTGCAGAAGGAGAACCCACCGAATCAATCTTGCTTTGGCATCTTTTTTCGCCAACAAGTATTTGATAGCCGAGTGGTCAGTATAGACGATGACTTTTGACCCGATGAGGTATGACCGAAATTTATCAAATGCAAATACTACTGCGAGCATTTCTTTCTCAGTAGTAGCGTAGTTTAATTGTGCATCTGTCAGAGTTCTGCTTGCGTAATAGATCACATGCAGGATTTTATTTCTTCTTTGCTCTAAAACTGCACCAACGGCATAGTCACTAGCGTCGCACATTAGCTCGAATGGAAGATTCCAATCTGGAGCTACAATGATAGGAGTCGTAATGAGTTTCTCCTTAATTATGTTGAAAGCGTCCAAACATTCTTTGGAGAAATTAAATGCAGTGTTCTTTTCAAGTAGGGAGCAAAGAGGTTTCGAAATTTTAGAAAAATCTTTAATAAACCTCCTGTAAAATACAGCATGTCCTAAGAAACTCCTAATTCCTCTTACGGTGGTTGGTGGCGGCAATTTTTCAATCACTTGAATTTTTGCCTTATCAACCTCAATACCTGCCAGAGAAATGCGATGGCCAAGAACTATGCCTTCTTGGACCATGAAATGGCATTTCTCCCAATTCAGGACCAAGTTGGTCTCTTTACATCTTTTTAGTACCTTATCGAAATTTTTCAAACATCCATCGAATGAACTCCCAAATACTGAGAAATCATCCATAAAGATCTCGATGCAGTGCTCGACCATGTCGGAGAATATAGCCATCATACATCGTTGGAAAGTAGCCGGTGCATTGCAAAGGACAAAGTGCATTCTTCTATATGCGAAAGTTCCATATGGGCATGTAAAGGTAGTCTTTTCTTGATCTTCAGGGGCTATTGGAATTTGATGATAACCCGAATACCCATCTAGAAAGCAGTAGTGTGAATACCCCGCCAATCTCTCAACCATCTGATCGACGAAAGGAAGAGGAAAGTGATCATTTCTAGTCGCATTGTTGAGTTTGCGGTAATCTATGCACACTCTCCAACCTGTCACAGGTCTGGTAGGTATGAGTTCATTGTTTTCATTTTCCACCACTGTGACACCACCTTTCTGCGGCACGACTTGTACAGGGCTTACCCATGGACTGTCAGAAATTGGATAGATTATGCCTGCATCAAGCCATTTCACAACTTCCGCTCTCACCACTTCTTTCATATTCGGGTTTAATCGCCTCTGATGCTCAACTGATGGCTTAAAGTCATTCTCCATCAGTATTTTATGCATGCATACAGATGGGCTGATTCCCCGACTATCTGCAATTGTCCATCCTATAGCTTCTTTGTGTTCCCTCAGTACTCGAAGTAACTTCTCTATTTCTACCTCACTCAAGGAATTAGAAATGATAACTGGGAGTGTAGATGATTCTCCCAAATAAACATATCTCAAGTGAGGAGGAAGAGCTTTTAATTCAAGTGTGGGGACTTTTTGATAGGATGGAAGCGGTAGTGAGGAAGTCTTTTGCAACTCCTCAAAATAAGGTGTCCTTCGAAAAGGTGTAGCGTTCAAATAATATGCCATATGCGCAATTTTTGGATCTTCATCAATGATATGCGAAGAACGCACTAGGCATGTCTCAAGAGGATCCTCAGAGCGTCCATAAAGTGATCCAGCAATCAGTTGATCAACAACATCAACCCGAAGACAAGTATTGGGTTGAGAAGGGTACTTGAGGGTTTTCAAAATGTTGAATGTGACTTGTTCATCTTCTACTCTCAAAATGAGTTTTCCCTCTTGTACATCGATCAACGCCCGACCAGTGGCAAGAAACGATCGTCCCAAAATTATTGGGATATCTTCATCTTCCTCCATGTCTAGAACAATGAAGTCCGCAAGGAAGATGAACTTGTCCACTTTGATTAATACATCTTCGATGATACCTCGAGGATGTGTAATCGACCGATCAGCCAATTTTAATGATATCGTGGTAGGCTTCACTTCCCCTATTCCCAACTTTCTAAAAATTTGCAGTGGCATCAAATTGATGCTCGCTCCAAGATCACACAGGGCTTTACTAATGTTTACATCGCCAATGGCACATGGAATAGTAAAACTACCTGGATCCTTGATTTTAGGTGGTAACTTGTTCTGAAGGATAGCGCTACATTCTTCCGTTAGCATCACCGTCTCATGATCTTCCAATTTCCTTTTGTTAGAAAGGATATCTTTCATGAATTTAGCATAGCTCGGCATTTGAGCTAGTGCATCAGCAAACGGGATGTTTATGTGTAGCTTCTTGAATACCTCCAAAAACTTACCAAATTGAGCGTCCATTTTCTGCTTTTGGAGCCTTTGCGGAAAAGGAATAGGTGGTACATAAGCTTTGACCACTGGTGGAGCCTTTGATGTTGATGCTTCCTGGTCATGCTCCTTAGATTCCTCAGCACTTGATTGAGGTTCCTGTACTACCTCTTCTTCTTCGATTGGCACCTTATCAGTTTGGATTTTTGGGGGTACTACTGTAGGTGTAGGTAATTGAAGCCCACTCCTAGTAGTAATGGCCTGTACATTCTCTTTGGGGTTTGTTTCGGTGTTGCTAGGCAACGCCCCTGGTGGCCTTTCAGAGAGAAGTTTCGCAATTTGGCCCACTTGTCGCTCCAAATTTTTCAATGAGGCATCATTGCGCTCTTGATACTGCAATTGCTGATTTGCCAATTTGGCAATGGCCTCTTCCCACCCCTCCTTCTTCTCTTGTGGTTTAGGGTTTAACACATTTTGATTGTTCCCATACGAGAAGTTAGGGTGATTACGCCATCCAGGATTATAAGTTTGAGCATACGGATTGTACCCTGGACGTTGAAAGTTTTGAGCGTATGCCAATTGCTCGGTAGATCCCGAACTATTGGCAAGTAATGGACAGCTTGAACTCGCATGATTAGCTCCGCACATATCACAGGGCGGTGAGGATTGGATCATATGAGCTGGACGAGGGCCAGATGTGGATGGAGTTGTAGAAAGACCTTCTATTTTTCGTGTTAGAGAGTCGATCTTTGATAACATAAGATTGTAGGCTTCACTATCTCTAGCTCCACCAACTCCCCTTTGTATACCTCTATCAGGCCACATGGCACTCTGCTCGCTCATGACCTCTAGTAGATCATATGCTGCTCGCATGCTCCTATTAAGGAGTGACCCATTTGAAGATGAATCCACATTGGACCTATAAGATGGAGTCAGACCAAAATAGAAAATTTGAACTTGTTCTCCTAAAGAAATCCCATGATTAGGGCACTTTCTGAGCATATCTTTAAATCGCTCCCACGCCTCATGAAAAAGTTCCGTATCATGTTGACGGAAAGTGGTGATATCATGTTTAAGTTTGACAACACGAGCAGGTGGGAAAAACTTAGTTGTAAATTTTTGTATCAACTCTACCCAACTCGTGATACTCCCTGAAGGCAGAGTGTCAAGCCACTCTCTTGCCTTATCTTTCAGAGTATGGACAAACAATCTCATCCGAATCGCCTCCATGTTTACACCCTCATAAGTGAAATTACTCACCATTTCCATGAATCGGGCGATGTGATTATGTGGATTTTCATCTAATCTCCCATAAAATGATATGTTACTGGAGAATAGATTAATTACATCTGGGCGAAGTTGAAAGTTCGGATGCCCATAAGAAGGGTAAATAATACCACCTTGATTTTCAACCACGGGTCGGTTTAGATAATCCCTGAATAACATGTCTTCTTCATTTATACCAGGATTTTGAACCCTACCCGCTTGGTGATCAAAACCAGGCGGTGCACCTTCCCGAGGTGCTGGCTCGTGATGAATTATCGGTTCAAGCTGACCTTCTTGACGCTCCATTTGTTGTTGTTGTCTTCTTAACTCGTTCTGTTCCCTAAGCCTTCTGCGAAAAGTCTCTTCTATTTCAGGATCAAATTGAAGAAGATTGAGACTTCGTGAACGGTTCATAAACAGTGAACGATTTAGAAGATTAACAACAAAAAGTGACTTTTGGATTTAAAGGATAAAAGAAAATAAAAATTCAAAAGTTCGTTAAAGTGAAAAACAATTAACTAGTAATCAAATTTACACTTCCCCGGCAACGGCGCCAAAAACTTGATCGGGCCAATTACGATTGCCGCAAGCGTACGGATCAAGTAGTATAATAGAGCTTTTAAAACCCAAGTCGATCCCACGAGGAGTGTTTTTCCAATTACAAGTTAAAGTATTTCAAATTAACGATGTCGACACACACATTTAAAACTTGATTTTAAAAAACTAGAAAATAAAACACAAGACTTGATTTAAATTTTAAAAAGACAAAATAAATGACGAAAAGGGTTTTTGATTTGAGAAATGTTGGAATTTATGCTTTCACTTAACCATTGTTTCATTAGTATTAAAATCGATAAAATAAAGATGCTAGCGTTACCAAAGTGTCAGATTAGACCCGATTCTCCAATTTTAGTTAACAACCTCTTCCGAGCGAAATTAACCCTAATTGATTAACCTATCCACTATATCTCTATGTGGATACAATTTAACCAATTGCATTAAATTGTTGTGAGAATACTCTAAGGGTCACCTAGGGTAGATGCATATTTCTATAACACCTAAACGAGTATAGTCGAAACTATACAAACCTAGGATTTCAATTACCTTGATCTAGCTAGTACAACAATTTCTCAATAATTGCACCAACCATTTAGCCATATCACATATTGATCAAGTACATGATAGTCAATAAAACACAATAATTAAAACATCTAAAACTTGGAAACACATGCATCTTACCATACAAAACAACATACTAATGAAACTTTTGATTAAGTTACTACATAAATTCCAACATAAAACTACTTAGCTCATAATAAAAGTGGTGTAACAAAGAGAATTTTGTCCCATTACAATACAAATAAGGAAAATAAAGAAAGAAATTCAAAAGGAAAGATGAAACCCTTGTAGAACAATTTTGAATTCTTCCATTTCTTTTCCAAATCCTTCTTTGATCACCTCCCTTTGTTCACCACCTTCACCCCTTTATTTAACCTACAAAACAAAACAAAAACAAATTAAAATCTAAAACTTTGAAAGGAACCAGAGAGTTACGGGAGAGAGAGAGGCAAGAGAGTTAGAGAGAGAGGATGGATGAAGATGAATGATAATTCTCCCAAAAATTGAAGTCAATCCTCATCTCAATCCCATAAAACTCCACTAACTTTCTCCACTAACTATTAATTATAATATATATAATATATAATATTAGTTATAGATAAGTTTAGGTATTAAACAATGCAAAAAGAAATAAGCACTTTCGACCAAAACTCGAGAAAAATGTAAAATCCACCGCCTTTCAAAATTCCTTCTATGCGACCGCATAGGCTATTTCTATGCGGTCGCATAGAAGAACCTTAAAACGGTACAAGGTATTCTGTGGCCACTTCGCGACCGCACAGGCAAAATGCATGCGGTCGCATGGTTCAAGCAAAAATTGCTGCTCAGGTCCTTGATCATTCTGGTCGTCTTGCACTTTGACCCCTCATCTTTGAATTAGTCCATTTCAGTCCCCAGATTTTGAACTTCATATCATTTAAGCCCTTTCTAAATTGCAGTCAAAGTCCTCCATCTTTTGGTCAAGTGAAATTCAGTCCTCAATCTTCATAAAATTGTACACTTTTAGTCCTTTTTCTCCTCTTTAACTCGTTTCTTCGTCCTGGTCGGGGTTTTTGCCTAAAAAATCAAATAATACACAATTATGCTTAGAATATGCTCAATTTCATCACTAATTATAAGCCCAAAAAGTGTCCAAAAAGTGTGTAAATACACACTTATCAATGACTAACTTGCCTTGTGAATAAGCTACACATGGATAATCATTAGGTAAAAGAATCTTTTGGTTCTTTAAAGGATGTCCATGTGAGTTGTTTATTATTCGATGTATCATTATAGCTCCTAGATGTCTAAGTCTATCATGCCAAAGTATAAAACTTTTTGGGTCAGCGAACTTCTGGTTCGTGACATTATTTGATTCAACCATTTTTATAAATGTATAGTACATGTCAGAAGGGAATGCATGAAATTTTTCTTTTATCTGCTTCTTGCCAGATACAAAAAAAGTTACGCAAAGATATTCAACACTATTTTCTTACATCGTCTCAATGTGATATCCATTGCAGCGGATATCTTTAAAACTAAGTGAATTTCTTCTGAATTTGCTTTAGTAAAGTGCATCGTCAATGTATAATTTGGTATTATTTGATAAAATAATACAAGCTCTTCCGGAGCCTTCAACGATATTCGATGCACCAGATATTGTATTAACATTATTTTTTGCTAATGTTAAGTCCAAAAAATATTTTTTGTCTTGAAGAATTATATGTGTAGTTGCACTATCTATCAAATAAGTATCTTGACAATCCATCATCAATCTATAAATACAACAAAATACATATGTTTTAATAAAAATTTGAATTTATGAATTTACAGAAGTAAACATGATTCAATATTATGAAACTGACGATACAAAATAAAGTTTTCCTTTTTCTTTTTTTGTGAAAAGTAAAAAAAACATATTTCTAACTAAATTTATAAAATAAAGTGAAATACTAGAAGCATAAAAATAAATTAATCTACATCTTCCATCACACCACCCCCAATCAAGTGGTCAATATTTTTATTTGGATCGGCAAAGAAATCAGAGACATCCAAATGAGTCACATCAATCTAACCATCATAATTACGAAATTTGTCTCAACTTTTCATTTTCCCTTGATTGATTTTTGATAAAGATCCACAAGGTATTTTGTCGTACGATAGGTACGTGTCCAATGCCCTTTCATTCCACATCTAAAACAATTTTCTTCATGCAACTTTTTGGATGTACTACTTTCGTTTGTTTTGTGCCTTTTGAAATTGTTGCCTTGCTGATGATAACTTTGTTGATTATTTCATCCGTGATTTATTCCATGTCCACGTCCATGTCCACGTCCAAATCTGTGTCCACGTCCACGTCCACGTCCACGTCCACGTCCTTGTTTTGATATTGCATTTGCTTCAGGAAATGCAATACCATTTGCTTCAGGCAATGGTATAGAACTAGTTGGACGTAACTCATGATTTTTCATTAGAAGTTCATTATTTTGTTCAGCAATAAGTAAACAAGATATAAGTTCTGAGTACTTTTTGAAACCACGCTCACGATATTACTGCTACAGGAGCACATTTGAGGCGTGAAAGGTAGAGAAAGTTTTCTCCAACATATCTTCATCAGTGATTTTTTCTCCACACAAGATCAATTTTGAAGATATTCTAAAGAGTTCAGAATTGTACTCACTTACAGTTTTGAAATCTTGCAAACGAATGTGCATCCACTCATAGCGGGGTTTGGGGAGGACTATAGTCCTCTGATAATCAAATCTTTCAGTCAATTTTTTCCAAATAGCATGTAGATCTTTCTCAGTGAGATATTCAATTTTCAACCCATCGTGAAGATAATGGCGAAGGAAGATGAGGGCTTTTGCACGATCCTGCAGGGATTCTTTGTTTCCTTCTTTTATTGTCTTTCCCAGACCCTTTGAGATAAGGTGGATATCAGCATCGAGTGCCCATGACAGATAATTTTTGCCAGATATGTCAAGTGCAGCAAACTCAAGTTTTGTGATATTTGCCATTTGATTAACTACACAATAAAAAAAGTACAATTAGTTTCGAAGAATAAGGAATAATTGATTAAGTAGTCAAAATTAACATGGCATAAGTTATGTGTTTTCCTTCAGGGATAAACACTAATATAAAATAATATATTCTTCGAAACATGTGCTACTTCGGGAGCACATTGTAATTATTGTTCTTCAAGAACAATATATCAATATTCTTCTGGAATATTGAAAATTATAATTTATGCTCTTCACGAGCAAGTAATATTTTTCAAAAATATTAATTATAATATTGTGCTACTTCAGGAGCAACAATATGATAGAATATTGATTTAAAATTTAAAATAGAACATGACAAATATTTAATCAAGTTAAAGAATATTAATTACCATACGCCACCAAATTAATTTTGGCACATATGATAGACAATTATTTTTAAAAAAAAGAAAGAATATAAGAGAATTAAAGTCCCATCCTTTAAATAATCAATGACGGCGGACACAATTGGGTTAAAGGAAAGAAATTGAATAACAAATATCAATTCATTGATAGGGAGAGAAATATATTCATATTTCATGCAAAGAAATATGGAGGCACAAATATGGATAAAATTTACATGCCAATGACACAATGATGGTGGATACAAACTGGATACGTGATTTACAACAAAGCAATTGTGAGGGTTTATCATGTGTATCTGTATCGTGATTGCAACTACCATGAAAAAATCATATGTAACCAAATTAACTTTGAAAATTAAACTTTCGTGCTGATAACGTGTTATAAAAGAGAGAAGAAGAAGAAGAGAGAATTAGAGTCAATACCTTATGTGTATTTTATTAATGACCAAAACCCTATATTTATAGGTAAGAATCAGTGATATAATGGTAATAATTTCTAGGGCTACAGGGATATAATTGTCATTCACACAAGCTCTAATAAACTTTCTTTTTACAACATTTATAACATTTATAGATGACTATTTTAAGTATTTCTATATATATATTTTTTATTGAAAACGAAAGATGAAGTTTATGATTAGTTTAAAATCTATAAAGCGGAGGTTGAAAAACAATTAGAATGTATGGTAAACATCTTGAGGTCCATAGAGGAGGAGAATATACTGGAAATGATCTTAAGAATTACTGTGAAGATAATGATATAATACACAAAGTGACATCTCCTTATTCACTACAATGCAATGGTATAGCAGAAAAAGGAATATAACTTTGATGAATATGATAAATGCTATGCTAGTAAGTTTTGGAGCACCTGAGAACTTATGCGGTGAAGCTGTCCTAACTTCTTGTTACATAATGAATCGAGTAACTACTAAGGGCACTATTAAAACTCCATATGAGCTATGGAAAAAGAGATTCCCTAGGTGAAATTTTTTAAAAGTGTGGGATGTTAGACAAAAGTCGTTATACTTGATCCTAAAAGAAAGAAAATATGACCAAAAATTGTGGATGCTGTTTTCCTAGGACATGTTCACAATAGTAGCACAAATATAATCTTGATTGTAAATTCTAAAGTTAGTGACATTACAAATAATACTTTCATTGAATCTAAAGATGATACTTATTTTGAAGATGTTTTTCCATTTAAGACTAGAAGATGTTTTGAAGATAGTACTTTCATTGAAGCTAGAGATGATCGGAATTTCACTAAATTAGTCTAGTACTATTAAAAAGATGTTGAAAGAGTTTGGGCATTATGATAATAAGCCAGTTTCTACTCCATATTATTCAAATGTGTACTTGAAGAAGAATTTAGGTGAACCAATTTTGCAATTTGAGTATTCTCAAATTATTAAATCTTTATTGTACAAAGCAAAAAAGACAAGACCTGATATGGCCTTTGCTATTGGAAGACTTAGTAGACATACTAACAATCCAAGTAAAGAACATTGGAACACTCTAGAGAGAATGCTTAAATATCTCCGAAATACATTAGATTATTCTATAAGTTGTAGAAGTTTTCCAAATGTTATTGAATGATATAGCGATGCAAACTGAATAACTGATATTGTAGATAATAAGTCTACTACTGGATATGTGTTCATGCTAGGTGGTGTAGTCATATTTTGAGGTTAAAAAAGACAAACAATTATCTCTAGAAATAGTTTAGAGTTAAGAGTTAATAGCATTGAATACAACTTGTACTAACGCTGAGTAGCTTAGAGATCTATTATTATATATAACATTAATAAGTAAGCTAATTCCAGCTATTTCAATACACTGTGACTGTAAAGTAGTAGTAGAGCTTGTGAATCAATCTTACCCAAATAAGAAAATGGATAGACATATTCATATAAGACTTAAGTCAGTTAAGACTTTACTTAAGAGAAATGTGATTTCTCTCAATTTCATGAGATCTGAAAAGAACTTATCAGACAACTTAACCAAAGCTTTATCTAAAAAAGGTTTTAATGAATCATCGAATGGATGAGCTTATGCCTGTAAGGGAGTCACATCTGGGAGTAACCCTATCTTTGTGATTGGAGATTCCATGAAGAAGGTTCAACATGGTAGGAACAATCCGAACTGCCTGACTCGTAATAGCACTATATTATTTGTGCTCGTCTCTATGGTGATAGTGCTATGATTGTAATTTCCTAGAAACTCTTACTAGAATCAAGATAAGAGCTGAGCCTAAATTGATAATGTGAATAAAACAATTGAAGTTTGGACTAAGAGACCTAATTCATGGTTTAGTCCATTATGACTCCCTCAAATAAAAATTGTTGTCACTAAATGAGATTCAAGTCCAAAAGGTACCAACACCTATTGCACAGTATACTATTGCCAATATATATGTTGAAAGTTAAAAAAATTTGTGGTGGATTGTTGAAAATAAGTTTAACAAACAATTGTACGTTGTTTAAAAAAAAAACTACAGAGATTCTCTGAAATTGCTGAACAGGCTAAACGAAAAGTTGTCATGAGAAAATTCAACCAAGAAAGCGAGAGAGAATTTTAAGGAACTGGCTCTGATATACTTTCAAATATACTCAATGATGTTCAATAAGACTTGATACTTCTCAATATGAGAGGTTCTCCCATTATATAGAAACAAAAATCACAATTAAATATGGTAGTTAACAAATTAAATATTCATTAATTACCTATTAAATAGAAAAATTGAAACTTTATATTCCCCCAACGCTTTATTTAGAAATGCATTAATTCACAAGATTACCTATTATGAATGTAAAAGGCATAAACTATTATACCTCACGGCTATTTGACCTTATACTGATTATAAGGATGTCCCAAATCTATTCCGAACTTCACGAAAAAAAAACAAGCCACATATTATCTAACTGATGATTAAACATTCAAATAAATATTATAAACATGTTATCAATCAATCAACACAAATCATTCTTACAAGAGGAATACTTTAAATAAAAATTGGCTAGTTAACGGTTTACATCATCATCCCTACACTATATGGATTTAGCCTAACATGCTAAATATGAAAAACAACAAAAGTTTTGATGATTCATTAACTGAAAAATATAAAACTAAGATGAGACAATGAATCAATTTCGCCTCCCTTAAATTTCTTCAATTGAGTCTTCACTTAATTTCAGATTTTTCATGCTTTCGAGATACAATTTCGAGCTATAAATCGTCAAACTTTTGTTGATTGATGTGTCATAACTCTCCTGAGCCTTCTTCTTCATGTTATGATCTCCATAATTCTCAAAATTGTCACCCAAAATAGGTTAAAACCATATGCGAAATTACCTTCCAAAAAGTGATTGAATTAGAAAAGACAACAAATATCTTGTCAAAAATACACCATGCTCATGGTGTGAGGAGTTGTGATCACATGGTAGCATCAATTTGTTCTCTATAAATCACATTTTTGCCCTTAGGATCGCATGGGTAGTACCCTCGCAATCACAGAGTTGAAATCTGTTGTCCACCAATGGATGATTGATACATAATTTTATATTAAAGTGTCATATAATTTTAAATACAAATGACAGTGAGAGAAAAGTTAAATATGTTAATTTAAAATGATGTATCAATCATTTATTTTAGGTATAGTAAATTAGACAGCAAATTATGGATAACAAATCTCAACTAGCAATCACATGGGCATTCGTTTCAGCCCATTTGATCTTGGTCCCTTAATTCAACTTTTTATCATGTTTGAGTCTTCCATTTGGAATTGAGGTCCTTCATCTTTCAAATCATACCATGTTAGTTCACATATTCTAAATTATACAAAATCATGTTCTATTGAGTGATTTTCATTCATTTTCTCCAAAAGCTGTCTAACATCGTCTTTTATCTAAATAAACAATATTCACACAAGATTAAGTATTAATTTTGTTAAACTATCCATTTTTTATAGCATAAATAAGTGTAGAATTACATTTATCAACAACCTTAGGCCTTGACCTTACATACCATGTAATATAAAAAATTGTAAAAATGTCCTTATTTACTAACAAAATATTACATCCATAACTTAATAAGAAGACAAAAAAAAAAAAAAAAACTAAGAATAACTTCATCGACGACTGCTCCATCGGCTATCATTGACTGTATCGTCGCAACCATTGCCGATGGCATCATTGATGGATTTATGAATTATGTCAAAATCGTCAAGAGTAATATACATAGTCGATCATCAATAGAATTTTTGGAAGCACATCTCCTTCAAAGTGCATGCAAGTGTTTCGTTTGGGAAACTCAAAAAAGGTTTGTATTG
Organism: Osmanthus fragrans; assembly: GCA_019395295.1. Taxonomy (NCBI): domain Eukaryota; kingdom Viridiplantae; phylum Streptophyta; class Magnoliopsida; order Lamiales; family Oleaceae; genus Osmanthus; species Osmanthus fragrans. The sequence goes on along the minus strand of CM033354.1, from coordinate 11,378,314 downwards.
AAAGAGCACAAGACTTGATGAAAGTGTTTGTGAGCGCAATAAAAATAGAAGAGTGCTTAGTTCCAGTTTATGTGATGTAGGATTACCTCCAAAATCAAATGAAATTAAAATGTGTTTTTATTAATTGGATAATGTGATATTGTCTATACAGCAACATAGATTATTATTAAGCATCAGTTATGCTAAATAACATTACTCGATAATGAATTGGGAAAATAACAATAAAAGATGTAGTTTGGACTTTGGTAACTACAATGGTTAAGGAGAAAATTTCATATCCAAGAATTTTATGAATAACATATTTCAAAACTAAGAAACAAAGTTTAAAATTTCAAAAATAAAATATTAATTAAATTTTATTTACAAAATAATTAATTAAATATGTATTTTATTTATTAAATATATTTAGGTCACAATTTTATACTATTTGATCACAAATTATCAAATTAATTGATCACAAATTATTTCACGATCACAATTCAAAAATCTTATAGGTTATAATTTATTTATTGGTCACTAATAAAAAATTTGTAGGTCACAATTTATTTATCGATCACAATTCTCAAATTTTACAAGTCACAACTCAAGTTTTTAGGTAACATATTATTTATTGGTCTCAAATTATCAAATTAGTTGGTCACAATTTACTAAATTTTGATTCAAGATTCCAAATTAAGTCACAATCACAAGTTCTTTTAGGTAACAAATTAATAATGGTCACAACTAACCAATTTTTTGGTCACAACATCCAAAGAATTGATTACAAATACTCTTCATCCCAACCAACCATCTACAATAGACATGTCAAAACAGTCGGGTCGGGCCGATCCGATTCGCACACTAAAAAACCTGTGTACAGCCCGCTATAAAAAAGTCCGCGCCATGTGTGCTTTACGGGCAAGGCCGACCTAGAGCGCAAAAAATAAGCAATCTGGTCCGGACCGTAAGCCCGCATGGGCCGGGTCATTGGGTTGGCCTGTTCGGGTCGCCCTTTTTTTTTTTCTTTTTTTTTTTTTTTTTCAAAGATTGCACTTAAAAAATAAATTTTATAATTAGAGTGAAAATCGATAAAAATTACATAAAAATAAATTTTACATTGATTTATTTTTTTATAAATTTTACATCAATAACATAAAAATTTACAATTTTTCGAACAATATTTTGCCTAACTTGACAAATTAAACATTTTTTAACTATTTATAAATTTATAGTTAAAATATATCTCAACTAGGTTGATACCTACTTAACTATAATTTCGTCATTACAAATCAGATTCTATTTATCTATGGTAAGATTTTTAAAGTTTTGAGCAATATAGTCAACAACTTTATCTTGCATTCTTCTATCTGCAAATATCCAGTATTTCACGCAAATGAGAGCTTCTAAAATATATTCTTTAAGTTTTGATCTTCTTTCATTTAGCACCCTGTTACCTGCACTAAAAGCATACTCCGATGCCACTGTTGAGACTGGAACAGTTAGTAGATCTCATGCCATTTTTGATAATATTGGATATGACCGTTCATTTAATTTCCACCATTGTAAAATATTTAAGGTGTCAACCTCATCTTGTGAAATTAAACTGTAGTGATCAAATTGATAATATCTTTCTAATTCAGCAGGTGTAACATTCTCATTTGAAAATGAACTAGTAGATGAAGTAAAAGACACATTGCGTTTCTTGGCTATTAGAGAAAAGAAATAACTTTTACTTTTAGAAACTGTAGCAGAACTCGTATTTGAAGGAACATTTTCATTATTACCATATTTCATAAAATAGCTATTGTACATTTCATTAATAAAAAATTCCATTTTTCGATTTGTAATAGTTATATTGGAAGATAAAGTTTCGGAAAGTTGATCCATAGCACACTGAACTCCAAAATATTTAATACGAGGATCCATTACAGCTGCAATTGAAAAAATTATTGGCATATTTTCGTAATATTTTCAAAACTTGTCCTCCATTGTACAAACAATATCATAGAAAAATGGATTGTCTTTATGACTTGAAAATTGATTAGCAATTTTTACAAATTGTAAAAGTACAAGATTACTTGTTGGATAATAAACTCCGGAACTAGTTTTTGTTGCCTTATAGAATGGTTTCAAAAAATTCATGACTTTAAATGCAATTTTCCAATTAAAATCATCTATACGAAATTGCTGTTGCTTTGAATTAATGAAATCATTAATAGCATCTGTATAACCAACACACGATTTTAACATAAGAAATGTTGAATTCCACCTATTTTGAATATCATCAATAAATTTTCTTCTCCTCAATTCAAGATTTTTACAAATTTTTCCAAATTCTTGTTGTCTAGAATCTGAACAAGAAATGTAGTTAATAGTTTTTCTAATTTTATGTATTTATGGTGTTATTAATTTTAAACCATCTTGCACTACTAAATTATATATATGACAAACACACCTCATATGAAATAATTTAGAGTCAAATGAGGAATTACGTGTCATTTTCAAAAGTTCAATACATGCAGTATTTGCACTAACATTATCAAAACTAATGCTAAATAATTTGCTTAATACATTAAATTCATTAAAAACCTGTAATAAATTCTTACACAAATTTATTCCATTATGTGGAAATTCAAGTAAGCGAAAAGCAATAATTCTTTTGTGAAATAGTCAAATATTATCAATAAGAATCATGCTAGTGGTACATCGGAGTGTACATCACGGTGTACACCCCCCTCACATGAGTGGGGGATCCACTTGAATATTTTATTCGAGTGGGTCCCCCCACGTGAGGAGATGTACATTTTATTATGTATCACTAGTATAATTCTATCAATAAAATATGCAGTGACACATGCATAACCATTGTGATTATGTCCAGGCTAACAATCAAATGTAAAACATATAACTCTATTAAAGTTCTTAAATTCAGTTTTTAAATTTTCAGCCCTTGTATGAAATAACTTCAAGATATCTGAGCGAGTAGTATTTCTACTTACAGTTCGATAAGCGGGTTGAACATACTTTTGCATAAACTCCTCGAACTATTGATCTTCTGCGAAAGTAAAAGACATATCCCTTGTTGTCAAAAATTCAGACATTCCTACTCTCATTCGATCCCACGAATAAGAATTTTTCTTCTTGGACCCTATTTTGATGTCTTCAAACCCAATACTTCAAATCACGCAACCCTAGACTGAATTTGGACCACAAAACCTAAAACGTTCACGTCTCCCTCTTGCCATAAATTTCTAACTCCAAATTTTGTTCAATTATGAACCCTTTAATTGGGTTTCATCATTAGGGATTGTTATAGATTTTTCAAGTCTTAAAATAAATATGGCCTAAAACGCAATATCTTATTTTTCTTTGATTGAGTCAATGAGAAAAAATAATTTCAAGTGTCTTATACTTGCTGGAGAGACGACTTATCTTCTTTGGAAAACTTGTTGCAGTCCGAAATGAGGAATAATTAAGCAATATTTTCTTTGAGTACAGAGATGATTTTTTTTGTTTTCTTTTTATTGGTATAATATTATATTCTTTATACATATTTTTAAAAATATTAAAAAATATTAATTGGAAAGTCGTGTCATAATGGGAAAAGGCTTTTAATTGAGATAGGTTGGGTAACATGCACAAACAAATTTATTCATTTATACTTTGAATAAAGTTCCTTGTACAGAAGAGGTTGAAATCTACTCATATGTGTGTGGGTCCCATATGAATAAAAAAGTCAAAAAAAAAAAAAATGTGGGGCTCTCGATTGTGAGTAGATGTCAACCTCTTTTGTACGAGTAACAGTGTTGTTATACTTTTATCTTGTCTCTTTCAACGTTCACAAACAAATTTATCCATTTATACTTTTATCTTTAAGATTTACATTTCCAGCAAAATATCAACATTTAAAATTTTAATGGTTTCAAAACATTTTTCTAATTTGATATTTGTTGAACTATCTCATAAAAAGTTTTAAAATAATATAGAATAGACAAATATATTTATCAGTGTTGAAGATTGAGCCAATTTGCAATAATCTGGTGATAAAACTTATATTACTTGTTATGAATATTAAAGACAATAAATATAGGCAATATAAAAATAATAAGTCACACCAGGACACAATATTTATGTGAAAATTCAAATTCAGGATAACTATGGATAGAGATGGAGAATTCACTATGATAAATAGCAAAGAAGTATAAAAGGATCTCGCAAGACTCTCGAGCTATCTCAAAATATGTGAGTCTCTTTCTATAACCTAGATCCTCTTGCTTTAATGTTCTCTAAATACTACACAATGTTTTGCTTTAACATCTTAAGGCTATATCATGTGGAGTACATACCTGAACTAATTATAAGTGTTTTGGATGAAGTAGATTACAAGAATCACGGTTTAAATCGAATTATATCCAAACAGGTGGCATCTAGGCGTCCATGATTGGTGCCCAGTTCTTGCCTCCAAATTTTTGGTCGACGCCTAAGTGTCGCGACCCGGCGCCCTGTCTATTTCATAAGCACTCCAAAAGCATTTTTCATCAATATCAAAGTTATTTTAATCAAACTTTCAATTCTTGATGAATTTTGATCACTTTTCAAACCGATCTTCCAAATTAAGAAGACTTTTGTTCCTTTTATCAATTAACCAACCCAATCCTAATCTAAATAGAAATTTGGGTCATACTCCAACAATCTTCGCCTTGACACAAATTTCAATACAAAGAATTATTCTTCAAACAGAGTACTCAAACTCCACATCTTCCACATGTCTCTCGGAGCATACTCAACAACTGTCCACAAAATTTAAGCCTTGCCTACCAGCAGAACTACCTTGGGCCCCAAATAGGCTTGAATCAATTTGTTTACTACGAACTCCACTTGAATTACCAAACCTACTTGAATTATCCCCACGAGCAACCCGATCATTTCCAACGCTTGTCAAACCATAAGCTCTCCTAAGGTCTATCATCTTCTTTGGTGACAGGTTCATCAACTATGATTGTAGAACCCTGCAAGATATATAACCGGGGACCTTTTATGCCCCTTTATCACAACTCCAGCACCCTTACTAACTTACAAAACTCCACACCCACCGGTGTACCTGTACCCCTTTAAATCAAGGATACTCAAGGAGATAATGTTACTCTTTTAAGTCTGAAACATGTCTCACATCACCAAGTATCATGATCATCCCATCAAACATTTTAATTCTTGCATTATCAATACTAGCTATCTTACAAGACGGATTATTTATCATTACCACTGAACCCCTTGTAACAATTTCATAAGTTCCAAATCAATACATGTTTGGACATATATGAAAGGTGCAAGTCGAATTAAGAACCCAATCCTTGTCATATTTGGAGTCCCCGTCAAAAATAACAAAGATATCTCCATCACAATAGTCATCTTCTATATGATTAGTTTCACCGAAATTACCAGGCTGTCCTTTTTTTATCTGTAGCAACAAATTTATTCATGTTCTATTACTTTGGGCCTTCTTCTTGGGCCCCTTCTCTTGCAGCATTAACAGACTATATCACTATCATTAGTCTTAGACCTGCCACTTCTATGACCACCCGAATTCCTCTCACAAACAACTAGACCCTCTGCCCGAGCCTCCAATCCGACGACCAACTGCTTCATCTTCTCTCTAGAATAATGTGCATTATAAAGGTCTTCAATGGTAAGAATATCTCGATTACAAAAGATGACATCCCTGAATGTCATATATGAAGCGAGCATTGAACATAGCAAACTCAATCTTAAGTCATCTTCATCGTAATTGACTTCTATGGTCTCTAAATTAGCGACGATTTCCTTGAATATAGACAGTGATCTTCCAAAGATCCATCTTTTGACAAGAAATGAGAATATAAAAGCTTCTTTAGATGCAGTTTGCTGGTTAGACTCCAAGTTATGCTTAACTGCTCTAACTTCAACCATAATGCAGAGACAATATTCTCTTTTACCACATTATAATGAATTTGATTTGAAAGATGAAGATGTATCTGTGATAGAGCCTTTCAATCCTTACATTGTTTCTCCTCCAATGTTAAAGTTGAAAGCATCTTGTCCAGTCCTAATAGAGCATCATCCAAATTCATTTGAGCTAGAATTGCCTGCATCTTAATCTACCACAAAGAAATCTAGTCTTATGATCCAAAAGCGAAATTTAAAACTTCACACTTACCATCTCGAAGCAGCCAAACCTAGCTTTATTACAAGACTAAATTGGCTCTCCCAGGAACTGTCGAAACCTTGGGCGTTGATACCACTTGTTATATTTTGAGCCAATTTGCAATAACCCGGTGATTGAACTTATATTACTGGTTATGAATATTAAAGACAATAAATATGGCAATATTAAAATAATAAATCACACAAGAACACAAGATTTACGTGAAAATTCAAATTCGGGATAACTATGGGTAGATGCGAAGAATTTACTATGATCAATAGCAAAGAAGTACAAAAGGATCTTGCAAGAGTCTCAAGCTATCTCAAAATATGTGAGTCTCTCTCTCTCTCTCTCTCTCTCTCTAACCTAGATCCTTTCACTTTGTTGTTCACTCAATACTATGCAATGTTTTACTATCATATCTCAAGGCTATATCACATGGAGTATATATGAGAACTCATTAGTGTTTTAAATGAAGTGGAATACAAGAATTCGGTAGAAATTGAATTCTATCTGAATTCGGTGACCCGAAGTTGACGTCTGCCTTCAAATTGTTGGTCGGCGCCCTTGGCAACGCAATCCAGCGCCCAGTCTTTGTTCCAAGCACTCCAAAAGCCTTTTTCATTCATTGCAAAGTTCTTTTCCAATCAAGTTTTCTATACTTGATGAATTTTGATTCCTTTTCAAATCGAACTTCCAAATCAAGATGATTTTTATTCCTTTTATCAATTAACCAACCAAATCCTAATCTAAATAGTAATTTGGGTCATACTCCAACAATCAGTATTTTTTTATTTTCAAGATTGCAACCAACTTGCCCCTTTGAGGATGTTGATTTTTCTTTTGAAACTATAGATATTAAAATCGACTTATATGTTAGTGCAAATCAAAATATACTCTTAATTAAATTTTTTATGTACAAGTGCATTCACTAGCTCACTGAAACTCCTTGAATATATTAAAATACAAAACTACATTAACAAATTAAAGTTATCGTAGAAACAATCGAGTGCTAGATAGCATATTCAAAAGTCACAATCACGAAGCAATGAACTCAAATCAATGGAAGCTATTGAAATATAAATATAATAGAATCTCGCGTGAACCATACGGGTAACACTTAAATTGAAACTCGATTATGACACGACAATTGACATGTCTTGTAATTTAAAAAATGAATTATGATACATGTACTGCTACGGTTGACAACTTTTGTTGATAATTATGAGTTGGCAAAATCTACACCATCCATTTTAAAAATTACTTTTTAAATCAACTAAATAGCACTTGACAACACATGAATTGTCAAGAAAAGTTATCAACAATCATCGTGAGCGTACAAATAGCTTTATTCTAAAAATTATCCATCTCAGATTGCCAAGTCATCCATGTACTTGACTCCTGTGGAAGGCAACCATGTATCTCCTGAAATGAATTGAGCCACTGTAAACTGCTTCACTTGGGCCGGGTCATTAATTATATGGTAACCGGGCCATTTCACTCGGCCTCTCAAGTCTGCCCCCGGTCCATAGTTCCTGTATTCTGCAAAGAATAGAGTATCTAGGTACATACTTCCATTCCATTCGAGCCATCCCTCAGGCCTAATGGCATCGCTAAGGTACGATTCCATAATAATCGTGCGCGAAAATTTTTTCCAAGGACGACCAAGGTAAGTTGGGTTTTTGACATTTGATTCTGCTGAAATGTAACAATATTGGATGGAAAAGCCGGAAGAATCAATCGAATTCTCACGCCCATGTGCTGTGATGGCGTTCTGTTGACCCTGAATGCCTTCCCGAGCTAGAATTTGGCACTTTTGGAAGACAGCTGTGCCACTACCAAAAATAAAATCAACTGTGCCAGAAATTTGGCATTCTCTGTAGAACTGACGCAAAGAGTGTGAAAATAATGTATCTTGGTATCCCCTTATGGCACAGCGGTATATAAATGAACAGTCTGAATTAGAACGGAATGCAACTGCCTGGGACTTAAGAGGTCCTGCCGTATTCTCAAATGTCATGTCCCGTGCAATGAACCCTCGCCCCGAAACACCTGCAATTTGTCATGTCAAGAAATTAAAAAAATTCCATAACAGTAAACTATATCTCAGTTGAAGATGATTTTGTCAATTAAAGGTTATTCTTACCAAAAGTTGCACTACTGTACGTGGTCCAGCCGTCTGCACAGTTCCTATTACCAGAAATAACTGTAACATCCATGCCATCTCCGATCATCATTATGTTCGATTTATTATTACTAACGTCAACATACTCTTTGTATAAACCTCGTTTTACGTATATCACATATCTTCGTGTACTGAAGTCCGGGACTGCAGAGATAGCATCCATGATACGAGTGAAATTCCCGGTGCCATCGGCAGCCACCACAATGTCTGCAGCAGCGCCGTTGGTGGCTTGGAGGAAGTTCCGATCATTGGATTTCAGCCAATGTGGAAACTTTTTGTTGGTTCTAACCTTCTTGCGATTAGAACTTCCTCCACCACTTCCACCACCTCCAGCCCTGCTAGAAAGACCGCCTTTGAACACTGGATCCGGGGATGTTGGTACCATGGAAAGAATATCGTTGATCAATTTTGTTATTTGGTCGAGGCAATTGGCAACTAAACTCTTGATAGTGCTGTTTGTATCATCAAAGCCTTCTAGGCAAGTGTCTAGATTTATCAATACTCCAGTCAACCATGCCCTCATGTCAGCAATTAGATTTTCAGGGCTATTATTTTCTTTACCTGCTAGGGACAAAAAAGGGCAGAAGAAAATTTTCAGTCCGTAAAAATTTCATGACGATTTTGTAAAAGAAAATGTTATAAAAATAACTTTAATAATTTAATGTAGTGATTTCTTAACGTTGGCGTTCTCATGACCAATCACAACATTAGCCATTTAAGGATTATAAAAGGGTCTGTCATGGTGCATTAATTTAAACTCGGGAAACAGTTTTATACCATATAATTCAGAGATGGTAAAATTGAGATACTTTTCTTGTAAACTGCTAGAATTTTGCACACAGTACCAAGTTCTAGAATATAGAAATTGATTTTTTTCAGAGTCTTTAACCAAAATAAATTTACCAAAAGCAGCAAAAAAATTTCCATGGAAAATGCAGTTAAATATACCATCTCTATTCTGAGGAGCCGAGAGAGTCCAATTCAATTCATCTAACGAAAGGTCCAATAGATTGATGCAGTCACAAATGGCATTAGAGTGTCGAAAATCGACGAATTTGCCTTGGAAATTCGACATCGTGGAGATTACTTGCCGGACAGTGTCCATAGTAGACCTCACAGAACCTAAAAATTCCAACACTGGAACATTCAACGTTTCCAAGTGATCACCACTAACCATCAAGGGTGACAACAAACAAAACATGACCAAAAATAAAGTTTGCAATGAAGCAGCCATTAATCTAGACCTTTTAAGTTAAGGATATTATAAGATTTTGAAGTCTTGGAAAATTTTAAACTTCAAGCATGCATAAAAAGAAATGGGGACTGTAAATTAAAGTGTTTACAGTGAAATAATAAAAAGGAAGGGAGAAAGAAAATTGTAGAAGAAAAGGAATCCTGTATGTTCTTCATTGATATAGTGTATATTTATACAAGTGTGTAAATGAGGAAAAACATTACAAACTAAACAATTATGGAATTTACAGTAAATTAGCCTAAACTGACTGAGGGAGAGGGGACGCTTCCCTTTGGTAGTGTTATTTTAATTGTTGAGAAATGAAGATATGATCTCTTTGCCTCAATTTCCTGTTAAGAATTCCAATAAATTGTTGACGAACTATAATACCCTTTTCAATAGTCCTATAAAAAGTAAGTATTCTAATTGGATTATTGGAGGAAAATTTTAATTTGTTGAAAATTTTGAAATCTTGTCATCAGCATTAACAGGATCGTAAATCCGTTGCAAATTTTACTATACCATTTTTAATTTAATTGTCCTGAAAAGAGTTGAATGCCTATGTAATATTTTTTTATATAATTATATTGCCTTCATTAATTTTGTTGCTTTGGTGCTAATAAACCCGAGAGTATGTTGCTTCTATACCATCGTACATAGATATTGTTAGCATATATTCTGTCAATGTAGGCCAGTTTAAAAATAGGTTTATATTAGTGATATGAATATGATAAGGAGAAAATATCTTTTGATTTTTCATTTTTTTTCCTATAACAATTGAGACAAAGACATACCATTCGTTTTCCTTTAGCATAACACATACAATATTATTATTATTAATGAAACTTTGATTTGTAAGCACTGGGGGATCAACAGCGGGTCCTGATGTGCAGTATTTTAATAATTGGACCGGTACAGTCGGTTCAACCATGATCAAAATTGGTTCGGTTAAAATTATAAAACTTCTAATTAAAAGCATGCCCCAAAACTCGTTAAATCGGCCAATTTTTGAAAAATTTGTGACCTGTTCCCGGTTCAATCTATGTAAATGTATATTTTGTTAATTTTTGTAAATGTATATTTTTAATTTTTTTTTTCTAATCACTGGTTCGACATTTTGATCCTTGGCCCTTTCTCTCTTTTGAGTCGATGGTCGGATCGATTTTTAAAACATTGCTAGTGGATCATGTGACCCACCAACTTTCAGCTTATTATTATTATTTTCCATAAATAAAAATCAGTATTTTGAACATCTTCGGAAGACTTTACCATTGATTTTAAGATTATTGTTTAGGATTTTGAGATGGAACCCAAATGTAATTTAGTTTATATCCAAATGACATTCAGATTCTCAAACTTATTTTTGACGGAAATCAATTCCTACTCTTCTACTTTGACATGCCATAAAAATGTGCATAAATTAAGCCCCATTTGACCACAATTAAATTTCCTATGTTTTTGTCTCAATTTTTGGGGTCATTACGGAAAGTCAAACGAAGTCAAAATATTACATTCTTAATACCATCTGATGTGCTCACAACTTAATTTTTTACTCCGTTAATAGTGCACGAAATGATCAATTATAGCAAATGTTAAGCACGTCAAAGTCACTCGTTCCAAACTAGTATTTTTAGAATTTTGATAACATGCTAACTTTAAAAAAAATTCTTCAACGATCGTATGTTAGCATAAATTGCCTACGTCATCTCGAAATTCATTTTGAGAACTATATTATAGACATATCGAATTCTCTAAAAGAGATGTCCAACTCTTCAAATGGATTACTTTGCTACGATTTTTAATAGGGCCAAAAATAAGTAGCCTTTACATCACCATATATGATGTTGATTTCATTTAAATTCTCCCACACACTTATGTGTTATTTCATTGAGATTCCAATATGCAATAAGAAATACGTATAAGCACAATACTATGAAGCATAAGTGATAGAGAGCGATAGGAAAGACTGAAGTTTGAGGAAGAAATGTAGCGGATGTAAATGCGCTAGTTTTGATCTCCATCTCTATTTTTGCATGTTTGATTGTACTCCCAACTTAAAATATTTGTGTTCGTCACTGTGTAAAAACATATCATTTAGATTATTTTAGTAGTATTGGCGATTCATTTTTTCCTATAAAAATTGAGACAAAGACACTATATGTGCAACATTATTTTGATTAATTAAACCTTCATTTGTAAAAGCATATGACTTAAATTTTTCTGAATAATTATAAATTAATTTTATTCAGGAAAATCGCGAAGAATAATATCAGCATATCCGGGGACTTCCCAAACCAAATCATGTCATGAGTGCAAAATAGAGAATTTATAATATAATTATAGTGGTTATTGATGATGAATTTGTTTATTTAAATTTAATCTTTTAATATTTTTATTTAAACGCACTTCGAAAACATTGTTTCATCAAAATCCCATAGAAATTTTATGATTAAGATTTAAATTTGATCATTTATCTTATATAGCATCATTTTAACTTATCTTATAGAAGAATTTTAAAAAAAAAATAGAGAGCAAAACATAATATTTATTTATTAATTTATTATCTTCAACATTGTATCATACTACTCTCTTGAGGGTTTTGATTTTTCCTTTCGAACGTGTAATAGATTAAAATTAAATTTCGTTTGTATCACTTATTTTTACTAGTTGTGAAATTAAAAGAATAAAAGAGAAACATAAGAAAAGAAAATACGGAGAATCAATACACTTGTTTGTTTTTATTATAATGATGAATCCATATTCATTGTGTTCCAATAAAAATTACAATTTGAATAAAATGCACTATTGCAGAATAAATAAAACTTATCTAAGTATCCTGATAAAATAAAATAGTCATCAATAATTATTTCATAATTTTACAAGACTCCGCTTTGATGATTATTTGCACAATCTTGTTGGATAAAAAAAATTAGTGGGAAGAAAAAAAAAATCAAACAAATGGGGAAATAGTACTGTTAGTTTTTAAAATTTGGAGCATTAATAAAATACAAACTCGTTAGAACCTTGCCAAAAAAAAAATCCAATGAGATAAAACTTGAGTAGACGAAAAGAGTATATGGATTCCCTTCGATGTTAATTGCTAAAAAACATGTTGTCAATGCATTTCAGTCTCGTGTACTAATTTTTTGAATGCAGATATGACAATGTTTTTTGAGTGAATTTGTTGAACATCGCTATCACAATTCATTTAAAAATCATGTATATAAAAGAATTTTGAATAAATATGCTTTATCTCATCTCTTTTGATATAGCCTCCTTAGTTGTGCAATACAAGATGCATTATCTTCATTGAATATTGTATTTGATATGATGGACCATATTCCTTAATTATACACATTCTCAACTTGTTTCATGGATCGCAATAATTTTAGAATGATTCGAAGTTATTGATTTAAAATTTTCTTCACAAATCTCCATAATATAGTTATTCCTCTACACATAAATTTATTTCCTATTTGTGATTTAGCTCTATGTGAATCAAAGAGATAAAATTTATCTGTATATCCCATTAAAGAAGGTTCTAATTTTTGTGAATAAAATAATCCTATATCAATGCTATCCCTTAGGTAACGAAAAATGTGTGTAACATCACTACAATATCTTTGAGTTGGCGTAAATCTATATCTTGTAAGGATATTAATAGAAAAACTTATACTTAATCAAGTACAATTTGTAAAATAGGTTAATGATCAAATTGTACTAAGATATGATACTTTAGGACAAAAACCTTTTCTCGATATTCAATTGAACAAAATAGATCTTTTTTACATCAAGTGATCAAATAATTATCGATAATGTCAATGGATGTACATTTTTCATATAAAACCGTTTTAAGACATTTTCTATATATAATGTTGATGAACAAATAATCATTTTTGAAAATGTTACTGTGTCACCCAAGACAAAATTTGACTTTCCCAATTCTTTCATCCCAAATTTATATTTCAAATAATATGTAGTTTTGTTGAGCTCTTTAAAAGTTCTAATCGTCATCATAAGCTATCATAATTGCAAATTTAATATTTGTTTTCTTTATAAAAATATATAGACAAATATCGTCATTTTTATAATTATATTCAACAAATATTTGCAAAGATGATTATATCAAATGCATCGAATTGTTTTAATCCATATAATAATCTTTGCAATTTAATTGAGAACGTAGTTTGGAGCATATATAATTTATTTATGGCCGTTTAAGTTTTTCATACATTTTCATGTATATGATCAAGTGAACTATATAGATAGGTAATTACTACATCCATAAGGCACATGTCGAGCTTTTGTAATACAGTCAAATTAATTTAAAATGTAAAAGCGATGGTGTCCATTATAAAAAATATATATTTCCTCCTAATTGATCATAGGTCTTTGTTAGAAGCCTTAGGCTATGAGTTGGACTTTGTATATTGAAAATTTTCAATATTTTTACTTTTCTTCCTTACCAAAATTCACTTGTATCCTGCAATTTAAAAAAAAAAAAAAAAAAAAAAAAAAACTCCTGCTTTCTCTTGATGGTCATGTAGCTACAGGGCCGGCCCTGGCATAAGGCCAACTAGACCAAGGCCTAGGGCCACCAAATTTTGGGGGCCTCAAAATTTTTTTTAGCCCACATCCATTTGCAATCCTAACCAAAGCTTATAAAGAAACCCAACTATTTTAGATGGGGATAAAGGAAGAGAATGTTTGTTACTTTTCTATAAATCCAAATGGATGTTCCTTTAATTTTTTATTTGGGTATTTGAATTTCTGTGGTCAATTCATTTAAAAATATTAAAATTTTTCCTAAAAACTACTCACTTTTCTCTGATATACATAAATTATGAGTTTCGACAAATGCTAGAAACATTAGAATTCTCGGGTTTTTTTTTTTTTTTAATTTCATAGTTTTCTGTTACGTCATTACTGGTTCATATTCTGTACTACGAGAGATTTATGCATGTCTTTTGGGAATAGACTTTGATTTTTATTTGAGTGTTGTATTCTTTATTATTAACATGTTGTGCTCTATTTTATTTAGTGTAATGGATATGTTAGTGCTTAAGAAACTTAAGATTTTTTTTTGTTAGAGTTTCAATTTGTTTTTCCTTAAGATTATTCTCCATTCTCACTAAATTTATTTGTATATGATGAGCTTGTATGAAAGTTTGAAATAACGTTGAACTAACATTGCTAGAATTTCTGGAGATCCATAAGTGGTAAATTGAAGTTGTCAAAACCTATTAAAATAACAAAAAAATGATAATTCTTCCAACCTTGGATTGACTAGTCTTTGAAAAAACTATGTTGAAGACATACATTAAAAATAGTTGTAATAAGCTTCTTATTGAGATTTTGATATAGAAAGTAGTTGAGCCGTGGAGAAAAATTGGTATAGAAATTAATATCGTTGTAGTAAAAATTAATATTTAATTAAAGGTTTTTTTTTTTTCAGTCGTGAGAAGTGGTTTCAAGTTGCTTGTATGATGTATTTTCTCTCCCTTTCATAAGTATTCCTACTCTTGTAAAAAAAAAAAAAAAAAAAAAATATATATATATATATATGTTAAGGCCTCATATTAAATAATCGCCTAGGATCTTAAAATTTTTAGGGCCGGCCCTGTGTAGCTGAGCTATGCTGAAAGTTTGTCTAATGATCGATGTTGGTTTCTGATATTGTAGGATGCCTAAAATATTTGTATGTATCGTGGAATCATCTAGGAAAGGTTCGAAATGATGAAGAATGGAGGAGAACGACAGAGTCGTGGCTGCCATGGACTTGGCAACGATTTTCAAAGCTTGAGGATGACTTGACTATTGCATTTAGGTATTCTTGCAAGCTCAGAGGTGGCCGTTCCCACGCTTAAGGTGACTGTCGACACCCTCGGGACAGCGGATAGCCTCCCACATGCATGGGATGGCCATCCCAATGTGCACCAGAACGTGTGCACTTGTTCATGTTTTTTCTTTCTGTTTTATCACCTCCATTCACATGCATTAAATTTTGTAACTATAATTGCGGAAGTTGTGACTCTTGTGATGATTTGCAAATTGCAACTCTTTGGAAGGGTGTATCGACATCTATATATAGAAATCCATGTTTTCATTTTGTGATACATGAAAATATTGCATTCTTCTTCTCAATTTTCTTCTCTTGATATATATGTAACTTTTTTGCTTTCTTGAAAATCATTCTTTATGTCCAGTATACTGCAGAACCTAATAAAAAAGACTCCTATACATTCTCATTTATATACATGTTTGGTTTGTTTCCGTTCAAAAAGAATACATGTGACAACAAGGCCATGAATCATACTTGTAAAATCTTTAAGGCTGAAGTAGAAATGCAACACTAAAATTAAATGCCTTAGAAGTAATCGAGGAGATGAATCAATTTTGTGAAGACATATGTATAATCTTTGAAACTACTACTACTTAGACTCCCCAATGAAATGGTACACTAGAAAGAAAGATAGAAGTTCAATGAAAATGGTTAATGCTATGTTGTGTAATTCTGGATTAAGTAAAAGATATTATGGTGAATCCTTATTAAGTGCACGTCACATTTGAAATAAGGTTCCGAGTAAAGCTAATAAGATCACACCTTATGAATTAAACCTAATCAACAATTTCAAAATTGAGATTTTGATTCAATTTGGCTGGTTGACAGTCCACCTTTTTGGGGTTCCAATGGGACTATGAAAGTGGCTTGAAATTGAAGTTTTATTCATGATAAAACCCTTTTTATGAATTGATCAAAATTGACTATCTTGATCAATTTGAATTTTGACTAGTTAACATTTGACTTAGTCAATTATACAATTCATGGACTTTAATTAACTGAACAATATTTAAGCATGTGTTTAGTTTGGCTAAAATGTGATAAAAAAAAAAAAAACAAATTAAAAAATAAAGTCAAAGTTAACAATTAATTTTAACCAACTCAATCATACAAAACATCACATTTACCAAAATCTACTAAACATTTGAATTTTAGCAAAATCAAACAAGCATTAAGTCCCGATCTATATTTGGAGTTATGGAATGGACCTAATCGAACCTATGTAATTCAATTTCCGATAATTTGTCGAGTCTAACAAATCTAGATTGCCCAGACAAATTATTTAGTTAGGGCTTACTTCGCTAAGACGCAATTAAATCATAGAAAAAATATTATTTCAATTCTCAGCAATTGTATCTTCTCAACTTGTCTATATTTTTTACCCGTCAAAAATCGAATAATTAGTGTGAGCAGAAAATGACGGTTTTATCATTCTCAATTTTATCCCACTTGCATATTACTCCATAGCTTCTACAGAACAAACGGAAACAATTTGACGACATTGAAATTTTGCTTAAAAATTTCCCTTTTTTACAGTGTATTGCCTTCAAAGGAGGCTATTGATACCTCCGAGAAAAAGTGACAAGGTTATCAATATTATTTTTTGCAAAATAGGGCAACTTGCAAACTTACATATCAGAGCTTAAACCATGCCGACTCAAATCATTTCTCAGAAGCAAGAGACTTCCCTATCATCTCATATCCAAAATATACTAATAAGTCCACAAAATCACTTAGTGCGAAGGTTTTAAAATGTGCAATGTGTGGCAAAACGTTACCTTCGAACATCAAGCATATATGCAAGGGCGGAGCTAAACTTTTTATATTGTGGGGTCAAAAATTAAAATGCAATTTTTTTTTTTTAAAAACAACATAACATTAATAAAAATTAGTCAATACACACTACAATTGTAGCCTAGGCTTTTTTCATACTTTGAAAACGTCGTATATATAATTACATTATTAACAATATTGTTGAATACACGTTCTCAATATATGCCATCAAACTATTACTTAATCATTGATCTTCGATCTTATTATTTAGTCGATTCTTGACAATATTCATTGTAGAAAATATTCTCTACCGTAACAAAAAGAATTGACATCAGTATTACAAGTTGAACCCAAAACTTGTGAATAACATAATCATTTTTACAAAATCCAAAACTTTAGTGGTCAACAGCCAGTTGACCCGGCCCATTTTCCAAAATAGCCTTTGACCAGTTTTTTTTTTTTTTTTTAAAAAAAGATAAAGTGCTTAAATATGTAAAAAAATATTCATTCCCATTTATACCCTCGTTTTGAAAAATCACCCCGTCGCCGCCGACGTCCGCCGCCTAGACGACCCACCGTCGCCAACCACCGCCGCCCGCACGACCAGTGACCAATCCACAAGCCACCAACGCCATCTCCATCTTCTAACATGAAGAAGGTGAGTTTTGAAACCATAAAATACATTTAATTTTTGAAATAAAGTGAGATTAGAAGTAGATTTGTTGATTATACCATGCCAATATGTGTTTTTTAGGACTGGAGATCGCCGGAACTCCCGGTGAAGAAGCCGCCTGCAACCGCAGGCAGCATCTTGGAGAAGAGATCCAGCCAGCCCAGTCGGCCCGAATGGCCCAGCTGCTGGGCCAATGGTCTCCGGGCCGCCTTTTTTATTTTAATTTTTTTATTTCAAAATAATATTTAATAATATATATGTAATATATGATAAAATGTATATTTTCATTCATTTAATTAATGTTTAATTTCTTATTTATGTAATTATTTATTTATTTATACGTTTGTTAATTATTTAATTAATTGTGCATTTAATTAATTAATTTCTTTATTTTAATTACGTATTTAATTTCCCGTAGTTAAATATTTCGTTAATTGTCAAAATTAAATATGTATCTTATTCGTTGAATATGTAATTATTTATTTATTTATTTAGTTAAATATTTCCTTAATTGTCGTAATTAAATATGTATCTTATTCGTTGAATATTGTAATTATTTATTATTTTTATTTATGTAATTATTTATTTATTTGTTTGTTAATTATTTAATTAATTGTGTATTTAATTAATTAATTTCTTTATTTTAATTACTTATTTAATTTTCCGTAGATAAATATTTCGTTAATTGTCGAAATTAAATATGTATCTTATTCGTTTAATATGTAATTAATTAATTATTTATTTAGTTAAATATTTCATTAATTGTCGAAATTAAATATGTATCTTATTCGTTTAATATGTAAATAATTATTTATTTATTTAGTTAAATATTTCGTTAATTGTCGTAATTAAATATGTATCTTATTCTTTGAATATGTAATTAATTATTATTTTTATTTATGTAATTATTTTTTTATTCATTTTTTAATTTTTTAATTAATTGTGTATTTAATTAATTATTTTAATTATTTTAATTACGTATTTAATTTCTCGTAGTTAAATATTTCGTTAATTGTCAAAATTAAATATGTATCTTATTCGTTGAATATGTAATTATTTATTTATTTATTTAGTTAAATATTTCCTTAATTTTCGTAATTAAATATGTATCTTATTCGTTGAATATGTAATTAATTATTTTTTTATTTATGTAATTATTTATTTATTCGTTTGTTAATTATTTAATTAATTGTGTATTTAATTAATTAATTTCTTTATTTTAATTACGTATTTAATTTTTCGTAGTTAAATATTTCGTTAATTGTCGAAATTAAATATGTATCTTATTCGTTTAATATGTAAATAATTATTTATTTATTTAGTTAAATATTTCGCTAATTGTAGTAATTAAATATATATCTTATTCTTTGAATATGTAATTAATTATTATTTTTATTTATGTAATTATTTTTTAATTCATTTTTAATTATTTAATTAATTGTGTATTTAATTAATTAATTTCATTATTTTAATTACGTATTTAATTTCCCATAGTTAAATATTTCGTTAATTGTCAAAATTAAATATGTATCTTATTCGTTGAATATGTAATTATTTATTTATTTATTCAGTTAAATATTTCCTTAATTTTCGTAATTAAATATGTATCTTATTCGTTGAATATGTAATTAATTATTTTTTTATTTATGTAATTATTTATTTATTCGTTTGTTAATTATTTAATTAATTGTGTATTTAATTAATTAATTTATTTATTTTAATTACGTATTTAATTTTTCGTAGTTAAATATTTCGTTAATTGTCGAAATTAAATATGTATCTTATTAGTTTAATATGTAAATAATTATTTATTTATTTAGTTAAATATTTCGTTAATTGTCGTAATTAAATATATATCCTATATTCTTTGAATATGTAATTAATTATTATTTTTTTATTTATGTAATTTTTTTTTTCATTCATTTTTAATTATTTAATTAATTGTGTATTTAATTAATTAATTTCATTATTTTAATTAGGTATTTAATTTCCCGTAGTTAAATAATTCGTTAATTGTCAAAATTAAATATGTATCTTATTCGTTGAATATGTAATTATTTATTTATTTATTTAGTTAAATATTTCCTTAATTGTCGTAATTAAATATGTATCTTATTCGTTGAATATGTAATTAATTATTTTTTTATTTATGTAATTATTTATTTATTCGTTTGTTAATTATTTAATTAATTGTGTATTTAATTAATTAATTTCTTTATTTTAATTACTTATTTAATTTTCGTAGTTAAATATTTCGTTAATTGTCGAAATTAAATATGTATCTTATTCGTTTAATATGTAATTAATTAATTATTTATTTAGTTAAATATTTCGTTAATTGTCGTAATTAAATATGTATTTTATTCGTTGAATATGTAATTAATTATTTTTTTAATTATGTAATTATTTATTTATTCGTTTGTTAATTATTTAATTAATTGTGTATTTAATTAATTAATTTCTTTATTTTAATTACTTATTTAATTTTCGGAGTTAAATATTTCGTTAATTTTCTAAATTAAATATGTATCTTATTCGTTTAATATGTAATTAATTAATTATTTATTTAGTTAAATATTTCGTTAATTGTCGTAATTAAATATGTATTTTATTCGTTGAATATGTAATTAATTATTTTTTTAATTATGTAATTATTTATTTATTCGTTTGTTAATTATTTAATTAATTGTGTATTTAATTAATTAATTTCTTTATTTTAATTACTTATTTAATTTTCGGAGTTAAATATTTCGTTAATTGTCGAAATTAAATATGTATCTTATTCGTTTAATATGTAAATAATTAATTATTTATTTAGTTAAATATTTCGTTAATTTTCTAAATTAAATATGTATCTTATTCGTTTTATATGTAAATAATTATTTATTTATTTAGTTAAATATTTCGTTAATTGTCGTAATTAAATATGTATCTTATTTGTTGAATATGTAATTAATTATTTTTTTATTTATGTAATTATTTATTTATTCGTTTGTTAATTATTTAATTAATTGTGTATTTAATTAATTAATTTCTTTATTTTAATTACGTATTTAATTTTTCGTAGTTAAATATTTCGTTAATTGTCGAAATTAAATATGTATCTTATTCGTTTAATATGTAAATAATTATTTATTTATTTAGTTAAATATTACGTCAATTGTTGTAATTAAATATGTATCTTATTCTTTGAATATGTAATTAATTATTATTTTTATTTATGTAATTATTTTTTTATTATTTAATTAATTAATTTATTTATTTTAATTATGTATTTAATTTCTCGTAGTTAAATATTTCGTTAATTTTCGAAATTAAATATGTATCTTATTCGTTTAATATGTAATTAATTAATTATTTATTTAGTTAAATATTTCGTTAATTGTCGAAATTAAATATGTATTTTATTCGTTTAATATGTAATTGTTTATTTATTTATTTAGTTAAATATTTCGTTAATTGTCGTAATTAAATATATATCTTATTCGTTTAATATGTAATTAATTATTTTTTTTGTTAGTTAAATATTTCGTTAATTGTCGAAATTAAATATGTATCTTATTCGTTTAATAAGTAATTAATTAATTAATTATTTAAATATTTCATTATCGTTGTATCTTGCGTATAGTAATTAGTTTAATTTTTTAATATTACGATTCATCCATTATTATTTGCAAAAGATTCTAACAGTTGAAATTTATAAATTTTAAAGGATGGAATATCATTTAGACGACGCCGTTCGACAGGTCCTCGGCAAAGTTACTGTGAATTGTAACTTTACTACCTTTACGATGATGGAGGATATGCTCGATGAGGAGCATGCAGACATGTTGCATCGGTCCTGCTTATGGCCCCTGTGGACGTTGTGAGACATACAGTTTTTTGGTCAGCTGCTCGATACATTGTTATGTCGGCTACTTAAGCCAATAGACGGAGATGTCCTCAGATTTGATATTGGGGATAAGGTAGCGACATTTTCTATTTTTGAGTTTGCACTCATTACTGGCTTGAGATGTACGGGGGCAGAAGCAACAAAAGCCCGTATTCCGAAGAATAAGAGGTTGTTGAATGAGTATTTTCATGGGCAGCCGACATTGACACTGAGGCAGTTGGGAGACGCATTCAGGGACTGCGCCCAGATGTCTGACAAGTTTAAGCTTGGCTTGGTGCTTATCGTGGAGAGCATGCTTAGATATCATCACAGGAAGACGTCGATTGATGTTTTTCATCTGGAGGTTGTTGATGACTTCGATACCTTAAACAACTTTCCATGGGGACAAAGTTGTTATATAGATACATTACGCCACTTCAGGAGAGGCTATTCATTGCCTAAGGGGGTAGGCCAGAGCACAAGTATGATGCGTACGGCATGCCGTTGGCTGTACAGGTAAAATGTTTAAAATAATGAATTATCTATTTTTTATTAAATTTTATACATAATAATTGCAATGATTGCAGATATGGGTATACGAGACTGTTCCCATCTTGGCTTCCCGGTATGCGAGGAGAGGGGGGAGACATGCTTCCCTCGGATGCATCACTGGCGAGCACAAGACAAGCCGCTCGCCAAACACTTATCTGCTCTCCTCGACGATCCTGAGGTACTAATTATACATTTTACGATTTATGTTTTATATCCTTTCGAAATCTCGATTAATTGTGAGTAACTTGGGTGAAATTTCAATAAGTCAGCTTGAAGTCATCACTGAGTTGAAACCGTTAACCGAGGAAGAGGGTCAAATTTATCTCCGCGACTTGTCGGGGCCAGTTGCGACAGACGACCATGTGCCCGATAGATTGGGTGTATGTTTATTGAATATCGTTTTTGCTTATTGTCGTTTTGATTTTTTAAAATTAATTTATTCATTTGTTAACTTTAATATTGTAGGAGTGTCAGCCAGTATCACCTCTGACGAGGGGATCACCTCCGCCGAGGATATCACCTCCGCCAAGGAGATCTTCGCTGACGATGAGATCTCCTCCTGCACATAATCGCAATGCTGCCAGTGATGATTTGTTCCAGCTTTTCACTACATTTATGGGGGAGATGAGAGTGGAAGTAGCGGAGTTACGAGCCGATTTAGGAGCCCTTCGTACGGAGTTACGAGCCAGTTTAGGAGCCCTTCATACTGAGGTCGAAGGGTTACGAGGCGACATAGTAGCCCTGCAGGATACTCGCGACTCTCGGGAAGGAGCAGCGTGACCGAGGAGACAACGATTATCATGATAGAGGGGGTTGATGGAGGGCATGAAAGTTTTCAGGGAGGAGGTAGTGATGGGGGAGGGGATCAAATGGGGTATGATGATCCGATGTGGACGTCGAAGGCTGCATTCGACGCATTTTTTGCAGACACACTTATCAGTGGCAGTCCTCGATCGATCCGACGACGGAGACGGTTCAGGGTGTTTCCCGAGGTGGAGGAGGCGGTTGTAGGGGCACCGAAGGTGGTGGTGGAGGTTGAGAGGGTACCGGAGGTGGTGGAGATAGAGAGGGATGTGCCAGAGGGCGAGAGGACGCCAGACACGATGGAAGATATAGTCCTTGTGTCGGAGGGGATAACGGAGGTCAGGAGGGGGCAGAAGCGTGCTGCTGACGTGCCAGAGTTGGCGGTAGGTAAGAGGCAGAGATTGCCGTCACAATATATCGTTTCGCCCTTCACGGCCGAGGCAAAGAGAAGAACGTTCATGGACATGACATTTCCCAATCTCTTTTGCGAGGTCGACCTTGTTAGGCACAAAGCATTTGATGAGTGGTTTAAATCTCTTAAACCCGAGTAAGTATTTTATGATTTCGCTTATTTGTCGTTATGAAATTATTTATGATTTGTGTAACAACTCAGCTTTTTCCTCGTCATTTTTTCAGAGATAGCTACACCATCGGGGAGAGGAGGATATCAAACGCGAGACGGTGGTTTGAAGATGTATTAAGATCGTGAACTTGACTCGCAGACGATGTAAGTGTATTTGATATTATAATTTAATTTCATTACGTAAGTTTTTGTTTTATTTAATTAAACAGTCACACTCTTATTTTTTTGTTTTTACTGTAGCATTTTGACGTGGCCATGGAAATGTTGCGCGGTCGGGCTCAGAGATACCTGAGATCGTTTGACTTTTCTGGTCGAGTCATCCTCAGCTCCGAGTTTGCACGTATCGTTGATATTGAGCATAGCACGCTACTATTACAAGAAAAGGGATACGTGCTGCCTGAGTACATGTTGGAGTGGGTCATTGGGTTGGAACCGACGTATGGAAAGCCGTGGGCGGATTGTACACATATATACGTGCCCATGGTTGCAAACTCACACTGTTTTGCAGTTGAGATTATTTTTGCTTATTCGACTATATATGTGTACGATTCGGATCATAGCTGTTTGACACAAGACCAACTGCAGCTACTACTGGAGCCGATGTGTGTGATAGTTCCCATAATGGCTAGACATGCGATGATTAGAGTAAATGATAGACTAGCCATTGTGAGGGTCACGACGACACCGAGACAAGGACTGTCGTAAGTATTTACAAGTTTTAAATTTGAAAAACTTATTTCGAGCTATATGTTATTGATTTAATATATTTTTATTTACTTGCAGGGGCGATTGTGGTATGTTCACAATAAAGTATATAGAATTTTTGAGTCAGGTTGATACAATAACTCAATCGTGGATAGATATGTGGAGGTTGAAGTTAGTCTGCGATATGTATGAAAATAATTGTGATCCTTAGTCTACTATGTAATATTTTATTTATCAATTTAATAATTTTTTTTATGTAACTCGTGTCCTAACTTATTTATGAAAATATAAAAATAGTAAAGAAATTAATATATGAAAGTAATATCGATTTCGAAACATCATTCTATAATTGAAAAAAATAGAACGTCACATGTAATTACTTGTACAACACAGTAAATATGAAATAACGGGCAGAATGTGTAAACAGTACATAAAAATTTAATTTTATTCAACATCCGTTTTATTGTTGTGTAGAGGAATCTGATTTGGACAAAATCTTCTAGTATGGCCTGTTGCACCGCATCTACCGCAGTTACGCTGTTGGGAAAATTCTCCGGTAGATGGTATTCTAAACGTATGTCTACGCCCAGGAGTACGTGCTCTGGCGTCGGGTGGCAACAAATTATTCAGTGGAAGAATGTGGTTGGGAACTTCCCACTCGGTTTCATTTGGTAGAGGAAATATAGTTTCGGCATATACTGCTCTCCAATCATTAGCCATATAATAATAAGTGCATAAACTGTGTGGTGGAATTCCTCTATGCTTAGCCACTGCGACTGCATGAGCATATGAAAAACTCTCCAACTGAAACTGTCTACATGTGCATGTGTTACCATTCAAATTCACGATATATCCAATATTACGTCTGCATCTCACGGAGAAGCGAAATTGATCCAGCGGTTCCACAATTAGCTTTCTCGCCACCTCTAAAGTTTTGAAAAGTTTATCTTCCTGAGCCGGGGTCAACGCACTTGTACAATTCTGTGATTCCTCACGTCTGTCATGGAACTACATCTGCAGCTTTTGTCGAATATTCTCAAGCATTGCGAGAATTGATAACTCTCGATCATTCTTGAATAATGCATTGAGCGACTCAGCATTGTTCGACGTCATCATGTTATATCGACGTCCTGAAAAATGTGATCGTGCCCAATGTTCAACCCCTATCTCTGTTAAATATTCACATGCACCGTGTGATTTATGTTCTATTTCGACCATAAACTTATCGAACTCTTCAAAACTGTATGCTTCTGCAGCTTTTCTGAACAATGTAACGATGTCACTACCCTGATACTTAGTCTTCAAATTACCCTGTATATGATACATGCAATAACCATGATGTGCGTTTGGAAAAACTTCAGCTATACTATTTATTATTGACTGTCCCCGATAACTTCTCTCAACTTCGTGAAGAACCAACGCATCGCTACATCATTTTCTCCATCGACTATGTCGAACGCAAGAGGATAAATTTGGATGTAAGCGTCTTGACATGTAGCAATAATCAACTTCCCTTCATATCTAGCTTTCAGGGTTGTACCATCAATTAGAATTAGGGGTCGCATCGCATTTCGAAATTCTCTAATGCATTGTCCGAGAGCCATAAACAAGTACTTAAAGCGATTCTCGTCATCGCTCTCAATAAAAAACGCTGAGTTAAGATTAGTTCTCCCCATATTATGGCAATACCTGGCCAATTTGGCATAACTCTCCTTGGTCGATCCCATTAAATCCTGCAATGCACATTCTTTAACCTTCCAGACCTTTTGTTAGCTCAGGTTAATCCCATAATTTCGACGCATGTCGTTGGTGATATCTGCAGGTTTGTAAATAGTCTGTGGGTCCTCAAACCTGTGCATTATCTCTTGCCTAATAAACCATGATCGAGCTTGTCTGTGATCATTTTGACGAATACCCACTTCGCAAGTTGTTCTCGCACATACTTGAGAACTATAAAGCACTCATTTGTTTCCATCTTAGTCGAACTCAAACGCCAACTACAATTATCGTCCACACAAATAATTGTGTACGCAGATTTGTTTGATTTTTTAACTTTGAACTCAAAGTTATGTTTTATTGCAATCCGGTGCGCAGCTTCCTGCAAATCTCTTGTCGATTGGAACAGTTGATCTACATACAAATCTTCATCTTCAGGAACTACACGCGAAGAATTAGAAGAGCGTGTACTCGGCTCAACATGTGAACTCCCACCAGACTCATGTCTTTGTCTAGATACAGCAAGCAAATCATCATTACTAAATTGCCTTCCAAACTCGTTGTCTTGAACTTTATCGTGAATTCTGTGTGTGTAACCGTGAGACCGTGGTGAGTAGCAACTGTTTTGGGAATTACCACATCATCCTCACGAGCAATCTCAACTGTATCCCAAAAATCATTTGCATTATAACTCTCTCCATCGAAGACTTCGTGATCAACCTCGGGGACATTCTTTCTCGATAAAGTTACGCCAATAGGGGTCGACTTTCGGCATTGGTTCAATGTAATTAGATGCTTCATTTGCACTTCAGAAGTAACTTTCATAGGCGGAATACTCATGGTTGAATGCTTCTGAAATAAAAATGTCAATTCCATATCGTACCGAGAGGGATCGACGTTAAGCATGTTTTGTATTTTTTGATACATTTCTGTGAACAGTGTTTTCTTTGTTATATATATTGCATTATCCCCATCTCTTTCACTTGTCCATTTCCATTCTCATTGGCCACTTTTTCTTCTTTTCAAATTCACCGAAATAACAAATTGGGACACATGCCATGGATCTGCATTATGAATTAAAATATCAGAACACAATTAATTAAAAATCAGAAATTATAAGAATCTTAAAAAAAAAAATTGTACGGATCCGCACGACCCAGACGTGTGGGCCGTGCAGATCTGCACGTGCGGGCCGTACGGATTCGCACGTGTGGGTAGTGCGGATCCGCCGTCTGGGTAGTAGGGAAACTAATTTTTTCATCCGTTTGCCTAAAAAATTATAGATACAAATTGTAAAATTTTATCTACCAACGTAAAAATAACGAATCAATTTACCGATTTAATGATAACGAAATTAAAAATACATAAAATATATATTATTTTCTCTGTTTGCCTAAACAATTATAGATACAGATTGTAAAATTTTATCTACCAACGTAAAAATAATGAATCAATTTACTGATTTAATGAAAGTAAAATTAAAAATATGTAAAATATATTTACCGATTCCAATTGATGGCTCTAGAAACAGTATTTTTTGATGAGTGTTTGCTAAATTTATGAATTTTCAAATTTGAAACAGATGAAAAATGGAACACTTTTCAACTGTGTTGGAGTAAACAGATGAACAAAGTGAAATTACGTGAGAAGTGTGGATGTGATTTTTTTTATAGTTAACATAAGGGTATTATTGTCTTTTAAACAATAACCCAATTTTGTAATTATATAACAAGCTTAAAGGTAAAATAGTTTTTCACGCATTGAATGGTTATTGTGGTGAATGTTTCAATTATTTTTGTCAAAGTAAAAAAATAGTCATTTGACTTGGCTAAACTAAAAATACCCTGAAAACGCATGGCCCAAAAAACAAACACACACACTCTTTCTCTGTCTCTGTCTCTCTCTCTCTCTCTCTCTCTCTCTCTCTGTCTCCCTCACACATGTCTCTCTCTCTCTCTACGCTCGTTGACGCACAAATTCCAGCCGAACTCTCTAGGGTTGAAGCTGCTATTCCAACTCCTTCATTATTCAAGGATCAAAGGCTCCCCTTTTTGTGTGTTTGTGTGCGCGCGCGCCATTTTCAGATGTTTTTGGATTGCCATTAAAGGGTTTTTGTTTAAAGTTGAAACCCAGAAAAAATAGAGGCGGAAATGATGTAAATTTGGTTGTTTCCGCTGCTGCAAGCACCTTTAGCGGCGACGATGGTGGTGGCGGAGGTAGATTTTACTTCAATTTCACTGGGTTTCCGTTTCCTCTTGGCCCCTTTCTTAACAGGCGTCCCAGATACGAGGTTAGCTTTGTAATTGGAACAATTCCTCTTCGTTTACGCTATTCGTCCTCTTCGAACCCTAATTCCCTTCTTCGCTCAGGTACTGCTCTCAATCTCTGTATTTACCTTCTAGTTCTAATTTCAATTCGATTTTCTGATGTATATGGATAGATACATGAAACACACGTGTATTTGGTTCGATGGCTGAATTCGAAATCATTGGTGAACTGATTAGATTCAGTTTTTGCTACTTATAGATGTTATTGTGAAAGTTTCTTAAATTTTGTCTACCTAGAAGATAGAAATCTCGCTTAATATTAGTGATTTTATTTGGTTTTAAGGGCTAAATCTGAAATGTTTGGTGAACAGTTTCGGTTTAGTTTTTGCTTTTGGTATTGATTTAGTTTTCTCTTCTGGTAAATGCTATTGTTAAATTGACTTAATTTCTATCTATCTAGAAAGTTTTAAACTTGGTTAAATATAAGTGATATACAATTTGGTTAACTTATGTGTCTATTTGATTTAACAGCGAAATTTGAAATTGTGGGTGAACATATTTGATTCAGTTTTGGTTGCTGGTAGATGCCATTGTAAAAACTACTTAATTTTTGTTTACCTAAAAAGAAGCAACCTTGGTGTAATATATGTGATTTACATTTTGTTTCCTTTAATTCACTGCTATTCTATGATAATATAGTTCTTATTGTGAAATTGTGCTCCCGAATTTTGTACCCATTTTCTTTTTCTAGAGCTCTGAATGATTCATGATCAACTTTGTCGGTTCCCAATTTTTCTTGTGCAAACAGTACTGTTAATTTTGATAATATGTTGATTATTATTTCTTGATATGTGTTGTGAGCCTGTGAAAGTCATGTCAGAAAATATGCTAGTATATCAGAGATTATGTTACCACTTTGTTGATGGCATAGATCTGGAGCACAAGAGATGCAAGTATTGTTTTGGTACAAGTAAGCAATATGTGTTCTGGCTATTATGTCTTCTTAGTTTTTGTCGAATTTGTCGTGGCTATAAGATATTGAAATAGTTACTTGAGCTTGATACATTTTTGTGGCCTCAAACCTTTTTTTTTCTTTTTAAATTCACTTGTACCTAGCTGATCTTTGTATCCTTCTAGGACCTGTGTTGAGAATACCTACACAATTGGAAAAGTTACATCCTTCTCTCTTGTCAAAGGGTATTCTACTGTATACATAGTTACAATGAGTGAATTTCTGAAACTTACTGATAGTGTAAAACAACAATATGCTTGTTCAGATATAATTTTGTTTTTCATATTGTAAATGTCATACTTTTTCTTTGCCAAGTTTTTGCTCTACTCACATTTCTGTCTGCCTTTTTTTTTTTTGAAGAATCTATCACAATTTTTCTTCTAAATTGCATGGTATTGAGGTTAAAAAGTATTGGGTTGTGCCATAAAGTCATGGGGAAATGAATTGAAATAGTTTTATTGTGTTGATTTCTATTTGGAATATTTTAGTTTGAAGAAGGGTAGGTTGAAGTGAAGTTTTCTTTAAGTCCAGCCAGCGTTAAGTCCCCTTTTATGTACATGAAGTTGTAAAACGGTTGGCAGTGGATAGCTATTTGGATCCCAGCCCCAGGCAGCAATATCTCCTATGATGCCCTCTCGTGTGGCTGGAGGAATGAATCAGTCTTCTTTGAGATCTGGAATGCTTTCCCAAGGAGATGGGAGGTCCCAGGTTGCACGTAGTTCTTAGATGGGGGTGTTGGCAAACACAGTCTTAAATGGTGTGGCAAGCTCTGGACCAAGTGTTGGGGCAAATTCTTTGGTCACTGATGCCAACTCAGGACTTTCACGAGGTTCTGTTTTCTGTGGAGAATTGCTAGCATCAATAAGGAATCTTATATGCTCCTACCTGCAAAGTCAGCATCAGGGAGCTTCAAGTGCAACATATTTGCCTACATCAGGAATGGGGCAAGTTCAACTTCCTGGTGTTCCAAGGGTCCTTAGCTTCAGTTTTTATGAATGGTCCTGTTTTTTATAAACCTGTTTTTATGTTTTCATATTGGCCAAATAAATCAAATTTTTTAGCTCGGGTGGGATTTCTAGCAAATCAAAAGCTCCCATCTCCTCATTAAACTATTAAAATTAATTAAATAATAAGATTTCTTGAATAAAATATTATAAAAAAAAATTCTCTAAATTGCAAAGTAAACGCGTTTTCCATTTTCATGTTTTGAGAAACAGTTTTCGAAAATGACAAAAAGAACGCATTTTCAACAATTTCAAAACAGACACTCAAAACACAAAATATAAAACGAATTCAAAACTCAAACACAAAACTGAAACACGAAGAGAACGCCCCCTTAATTTGTCAATTTCACAAATTGAACCTTTTTGAAAATAGAGAGAATTGAGAAATTACTTTTTAGCAAGCTCTCGAGATGTTCGATTTTTTTTTACAATCTCCTTTTTCCGATATTTATCATTTTCACATGCAACCATTTTCTAGCTGTGATTCGCGGGCTTTTACCAAAAATATTTCAGAACCCCCAAAACATATTAACAACATAAAAAATTGAAATTAAAATGGAAAAGAAAAGAAATAGTAAAGTATACATAATATGGCCTATGAGCAAAAAGAATTAATCTACAACCATAAATCAATTGTTCAGAAAATAAAAATTAAGAAAGGACATAAAAATTGAATCTTTGGAATCGTGACATAGAGATGAGAAACAGATTTGGATGAAAAAGAGAGGAAAAGAACAGGAGAAAATCAAAGATAAACATTAAAACCTATAATTTCAAACATAAAAATTGTATATACCTGATTAAAGAATAGAGAATAGAGATTAAATATTGGAGGAGTTTATTTGGATTGAAGAATAGAGATTGAAATTGGAGATTGAAGGTGGGTTTATTTGAGATTGGAAGAAGGTTTTTCTTGTTGATTGAAGAATAGAGTAAATTGGCGCTAAACGTGAGCAGTCGTAAAGAGTAAAGGGTAAATAACTAAATATCGAAAAAAAAATTGTGGAGGTAACTTGACCCCGTGTGGGTTCGCCAATGCATATACGTAATTATGCATTTTTCTAGTTTTTAATATTATTTTTAATATTTTAAACTAATAAATAAATAAAATAATGCATTCTTTAAATTTATATAAATATTTTTCAAATTTTTCAAAAAAATAAAAAAAAAATGATGTATTGCTCAATGTCATAAATACTACAATTACTTAAACTTTAAACATATTTGTCAAATTTTTCAACAAAAACATATTGTTTAAAATCATAAATACTAAAATTACTTGGCAATCAATTCTTTACAATTAGATTAGATTAGATATGAATAAAAGCTTAAAAAACATAAATTTTGTCTAACTTTTTATCGATTCAAATTCAACCTCATCTTCTTCATCCAAGTCATCTTCCATGTCATCCAATATAACATTATTTTCTTGTGGTTCCCTTATTTCAACTTGAAAACTTCTACTATCTCTCATAGATAGTAAGATATAATTGTCAATCTCCTCATCATCATCTCAACTATCAACAATTCAAATTTATACATTACTAGCATCATTTGTTAGTAAATCTAGAGGAAAATTGAAAGAAGGAGGCCCGACTAGACATAGATAGTTTGCAACTCTATTTATTTATTATTATTTTTTTTTAAATGTCAAGATCCTAAAGATTGCTTTTATATAATTCATGTGCTTGAGTGATTTTGGTTAATTTGATGTTTATTGGACTCAATTTACCTTTTTAAAGTTATAAAAATGGGCTAGCCTTTGTTGGTCTAATTTTGACACAATTTTTTGT